>OZ024821.1:23852258-24452258 GCA_964016985.1 Anodontia alba
TCAGATGGTTGTTTTTCCCCAAACCTAATCTCCTCACCATGAAGGCGTTATGAAGATTACAACATTTCTTTCTGTAAACAATGAAAATTTAGGTGCCATTGCTCGTATGAGCAATGGCACCTAAATTTGCATTGTTTACAAAGGGGTCCAAGTTGCCCCTAAACAAGGGTTTCAAAAATATGTTTGAGTTACCATAGTCTTGCGCTCAACCCTCGATGTATACTCCTGTAAATCTCAGTTTACTATATAAACGCGGGGTTAAAGAGATCAAAATGTAATACGTATGTTTTCGTGATAAGAATATATGCTTTTATGGAGAAATCATTACGAAAACATGCCCATTCAAATGTACTGAAAAGTTAATCACCGAAAAATGGAAAATTTTCAGACAAAAATTCAAATATTCATATTTCTGCTCGAAAACATAGATTGTGGGTACTCGTTAGAACCGCCTCGTCGAGGCCGTTCTAACGAGTACCCACAATCTATGTTTTCGAGCAAAATGAGAAAAATAATGTATACCCTTGTAAACCCCAGTTTTACTATATAAAAGTGGGGTCAAAACTATATTGGCATGTTTTCGTGATGTGAGAAAATATTTTCTTGATACGCCTCTTATCTAGAATTGTGTAAGACATACGAATTTCATCATACGGGCGCCGCAATGCGAAAATTTGTCTTCGGGCATATGGGGACCGAAAAGGCTCAGATCAGCTTGCTCATCCGTACAATCTGATCAGAGCCTTTGTTTTCCGGAAACGGAATCATTTGATACTATTGAATGTATAAAAAGAGAGTAAAGGCCCAAGCCCGGATGATATTTTGAGCATGCACAGAATGATCTAAGTCTGCGCATTTTTGGCATGTTCAAAGGCATGGCGTGGCACAAATTAAAGATCTGGTTTAGAAACTGCAAAATTCCGGAAATTCAGAATTCCCCGAATAATGTAGACCCCTAGATATCTCTGTTTTTACTATATAGTATAGAGGTATGCACTGCACAGACTTCTTAGACTTGTTAACGTAATGCTATAATTCAGTTTAATTTTCTGATGTATGTGGTCACTGTGTTCTCTTAATGTTGAGTACATTCATTATGATGTTTTACAGATACTTTTCTCGAACGGAAACGCTGTCATAAATTGCTTAGAGACAATTACTTCTCAGACGGAGCGAATTGTGCCTCAAAGAAGAATCATTTGAGCTAAGTCTACGGCAAAAAGCATAATATCGATTCCTACTTCATTCATGAATTTCAAGAAAGACGGGATTTACGAACATGACCAGTGTAATTACCATGAAATGGGAGTTCTTAATGTCTAGCGTTGTCAAAGATATGAGTGGGTGTTTGCTTCTATAAAACTATCTTACTGATTGAAAATTATCAGATTTCTTTCGATAGTCGATGCGCTGCAGCATATTGTGATCGTGTAAATATGCAGTTTATTCTGAAATATACAAATACGCTAGAGCTGTCTGTTTTACGATTTATGTGCCATAGGCCGATATTAAACTGAACTAGAAGAAATGCAGCAAAACGTTTTGTAGTATTTAAAATTTAATTTAATTTATATCAGTCGAAACAAAACGGAGGCACTATTAACTGTGACAGATTTACAGATATACTGTACAATGGTCTACTTACAGTTTTTATTAAATATAAAAGAGAGTTGAAATTAAGCCTTTACTTTAAAATCAAGTTTCCAGTATTTGAATGGTTCGAACAGCTGCTACGAATGAGAATTACAATTCTGTAGTGTTGTAAAAGGTGCGAGTGCTATTTCACAGAAGATCGATATAGGGAAAATGTATAAAAGCAGACGCGTTCATCAGAATTATTCGATATCATCACTGACAATGCTCTGATATATGAACATGTGAGAGTTAATCATTCTGTACTATACTACTGGCTGACATAATCGGTCTCCATGTATCTTCTATTGAAATTTCGTGTTGGATCACCAGAGAACCGCTATGTATATCTTTGTCTGAGGTGTTGTCAAAAGGAAAATTACCATAAAGAATCTTGTTTTGTTTCTTCGTTAAAGTTAAAATCATTTGTTGAAGACGATATTCTTATTTTAAAGATATTTCTGACAAGATCTCGTTGCAAGAATATTACGATGGTTCTTCGTTTAAAGATAAAGCAATAACAGTAAATAAACGGGTACAGCAATTCTACAGAAACTGCAACTCTGAAATTCCTTTGTCAAAATTTTCTTTCTACTCGTGTAAAATCCAGAAGCAAATAACTGAATAAATATAGCAGTATAATTTATAGCCATATTGGCGGAACAGAATATAATCTGACAGATTTTTGTATTATTTCGTGACAAGCATGGCTAACAAAGGTATTGTTTTCCTGACAACGAATTGGGGTGTCGAATCCAATGTCTCACAAAACATAAATCTGACGACTGAATCAATACTCGAAGAAACTCATTTCAATGCCAATTTCACGGAAAGACCAGTCAATTTCGAAGTTGGAGTTTTGAGATATATAGTTATAATTTCTGGCATATTGATTACAATAGCAACAATATTAGGAAATATTTTGGTGATAGCTGCTGTTATAAAGGAGAAGAAACTACGAAAAGTTGGTAACGTTTTAATAATAAATCTTGCGGTAAGTGATTGCCTCGTAGGAATGATTGTCAATCCCATAGCAATCGCCTACGTTATTACAGAACACTGGAGATTTGGAGCAGAGTTTTGTAATTTCTGGGTCTCCATGGATGTTATCTGCTGTACAGCCAGTATTATCAATTTGTGTGCTATTAGCTATGACAGATATCATGCAATTGTCGAACCACTTGAATACTCAAGAAAGCGGACATTTAGCAGGGCTTGGATAATATGTATTTTTGTATGGATTTATTCTGTTTTGATAGCCATCCCTCCATTTCTAGGATGGAAAAAGCCTACTACTGACTTGCAAAACGACAATAGGTGTAAGGTAGAAAATGACCTCGGTTATACTATCTATTCGACGACAGGAGCGTTCTTTCTTCCACTCTGCTTCATGCTTATATTCTATTACCGAATATTTAAACTGACATGTTTTCAGCCAAAGGAATTAGGAGGGAGCATACGATCAGACCGAACAGAATCGATCTCAAGTTCACAAAATGGAGACGACAATAACGGGGTATGTAGGCCGCTGTTTTGTGCAAAATTATGGGTACGAGCAAGCAAAAAGCCGACACCTTTTCATACTGTGTCAACACAGACGAACGGCCTTTTAGAAGGAGGCATGTTATCACTTGAAGGCGGAGATAAAAAATTTGATAGCGCTGAAATGGAGGACATTCGAAGTGACAGTTTAGCTCAAATAGAGGACATTAGGAGTGACAGTTTAGCTCAAATGGAGGATATAAGGAGTGACAGTTTAGCTCCAGAGATTCTAGCTATCTATCAGATGCGCCAAAGGTCTCCAAGACATTCTTCTAATATTACTGAATCCAGTTTTAGTTCCTTGTTTACGTCTAGCGAATCATCCCGCACTGTGTCGACGTCTGTATCTGGAAGTTCGGCCCGCAGTTATAGCACCAGTACTGAAAGTAGTGGTCGCAGTTTTAGTGTCGGTCAGGAACTAGCAAGAAGCTCGAGTGCATCAAGTGACAGCGGCCGTAGACTAAGTGTTTCGACTGAAAGTGGACGTAGATATAGTTTATTAAAGGCCCGTAGGTTGTCCGCGAGACAAAGCAGTTTACAAACGGAAGTTATACATGAACTAGCAACCCAAGCTACTCAAGTTGTACAAGCAACTCAATTTGCCCCTACTGCCGCATTAACATCAGAATCTATCGAGATAGATGAACCTCATGGAGAAGAAGGCGATGAACCCCAAGGTAGACCGAAACAAAAATCTAGACTTAAGTCGTCTACTCTAAGAAGTAGAAATTCACGTAAGAGGCGACGGGTGGCTGTCTCACAAGAAAAAAGATCCGCGAGAACTTTAATTATTGTAATGGGGTGTTTTATTATATGCTGGCTTCCTTTCTTCCTAGTAACCATCATCCGGGCAATTTGCACTTCATGTTATTTTCACCCAGTTTTGCTTCAAGCAGTACTGTGGCTGGGGTATTTTAATTCTTTATGTAACCCAGTTATTTATACGTTTTTCAATAAAGATTTTAATGCTGCCTTTAAACGAATGTTGTGCTCCAACCATCCGGTTGTTGTCTACTTGTAAGTTACTTTTTGCACAAAAAGGATACACACTACTTAGAAACACCACGAAATCATGCCTCTATAATTTTGAGCTTAAAACCTACTTTTATATAGTAAAACTGGAAATTACAGGGGTATACATTATTTTTCTTATTTTTGCCGAAAAAACATAGATTGTGGGTACTCGTTAGAACCGCCTCGGATGTTTTGAGCAGAAATATGCAACATATCAGAGTTTTTATCTGAAATGTTTTAGTTTTTGGAGGTGCAATTTTCTATATATTTGAATAGGCTTTTTTTTCGTAATGGGTGACTTCAGGGCATATGCGAACAACTAAGAACTTTATCAACTCGTTACATCAACAAGTCCATGTATAGGCACTTCCCAGTATATAAAGGGGTATTTAAGATGGTCATAATATATATTGGGATATATGGGGGATTTTCAGAATCAAATTTGCAGTTTTTAAATCAGCTTTTTATTGTGTGTATAATTTTACTTCTAGCTACCTTTTTTGCAGCTTATAAAGGTCTTAATTTGCTTAATAACTTAAAAATAGTCACGATAGCATGGCTGTCATAGCACTAGATAAGAGGAGTTTCAAGATGTTTCTTTTTACATATCCAGGAAATCATATGTTATGTTTTCTCATTAAAAGTGCCTCTGTGAGGCGCTTCTAATGATTACCCAAAATATATGATTATCTGGAGAAATAAGTACAATATCGACATTTCGGTTTAAAATATGAAAAACAAAAAGGTTTGTTAACGAAAGGATTCAACCTAAGCTATTGAATCTCTCAGCAGAGAACGAAGGTCCTAATCGAACAGCGGGGTTGCGCAGGGTGATCTGGACCTTCGCTGTCCACATATGCTCGAAGTCCATCTAGAATGGCGGGGATCAAAAGGAAGCAAATGGACGTTGTTTTCAACCAAAAGCATATTTTTCTGATGTATTTATAGTTAGAATACGTCTACCAAATAGTGTTGTTTGTTTTGTAAATATGACTAAAAGTGGATGTAAAATATATATTTGATACTTAATATGTTTATTATATAATATCTAGTGTCACGTTTTACAGACATTGAACGAGATCGCAAGAAAAGCATATCTAGCGAGAAAAATAAAATTGAAACAACGTCATTCTAATGTGAACTGGCATCCTTGACTTTAAAATGATCTTGTTTCAACATTGTACGGTGATTAAAAGCATATGTATGTTTGTATTTAAGGAGACTGGATACACTTGCTAGCTTGTCTGGCAATGTTTACAAGGGAGACAACTTTTGCGACATGCTGTTTGTTTTCATGTACATGAGCCCCTTTCTGAAAAGAGGCCTACTCTAAAAGGAAAGAATTTGCTCCCACGGGGAGCAAATTCTTTCCTTTTGGAGTAGTCCCCTTTTCAGAAGGGAAGCACAAACCATTTGACAGAGTTGCCACACCTCTCCCCCACCCCCACTATCACCCACCCCTGAAAGGATATTCGTTCCTATCAATATGAATTTTTGCGGACTCTTCAAGTCAGATCTTGAAATATGTTGTATCTTGGATTGCTTGTTAATCACCTACATCTCACTTCACGAGTAAATACAAAGTTTAACTTCTATTTTATATATTGTAGTCTCGTTCATTGGTTGTAAATTTCTATGCATTTTGACTGAAGTGAGTTTAGCGTAGAATTTATTTTTCTGAGCATTTGGTATCCTCATCCTAAAGACCTTAGTGTCTGTATCATTACGACTCGTAGAATAGGAGGAGCCACGAGAAATGATGCATTCAGAGAACATTCGGGCAGTCATTATGGGGACGTTTTATAAGGAGAGGTTCCCGAAATGAAGACCAATACAGCCTTATCAGAGCCTTAACTATGCGCATGCGAAAATTTGAAAGTCCAAGGTAGCTTGCAGATCTGCCTAATTTCTACCAGGGCCTTTGTTCTCAATTTATATATTTACATACATGCGATATCTTATAAGCCTGTATGCGTATAGTGAAGTTCCTGGCGAGAATCCGGATAGGCAGTTCTATCTGGGCCTTCGCTGTACCAATGCGTTCTAAAAGCCCAGTTCTTTATGGCCCGACTCAAATTCGAACCAAGCCATGAAGAATTGTAACTTTTGGTCATACTGGCTCAGATAAGCCTGCTGGACATGAGAAAAGGATCCTTATCACATATACTCGCAAACAAGTACCAGATAAACATGTGCGTTAGCGCAGTCTGGTGTGATCCTTCGTTACTTACAGAATCGTTAGATGCTCCAGTATATAGATGAGAACGCCCTGGTGTATTTGTTGATCTGGGCATCACCGTTCGCATAAGGGGTCTTTTTCATGACTTTTACTCCTTACCATACTTTTACAGTGTTAACAAGTCTATTTTACTATCGGGTGATGTGTTTGAAAATTCCTGAACGAGTCTCCAGCAGTGTACACCCAGATCAGACGCCGAGTTTAGCGGCGTCTGATCTAGGTCTACTTAGGTCTTTTTAGAAAACTTAGTGTTACTACGATACTCCGGCCAGGAAGTAATGAGTTGTTTCATCAGGATCTACGCCGTTTGCCATTCTGCTTTTGATTTTGATTTTTTACTGAATCCCTTATTTACTAGAATGGGAATTTCCAAAGTCTACTTCAGAAACTCATGGGTGAAAGGGCCACAGAAAATACAGTGTCGATACAGATACGTTCCATTTTCCCTGTTAAGTCCATCCACTCACTCCTACGCCTTCATTGCATCTACTGATATGGAAATGCATTGCCTAACCTAGATGATTTATTGCAGCCTTGCAGTTTAGAATGGAGTAAATAATCTAATTTGCGACAACGGCATTCAGCACTTAATATGTACACGTGCTTAACCACCGTGTAGATATCACACAATCAGTTCTTTGGATTGACAAGAGAAAACTGTGGTTATTTTTAAAAGAGAACTGGATACATTTAGTAGATTTTCCGCCATTCTTTTTAAGGGAGAAAGCTTTCGTGATATCCTGTTTGTTTTCCTGCACAACAGGACCTTTACCTCTCCTCCACACACACTTACCTTCGGAAAAGGGATCTTCTGTAAAAGGAAAGAACTTGCTCCCACAGGGAGCAAATTCTTTCCTTTTATAGTAGACCCCTAATCTCTCTGGGAGCATTTTCCTTCCGTTTAAAAGGGGCTTGCTGTGCAGGAAAGCAATTCGGAAGTAATAACAAATGTCGCGAGGCGGAAAACTGTAATATCCAGTCCCTTTCAGCGTTAAACTTCCGTTGTGCAGGAAGAAAATGTTTCTTCGAGGCATTTGCCGACAGGTAACGCCCACATTAGCATGTGCATCCCTGCAGTCTGATCAGGGCTCGCTTTGTCCGTTGATATATTGTGCGGTATTAAATGTAAAACAGTGTTGAAACTGCGTCGTTTCAACGTTGTTTAACGACGTAGAAAGGACGCTGTTTTGTACGTTGTTTGCAGGCTGGGTTTGTGATCTACATAGAATTTGCAGATCAGAATGTGTATCTGCACGGTCTGCCCAGGGCATTGGATGTTCGTGGAAATATTCTGCTGTATCCAATGTTTACGCAGGACGTTTTTTTCTACGTGCTGTCGAAATGCTCTATATATTCAACCTGCACTACAGTAAAACCTGTGTAAAAGAGCCACCTTTGATGTGAACTTTGAGTAGTCGTTGATGTGGAATGGTGGCTGTCTTATAAAGGTATGTGTCATGTAATTTTGTTGCTATAGGAAAAATTGCATGGCATGCACCTCTATAAGACAGCAACCTTCCTCATCAACCACTTAAGTATGTCAATGGTGGGTTTCTTACATAGGTTTTACTGGACGTTAGCATGTCTATGTAACGTTTACCCAAAAATTGGCTATTCAAACTGCGCCCAGTGATTATTCTGTGAATGGACAGGCTGATCTGAATCTTCGCTGGGCGCGCGTGTCTGAAGGTACGTTCTCTGACATTGCGATTCTTATAGTGAAAATGGTGGCATTTAGCTGAGGGATATACTATCATCAGCCATCTCTGCATTTGGATACATTCATTGCTGCCAAAAGGCAGTGACAACTGTAAATCAAGAACAGAATGGCAAACAGTGTAGATCCTGATGAGACGGTTCATGATGAGCCGTCTCATCTGGATCTACACTGTTTGCAAAAGTGTCTGTCTTGGTCTACAGGGCTAAAAGGGTTAATGCCATAATAGCATCTGTATCCCTATGTTATGGAGCTCTAATAATAGCATCTGTCTCCCTATATTATGGAGCTCTAATAATAGCATCTGTCTCCCTATATTATGGAGCTCTAATAATAGCATCTGTCTCCCTATATTAGGCTTCATATAATAGGCGCGACATCAAAATAGGAATTCTTATGTCATACGCGAGCAGCAAAACATTACCGTCTCTGTATATAATTCAGCAGGAACCAACGACTTTGGAAGGCAATTAAGGCTATGAGCAGGCTGTGCGAACCGTCTCTGATTGCATATGCAGATGAAAATCATTTTATCATCCTACACCTCACATGTTCTCTGCTCTACTTGATTCCAGACACTTTAAATGACGTCAGACATCATGTTGTTAATAGGCTAATATATTCCTCTGGGAATATTTCTGGGATTGGTTTCTGTTATTAAATTCTAACGTTATACGGGCATACATTCTGCAGCAATCACTTCTGTTCAGATAGTTTAGACATTTGACGTTTCATAAAAGGTTTTGATTAATTTTACTTTTTCTTGTCTGATTTGTTAAATTACATACTGGGATTTGATTTCACTTATATCTGCACATTGGCCATGAACTGATTCCAAAGTAAGCAAATGATAGTATAGTGCATTTACTTTTCTTTGAGAAATGAGACGCACTTGTTCAGTCCTCCTTATAATGGGCCGCGTCAAGCAAAGAAGTACCTTCGAACATGTGCAAGATACGCAGATTCAGATCATCCGGGCCTTTGCTTGCTTTTCATACATTCTGTGGTATCTAATGATTCTGTTAGCGGATACTGAAGGCCGTGATCAGCCTGCGCGAATGCGCAGGCTGATCTGGGCCTTCGTTGTCCGCACATGCCCGTTGACACTTTCGCATGGCGCGGTCCATGTAACATAAATCCCTTCCACCGTTGAGACCCGCAAAAGCCTGGCCTTTTCATCTGAGGCCACACTATTTGCCATAATTGCGTTTGTGATGTTCAATAACATGAAAGCCAGGACACAACATTTCTTATAAGATTACCCCGCAAAGACTCGGATCAGCCTGCGCATCCGCGCAGTTTGATCAGAGTCTTCGCTGTCCTCCCGAAGACGCTTTGGATCCTTGGCTATCGACAAAGTTCCCTGTGAAGACACTGATCAGACTGCGCAGATGTGCAGGCTGACCTGAGTCTTCGCTTGGCGCACATGCAATCCTGTAAGAAATGCTGTGTCAAACCTTATTTCACTGGTCTAGAGGTACATTCTGTTTATGCGGTAGGCAGAATCAGAAGAAAGTGTATTAAGATTAATACTCGTAGATGCACTTTCAGAGAGACAAGTCTGTCAACATTTTTTTGTTTGCCTTTTGAAAATGACTACAGTATAAGGAAAAATCCTTTTTAGATGAGAACAGTAAAAATAAAATTCCTTTTTTGAGTAGACCCTCTTTCAGAAGGGACTTGGTGTGCAGAAAAAAAAATCTTAAAAAAAAAGAATTGCCTTCCAAATTGAAGGAACTCTTTCCTATGAGAGTAGACTTTTTTTAGAAGGGCGGCAAACCAAGTTAACAGGGCTGTCTCCTCTGGACGAGTATTAATTCCTCTTAAGCGAGCAACCAAGGACCTTGACATGCTGCGCGGTTGTATGGGCAGGCTGGTCTCTGTTATCCATATATGAAAAAGGGCCAGTTTGTTGTGTTAAGGTTTATTTATTCATGTAAATTGCAATTATGATTAATATTACTTTTTCAGCCTCTGTTTCGGTCTTTATTGTTTGGTTGTGATTATGCTTAATATTGTTATTGTTAATATAGATCTCAGATATTATGTTTAAAACAATCATCAAAGTGTTTTATATTAAAAGTTAAAATTGTAAAACTTCCTTGTTAGTTAGTATAAATCTTTACCACGCTCTTGGCTTAGTCAGCAGACAACAAATCGATAATATTTTTCTCATTTTTTATTGTCCCCAGAAAACAGGATTTGACATTTCATGCAAACTGTCTCAATTGGAGACAACTCGCATGCAACGTGGACTCCTTTTTATCTCGGAAAAAATCAATATGTTATCTGCTAAAACTTTTAGCCTGTATGCTAAACATTAACCATAGTCCTGCTGAACCCGGATATGTCCTGACTTTGCGAACAGTATAGATCCAGATCAGTTGGCTTCTGAAGAACTGATCTAGATCTGCTCTGTTTGCCATTAAGTATGTGAATTTATAAAAAAAAATCTGGATCAATTAATCTGATTGGCTGAAAATTAGAAATGGGTGTGGCATCTTAATTTATTCAGCAGAACAAGGGTTAAGTTGACTGTCAACGGCAACTATGATTAGTGCAAACTGATCTCTCATTTTGATAAATTAGATGGCACTGCTGCCCAGTAAGCATTCTATATAAATCTATAGCGGGCCGTTATCGGCCCGTCAGGGTAGCCGATGAGCCGATAACGGCCCGCTATGGTTTTATAAAGAATGCTAGCTGGGTGTCAGTGTCATAAAAATGCAAGCCAGTTAAACCCTCAAGAGAAAATTGTGCGTAATAAAATGCACCCTCCGTAGGCTCCATAGCTAAATGACCATACATTGACTACTCCGATGCTCCAATATTGCAATGTCATACCCAGTATTGCAATTTGATATATCCAGTACAATAATACAAAATATCAAATATTGTAATACAGAATATCTGTCTTGTATTACAAAATACCTAGTGTTGTAATCCAATATATCCATTCTTGTAAAACAATATATCCAATCTTGTAACACAAAATGTTCAGTGTTGTAATATAATATTTCCAGTCTTGTAATACAAAATATTCAGTTTTGTAATACAGTTTATCAGTCTTGTATTACAAAATATCCTGTATTCTGATGCAATTTACCAGTCTTGTAATTAGCAGTATTTTAATACAACATGTCCAGCCACGTAATACAAAATTTTCAGTATTGAGTACTATACTACAATATATCCGATTTTATAATACAAAATATCCAGCATTTTAAACCAAATTACAAGTTTTATAATAAAATATAGAGTATTGTAATACAATATATCCAGTTTGTAATACAACATATTTAGTATTGTAATACAATACATTACGAAAACACGCCCATTCAAATATACTGAAAATTTCATCACCAAAAACTGAATCTTTTTAGATAAAAAAATCAGATAATTTTCATATTTCTGTTCAAAACATAGATCGTGGGTACTCGTTAGAACCGCCTCGCCGAGGCGGTTCTAACGAGTACCCACAATCTATGTTTTGAGCAGAAATAAGAAAAATAATGTATACCCCTGTAAACCCCAGTTTTACTATATAAAAGTGGGGTTTAAGGGGGTCAATATTATATAGGTAGGTTTTCGTGATGATATCCAGCCTTGTGATATAAAACATTAAGTATTGTAATACAATATATGCAGTCTTGTAATCAATCGTCCAAACCGATGCAAATAGTAAAATACCTGGCAATAATTCACAAAATCACATTCAGATCTTTATCCATTATGCAGTTAGCACGACTGTAAAGTTTTACCGTATTAACCCTAAGTATTCGGACAGACAGACCTGAGCAAAAACTGTAGAGAAAGACCAGACGCCGCAAACGTGTTTGTACTGTAATGCGCAAACAAAAGCAATAAATACTGATG
Organism: Anodontia alba; assembly: GCA_964016985.1. Lineage (NCBI taxonomy): Eukaryota > Metazoa > Mollusca > Bivalvia > Lucinida > Lucinidae > Anodontia > Anodontia alba. Next base: position 23,864,279 of record OZ024821.1, read on the forward strand.
TCTCTGATTTTCGTCTGAGATTTTATCTTGCAGTTTGTTTGAGTTTGTACGTTTGTGGTTTCATATGTGGCGTTTGTGTTTTTCTGGTGCCTCGTGAGGCATAAAAAACATGCCGATATAATTTTGACCCCCTCCCTTAAACCCCACTTTTATATAGTAAAACTGTGGCCTACAGAGGTATACATTATTTTTCTTATTTCTACTGAAAAAAAAACATGGATTGCTAGTACTCGTTAGAAACTTCTCGGTGGCGGTTCTAAATAGTACCCACAATTTATGTTTTGAGCAGAAATATGAAAAATATCAGCATTTTTATCTGATAAAATCAGTGGTAGATATTCAAACATGTCCAAAGCATCTACTGTAGTACAAGATTTCAAATTGATTGTAAGAATAGTTGTGCACACACGAAAATTACCCACAACATTACGAAAACATGCCTATTAAAATAAACTGAAATTTTACCAACACAAAATGAAACTTTTCAGACAAAATATTCTTAAATTTTTCATATTTCTGCTCAAAACATGGATTTTGATTTCTCGTTAGAACCGCCTCGACGACGAGGCGGTTCTATCGAGTACCCACAATCTATGTTTTTGAGCAGAAATAAGAAACAATAATGTACGCCCCTGTAAACCTAAGTTTTTCTATATAAAAGTGGGGTTTAAGAGGATCAAAACTATATAGGTATGATTTCGTGATAAAAAACACGATTTCTCTAAATAAGCGGATGATGAATCGGGCGGCAATGCAAAATAATAACATGCACATCTTTAGTCCATTGTGTAACTATCTGCAAAGTTTCTAGCTAGTCGCGTAACCCTGGTCCTGCTGAACCCGAATACGTCCCGCCTTTGCAAACAGTTTCGATCCACATCAGTCGGCGTTTGAAGAGACAAACTAATCTAGATTTGCACTGTTTGTCTTTCAGTATGTGAATTTATATCAACAATCCGGATTAAGTAATCTGATGAGATCGCAGTAAAATGTGGGTGTGCCATCTTAATTTATTCAGCACGACAAGGGTTATCAATGTAGCAGAAGGATGTGTGCACACATCAAGCAATGCAACCTGTTCTGTCGTCCCGCCATCCCATCCTTTCATCAACTTAAGGAATTGTAGTTTTCCAGCTCTCCAACTTTGCCACTCTAGACAAATCATCAGACCAAAATTCCAAAGCCTCTGCATTGTTTAGAATATGCCATAATTAACTGTCTAGAAAGTAAGTTTAAATTCAGAGGGTATTCACAATAATTATGTAAACACATACCCTCTAAAACGATGAAGTAATGCACCATATAAAGCGATAACAAGGAGTCTAACAAACATCACACCACAACATACTAGTCGGGGCAGCCCTTGAACAAATTCGTTCAAAAAGGGGTTTACTCTACACGAGCCCCCCGGCCCCCCTCCCCACCCCTAACTAAATAGTTTTCATGCAACTGAAGGAGAAACATATGCTGATATTGAAAGTAGACTGTGCCAGAAAGAAAAAAAGGTGCAAAAGTAGTCATGGACTTAAATAATGTTGTTTTTTTATGTTAAAGTTTTTGAGTATAGATATCTCTTGAGTTCCCAAAGAGATGGACTACTTTTGAATATTGATACAATGATTTGGTCGGGGGATAATAAACATACACACGGCAGTCAGACATTGTTGCAATCGCAAAGGGATTCTCAATTCTCAACTGCACCATTCATTAAAATAAGGGAGATATAAAAGGAGGTGACAATATCAAAGACCTGTAGGTGCACAAAGTAGGTGACAGATCTTTATAACAAGACCTGGCGGCAGACAGGATAGCTCGCCTGAACTCGCGCTTGTCAATCAAATAAAACATAAGACTATGACCTTAAAATCCTAGATCATGGTGGTTGGGGAAGGAGGGGGTAGAGGGGCGGATGCGGGTGGAGACATTGTACTGGATATAATTTTGAACGAAGAACATCTTCGACAGCTATCTGTATACCAATTATAAACCAACTGAATAGTATAATTTGAAAACTAGCTGAGAAAATACAAGATCTTTAGGCAAAACTTAAAGATAAAATTTCTAAGTCCGTGACCTTGACCTCTGAGTCATAGGGTGGGGATAGTGCTGAATAAAATGTTGGACCAATGTCCATAATCATGCCAAATATAAAGTAAATCCACGCAATGCTTTAAAAATGAAGAGATCTTAAAAATTTGACGCAAAACTTTAACGCATTTATCTAAGTCTGTGGCCTTGACTTCTAGGTCATAAGCAGGGGTTGAGATTTGATGCATTGAATGAGTTGAGAGCCTTTATGCAAACATTTTTTTTTTATGTATTTCTGTATTAAGAGTAGCATCGGGACCCAGGGTAAAGTTGGGTAGCTGTAAAACGCTTTACCCCCCCTCCCCCCCCCCCCCACACACACACACACTCCCGATGGTTTACTCTACTGACCGTTCTAAGGCGGTCGTCCCGGTGTTAGTCTTACTCTTTGTTGCTTTGTGGTTTATTCTACGAGGCGATTTGCTTTATGTCTTACCTTGTGTCATTTTGTTCTAGTGTTTTTCAGTCCTTTTAGCATTTGAATTACCTCGCTTTGGGAAGAGAGACCTAATCTTAGTGTTTTTCGTATGTTTGTTCGACTTGCGCATTTTTAGTTTTGTCTGTTTCCTCTTCCTCTTGGCGTCTGGGAAGGGCTGCGGCTTGTGATTGTGGCACTTCCTGGACTTTTCTCTTACCTTTTTCGGATGTATTGCACATTACACTATTGTTTATGAAAAACTCAATAAAAGCGAGGCTGCTAAAGTTTGTTTTATTTGATATGGTTTAGCTTCCAAAGAATCCTTGCGGTCAAATTTTATCTACACTATATATCGCTCATCCAGCACCAGTTTAGACAGACTCTGGGTCGTATAATAGGATTGTTTCAATTTTAGGTAAAGTATGGTAAAGTATGGTAACGGTATTTTATAACAAGTATGGTAAGAGGTCAATGTGCCTAATACTTAGGAACAATACGGCATAATCCAAAATTGTATAGGTGACTATAATGAAAGAAAAGAATGTTTTTGCGATATGCGGTCATCGAAGGCACCGTTCAGCCTAACTACTATAAGCGCATTTATTTTCGCCGAGCTAGAGCCCGGCGTATCTAGGTTGTTTTTGTAAAATGTGTGTGCATTTGGAGAACATCGGTTTTCTTCCAGTTTTATTGGGTTCTTAGTGGGGTTATATATAACTATTCACCCCCACTTTTTATACTATTCAAAGTCACACTTTTGCAGCAGAGAACTGTGCTATTGGTAACATAGTGAAATAAAAAATGGGAAGTTCTGTGTAGAATGAATGTAGGAATGTGGGTTTTTGCTCATTTAAAAGAGAAATGAGCAGTTTTCCTGTAGGATCCCCAATTTGACCATTCGACCTGAAATGAGCTTGTTGCTGTCAATATTCGTACGCGTTTGAATTTTTTCATTTCGTTTTTTTTTTTTCGTCGTGCTACGAAGAAGAAACAAGATATTTTTCTTTGTTTACGATTGTAAATATGCATTCCCAAATCGAACGGATTATAAGCTGGTTTAACAATACAGTTTAATTTGATATTCAAGCATGGAAAGATTTGGGCCAATAGAAAACGTTATGAGTGGAGAGAAGAACGAAACACTGCTACATAGATGATTTCGGATATAGTATGTTCGGCCTAGGCTATGGATGGCGACATGTAATTATATATGCGGACTAGAAAACAGACGATCATAGCTGACTTTTTTACATAGCCATGATAACGTCTATAATGTTTTTATCGTTGAGTATTGCGACAATTTATATTATTACAACCTTTCATAAATTATAACATTTTTTCACTATACTACGATCTATAGGGAGCTAAGTAATGCATGACAGATTAGTTTCCCGTCGTATTGATGCTTTGCATCAGTGTTTTCTTGTTTACTACTTAAAATCGTTAGAGACAGTGAAATGTATCAATTATCAGAGAAAAGTCGTATCAGACTGTGATTGAATGCACAGCTATATCTGTTGTTTTTTTCTGTATATGTATAAGAAAAGTGCATTCTGCATTATGGTCAGTTAAACTCTTTACCCAATTGTATCATTAGAGTTGCCTAAGCATATTAGTGGTGAATTAAGGGGAATGAATACTCTTGGGAGATCTTCTTTCATTTTTATACATGGGAGACCCATTTTGTAAGCTCCTGTTTGCTTTCCAGTACAGGAAGTTCCTTCTGAAAAGGTTCTACTCTAAAAGGAAAACATTTGAGCCCAAGGAGGAGCAAATTCTTTCGTTTTAAAGCAGATTCTTTTGCAGAAGCGTAGCAAACAAATTTGGACAGAGCCGACTCGTCTGAAAATGCACCTATTCTCCTTTAAAGACGACAAATTAGTGATAGTTTTGTTATTATATCAGTAAATAAGCTTTAAAAGTTCTTGTATCATGCTGCTTAAGCGGTTCTCCAAATCTAAAACAAGCCCTTACTTCCGGGACACTGAGACTTCAAAATGCCGTCTGGTAGTTTAAGTATGAACTAAAGCGTTGATTAAACAATGATGATTTAATTTATTGCCTCTGGAAACCTATTATTTATGCTATAACACAGATAAATGTTTACCCTACTATGTTTAGTCTGTTTTAGCGCTATGTTAAATTTCACTGTCATTCAATATATTTAATTACAAAAACACGCCTAGTCAAATATATTTAAATTTTACCACCAAAAACTGAAAACTTTCGGATGAAAAATTCTGGTAGTGTTCATATTTCTGCTCAAAACATAGATTGTGGGTTCTTGTTGGAACCGCCGCGGCGAGACCGTTCTAACGAGTACCCACAGTCTATGTTTTTGAGCAGAAATCAGAAAATTAATGTATACCCCTTTAAATCCCAGTTTTACTGTATAGAATGGGGTTAGGGGGTCAAATTTATATAGGCGTGTTTTCGTGATGACAAAAAGAGTAGATAACAACTAGAGGCAGACAGTCAGTACTATGAATTAATTCGTGAATATAATACTGGTTAGATAAATACAACTTCAAATAGGCTTGTAGGCATCACGAAAATATGCCTATATAATTATGATCCCCATAAACCTCACTTTTATATCGAACAACTGGGGTTTACAGATGTATACATTATTTTTCTTATTTCTGCCCTAAAACATAGATTATGAGTACTCGTTATAATCGCCTCAGTTTTTTATCTGAAAAGTTTCAGTTTTTGGAGGTGAAATTTCTATATATTTGAATAGGTGTGTTTTCGTAATGGGTAAGAGTTGCCAACTCTGCTTGCCATCTGTTCATTTTGTGACTGCTCGATTGTATGTGAAAGGGCTTGATGTGGTTCCTGAATTCACTTATTTACTTAAATTTGGTGACTTGTGCCATCCGAACTTGTTTGTAATATAGAATTGCACCAGAATTATGGGTGATGTTTCGTCTGAGTAAAACCTGTTTAAGCCCGTGCCCTCACAGTGCACTACCAAGGTGGTTTCTGCAACAAGGTATATCGGAACCAGAAGTTTACGGTAACTTTGTGTACAGATTTAGAAAAATTGTAGAAAAATCTAACTTTTCGGAGCAATTCAAAAAACTTATTAACCCTTAGAAAAGAACTGGCTATTGCCTGGATATTGTGCGGCAGACTGCATAAAAGGTAAGAGAAAAGTCCAGGGAGTGCCACAATCACAAACCGCAGCCCTTCCCAGACCCCAAGAGGAAGAGGAAACCGACAAATCTAAACAAGCACAAACCGTACAAACATACGAAAAGCACTAAGATTAGCTCTCTATTCCCCAAGCGAGGTAATCGCAATACTAAAAAGAATGAAAAACACAAGAACAAAACGACACACGGAAAGACATACAACAAATCGCCTCGCAGAATAAACCACAAAACAACAAAGAGTAAGACTAACACCGGGACCACCGCCTTAGAACGGTCAGTAGAACAAATCACCGGGGGGTTTAAAGCACTTTTACAGCTAACTAACTTCACCCTGGGTCCCGATGCTACTCTTAATACAGAATAAATAAAAATTCGGTTCGCATAAAGGCTCCCAACTCAGTCAATAATCAAAGCGAAAACACAAAAATGCCTAGTTGTCAACCCAATCATTGTTGATGGCTATGCTTCACTCTTTCATTGCACGACGGCGGTTCGGGCCTCAGACTCAAGGACGGCCTCATTGTAAAACTTGAACCAGTGGGTTGGGGCTTGAGGATATGTCTTTGGCTTGGCTCGCCGTGGTTCAACTATTGGTTTTCATTTATCCTGGCTTACAGTAGAATTAGCCATGAGTACTCCTCCTTGTTTATTATAGTGATTAATTTGTTTTTTAATGTTTTCGCTTTGATGCATTGACTGAGTTTGGAGCCTTTATGCGAACCGAATTTTTATGTATTTTCGTATTAAGAGTAGCATCGGGACCCAGGGTGAAGTTGGCCAGATGTAAAAGGGCTTTAAACCCCTCGGCGGTTTACTCTACTTTATAAGGCGGTGGTCCCAGTGTTAGTCTTACTATTTGTTGCTTTGTGGTTTATTCTACGAGGCGATTTGTTTTATGTCTTACCTTGTGTCATTTTGTTCTTGTGTTTTCCAGTCCTTTTAGCATTACGATTACCACGTTTGTGATTGTGGCACTCCCTGGACTTTTCTTTTACTTTTCTTTTATTTTTTTCTCTATTGCAGCTCTTCTTTGTTTATGCGTCCGTGGTATCGTATGTGTATGTGACCTTTGGTTGGTCATTGTTTGTTCCTAATCACTCCTTCTTTTGGCGAGTCGGAGAGAATGCTTTAACGATTCTAATAGCTATCAAATCTGAGCTATATGTTGGCTTACTTTATAAACGCAGGAGAACACTAGGTAGGTTTTTCTTTTCAGAACAATTGAGGGTTGAATGACATAAACCATCACAAAACGGCACTTACGAGAAGAAACTGCAACGGAAACCCCGCCTTGGACAACAAAAAGAATGCCAATCGATATGTAAAAAGACAGAATATAATGTTACTGTTATGCGACATATTGCAGCCGAGTAGTTAACCAAGGCATGGATAACTGCCCTTTTATTGCGATGTAGTGACCTCTAGTTTTTACAAATGACTTGTGTCTGAAATTACGTGACTGTAGTCGGGCATACCATGGTTATACTAGCGATTTCCTTTTGTTCTTGAGTACTAATCGCATTTGGACACACCTTTTCAGACCGGACAGTTGTGTGAAATGAACAGTATCAGGATCAAGGGCAAGGTTTAGGCGCCTTTAAGGTACTTCGGAAATAAGAATCTTTAGGAAACACCCACAAAGTATTCTGAGATATCGATATAAAACAAGGTATAATAGAAGAGAAGGCAATGATCAGGAATCGATACAATTATCCCACACCTCCAATCAGAGACATTAAAGGGAAAGAAACACAAACATGAAATAACTAGACCCTAATGGAAACATCACTAGCAGAAAGCCAAACGGACAGTTACTTTTCCATAAAGTGGCCAAATGGCTATCCAAAACAAAAAGATGTAAGCGACATACACATTCAAAGACGGACCATGACAAATAAACCAGGACAGAAGAACCGCCTAGGAACAGTCAGTGAAAAGTATTTTACCACGCGATCCCACAGCTTTTCTGTTGACAATACTTAGGCGGTATCTCCGTTACATTTGTTTCTTTTCATTTGTTTCTTCTGTTTTCCATGAAATGCGGTTTTTGGTGTCGTTTGATACCATTACATTATGCATCCCTGCAAATCATATTGCTACATTTTAAATAGGCTCAATGAGACCGAGACTCTGAGTTTTGTTTTTTATATCTCCGGTGTTTCCAAATGCAACATTTATATATTTTCATCACGAAAACATGCCTATATAATGTTGACCCCCCTTAAATCCCACTTTTATATAGTAAACTTTACAGGGGTATACACTATTTTCTTATTTTGCTAAAAACATACATTGTGGGTCCTCATTAGAACCGCCTCGCCAAGGCGGCCCTAAAAAGTACAAACAATTTATGTTTTGAGCACGAATATGAATTCATCAGTTTTTATCTGAAAAATTTCCTGTTTTTGGTTGTAAAATTTTCAATATATTTGAATAGGCGTGTTTTCGTAATGTTATCATAGCCTTTTCCGGTGCCTTGTGAGGGCTGTGTTCAGTGCTTCTGGTATTTCCTATATATCTCCATACATTTTCCTAGTTAGTTTATTTAGTATCGCCATACTTTTTACCTAGTTCGTTTGTGTAGTATTTGATCACACCGTCTGTACGGGAGGTAGGTCAAAAGGTAGCAACCTAAATCTTAAATTAATTATTGCCTGCATTTTCAGAGAAAACATCCTAGTAGGTTTGTAGCAATAATGCCCCTAGTTGTTATTTATTTTGTAATATCTTGCCAGTAACTTACTTTCAACTCCATGCGATAAATCGAAACGTAAAATCGGTTCTACGGAGATGTGAATCCTTTAAGAGGAAACAACGGAAAAAAATGAAAGTTTGTTAGTCATGTGAAGCACTGATTTCCAAGCATATTAATCTATTTATGTTTGGCATCCTATATAAGGGACACTGGCAAACATTAGATCCAGATCAGTCGCCGTGTTCAGGGTATCCATTGTTGTATAAAGCACAGGAAAATCTATAATTAATGGAAGTAATAAAAGCAAACTAAGCACATCTTTAGCTAGACATGGGCCTGTTCAAAGCAAATGGTGTGGTGGAACAGCCCACTAGCCATTAACGGCTTAAGAATGTAAAATGCATCTGTCCTCGGACGAATGCAAACAGCGCATGCCCATGCTCTGAACATATGCACATCTCTTAAAGAGAATGACTATACCTAATGGGGGTTTAACGGGGAGGGAGGGGATTAATGTCTAAAATGGTATTGTCTCTCTTCTAAAAACGGGATCTACTCTGAAAGGAACTAATATGCTCCGTTTGACCTACTCCTAAAGAAAAGAATGTGCTCCCAGGGAGCAGAGCAGTTTGTTTTTAGAGTAGACTTTTTCTGAAGCGCTTTGATATGCAGCAAAGCAAACAGGAAACATGACATAAAATTACCTGTTCCCTTAAAATCCGCGACGAAATAAAGCGCTCCTTTGAGTTAATTGCCTTCTTTGGGCATTAGCGTTTCGCATATCGACATGTATTCTTGCCACTAGTGAAACAATTAAGACGTCCATTCACAGAGACTCTTAAAAGGACAAATACATTTGTCAGATACACGTACCTTAACAGAATATTTGAAGGATTGTATGTATAAAAAAGGTATGGGAAAAATCTAGGGAGTGCCACATTCACAAGCCGCAGCCCTTTCCAGACACAAAGAGGAAGAGGAAACACAAAAACCAAACAAGCGCAAATCGAACAAACGTACGAAAAGCACTAAGATTAGCTCCCTCTTCCCAAAGCGAGATAATCGCAATGCTACAAGGATTGAAAACAAACAAAAAAAAAAAAAAAAAAAAAGATTAGCTCCCTCTTCCCAAAGCGAGATAATCGCAATGCTAAAAAAAAAAACAAAAAAAAAACAAACAAACAAAAAAAAAAAAAAAAAAAAAAAAAAACAAAAACACAAAAACAAAATAACACAAGACAAGACTTAAGACTTTATTATATCAATATTCTAATACAAGAACTTGGTAGTACCAAAACATATGAACGGATTTCTACTGACGAGAGATCTATTGTTAATACCCATTCTATCGGTATTACTGCTAAGTTTGCAGTGAGTATTAAAGAAAAGCAAGACAGACTTCCTACTTTATATTGGTTACCGAAACTTCATAAACGACCTTATAGAGCACGTTTCATTGCCAATTCTAGTTCATATACGACTACTAATTTGTCCAAACTGCTAACTTCATGCCTTACTGCTGTTAAAAAACATTGGATTAGATACTATGATACTGTTTACGAAAGGGACGGAATTAACTATTTTTTGGTCAATTAAAAATTCTAAATTTAAATCTTAAAACTTTCAGGCTAAATTGTCTACATATGATTTTTCTACACTGTATACTACGTTACCTCATCATCTTATAAAAGATAAACTTATTGATTTAATTAACCGAACGTTTATTCGGGAGAATACCCAATATTTGGCCTGCAACGAAGAATGTGCTTTTTTCACTTCTGATCTATATAATAATAACAATTTATGGTCGTGTCAAAACGTCTGTGATGCCCTTGTTTATCTTTTGGATAATATTTTTATTAGATTTGGAACTAAACTTTATAGGCAAACTATTGGTATTCCGATGGGAACTAATTATGCTCCTCTTGTTGCAGATTTGTTTCTTTTTTGCTATGAGAGAGATTTCATGAAGTCTCTCTCACGTGAAAATCAGGCTGACATTATTGAGGCTTTCAATTCAACTTCAAGATACCTTGATGATTTATTAAATATTGACAATATTTACTTTGACCAAATGGTGGACCGGATATACCCTACGGAACTCCAATTAAATAGAGCAAATTCTTCCGATACCGAGGCACCTTTTTTGGATTTGAATCTATGTATTTCTAATGGTACGGTTTCCACCAAAATTTATAATAAACGAGACGATTTAGATTTTGATATAGTCAATTTCCCTTTTCTGGATGGCGATGTCCCCCGGCGTACCTCATATGGGGTATACATATCTCAACTTATTTGATTCGCCAGAGATTTTTCAAATCTTAATGACTTTAACTACCGTAATAAAGCCCTTACTTCCAAACGTCTTAGGCAGGGCTATCGTTATTTTAAACTTCGCAAGGCGTTTTCGAAATTTTATCGCAGTCACAGTGCCTTGTTAGAAAAATATAGCGTCAGTCTGAAAACACTTCAGCAACAAGGTATATCGGAACCAGAATTTTACGGTGACTTAGTGTACAGATTTAGAAAAATTGTAGGTAAATCTAACTTTTCGGAGCAATTCAGAAAACTTATTAACCGTTATAAAAGAATTGGCTATAGTCTGGATATTATGCGGCAAACTGCATGCCTAGTTGTCGACCCAATCATTGTTGATGGCTATGCTTCACTCTTCAATTGCACGACGGTGGTTCGGGCCTCAGACCCAATGACGGCCTCTTCGTAAAACTTGAACCAGTGGGTTGGGGCTTGACGATATGTCTTTGGCTTGGCCTGCCGTGGTTCAACTATTGGCTTTCATTTACTCTGGCATACAGTAGAATTAGCCATGCGTACTCGTCTTTGTTTATTATAGTGATTAATTTGAATTTTGTGTTTTCGCTTCGATGCATTGACTGAGTTGGTAGCCTTTATGCGAACCGAATTTTTATGTATTTCTGTATTAAGAGTAGCATCGGGACCCAGGGTGAAGTTAGCTAGCTGTAAAAGTGCTTTAACCCCCCCCCCCCCCCCGGTTGTTTACTCTACTGACCGTTCTAAGGCGGTGGTCCCGGTGTTAGTCTTACTCTTTGTGGCTTTGTGGTTTATTCTACGAGGTGATTTGTTGTATGTCTTTCCATGTGTGATTTTGTTCTTGTGTTTTTTAGTCCTTTTAGTATTGCGATTACCTTGCTTGGGGAAGAGAGAGCTAATCTTAGTGCTTTTCGTATGTTTGTTCGATTTGTGCTTGTTTGGATCTGTCGGTTTCCTCTTCCTCTTGTGGTCTGGGAAGGGCTGCGGTTTGTGATTGTGGCACTCCCTGGACTTTTCTCTTACATTTTTTTTAAAAAACAAATCGCCTCGTAGAATAAACGGCAAAGCAACAAAGAGTAAGACTAACACCGGGACCGCCGCCTTAGAACGGTCAGTAGAATAAACCTACATGGGGTTTAAAGCACTTTTACAGCCAGCCAACTACATCCTGGGACCCGCCGCTACTCTTAATACACAAATACATAAAAATTCGGCTCGCATAAAGGCTCCCACCTTAGTCAATGCATCAAAGCGAAAACATAAAAATCAAATTAATCATCATGATAAACAAAGACGAGTACTCATGATTGATTCTACTGTGTGCCAGAGTAAATGAAAACCAATAGTTGAATCACGGCGGGCCAAGCCAAAGACATCTGCATGTAACGTAAGACTAGCGAGACATTACTTACATATTTATTCGTCTGATAGATTTGACAATATACCATGTTCAATAATTCATTAATTTTATTTTCTCCGAGAATCAGCTTTGCAACCGACCTCTGTTGTTCTTCCCAAGCATCCTTTCGCACGATATCGTCTCTTTTCGATATAAAAGTACCCCTGATTACGACTTTAACAATCCATACCTTGTAGGCGTTTGGAGTGGGGAGGTAAATGCGTGTCATAAATGGATTTTCAAACAAAATTTGCATATACTTCACTCAGTAAAGAAACATGTCCAATGAACCCAAGAAACGTTCCCCTGTTCGTTAGTGAACAACACTAAATAATTCACTTTGTTGACATTTATTGTAAACAAGAAAGTTCCCTGTGTAATTGAACAATAAAACCCTTAATTACGTGACATATCAAATGCACATTCCTACATTGTGTATGCGTCGGCTGAGTTTCGCCAATTCAAATGTGCCTGGTAGAGGACGCTTGCATTTTCACTTTTCTTTTAGTCTGAGGCAAAAACATCAAGATCATAGAAGAATTACTTCTCCAATTTGAGTATGTTTTTGCTTTCAAATTCATCTCTGCCCCAGAATATTTTGGAGGCCGCACCCAGCTAGCATTCTACGTAAATCTACATCGGGCCGTCATCAGCCCGTAAGCTACCCTGACGGGCCGATGACGGCCCGATATAGATTTACATAGAATGCTGACTGGGCAGAGCATCATCCTTAGTTCGACATAGTGCTGATCGTATTGTACCTTTTTGTACTTTAGAACTGTTGAGCTTATACGTAACATGCGAAAATGAAATTACATTTACGTAACTACCTTTCAGCAGGTGGCTTCGGATACTCATTTTGTGCTATGAACTTTCTTTTTGAGATATATGTAACTGTTTGGAAAAGCCCTAAGTGTCCGGGTAAAAGAGTCTGATGGCAGCAATATATTTCAGCTCTGTTATTATATAGCAGTTTGTTTAAATTGAAAGCACAGTTGGTAAATGGTATAACTCAAACAAAATATCAGACTAAAAGCAAGAAAGTTATTAAGCTTTAAATATTTCAAACTTAAGCTGATGGGGCAACCATTTTGCATATCAAATGAGGCTTTATGGCGTCATTAAGCCTTTATTAAATATGCACAATTTACATAATTACCACAATTACCATTTGCAACACTTTTCAAATAAGTTATTCTTTGGACATATACGAGTATATTCATTTTACTTAAACAAAAGATATAACATTTTCTGGCAGAAAAAAAATAATACTCTAAAACGCTTAGATCTTTATTACATTTTCCAACTGGCAGCACCTTAGAAAATTTATTAAATCTTTAAACATCATTAATTTTTCTTAATTTTTATTCGCCGTTAATAAAATTTGCATTAAGATACATATTTTGAAAAGCTTATTCAAATCCGATAAATTATTTGTCGCCTTTGCGTTTTGCTTTATTTGTGTCCTTACACATAACTCTTGTAATGTGGAATGACTCACGACAGGAATAAAAAAAGACTTCAAACCTGATGTTTATTTTACATACATGTAGTATATTGGCAGAACTACGTACATGTATACCAAATCGGTATATTTGTTTTTGTTGTTTTACATAGACGTGGGATCTTGTGTATCATGGAGGTTAAATTGTCCAATGTCATTTGGTGTGTTCTTTTGCAACGAAGTGTAAGCATCAAAGGACTGATGGACCGAAAAGCCTTACAGTTTCTGAAAAAAAAATGTTTTAATATTATACTACCCATTACGAAAACATGCCTATTCAAATATACTGAAAACTTTACCACCAAAAAATGAAAATTTTCAGATAAAAAATTCCGATATTTTACAGATTTCTGCTCAAAACATAGATTGAAAGTGGGGTTTATGGGGGTCAAAATTATATAGGCATGTTTTCGTGATGCACAGTGTCCAGTTTGCGTGCCGTTTTCAAGCCAAGTCATTTTCATAAACTTGGAAAGTTTTGGCCCAGTTATAAATCGACGCTCGGGCGGATGCGCACTCGGACTACAAATAATCACTACTTCTTCGCTCAGGTAAGCTCATCACGAAAACATACCTATGTAATTTTGACCCCCTTAAACCCCACTTTTATATAGTAAAACTGGGGTTTAGAGGGTATACATTATTTTTCTTATTTCGGCTCAAAAACATAGATTGTGGGTACTCGTTAGAACCGCCTCGCCGAGGCGGTTCTAACGAGTACCCACAATCTATGTTTTGAGCAGAAATATGAAAAATAACAGATTTTTTACCTGAAAACTTCCAGTTTCTTGTGGTCAAATTTTCAATAGATTTGAAGAGGCGTGTTTTCGTATTGTTTTAAGAGAAGCTGAAGGGTTGGGCCCGTCTTGCTCGTGTTGTTTTGTTTGTCTGTCTGTGTGGTTGTGTGGGTTTGTGAGTGTACTAGCTTCAGACCCCCATTGAGCCCTTTGCTTTCATTATTATAGTGTTTTTCATTATATGTGTTTCAGAGTAATATTTCACAGACGAGGTAGTGGACCCCATATACGGACCGAACATATATTTGCAATTTGGAGCTGCATCAGAATTAAGGGTGCAGTTTCGTGCGAGTAAAACTGGTTACACCCCACTCTCCAAACACACACACCACACACACAAACACACACAAAAGACACGCACACACACACCAGTTGTTTTCCTGTGTTCCTACGGACCGTTCGAAGGCGCTCCTTCCGTACCTTTGTTTGTGCGTCGATGTTTTCATATATTGCGTTTGTTTTGTAACTATTTGTTCCTCATCTCTATTATTGATCGTGCCTCGGGAAGGCTGTGCTTCGTGACAGTGGCATTTCCAGAGTTTGTTCACTTGTATTTTGGAAAGTTGTATTCTGTGGCTGTGACATTTCCCGGGTATTTATTGTTCAGAACTAGGCAGCAATCTGTGTATCACTTAAACCATCTTGACAACGTAACAGGAAAGTCGAAGTGCAGCCACCTGGATGTACTTGGGAGAGTTGTATTCTGTGATGCAACATTTCCCGGCTATTTATTATTTAATAACTAGGCAGCAATCTATGTATCACTTAATCCATCTTGACTACGTAACATGAAAGTCTAAGTGCAGCCACCTGGATGTACTTGTAAGGCCACAAACGATAAGGGAAATTGATACACTCTCAGTGGCGGCGACTCTTTGAAAACTGTTCTGCTTTTCTTATGAGGAGAGTTTTACTCTACAAGAAAATATTATTTCCTTTAGATTATACCCCTTTACAGAAGATTTGACGGGCACTTAACAACCAGGAAGTCACAAAGTTGTCATCCTTGGTGGAAATGGCAACCATTCTACCAGGTGTACCCAGTTTCCTTTAGAATATTCAGACACTTAGCATCATTGCAATTTCCCTTAATGAATTGGCAAATTAGAAAGAACACAATTTGAATGCACTTCTGTCAAAGAGACTATACATATATTATCAATACAGACACATAAATAAGACATGTCAATGTGATCAGGCCCATAGATCCACAGTATTGTTTTCATCTAAAATACATTGCTGCATTAGTATGGAAAAATGAATTGGTAACAGTAACAGTGGCCTTGTAAGACTCACTCGACTACCTAATCTTGACTTCAACTGCTGAGACCTTAACAAGCCAGTCTGGCCACGAAAACATCGACTCATCAGATATTGTTATTTTCGTGTGTGCGTTCAGGGCTCTCAAAGGTAATTCTTTCTAGAATATATTGATATTATTAAGCATTTAAATACAGAGCCTCATAATTGAAAACAAATCTGCTAGCTTAAATTCATTGATGTTCATAGTACGTATCTTTCTCTGCAAATATAATTATTTATTTTCGCTGTAAATGGTGTTAATTGCGACGCGGCCGTAAAACGTGTCTTCGTATCTCAGCAGATTATATGTTAATGCTACATTTTCTGCTTTGGAATCATGAACATGTAATTGTGAAAATATAGTTCTGCTGCAAAAGTGACGTCTTTGTGAGCAATGTTGATTTTTACATTACCGTTCATTGACAGACTTAGAAAAAATGAGATCAGGAGTTGCCGCAAACACAGACAGCAACCATTCTGAGAGAAAGAGCAAACGAATAGCCAGAACACTCAACCAGACGATTAACAAAGCGATTAGCACTGAAGTTCCTAGTTTCCATTTACCTTCCGCCCGCACTAAAAACATTTGTATTAAGAATATGTTTTAATCATCTAATCATCCAAACCTAGTATGAATGTTTGGTACTGGTAAAACGATTATCGTTCTAGGGCAATGGTTCTTGTATTGTTCTTTGTGGGGCTGGTTCCTGTTTAAATGTCTTGTTGGGTTGTGTGGATACCGTCTGAATTTGTAATGAACTCGTTTAAGAAGACAGAAATGGATGCTTTGCTTTTGGGTTTGTTACGTATGTACTGTCCGTTATAGTTTGTTAACATTTCCCTCTCTCTCTCTCTCTCTCTTTCTCTCTCTCTTAATACTTCCCTTTTTTGACACTATATATCTCTTTCTCTCTCTCTCTCTCTCTCTCTCTCTCTCTCTCTCTCTCTCTATGTGTGTGTGTGTGTGTGTGTTGAACGTTGTTTTTCTGTCTTAAGTTGGCAAAGCATTGATGCCTATGTAATTCTATAGCGTTCAGCGCCATAACTAAGTTTTAATACAAGTGTAATATCTTTTAATATGCAGTTAAGTTATGAAACTGGCAGACATGATGCCATATGACCAAGTATTTAGCGTTCTGTCAATACGGCTTTTTAGCACTGTGGAAAATCCAACACATACGGAGTATACGTTTGGGGTGATTCGGCGTTTGTCGGATAACGTTGTGCGGATTTACGTTTTAAACCAAAACTCTCAACCATACATATATTACGTGTACGAAACTAACTATATGCAAAGATCAATTCATCTTGATACATTATCACATACTCATTTTATTACAGTACACACATGCTTACATGCTATTATTTAAGGGGAATGTCTAAATTGTTTTGCCTCCCCACTGAAAAGTGGTATACTACTTCTTGGGGGCAAACTCTTTCCTTTTAAAGTGCACCCCTTATATAAAGAAACTTCATGTAGCGAAATGGCGCAAAATCCACAAAGTGTATCCATTTACCTTAACCTGTCCTTATGCCTAAACATTTACCGTAGCTTGTCCTTTCGGCTACTTTTATTAATGATTTCTTATTTGCATAAAGGGTTAGACAGTGCGGGTTTCCTAAATATGATATTCCTCTACTTTTTTCAACAAAGTGATGAATGAGACATGATTCATATATTCTTGAGAGTACTGTCTGTAAAATATTATTTAGTGTAGCACTACAGAACCAGGTAGGCGACAGAATAGCTAATTATTTCCTTTTATCATTATTTCTCCCAGCGTCAGTGTGCATCAGAGCACACTGCATTTTTAAGACATGCTGTGCCCCGACTCATTTCATCAATTGCAAGGTGAGAAATGTACCGTGTGACTGGCACCACATTCGCGCAATCTGATTGTACGTTTTGCTGTTCGCCTGATGAATTTTCAGCCATGCATTCCAGTTGACCACAGAGCAACATTGAAGACTGTCTGGTCTGTCTAAATATTCATCAGACAATCATGTTTGAAGGTACGTTTTCTCATGGTGAGTATTATGCGGTACAAAAGTTTTCATTACGAAAATCTGCCTATTCAAATACACTGAAAATTTTACCACCAAAAAATGAAAATTTTCAGATAAAAAATTCTGATATTTTGTATACTTTGCTCTAAACATATGTAGATTGTGGGTGCTCGTTAGAACCGCCTCACCGAGGTGGTTCTAACGAATACCAACAATTTATGTTTTGAGCAGAAACAAGAAGAATAATGTATATACCCCTGTAAACCCCAGTTTTACTATATATAAGTGGGGTTTAAGGGGGTCAAAATTATATAGGTATGTTTTCCTGATGGATTTTATAGTAATTTTCCTGAATAAAAGTGAACATTTTCATTAAAAAGCAATGTGTCTGAAATAGTGGATTTATGACTGAAATTATATAAGACGAAACTTGAGAAAAAAAAAACAAAAAAAACTCTATTATAGATAGAGATCAACACCACTTTCAAACGTGTAAGTTGCTTGCAGTCTGATCTGAAAGTCCGGATCACTTGAGCTTATTGATTTTTCCAGATCCTTATCACACCGTCTCAAACGAGGCTTGTTTACGTTGACGTTATAACATCAAAAATACTCCAAGCGGCCGCTATAATTACGGCGGGGTAATTAACATATATTCCTGGAAAAAATGCAGACAATGCGCATGAAATGTAAAGCCCTATTTTCTGGAACAAAATGAAAATAAATGCTACTTTATCACTGTCCCTAGTAAATGAGACATTATTATTTATAGAACACAAAAATAACTTAATTCTTGCTGAAATAAATCATGAAGAAATTTACTTTTGACTTAAAAACTATGTACTTTGGTCTAGAAAATCAAAATAAAAAATATCAACTTTTGTGAATATAATTTTACATATAGTTAAATGGGAATTATGGAAAATAAGAAACCTGCTCAAATATGAAAACAAAGCATATAATACTAAATCCATTACATACATTATTATGAAAAAAAATAAGGCATTATAACCAGGTTTAGAAAAAAAACATATTTCGCAGAAAAAGAAAGTCATTTACTTAATCTTTTGGCACGTCTAAACTGAAATACCTAACTGTTAAGTAACTAGACATATAGGTTATAGATAAGGAGTTGTAAAATGATAAAAAAGAAATAAAATAAAATAAAATAAGAGAGAGAGAGAGAGAGAGAGAGAGAGAGAGAGAGAGAGAGAGAGAGAGAGAGAGAGAATCTATATACTTATTTGTATTTCGTACTTTTATTGCTCATCCACCTTACTAACAGTCTCGATCATATATCTGAACTTCTAACTCGGCATAACATTCTCAAGCTTTCGTCTGCCTATTCATGAGTGACTATAGCCAACCATATACGACCTTTGATATACTCTTCAAACCTTCTCAGTATCACTGGTTTATGTGCGGGTATACCACCATTTCCTGTCTGCCTTCTAGCTTAAGAAAATCGTTCGTTTATTGAAATGTATTAATTGTTTGGGCACATATCTTAAATTTCTAGTAGTTAAAACTTTGCAAAAAAAACAAACAAACAAACAAACAAAACAAACAAACATAC
Organism: Anodontia alba; assembly: GCA_964016985.1. Lineage (NCBI taxonomy): Eukaryota > Metazoa > Mollusca > Bivalvia > Lucinida > Lucinidae > Anodontia > Anodontia alba. Next base: position 23,883,518 of record OZ024821.1, read on the forward strand.
GTAAAATAATGACGGATGCATCTATGTATAGATGTGTGTATATGTGTAGGTATGTAGTGTATGTTTATATATGTATGTGTTTGTGGGTGTAGATATGTGTATATGTATGTATATGTATATTTATATGTATGTGCGTATGTATATGTTCGTAAGTAGGTAGGTACCTATATGTATATGTTAAATGTTTGTCAATTCATTACGAAAACACGCCTATTCAAATATACTGAAAATTTTACCACGAAGAAATGAAAATTTTCAGATAAAAAATTCTGATATTTTTCATATTTCTGCTCAAAACATAGATTGTGTGTACTCGTTAGAACCGCCTCGATGAGGCGGTTCTAACGAGTACCCACAATCTATGGCTTTGAGCAGAAATAAGAAAAATAATGTATACCCCTGTAAACCCCAGTTTTACTGTATAAAAGTGGGGTTTAAGGGGGTCAAAATTATATAGGTATGTTTTCGTGATGTGTGTTGAAAATTGCATTTCACCAAATCTGTAAAAACAATGTTTTAATCAAGCAGAGGTGAAAATATATACATACATATAAACAAATCAACAATTAATAAATGTGTTAAACAAATAAATGCAGTATGTATTATCATCATTACGCCATTGTTTCATTTTCTATCTTTCATTTCATCCTATCATTCGGAGAAGCCTGCGAAAAAAATAAATAAATAAATGCTGTAATTGGCGTTTCGACCGGTAAATGTTCCAGGTATAAAATAAATACACGATAACTTAAAAATACGTGATCAGTATTCGCATAGCCAGAATGCAAATATTGCAGGTACACCCTCTAAACGTCTACAAAAAATATTTCCCTAGTATCCCTTACAGAATGGAGACGACTCTTCAAGGAAATAATTTGCTCCGAGAGAGAGCATTTTATTCCTTTGAGAGTAGTCCAGCCTATGATAAAGGCAGACAATATATGTAATGCTAGATGATCTCTCTTCGTTTGAAATAGTTTTCCTTACACTCATGCTTAGTATGCGTGATGACCGTTACGCTGCACGTCTTGTAGAGGCTCCCTTATCTCTGGAAGCGTCCGTATGGTCCTGTTATCTAGGATCTTCCATTACACCTGATACACAGAGTGATACCATTTTACTGCGGGATCTGCATGAGCAGTTGACCTTTCGTCGTCAGCTTACAGAATGATTGCATAGTATAGAATATACTGACAGGTGTCCGTGGGTTGGCTGGGTGATCTAGATCTTCACTGTTTGCAAGGCATATGGTTCCTTTTCCCACGTTGCTCATGATTTGAGACGCGCCATGCAAAACGTGTCTTTGGGCAAATGCAAGCAGAGAAGGCCCAGATCAACATGCGCATTCGCGCAGTCTGATCAGGGCAGATGCGCAGCCTGATCAGGGCATTTTCTGTCCGCTAACAGAATCATTGATTACTACGGAATGTATAAAAGGAGAGCAAAGGCCCGGATAATATTTTGCGCATGAACAGGATGATTTGAATCTGCACAGTTTAAGAAGGCACTTTTTCGCATGACGTGTCCCACTTATAATATAGTCTTATTTTCTGTTATCACGCTTGTAAATGTAAATGTGAATTGCACAGAACAACATTACTCTAAATGGATAGTAACAACCACGAGGCAATTACCAAACATTAACAAACCAGAGAAGGGAAAGAAAACTAATCTGGCACAGGAAGGCGCCATTCAATTACCTCCCACTGCATACATTTTACTGGGTAACTTCACATTAATGACTCAATGACCCATTACTATGAAGTACAATCTCCAGATACGGCGTATTACCAGTACGTGTCAGTTTAGATTGGTTTCAAAGGCACTCGAGTATATACTTGCATTGTACTGTTTTGTTGCCATTTTCAGCGCCATCAGAATTTGCCAATACTCCACTATTCTGATTTGTTTTATTCCGATGGCTATATTCAGAGCTCTTTGTATTATACATGTAATAACACAATTGTGTACAGAATATCAGCCGGCATTCACTACAATTTCCTTATTTTTTAAAGCAATTTTATTTTTCTGAGCTTGACATCAACTAAACTATGTAACATCTATAAAATGCTATCATATCAAATGCCCAGACAACCCTGCTTAGTCATGCAGACTGGTAAAAACATCTACTTGCATTTTTGTCTCACTAAAGAACATGTATTGTCAGTGGAAAAACTGAAGGTTTAGACGATACTATGTGTTCCGTCTCATATGAGCCAGCGCACGACAAAACCTACAATCAGACTTCTCATGAGTTGGTGCAGAGATGTTCATTACGAAAATAAGCCTATACAACTTTTACCCCCTTAAAACCTACTTTTATATAGTAAAATTTCTTGTTCCTGCTGCAAAACATAAATTATGGGTACTCGTTTGAACGCCTCACCGAGACGGTTCTAATGAGTACCCACACTCTATGTTTTAAGCAGAAATATGAAAAATATCGGAAATTTTTATCTGAAAGTTTTCCTTTTTTCGTTGTAAAATTTTCAATATATTTGAATAGGCGTGTTTTCGTAATGCGGCGTATGATAGAATCTTGCAAATGGTATGTACAAGCCAAATATTAGGGCATGCGCAGTTCGCTCGGACAATAGTCATACTGTTATTTTATTTCAACCATAATGAGCAGTTCCATTGCGCTTCCCATTACGAAAACACGCCTATTCAAATACACAGAAAATTTCACCACCAAAAACTGAAAATTTTCAGATAAAAAACTCTGATAATTTTTATATTTCTGCTAAAACATAGATTGTGGGTACGCGTTTGAACCGTCATGGCCTATGTTTTGAGCAGAAATAAGAAAAATAATTTATACCCCTGTAAACCCAAGTTTTTTTTCATACAAAAGTTGTTTTTTTCAAGGGTCAAAATTATATAGGCGTGTTTACGTGATGCAGAAACCATTCCATGTCAACATAAGGGTTTGCTATACAAATATGTCTGTAAATATGTTATTTTGAATACCTATCAATATTCCAATCCAACACTAACTTGAATTTCTGGGGAAGTAGCGCACGATATACATGTATAACTGTCTATGACTCAGCAATGACTGTAGAATGGAGACTCGGCGAACGATCACCTCTTAACAAACAGCCATCCTTGCAACAGCCATAATTTTTCTGATTCCCTAAAAAGACATTATACTTATACTGTATTCGACATAATTACTGCACTATGCACTTATTCTTATTTGTTTTCAATTAATTGCAAATCTTCCAGTAAAATACGCTCGTAAGAGCATGCTTTTAAGAAAGATCAGCGATGGACTTCATGAGTTGCGTATTTATTGATGCCTGTTCCATTTTTGTTTTAATTGTCTTTATAAAACATATGCTGTTGGTACATATTTTAATTGTCACGACAAGTCAAAGTGCCCACAACATATGCTTCTGTACAGTAGATAAAAGTGCACAGGCCGTAATATAAAGACTACCAAATTGCTTGACAGTGCGCTTATAAGGATATTTTCAAAAAATAGATCGAATGCGGTATTTAACCTCTCTTCAAAAGCCATCTCTTACTGTATTTGTTTGTTTTATATAAATAAATACTAGAAAAGGACCCGCGCAAGCGCGGATATGACATTAAATTGTGTCCACCGAACAGATTTCAACCTGAAAAAGAATCAGATCAACATTGGTATCCGCTCAGTCTGATCAGTCTTCGCTGTGTACTCAATGGGTTGCTAAGGAGCTAAAGTTTCTACGTGTAGACAGTGAACACTGATCAGACTGGGCAGATGCCCGGGCTGATCTGAGTCAGGGCTGGGTGCACATGTAATTTTGTTGATTTATTCATGTGGCTGCTCATATATGCGATGTTGCCGCTAGGACCAAAACAAAATGATGGGGCCATTTTTGGCCCCATAACCATTGTTAAAGGGCCATCACTTATTTTAAATGATTCTATTACCTTTAATATTAGCAACACGACTTAATGTTGAGGGTCTTCAAAGCCCCTTGTCCAATTCATGCTTTTAGTGGAAGAATAACCCCTTGTCCCCCTCTAGATACAATAATGTTTATGGACAAGGCGAATGATTGAATTATCAACAAATGTTTGCTCCGGATATGCCTTTGGGGCTTTATATGAAATTGGGTTTGGGTTGACCCAGAGGTTTCTGAGATGTTTGAAGAGTGTGGACTATGGCGCCTACCTATACTGTATGTTCACCTGTAGGCTGAACACTTTAGGATACAAATCAAAAAGGGATTGGTTCACGAATGACAAAAATCTGCCCTATTTAATATATTGGTGAAAACTTTTCTAAATATAAGTCAACATGGGACATCTTCAAAAACATTTGAAAATTTGATACAATCATGGAAATCAGACTGCAATTTTCACGTCCAGTTGGCGTTGTTGAGGTAAGACCTGCAACACAAATATGAAGTATGATTTTCTTGATAATCCAGTTCAACTTTCGTGACATTTTCGTGCCTGTATTTCAAGCAAAGGATGATTTTTGCATTAAAGTGAAAACAAGATGGCGACTGTTTTTCAAACTAAACCACGCCTCTCGAAATTCATGCACTGACTGGAACTATTTTGGTAAGAAATCATAACAGCTGAATGTGATAATTCAAAGGTAATATATGAATGAAAATGTAATAAACACTTTATTTGGTTGTTTTGATCGATTACGGAGAAATAATTCACTCGTGTTATAAGGTTTGCTTGTAAAAACTCATTCGCTTCGTATATTCATGTTTTTCACGCGCAAGCCTTTGAACACTAGTGAATCTTTTCTCCGTAATCCATCAAAACAACCAAATAAACTCTATTTAATCGATTTCATGGCAGAAATCGGAAACAATGTAATTAAAAGAATAACCACTTGATAGTTTCATAGTTGTCAAATATTGAAACAGAAATTTATGAAAAAAATCAACATGACGCAGAAATTTATGTTGCCATGACAATAAATATATCGAAATTATCCCATAAAAGCACATAGTTTTATTAATATATTCTGTTTACAATGCAGTTCAATTTTTTTCTTTACTATTTTGATTGCCAAGTACTGGATGACAATTTAGAAAGAAAAAAGTTATCACTTAAGAAATAAATGCGTTGCTATAGAAACAAAACTGTTTCCTTTATTGAAGTAATATGTGGTATTGACTCATTTTAACTATGAAAGGTATAGTGTTTATTATTTGACTGGTTTTAATGCGTTACTTATGAAGTAGCTATGCATGAAAAGCAACATTCGCATCACTTAGCTTTGTGTTGCCCTGTCAACAAAAAACATTCATTTATCCCATAACAAAGACGTAAAAAAACGCGTCTTTTAGGTAGCGCGGTAGCTCAGTGGTGAGCACACTGGCCTCGAGCTAGAGACCGGGATAGATTCCAGGCTGGGTAAGGTAATTTTCAGGCATTTGCAGGCATGAAATGAAAACAGTGTGCCATCCTTTGGATCGGGATGTTAACTGGAGTCCCCTGTGCAGGTAAGTCACACCTGTGCAGGTTAATGAACTCTACGGTATTTCAAATTGGTTAGTTGTAGGCCTTCATCCTGTAACCCGAAGTGTACAGTGTTCACGTCTGTGTCCTCCTAGGAGGTTTAGACGTAATAGAAGAAAGAAAGAAAAAAGAACGAAAGAAAGAAAGAAAGTATTTTACGGCGTTGCCCATAACTTTGGATTTTTCATAATATGATTAGGATCGTACTGAAGTACTGCTTTTGCTAACAGGTTAAACAATATCAAAATAAAGTAAAAGAAAAGAAATAAAGAAAAAACAACAGCTAAAATGTTTATTAAATAAACACACACACACACACACACACACACACACACACACACACACACAAAAGGTCTCCGATGAGACTCAAACCCGAGTCCGTTCGTAGGAGAGGCCACTACACCACAAAGGACAGTATTAAGAACTGACCAAAATTAAATACTTGTTTGCTAGATTTTTCAATGCACTTTGAAATTAGTGAATCCCCTCCCCGCCCCTACCCCCCAAACACACACGCTAAAAACGGAATATTCTTAATTTCGTGTGCCATTACATTTTAATTTTATGTACATTGTTCTTTCTTCGGTTCACAGTTTCGTTGTTTGCAGGCATCAGAAGGCATAAACTGCTCACCGTCTGCATCGCAGTAAATTACTTAGATGAACTGATTTATTTCTAATAAACCCCAAAGGTCAGTAAGGTCAATCTGCGGCAGGGCTTGTATCCGAGATATCACGGCGGTGCATAACTAAGCCGTTAGCCAGTGCACGTGAGCTATTTATACGTGATCTATTTATAGGTGGAAATTTGAGAAAGATTCAGCTACTATATATATGTAGAACATTCGTGAAAGATTCAGCTACTTTGGGAGAATTTGAAAATGAAGTATTGTTTTTAAATTAAGAAATCAGAAAAAGCAAACAAAATTCCATAAATCTCAAATCAAAGTTACCAATGAGGGCAATATGCTGACGAATCAGTGTTGAAAGACCGCTGATAAGCTTTACCGTTGTCTCGGTTATATAAAGATTCATTTCTCCTTTAACCTTAAGTGGTCTAATTTATCTGCTATCAGAGAGGCTTATTGAGTTAGGGTTTACTGTAAGAGAATGAGGATCAGTCTAAGTTTGCCCATACAGTTCAACATTTTTTTAGTTTATGTGTGAAGCGCATTATTCCAGTTTTTAAGTTTGTTGTTAACCATAATGCACATCTTCTTAAGAAAGGTTGTTTTGTTATTTATTAGTGCCCGTCCAGACCATTCCATGTCAACATAAGACTTTGCTATTCAAATATTTTAGTAAACATATTGCTTTAAATATTTCTGAAAAATTCCACTCCTGCATTACATCATCACGAAAACACGCCTATATAATTTTGATCTCCTTAATCCCACTTTTATATAGTAAAACTTGGGTTTACAGGGGTATATGCTATTTTTCCAATTTTGCTAAAACCATAGATTGTGGGTACACGTTAGAACCGCCTCGCCGAGTCGGTTCTAACGAGTACCCATAATCTCTGTTTTTGAACAGAAATATGAAAAAATATTAGAATTTTTTATCTGAAAATTTTCCTTTTTTGGTTGTAAAAATTTTCAATATATTTGAATAGGCGTGTTTTCATAATGTTAAATTTCCCAGGAAGCTGCTCGCGATATGCAACTCAGCAATGCCTGTACTGTCAAACGTTCTATAAACGATCAACTCTCAGCCACAAACGGTCAAACATCCACTCCTTTTAACTGCCATTTTTCTGATTCCTAAAAGTGGCATTGTACTATATGCAGTATTCAACCTAATTGACTCCTCCGACAAGTCACTTGACCATTTAACTGACAACCACAACTGACCATTCAAAATAGCTAATAAGGTAATTGGCAATGTTTTTAGTTAGACAAACAAATCAACACGTGCTTTTTATAGGTAGGCACAGGTATATCAATACAAAGTTTGTCTAAGGAAATTCACGTGGGCGTGGTTATAACTGCCTGATGGAGGAGTCAGTTACTGCTCCGAGCGCTAGGTTTTTTTTTAACTTACTGGAAAAACTTCTTGCAAAACATCCACCAAATAAGGAAACGCTTTAAAGAAAGATCAGCAGTAGATTTCATAAGGGACTTATTTACTAATATTTATGCGATTATTTTTTAATTTTCCTTATAAAATATATGTGTTTTGGTACTCTTTTGAACTGTCTCGACTAATTGAGGTACCTACTCAATATTTTTATATTCTCAAAGGCAATAAAAAGTATACAGTTTCGAGTTTTGAGTACCGGCTCGTGTTTTTTTTTTTTTTTTTTTTTTTTTTTTTTTTTCTTTTCTTTTTTCGTTTAAATGTTTTCATTGTCATTTTTGTCAAACGTCTGTCTTTAAAAATTACAAAGCTAATTCTTTCGTAGTCATAAATTATGGAATAATTTACTTAAAAACAACATTTCCAGTCATAATTCGCCCTGCATAAATCAAATGTCATTTTACTTTTCATAAATGACTTGCACAAATATCTGTGAGTAATACCACAATGTTATTTAATTTGAAATTACCATCAAATGACATCGAGCTGAATTTGAATTTCTTTCCGGCCCAAATTATCTCGCCTTGAATGAAAAATGTAGGGAATTTAAAGAGTCTATATCGGAAGTGGCGTTGGTCGTTTTCACTTGAATTTTTCGAAAAAGTGTTGCTTGGCTTAGCTTCCTTGTACCACATACATATAAAATCTCCTAAAACCGTTTATTTAAGAGAATAATGTCAATTAATTTCCCATAGAAATTCAGTGCATTACGTCAGAAGAGGAACGAAAATGTCAAAACGTCATGTCCTTGGTATAGAAATTGACAGTATACTCTGTTATGCATTTGAAGGTGAAACATGTCCTTACAGCATTTTTATCCTTCTGTCGGCTGAATGCAATACAAACGCATAAATGTAAGTTTTTTGTCCAAAATGTACTTTTAAAGGGAAGCTACTCATACGCAAATGTTGATTTAAACCCCTTATTGATAAATGCCATTTCCTTGATCTTTGATAGAAATTCTTGAAATTTGTTGCAAGTTATGTGTAAATGATGGTTCTTCACTATGATATCAATGATTGTTGTACATATGTAAAATTTTGGTAACATTTAAAAGAAAAAGTCACCTGTATACTTATTTTTTGCCTGTCAGTATATAAAGAAGTATATAAAAACACATAGGCTGTAATATGAAAATTACGAAATGGCTTAACTATGTGTTTATATTGATATTTAGCCTCCTTTCAACAGCCATCTCTGTAAAATTGTAGTTTCATGCCTTCCCCAGAGTGGTTGTCCTGTATAGACACACTGCACTGAATTACGACAACATGTATTAAATATACACAACAAAATAATTAAAGGGTCACCAGCTTCAGTGTCCCTTTTTTAACATTCAAATGTAACCCGTGAGTTGTTAAAATTATTCTGTGGGCAATACTTCTATTTGCAAGCCCATTATAATAAGCCCAACATGTTAGCAATATGTTCAGCTACCAAAGTGTCTATGGCACGAACATTGTCAGTCTAGAAGATTCTGAGAAAAATGGGAACTTCTGAAAAATGACGTTTTACCCTAAAATGATGTTTATCAGAATATCAGAAATTTTCCATTTTAGTCAAAATAATGATTTACCCCAAACACAATCTTGCACATTCCACTTTCTTAGGGGTAAAAACACACAGATATGGCCAGGGAAAGATGTCAACCCTTTAAGAGGCCTCGATGATTCCCCATAGACCGTGAATAATCTATAGAGGGCACCTGTTTGAAAATGTATATTTCTTGATTGAAATTAAGTTTTATCTACGATTTATTCACAGTTTGAAGTCAAAACATGACTTATCATGTTCAAATGTCATTTGTTTTATTTTTGGGTAAAAAGTAGCATTTTTTTTTACAAATTTTAAAATGAAAATTTTCTTTTCAAAATTTGTTATTGAAAACACTCCTTTTAGGGTTCCACTTTAAGAAACAATCAACAATATTTCAGTATTTTCTGCAGCTTTGCCCATAGACTCGGTTTATATATATAGTTTGCATACATGGAAAGTTGCACTAAGTGACCCTTAAATTATTTTGTTGAGTATATTACCAAAGGTATATGTAAACAAAACCTAGAATATTTGCTTTTCGCCCTGACAACTGTTAAACCTTCATTTTATTTGTTATTGGAAACGAATTATTCCAATATTCAAGTTTATTATTACGCAGATGCGCAGTCGCTTCAAGACAGGTTGTTTTGTTATTGCGCGTCCAGAGAAACAATCCCATGTCTACAGCAGGGTTTGCTATACAAATCTGTTAGTAAACATATTGCTTTGAATACGCATCAATAAGTCCACTCCTGCACTACCTTGAAAGGCTTCTCTACAACAAGAGGTATTAAGAGGTATAGATATATATTTGTAATGACAGTTTTTATTAATATGCTTAAACCAAGAGGAATGAATACACATTCATAATAGGCAAACAATCAAACTGTTTCGCCGCCACCCTTCTGAAAAGGGGTCTACTCTATAAGGAAAGAATTTGCTCCCAGAGGGAGCAAATTCTTTCCTTATAGAATAGACCCCATTTCAGAAGGAACCTGATGTGTAGGAAAGAAAAGAGGGAACACAAAAGAGAATACAAAAGTTGCCCCCCCTCCCCCTCCCCACCCCTATAAAACGTGGCGGAAAATATAAGTATTGAGAACGAAAGAAACCTGTCAATTATGGATGTAAATCCTTCGCGACAAGTGCAAAGATTCAAAACAAGCTGCTTTTGTACTAGATATGTCGATCAATTATGTTGAATACCACTCAATCGACAATTATGCACTACCACATTTAAGACATCTTCTTTTTAATTTAAACAATATTTTATTCAGCATTTTTCACTTATGCACTACCACATTTAAGACATCTTCTTTTTAGTTTAAACAATATTTTATTCAGCATTTTTCACACATACATAGCATAATATTATATGGTACAGGATTTGATAAAAAGCTTAGAGCTTATGTAAATCATCTTCTTTTTACCCTGGACAGAAGATTTTTTTTATCAAACGGCTGCGTCTACCTAATTCAACAGTCAGTATAAGATCGTTCAGGTCGTGTAACTCGGTAATTATTTTTTAGATTATAATTCCGAGTAGGTCATACATTAGGTCGAAAGTGCTGGTAAAATAGCATATTTTTTAGAAATTCGCGCGAAGAAAATAGTCTCATGATTCCTGCTCAAGAGATATATCGACATCCCGTTTTCACATTACTCTCGGCCAATCGAATTGCGTAAATAATTGTAAAGCAATAAGAGAACTCAGCAACTGATACAATCAAATCTATATCAAGCCCCAAACATCAAAGAGAAAGGCAGACAAGCCACAAAATGAACAAATGGCTAGCAGAGTTTGGCAATTCTATAACAATTAACAGAAAGTATCACTATGAAAGTACCGCCTTTGAACGGTACTGTTGGGTGGAGTGGCGGGGGGGGGGGGGGGGGGGTGGGAAGGTGGGGCTTAAGCTAGCTTTACAGGATCCTAACCAACCCTCGCCCTTAGCTTCCATATTGTAAATAACTATATTTGTTTGGTCCGTTTGGTGGTCTTCTAAGTCATCCATGAATCATTGCAGGCGTGTAAGCCCGATGAGTTGGAATTATATATAAGTCAACGAACGAAAAAAATTACAATAAGACTGTGCGATCAGTGAAGACAGATCAGCCTGCGCATCTGCACCGTTGGATCAGTTTTCGCCCATCGCATGTGCCTTTTACAGCCTCCAGGCTAACCCAAGAGGGATAAACGAGAACCCTTGCCATACCGGGTGGATGTACAGGCTGGCTTGAGTCTTTGATGGTTACATAGGTGTCATTGTAGGTTTTGTCGTTCGCTGGCTCATATATTTGTGTTCGGATTTAAAAGATGCTGGATCACCATCACGAAAACACGTCTATATAATTTAGACCCCCTTAAACCCCACTTTTATATAGTAAAACTGGGGTTTACAGGGGTATGCATTATTTTTCTTATTTCTGCTCAAAAACATAGATTGTGGGTACTCGTTAGAACCGCCTCGGCGAGGCGGTTCTAACGAGTACCCACAATCTATGTTTTGAGCAGAAATATGAAAAATATCAGAATTTTTTATCTGAAAAATTGCCATTTTTTTGGTGGTAAAATTTTCAGTGTATTTGAATAGGCGTGTTTTCGTAATGCTGATACAGAGAAACTGAAGCACTTTTGACGGTTATTTGACCACTTTATGTAAACCAGTTCAGGTTCATACGTTGTTTTTGACGCATTGTGTCTCGTTGGTTCGATATAATTTCTTTCGTCACTCCTTGTTTCCTCCGACGTATTCTTAACATTTTCGAGACGCATCATTATGAACGCGACATGTGAAATTGGCCCTTTTGACACGTCGAAGAAGCGAATGCTCAGACCAGCCTGTGAAGTCTGGTCATTGAATTTTTGTTAACGAATAGTGAAAGCCTTGATAAGGCTGCGCGAATCTACTGACCGATCCAGATATTCGCTGTTCCTATGTGGTATAATGGACATTGTCTCATGTACACAACAGTCTATATTCATCTCGCTCATTTATCTGTGATATATGTTATTATTGACGTCATAACGCCGTTACATCGTGTGGCGAACAGAAGCCCGAAATCCGCAGATATCTTATTTATAGTTGTCTGGAGCTTAATTGGCGTCATTTTATGAGATTGATCGCATACATTTCAGCCGAAGGACATTATTTCTTATAAGACAGCAAGTATGCCCAGTAAACACTCATGTCAGCCTGCGCATCCGCACAATTTGTTAAGTATCTTTGCCATTACGAAAACACGCCTATTCAAATATATTGAAAATTTCACCACCAAAAACTGAAATTTTTCAGATAAAAATTCTGATATTTTTCATATTTCTCTCAAAACATAGATTGTGGCTACTCGTTAGAACCGCCTCGGCGAGGCGGTTCTAACGGGTACCCACAATCTATGTTTTTGAGCAGAAAAGAAAAATAATGTATATCCCTGTAAACCGCAGTTTTACTATACAAAAGTGGGGCTTAAATGGGTTTAAGCGGGTCAAAATTATAAAGATATGTTTTTGTGACGCTGGGAACTCTGTGAGTAGCTAAGGATCCAATGCATCTTCAGGCGGACAGCAAACTGATCAACATCCGCCGATTTGCCGATTTGCAGGCTGATCAGAATCTTCGCTTGGCACGCATGCAGTCGTGTAGGAAGTGATGTGTCCCGGCTCATCTTATATGAAATATGTGAGGACAATCAAGCCTTAGATAATAGTAAATGGAAAATTTTACGTGACAATATTCACATGATAGATTTTTCAAGGCGTTGTTAGCTTAACGAGCTCGTTAGTGGTCAAAATGTTAATTTTTCTAGTAAGTACAACATCTAATTCACAGGTACTTTTTGCTGAAAAAAAATGTGAGTAGCTTTTGCAAATGCAAAAGCTTCTCACATTTTTTTCAGCAAAAATATTAGCATATATGCCATATTTAATGATAAAAGTTTTAACGATACGTTAACTAACGACATCGTTAGTTTTGAACAACTGGGCCCTGACATTTTTAAAAGAAAGAAACCTTACGTAGTTTCCCATCTGCGTTTTTACTGCACTCCACTTACCTTCTGAAAAGTAACTTTTTAAGAAAGAAAAGAACTTGATCCAAAAGGGGACAATGTTTTATTTTAATAGCAGACCAGGTAGCTAAAACAATGTTTGACAGAGATACCTCGCATGCAACTGTATCTATATTCCACATATTGAGTTGTTTCGCAATGTAAAATTTCTTGGCTACCGGTAAAACCAGACGATGGGACAAGAAAAACACACGTCCCTACCAAGGATACAGGGACCTTTACCTACACCACGGAATATGAAAGAACAGAATAATGACAAAAGCATTAGTTTTGTTCGGATAACACTGATGGGTCCCATACTTGCTATCCTGAGTGAAAAAGCCATTGAATACGCACATGCCATGTTTCAATTTGCTAGTACATGTATTACCACAGCAAAAAATCAATAAAAATGATGGTCTTTAAAACTAGAGTAACAACTCTGATTCTTAAGCATAAGCATTGTCTCTCTAAACATTTATGCAAAGTTTTAACAAAGTCGTTTTTAAGACTGGTGCTTTGATTTTTGTTTCATATTTTCAAGTCAATGTCCTAAGGTTTTTAAGCCCCTCACCCGCCCAAGTAGTTTTCTACTGACTGTTCTAAAGCGGAAATCTGTTGCAGTTCTTCTTACTTTATGCATGGGTGGCTTCATACGTTTGTTATGTTTGCTTTGTCAACATTGTTCCTCATCTCTCTTTTTGGCACATCGAAAAGACTGTGATTCATGATTATTGCATTTAATGTGTATCTTCATTTAATAAATTTTTGATACGAGTAATCAGACAGTACCTACCGAAGTTTTCATATTTCACAAATGCACTTGATACAGACTTTTTACATGATTCTATACATGTATGTTGCCGAAAGAAAGATCAACATTCCAGTATTTTTCCACATTAGTGTATAGGGTAGCCAATTTGATCTTGCCATAAAAGGTCAAACATATTATGCCTGAACATCACGAAAACATACCTATGTAATTTTGATCCACCTTAAACCCCACTTTTATAAAGTAAAACTGGGGTTTACAGGGGTATACATTATTTTTCTTATTTCTGCTCAAAACCAGATTGTGGGTACCCGTTAGAGTCGCCTCAACAGAAATATGAAAATATCAGAATTTTCATTTGAGACTTTCAGTTTGAAAAACCTATGGTCTCTGTATCCTAGAGTAGCTTGGTATGGTATAAACTTTTATTTATTGTTCGAAACAGAAATTTCACATTGAATATGGCTTTGATAAAGTGAAATACCAAATATCAAAGGCATGTGCCTTCTAGTTTCACCGAAGAAGATTTTTTAAGGTTTTCCCTATATAATTCTATATAAAACAAGTGGCTCTTGGGGCGGGGCCATTTTGGACCTCAGCGCTATATGTGAACAATCTTGGTAAAGGTCCACTACGTTAAACAAAGTACCAAATGTCATCACGAAAACACGCCTATATAATTTTGAGCCCTTAAACCCCACTTTTATATAGTAAAAGTGGGATTTACAGGGGTATACATTATTTTTCTTATTTCTGCTCAAAACGTAGATTGTGGGTACTCGTTAGAACCGCCTCGATATATGAAAAATATCGAATTGTTTTATCCGAAAAAGTTTCCCCTTTTTCGGTCGTAAAATTTTCAATGTATTTGAATAGGCGTGTTTTTCGTAATGCAAAGGTCTAGGCCTGCTTGTTTTTTTAAAGATTTTTAAAGTTTTGCACCATATGAGGCTATGTAAGACAAGTCACTTCTCATTACGAAAACACGCCTATTCAAATATATTGAAAATTTTTTAACCAAAGAAAGGAAAATTTTCAGATAAAAAAATTCTGATATTTTTCATATTTTTTTCTCAAAACATAGATTGTGGGTACTCGTTAGAACCGCCTCGGCGAGGCGGTTCTAACGAGTACCACAATCTATGTTTTTAGCAAAATAATAAAAATAATGTATACCCCTAGTTTTACTATGTAAAAGTGGGGTTTAAGGGGGTCAAAATTATATAGGCGTGTTTTCGTGATGTTGGACTCGGCCATTTTGATCCCAGTGCCTTAATTTGAAAATCTTTTTAAGGCCAAAATATCAAAGGTCGGGACCTCCTAGTTTTCAGACAAATCAATTAAGTTACCGCTGGGGTGGAGTCATTTTTGACCCCGGGCTATAATTTGAACAATCGTGGTAGAGGTCTACAATATAAAGCTACATACCAAATTTCAAAGGCCTGTTTCAGACGAAAATATTTTTTTTTAAAGTTTTGCCAATTGGAGTATGTAAAAATGACCTTTTCGTAAAAATAGGTCAAGGTCAACCCAAGGTTTTTTTTTTTTTTTTTTTTTTTTTTTTACATTTTCAAACTTCATTGGGCTTATGTTCCCAATGCTGCATGCCAAGCCCTATGGTCATTGGCACTTTCGTTCTGGAAAAGACGATTTATAAGGATTTTTTGCCATATACTGGCATGGCGGCCATCTTGGCCAGGCGACCCAAATGCGTTGAACAAACTTTCATCCTCCTACCCATTTAGGCACCATATTAAATTTGGCTTAGATTAGTCCAGTGGTTTCTGAGCAGAAGACGTTTGAAGAGTGTGATCGACGGACGACAAACGGGTGGACTCAGGACAGAGCCTGCCGAAACTACACGCTCACCTATAGGCCTAAAGACTCAGATAAGGTAATGATAAACCGTCAGTGGCTCGATGTACCCATGTCTGGAAGAGTTCCCATATTACCAAAGATAGTTCGTCGCAGTTTATATAATTTACGCAAAACCCTTGAAAGTGCCCATGGCATTTTCATCTTTGTTTTCGCTAAAGTGACGTTTTGTTACTTCCTGTTAGACATTCCTGTACGATAGACTCCTTCTGAAAAAGGGATCTACATAAAATACAAGAATGTGCTCCTAAAGGCAACATATTTCTTTTTCTTAGAGAAGACCGTTTTTTTCAGAAGGGATGCAAAACAGTTTTGACGAAGCTACCTCTTCTGAAATTGTTTAGATTCCCCTAAAAGTTAGAAGGCAGACACAGGTTTCTACAACTGATAGCCATCTATGTTATTTGCGAGCTCAGCTGATAGTTTCAGTAGTGTCATTACATCTTAATACAGACATCAAAATCATATTTCGGTTAAATACTTAGTTAAAATGAAATATGCTTTGTTTGAAAAATATAATTAGAAAGAAACTTTAACTGTTAGATTTTAGTTGGGTGTCTCAACTTCTGTCTTGCACTGAAAGATGGATGATACTGCTTAGTTTTATATGTCTAACGCTTACATATTGGTTAATACAAAACCGCTGTATAGCAATGAGAAAGAAATTGCATTGTGGAGAAACGCATGCATTTTGCATGCTACTTGTTTAGTTTTGCCAGGCAACTGTAAGTTCCATTAAGCGTATAGTACGCATGTATATACTAACAATGTAATACACCCAATATACACCCAACTCGCGATATTTTAATCTGTACAGTTGATGTATGAATAAAAGTTAGCCTTGAGTTTTAAAAAATCTTGCCGAGTTTTGTAAAACGGCGTGTATTTTATGGAATTTTGATAAACATTTTAGTTTGCGGACATTACGTCAATTATTACGTTTGGTCTTCATACATTCATACCCAGCATAGTTTGTCAAGAAAGGTTTTGAAATTATGGACATGAAGAAATGCGCGGCGATTACCCTAACGTGCATTATTAAGACATACCCAATCATTGTTGATGGCTATGCTTCACTCTTTAATTGCACGACGGCCGTTCGGGCCTCACTCAATGACGGCCTCTTCGTAAAACTTTAACCAGTGGCTTGGGGCTTGACGATATGTCTTTGGCTTGGCCCGCCGTGGTTCAACTATTGGTTTTCATTTACTCTGACATACAGTAGAATTAGCCATGAGTACTCGTCTTTGTTAATTATAGTGAATAATTTGATTTTTATGTTTTCACTTTGATGCATTGATTGAGTTGGGAGCCTTTATGCGAACCGAATTTTTATGTATTTCTGTATTAGAGTAGCACCGGGACTCAGGGTGAAGTTGGCTAGCTGTAAAAGTGCTTTAAACCCACCGGTGGTTTATTGTACTGACCGTTCTAAGGTGGTGGTCCCGGTGTTAGTCTTACTCTTTGTTGCTTTATGGTTTATTTTACGAGGCGATTTGTTTTATATCTTATCTTGTGTTATTTTGTTCTTGTGTTTTTCAGTCCTTTTAGCATTGCGATTACCTCGCTTGGGGAAGAGAGAGCTAATATTAGTGCTTTTCGTACGTTTGTTCGATTTGTGCTTATTTGGTTTTATCAGTTTCCTCTTTCTCTTGGTGTCTGGGAAGGGCTGTGGTTTGTGATTGTGGCACTCCCTGGACTTTTCTCTTACCTTTTTTTTTATATACACAACAACCTCTTTATAACACTACTGTTGGGGTCCATAGCATAAACCATGTTAGTTAAACAACAGTGTTATATCCAAACAAAAATGTAGAGATTATATTGAACATACGAGGGTGGATCAAAAAATACGTGAACTTTCGTTACAGTAATTTTGTTTTTACAGATAATGAGATCAAATATACATAGTAATTATATATCGGTATTTTTCTATATGTCTGTTAACTTTGGGTACGATAGGTCCAGTGGGTCTCCCATAGCAACCATTCTTAAATGGTTAGTGTAGTGGTACCAGGCGCACGGTAACGACGTCAAGATGACGTTTCGACGTTGACTACTTACGTTGCAAGTCAGCGCTTTTCAAAGTACTCGCCTCTACACTCAACACACTTCCTGTGTCGCTCCACCCACTTGCTAAACACCTTCTGATACCACGCTGAGTCGAACTGACGAATGATGCCATGTGTTGAGTATGTAAGCTCCTCCAGCGACGTAAATCTTCGTCCCTTGAGCTGTGCTTTAATTTCCGGGAAAACGGCAAAGTCCATGGGAGCCAGGTCCGGGGAATAAGGGCTGTGGTCGATAGTCTTTAATCCCATCAGGTCGAGTTCAAGCCGGGTGGTGTCCGCCCTGTGTGCCGGGGCATTATCCTGGTGAAGAATATATCTCTCGATCGGAATGCCGGGCCTCTTCTTCTGCAGTGCGTGTATCAGGTCACGTCTGAGAACCTGAAAAACATGAAATCGAATACCCAGATTTATTCATTTGAAAACAAACCTGCCGGCCCTGAAAAGAAGAACATTTATTAGAAATGTTAAATGTTTTAATTATAGTTCATTTGTTGATAAAAATAGTAAGGAAAATGTTTTTTACCTTAGAATAGTAGTCGGCATTCACCGTCTGGTCCTTAGGCACGGAATGGCACAGCAGCATACCCCGTCTGTCCATAAACATGATAAACATGTACTTCCCTCCGGACCGGCTGACCC
This sequence comes from Anodontia alba, assembly GCA_964016985.1. NCBI lineage: Eukaryota > Metazoa > Mollusca > Bivalvia > Lucinida > Lucinidae > Anodontia > Anodontia alba. The sequence continues at coordinate 23,902,015 of OZ024821.1, forward strand.
TGGCCTTCTGTGGGGGTGGGGATGAATTTCTCTTCCACACAGAGGACTGCTGCTTCGTCTCTGGGTCGTAAAACCAGAGCCACATCTCGTCTGTAGTTATAATTCTGTCGAGGAAAGCGTCTCCGTGCCTCTCATACTGCCGTAGGAAAGACAGAGAATCTTGAACACGTCGTTCCTTTTCTGCATTTTTTAGTAATCTCGGCATCCAGCGCGCATGAACCTTTGACATCTTCAGCTGGTTTCTCAAAATCGAGTGGACGCTGCCATAACTAACGCCTACTTTTGTTGAAATGTCACTAACAGTCAATCTACGGTCCTCCTCGATAAGGCTCTTCACTGCCGCTACTGTCCCAGCGTTCACGATTCGTTTCCGTCCTCTCCCAGTGTCGTCTTTTAGAGACTCCCTACCCTCCGAAAATCTTTTATGCCACTTAAAAACAAGAGATCTGCTTACATTTGAAGATCGATTAGCATCCTTCATCATTTTCATCGTCTCTGTTGGTGTTTTTCCTAGGTCCACACAAAACTTTATTATTGCACGGGTCTCTTCCTGCGCCGGTGCCGCCATTTTGACCTTACGATTTCCACGTACGCCTTAAGTTTACTGGCTGTATATTCTAAAGTACCCAACGGATGACGCTCAAATTTGCAACGACGTTAAATATGACGTCAACACATAAGCAGACGACGTTTAGTATAGTTTGGCGCTAATTTAGGGAGTCAAGAGAGATATTAACAGTGCAGTCAAGAAATGGGTTGCGCCGGGGGTACCTACCCAGGACTATTAAAACTTGAATTTTGTTAAACACAAGTATAATACATCAATGTAAACCCTATGATCCTTTTAACATTTAATTGTTTAATACGTATGCAAAATTTTATTGATTTACGTTGAGTAGTTTTAAAGTTATAATAAAAGTCCACGTATTTTTTTATACACCCTCGTATAATCTATACGTTTTTTAGATCCATCTTTTAACCGTGTTATATCCAAAACCGTTTCATAAGTGCGTCCAACGGGAAGCAGTTCCCCGAAACGCGGAGCGGTTCGGCATGCAGACGCAATACTATAGACTACCGATGTGACCAGTGATGTGTGTGACCAAAAATGTGATGGTCCAACAAACGCTTGGGTGGTTCGGTGCTTCTCCTGAAAAACATTAAGCGTTCCGCTGTTTGGCAGAGGCTATTGACACAACGATACTGAAATATCGTTGATTTGGACGTTATATCGCAATTTATGCAGTGGATTCAGAAGTCAAGCGTGGTCTGAAATCAAATTCAGTTAGATCTGGCCAACCCACTTATGAAGCATGTGATGATAATTTGGACGCACAGATATAGGTAGCTCCTATTAAATTGATATTAACCAACCGTGTTATAAAGAGGTTGTAGTGTATTTGTTTGTCACTATTTGTTCTTTATCTCTCCTTCTTTCGATTCCTCGGGAAGGCTGATCGTCGTGAGTGTGACATTTTCTGTCTGTCTTCAATAATATCTTCTATAATACTTTTGATGATTCATCTACAGATTCGAACGAGATATGATCCCATTTTCTTGACAAAAATAAATATATCAATCATTTGTCCTCAAAATTTATCACCCGATTACTACGATTTAAGTATTATTAGTCACATATTTGCAAAAAGAAACTTATTTAAGTAATAGTAATAATATATGGATCTGTGTAATTTACAGTCGAACCTCAACAGCTCGAACACCAATGGCTCGTTTTTCATGGCTGAATTGAACTCGTTTTTGAGTCCGTATGAAATTCATCCGGTAGCTCAAGAAAACAAATATTTAAGGAAATTTTCTCATTTTATCATGAAAAAGTTGTGTGTACTCATTAGAATCATTAGAGTATACTCAATATACCATTATTATGTAGACGATCGAAAAGACTTTCCTAAATTATCGTCATTTGCTTCCTGACCTGGCGCCACGATTAACCCTCCGTTGCTCGAACTACCCATATCTCGAATAAATTTCCATGGTTCTTAAAATGTTCGAGCCATTGAGGTTCGACTGTAGTACGACCAAGTCATCACGAAAACGTACCTATATAATTTTGACCCCCTGAAACCCCACTTTTATATAGTAAAACTGAGGTTTACAGGGGTATACATTATTTTTCTTATTTCTGCTCAAAACACAGATTGTGGATACTGGTTAGAACCGCCTCGGCGAGGCGGTTCTAACGGGTATCCACATTCTATGTTTTGAGCAGAAATATGAAAAATATATAAAAATTTTATCTGAAATTTTTCATTTTTTGGTGGTAAAATTTTCAATATATTTGAATAGGCATGTTTTCGTAATGCTTTCGTTTGCTGTGTTTCATGATTATGGTATTTCCTTTCTATTTTCAACGTGCACAGCGGGTGGAAAGCCAGAGCTAAGGCATCACCAACAGAGATTTCTTCCTCAGACCTCTCTTGTTCTATCTGCAACAGGCAGTTTAGGGCTAAGACTGGTCTCATCAGCCATCTTAGAACACACAAATAATAACACATCACACAGTTGATTAGGATTTGTCATTGTCAGTAATGACAGACGAACGAACATTTCTTTTGTATCTTCATTAATATTTTCTATGAAGTTACAATTAATATTATAGAAATCAGCGTGCGAAGTCACGTTATCATATGTGTTATGAAAAGGCCTTGCTAAAGCGAAAATTAATATGTAGTATAGTTTGATGCAAGTGGCATATAAGATAGGGTTAAAAAAATTTTCAATGTTAAAAAAAGCTGGTTAGTGTGGCTATCATCTGAAACCTGTTTATTGGCTTTGAAGGTAACTGTAAAATGCTGTGAAAGCAGTTATACGCAATGATTTCTTTACAGAATAAACAATGATCTGTCATTCATGGCTATGCTGGAGATTATAGACTTTGAGTCACTATCAGTTAGCATATATGCAGAAAAAGGCACCTTTTGCTCTTTTTCAATACCAGTCATGCTTTGATCAGCCTGTTTATGTACATTGAAACATGTAATTCATTTTGGTAGATTTTATGTCTCTGCTTTGAGACAGTTATATTGCCTTGAAAGTACCAGAATTCTTTTGATGGTCACAGTTTGGTCATACATGGCAGAAAAATTCCTTTTCAAACCAACATTTTTTTTTTCAAACAGCATCACCTTTGTGCATTAGACAATAATCATGAGCACATCAAAATGACAGTAATTGTTTATGTAAGATTAGACTGCTGCTTGCTTAACCAATCCGAACAGGGCATCACTAACTTTCAAAGACTTTATTTCACCGCCCTGTTCTTATATGCACTTGTTTGGTGGCATTAAGTTTTGGTTCAAAATGAACGTGGTCAAATCTGCGATTAATCAACTTCCTCGGAAATGGTCACGAAGTCACAAAAAGAAGTCGCCTTAACTTTGGTTTTAACCAAACATTGAACCTTTAACTCTTTGAGTTTAACGAAATATTACCTACATGTAAAAAACAACGAGCATTGTCGTTTTAAGATTACGGTTGTCATTTTTTTCAGATGAATTTCTCACTGATGAAATTCAATCGCAATTGATAACTACACATTTTTAATAACTTATATTGGTACAGTATTACCAGCCTCGTCAGACAATTATGAATCTCATTCATGCCTCAAAATGAGAAAACGTACCTTCTGACACGTGCGCAGAGCAAAGATTCATTACGAAAACAGGCCTATTCAAATATACTGAAAAAGTCACAACCGAAAACTGAAAGTTTTCAGATAAAAATTCTTATATTTTTCATATTTCTGCTCAAAACATAGATTGTGGGTACTCGTTAGAAGCACCTCGCTAAGGCGGTTCTAACGAGTACCGACAATCTATGTTTTAGCAAAATAAAAAATAATGTATACCCCTGTAAACTCCAGTTTTACTATATATAAATGTGGGGTTTAAGGGGTCAAAATTATGTAGGCGTGTTTTCGTGATGCGACTCACATGAGCTTGGCTACCTAAACGCACTTATTGGGGATTCTGATTTGAATCTACACAGGGCACTCATGTCCGAAGGCACGTTGTCTCACATTGCGACCGGTTTGATCCTCAGCTGTTACGTTGAGACAGCGTATTTGAGCATATGGTTACACTTTGAAGATAGTTTATCATGTATGCATCAATAAAGTAGGCATGACTTTGCCCACAGCAGACGACAAATTAACAAGATATTGTTTTATTTTGTTCCAGAAAATAGACTATGAGACTACTAGCATGAAATTTTAAATCCTATTTTCAAGTCAGAAAACAATCTTTCAAAATGTCGTCTGCTGTTTTTTTTTTTTTGTTTTTTTTTTTCTCAGTATTCTAAGCGTTAATGTGTCAAAGCATGAAAAAAGAAAATAAAAATCTCGCAAGGAGAATATCCTCGAACTATTTACTATATTCATGATATTGTGGCATCGTAATAAAATTACAATAAGTGGATAGCTCACCTACAATGTAATGACGTTAGTTATTAAATTGTGTCAAATTACTCATTGCCATATTAGCAAATCGTGTTTGTTCAAATGTACCCAATATGCAGACATGCAGAAAATACATAATAAATGATATGTCTTTCATTGCACTGTGTGGAACGTTATCACCGATAATTAAACACTGAAAGTGCTAATCAAAACAGCAGCAGACGATATTTTGAATAAATCGTTCTTTTCAAAGAACGTTTGAATGTGAATTGTCTGCTTAGCAGTCGATTCACATGAAATGTCAATTCTTATCTTCTACGGCAAATTAACCTTGTCATGCTGAATAAATTAAGATGCCACGCCCACTTCCAGTTTTCAGCCAATCAGACTACTTGATACAGATTGTTGATATAAATTCATATACTGAATGACAAACAGTGCGATCCAGATCAGAAGCCAACTGATCTGGATCAACACCGTTTGCAAAGGCAGGATATATCTGGGTTCAGCAGGACAAGGGTTAATAACAAAATAGAATGTCATCTGCTACAAGTTTGCGTTAAGGGGAAACGGATACACCTGGTAACGCTGTCAAATTTCATATGCCTCCCTTTTGAAAGGGGATCTATTATATATATATATATATAAAAAAAAAAACAAAAAAAAAAAACATCACGAAAACATACCTATACAATGTTGACCCCCTTAAACCCCACTTTCATATAATGAAATTGGGGTTTACAGGGGTATACATTAAATTTCTTATTTTTGCTCGAAACATAGATTATGGGTACTCGTTAGAACCACCTCTCCGATGCGGTTCTAACGAGTACCCACAATCTATGTTTTGAGCAAAAATATAAAAAAAATATCAGATTTTTTTTACCTGAAAATTTTCATTTTTTGGTGGTAAAATTCTCAATGTATTTGAATAGGCGTGTTTTCGTAATGAACAACAAAAACTTGTTCCCTTTCTTTCCTTTTAGAAATGTCTTGGTATGAAGCAATGCAAACAGGTTAGGTCACGGACTGCTAAATCTCACAGGATACCGGTTGTCATAAATATATGCCTGATTTGATTATGGAATGGTAAATCTCACAGGATACCGGTTGTCATAAATATATGCCTGATTAGGTTATGGAATGCTAAATCTCACAGGATAACGGTTGCCATAAAAATATGCCTAATTAGGCTATGGAATGCTAAATATCGCAAGAGACCGGTTGGCAATACATAAATCTAATGTTTTGTAGCTTTATCTGAGTGTTCTGAATATACAGTGTACGAACATCATATCTGATTTAAATAAGAATATATAGCTTAGTCATATAATAATGCAGCCGATCTAGGCAAAATTGCATGTCTACATATGAAGAAGTGCTTTCTTCAACCGCCAAAACTAAAAGTTCGCCTGCAATAGAAATTATCCTGCAAAAAAATATGTATCAGCCACCGTTATCTTACATGAAAATCTATATTGATCTTGAAATTTTTCAAAATCAGTTTCCAGTAATTTCGAGTCAGCAAATTAGCCCTATCTATCTATCTATCTATCTATCTATCTATCTATCTATCTATCTATCTATCTGTTGTCACGATTTACGCATAAACACGTTGGTGCAAAATTTAAGAAAATGTTTCTTATAATATATGTAAATAACGGATGCATAGCACATCCTGCGCATACTCGCAGTCAGCTCAGAACTTTTTCTGTTCGCCGATATATTTCATAGAATATCCAGATTCTGTAGAGTAGACTGTAAAGGTACTGATCAGAAATCTCAAATATCTGCGCATACAAAATGGCAATGTTCTTGGGTTGCATCAAACGCGAGACTATGCCGACGACTGTTTTTTTTTTTTTTTTATGCATGGGGACTTTAATAGCACCTTGGGATTTTTCTGCTATTTTGCAAGGGACACAACCGGTTTACCTCCCAAGTCCCTTCAGAAAAGGGGCCTACTCTACGAGAAAAAGAATATGCCCTCTCTGTCCCTTCTAAAAAATTGTCTACTCTAAAAAGAACGAATTTGCGCCCCCTCCCTCACCCCCTGTCATTTCTAAAAAGCGACCCACTCTTATGGGAAAGAATTTGCTTCCAAGTCGTCTGATCTGAGTCTACATTGTTTACCTAGGTATTTTGGGACCTAGGAATTAATTTAATGGGTAATATACAATTTGAGTTAAATGTTGAAATGATATTAACTTATCGCCATTTGTTAAATTAGAGAGACTAGCCTCTTATTTTCGGGCACACAAACAATGAGTCACCAGGTTAGTGTGTAATAAAATTAGCTGAACTGAATTAAGCAAGGCTACTGTATTTATGTCATACATGTGACTATTTAGCTATTTATATGTTTTCTCGGTGCTGTTTCGGGTGTCCATGATACGTATTATATAATCACATTGAAATGGACAGTTCGAGTTAACGCTCTTTTAAATTATGGTATGAAAGAATGTGTATGATTGGTGTATTTAATGACAGATTCTATCTGTCATTCTTCGTTGCGACGCGCGGTTTTAGAGACAGTGGCTTTGACTGCTATTGAATTTTGTATTAATCCACGCAAAAAAGTAGACCATGTATGTATATCAGTACGCCATTGAGATATCAACATAAAGTAGTGCGACTTGTGCTTGATCCATGATTCAAGTCTTCATATGAACCGCTGAGAAAACTCGCTTTAGTACATATGCGAATAACAAAGGCGCAGATCAGTCTGCGCGTCCGCGCAGACTGATCAGCGCCTTTGTTTTTCGCTGTAGCTCGTTTTGTTTTCATCGTTTTCGAAGGAGAAACTTCACATAAGTTTAAATGGAAGGCAAAATGATTTTCTGGAATGTATAAGTTTCTAATAGAATCTGTCATTACAGGGCTATTCAGCCCTTTGATTTAACTAGTGACTGCATGTCGACTTCTAACATTATGCACGTCACAGTACTATTAATGCGCGCGCTCGGAGAGAAAATATCACATTTGCCTTTCACCATTATTATTGGTGTCTTCGCGGTCAGCAACGTAGAAGCCTGATTTAAATTTATCATCCAGCTTGATGTCTTTACAGATTCCCTCTATTTAGATAAAGTCCAGGTATGTTGTATTTTGTGCTATATGATTTCTGTGATTTGTTTTCTTATAAAGGAATTGTAGACATCAATATTTTGCGTTGTAAACATTTATGCTCTCTAGATAAGCAAGTTATTGTTTTATACAGCACCAGTAATCAAGTTGGAATAACACATAACGTTACTTACCATCTTTTAACATACGTGCATAATTGTCTGAGTAATACGAGGTTCATCTTTGGATATTCTAATGTTTTGCAGTCAGTTATTTTAACTAGAAACTATCGGTGTCATATGTTTTTTGTGGTCTGCGTTTTTTTTTCCGTTTTTTTTCTCCGAAAATACTTTATTCTTCCCGTCCAATTGATGTGTAGTGGGTCGGGGAGGGTCATCCCACTGTGTTTCTTTTACTAGAAATAGAACTAAATTAGGTGATATTCCAGTATGTCTTTAAATGTTGTCTAAGCTATGTGCTGTATTCTATAACAATAGAAGATGACTTGTTGTTTGTCATATACCTGTTCTTCTCCTATATGTTGTGCGTTCGTTTGTCCTAGGACAACCTCTTTCTCCTCATCATGGATTGACTATCATATAGATAAAGCATCATAACCATCATCATCAAATTTGTATAACATTTTTAAAAAACAAACTCTTTATTGTGTTTACTTCGACCCCAACGTCATGTACAAAAAAATGGACTACTTATTCCCCCAACTTCAAAGAAGTTGGTAGGACATATTGCTTTGGGCTTGTCCGTTCGTTCATCAGCGTTTTTGTGCATAGCATAGCTTTTGAACCTTCCATGCCAGGTTTTTGAATTTTCTTATATGCATTCCTGATGAACAATTAGTTGACCAGTATTTCATTTCTTATCAGGATTATGTCCCTTTCATGAGTTATGCCCCTTTGAAAAACTGCAATGAAATCTTGTAAGCAAGATATCTAAAAGACTATTTGAGCAATTACATTGACACTTAATTATGCTGATAGGGAGTGATTAGTAGTTTTTGATTATCTTTCTTTTTTTTAAAAAAAAAAATCTGACTTTTTTCCTGAGTTATGGCCCTTTGAAACTTTTGGCATTTTAACCTTGGCAGACTATTAACCTGCCAAATGGTCGGAACCAATCACATTATACCTTACAAAAATCCCTCTACGTCAGTCCCACGTGGTGTATGACGACAACGATCATGCACAGCAACCGTATCAAAATGGCCGCGAGCGGACCTCATAGAAGAGTTGAAGATCACGAAGATTCCATTGTACCAAGCACCAGTGCATTGTCACATATGAAAGAAACACCAAATGAGGTATGTCTATTTAAACCTACTGGAAACACTGACCGGCGCTTCCTAGAATCTATTACATACTATGAGCCTGATTCCGTTCCAAGACGGTGCCATCTCGTTCTGATGACCCAGTTTTCAGTGAGAAACTTGTTGAAACTGAAGTGTAGATCAAGAGCTTCAGCTACAGTATAGAACTTCAGTGGCGCCTTTTCAGTTGCACCAATCTAATATCAAGATTACATGCATAATTCGTCCGTTGTTTTTTTTTTTCCTTTACTTTTTTTTGTTTAATAACCTGACAGAATGACCTACTTTAAAATGTGAAGGCACAGACACGGTTATTTGTTTGTGTTGAGGTTTTACGGACCAGTCAACCCAATGGGGTCATGTAGAGCGCAGTCAGTTTACCTAACCACACGTTGACTGGGCAGGCTTAGTCCTCTGAGCGGTTAACCAGTATTGTGCACATTCTTTCGCCAGAAACTGACAACTGCCCTTCTTGAATCAGCGGAAGGGAGAGAATGACCGTAGAAAATATTTCATGATCAGTCTCCACAAAAGAATATTGCCAACCTCCGCGGGGGTTGAACCCGCGACCTCCTGGTCTCCAGTCGTCGGCGCATCCAACTGAGCCACTGAGGTTGGCACGGTTATTTGAGCATGTGTTTTCGAACGATCTCTCGCATTTCGTTTTTATCCTATTCAATATTGAACAATATAGAGCCATAATAAGTTTTCCCGCCTCTAAAAAACATTTAAAAGAAAACAAAAACAACCACAAAAAACAACAACAACAACAAAAACACAAAACAAAACAAAAAATAGAGCCTCGCTGGTACAATGCGTCTACAATGCTGGAAAGTATTTTGTACACAAGATACCAAAAACAAAAACCAGGACCAGGCAGATCAGTTCACTATTGCACACAAATGTGTTCATCATTAAAATGGTATGCATAACATTCCAGAATTATGACTGAATGCTGAAGTGTAAAGAAGCTTGAAATTTTTGTTTCTGGGTTATTGTGGTGGTGCTCAGCTTAGCTGGGAACAAATGCATATGATCTGTTTGTAGTGGGAAATTTGATAAAGATTTTGTGCAAATGACAAAAAATTCCAATTTGAAGTCATTCCTGTTTGTTATGTGCATATCAGTACTTACTCCGGTACATGTAAGTGAGATACGGCCATCATTTCCCTCTTCTTTTTTCCTGTTTTTTTTTTTTTTTTTTATTATGAATTCAGGGGTTTTCTCCAACTCTCATCGTTGCAGTTTTTACCCCCAAAACCTTGTTACCCTTAAGTAAGGAGTAAGAATCCTAAGTGATGCATACATAATCAAACCCAAAAACAATTTTATTTATCTAGGCTTTTTATTTTGATCTATTTGTGGAGTAAAGGCCATAAATTATCACCATTTGAGCAACCGTTAACGTTAAACAAAAACAAATTGTAGCAGACAATATTATAAAATTGTTTCATTTTCAGAGAATTTAAGGCTAGATAGACAATTCACATGAAATGTCAAGCCTTATTTTATCTTGAAAAATATTTCAAAGAGTCGTCTGCTGCATCTAAGATAAGTGCTTGAAGGGTTAATCTCTTTAAAATAATAAACCTGTAAACCTTTTACACCACATAAGGGACTCCCTTGGACCCTCACTTTAAAAATCTGAGAAAACTGTGAGTTTCCATGGGTAATGACTTTGGGCAACAGTGTTTTTTTATTGTAAATGGGTAAATTCTCAACAGAGTTACTGAACTTGTTTTCTGTCAACATTTCATTTCTTTTTAATACTTGAAAACTAATGAATGAGTTTATGTCATATTTTACCCATTGATACATTTTGATATTGAGTAGATGTCATGACTAGATAGATCTTAGATGAGATTGGTAATGGTTCAAGTTTGTAATTCTTCAGTAGAGTTATAGTACTTGAAAAAACATCATTTGAGTTTTTGCTTAATACAAATTGATGGATTTTTTATCAGATTTTTTGATCCAGTATACATTACATGTATGTCCTTGTTATTGATTAATACAATACTTTTCCAAGCAGTTATGGCCCTTGATTGTCATCAAATTGTGATTTTCTTATATATTCTGAGATAGGGTACACAGATATGTACTTGTTTTGCAGGTTTTAAGCTTGACTTGAAATTTAGGGAGACGTTTCTTCTCTTTCTAGAAAAGATAGAGAGGAGATTTAGTTTTAATTCATATTTCCCTATACATTGATTCTATATAGTTGACCTCCCTCAGCTGCAAATAGGTATAAGTTTGACAATAGCAGGGAGACTGTTTCTCTCCAGTCGTCCTTTACCCTATTCCCTGCTGTGTGTAATTGTATTATGTATGCAGTGTTCCAGCTAGTCCAATTAATCTATTTTTGGACATCTTGCAATTATCTCCCATTTTGTTTCATCCTGGAGAACCGGCTTAGTTATGACACACTATATCACAGAAACAAGCATTAATTTTTTATTTGGCTAAACAAAGGCTTGAAGAGTCATTTGATGTATTAACACAGTGCTCCGGCTATGATTTGAGGGCAGATGGGTGCCAATTAGGGCATTTTTTGCGCGGTCATGCAAGAATGAGGGCACCATGTGTCATGAAATGTCAGGTCTTGTTTTCTGGGAAAAATAAGATAATATATTTCACCCAGACTGCTAAGCGTTAAAAGTTTTATGTGTATTCTAGATTGATGCATTTATTGTGGAGTGAGAATATATTTTGCAATCTCTTGGTACTAAGCATATCATATTCAGTGTGAGGTCCATGCAAACAGTGCCCTACCTGGCGTCCCTCTGCTTTCAAACCCTAACTGGTGCAATGGTTAGATCTGGTTTGAGATTGCTGGTCTCCCTCCCCACCCCCCACCCCCACCAACCCCCACCAAAACAAATCTTTTTTAGTATTTTCTGAAAAGAAGTTTGAATTTTGTTTTTTGTTGTACATTTGGCTTTTTTGCACTAAAATTTGTATATTACTACATGGCTTCATATAAGGTTTTAATAATTACTCAGAATAATTTCAGAATTTTTTTCCTTATCTCCATCAAAACCTTGGGCACTGTTTCTAGGAAAATAATCCAAAAATAAATAAAAAGTAAGCAGTAAAAAAGCAAAGTTTTCCCTACTGTCCTAACTATTTTTTTACCCCGGCACACAATAGTGGCGGGATGTTATCGGTTCATGTTGGACATTCATGTGTCCGTCTGTCAATTGTGTGTCTGTCCGTCCATCCATATTTCGTTTCTGGATTATAACTTGAGTAAACGTCAGTGGATTTCCACCAAACTTGGTGTGTGCTTTGATATTATAGAGATCTGGTTTGGGATTGATAATGGGCCAATTTTGTCAAATTTTGACAAGGTTGTCTGCCCGAGACATGTCCATATTTTTGTATCCAGACAATAACTTAAGTAAATGTCAAGGGATTTTAACCCAACTTACATGTAGTAGATGCATTGATATTAAGGATATACATGTATAGTCTGGGATTGCTAATGGGCAAATTTTGTCCATTTTTGACAGAGTTATCTGCCTGTGACACGATAATGGCAGGGAATTATCATTTTACTTTTATATTTTATATTTTCTGACATGAAATTGAAACCCTAAAATTTCCTTTTTTTTTTTTTTTTTTTTTTTTTTTTTGGCTTAGGCAATTTTGTCAAATATTGGCAGTTTCCACTACACAATAGTGATGTTGTATTAAAGGTATTGTTTCAAATTATTTCAGTCATGCTATCGACTTTTCTGCTTATTTCTTCCCACTCAGCTCTGCCAGGATTATGCCATATTAATTTAGTTGCTGTCTGTTTGGTTGTTGCTGTGAGAGCAGGTAACATTTCAAAATTGGGAAATTTTAAACAACAATCCATCTTAAAACATGATTATAATTTATTAATTTGTGAAGAAAGGATTGAAAATACCTGTCAAACACTTGTAAGCGAATAAGCAATTGATTTGTTATTTGAAAATGTATAAATTACATCTTTTCCAAAACCATCAAAGTAATTTAATTTGTGTTTGTAGATGTATGAAATGGGTCAAGACCCGAGCTTGGAACTTTTCTGCCTCAGCCCTTGAAACCCAGGGTAAGTTGAAATTGAATTTGTCATACATGTACATTTTACAAATTTATAAACAGTCATGCAGAAGCTGCTTAAATATAAATTTATAAATGTGCAACATATCTTGCATTGCTTAGTAGGGTCGGTTATGTATTTCTTCAGGGTCAGATCCAGTGGGGATTTAGCGTTGTAAGTGTTGGATACTGTATTTAACCTAAATTACATTCCTTATTCTGTACCTTTAACTTACGAAATTTCGACAAGTCGATTTTTCTACCTGTGAATGTATCTAAAATTGCTGATAAATTTGCTTGATGAGTGGCAAACATTGTAGACCCTGATCAGGGTCACATTCTCTAGGATCTGATTTGGATCTACACTGCTTGTCAGATAACGGAGAACTAATCAAAACTTTTAATTTGATCAAAACAGAAAACTTTGTTTAAGCCTAGTCCTGCTGAACCTGGATATACTCTGCCTTTGCAAACAGTGTAGATCCAGATCATTTAGCTTCTTTAAATGTGGGTCTGCACTGTTTGTCATTCAGTATGTGAATTTGTATCAACAATCTGGATCGAGTAATCTGATCGGCTGAAAATTAGAAGTGGGCATGGCATCTTAATTGATTCAGCATGACAAGGGTTAATTATCCCAAATCTGCCCCAGGCCTATGTCAAATCATATACAAGGCAGTTGTAAAACTGAACTTTGATGAAAATTGCCCCTTAAAATTTGGTAACTCAATGTTTTGTTCTTGTTGCAGTTTCCTTTTGCTTTAGTGGCCAACAGACCTTCGTCAATGTTAGCTGACCTTAGTGGCTCAGTTTGATGCATGTCCGACTAGTGTTCATGAGGTTATACATGTAATTCACCTGGTTAGCAACATTCTTTCGTGGAGATCAATCATGATAATTTCTACAGTCATTCTCTCCCTTCTGCTGAGTCAAGAAGGGCAGTTTTCAGTTTCTGTCAAAAGAATGTGCAGAATACTCACTCAGTACTGGTAAACCGCCTAGAGGATTAAGTCTGCCCAGTAAAAGTGTGGCTACTGTAGGTAAATTGACCGCTCTCCACATTACCCCATTGGGTTGATTGGGCCATAAAAGTGCAACACAAACATCATCATTGGTTCAAATGTAGCAAACATCATAGTACTGCACTGACGAGTTGATGTACAATGTACTGCCATATTGTCATTTTTAAGAACATTTATACATTATTTATACATTATCCAGTCCCGAAGCACAATATACATTGTATATATTATGATAGAATACTTGTCTCTTGGCTTGGTTGCCATGGCAACAGAAAGCTCCCATAGATTTTTAATTGGAAAATATCGTGAATGTTTGTCTACCCAGTTTATATATGTGTTAAATTTTGACAAGCAGCCATTTGTTTGCTTGCCACCATGGCAAAATTGTTGGAGTAGGAAATTTGTAAAGCGCCAGCAAAGAAAGAAGACCCTGTTAAGCACCAGCAGGGAAAGAAAATTCTGTTGAGCTTGTCTTGACTGGTCTTGTAAAGACACATAGGACATGCAGTATAGGTGGGAGTTCAACATGCGATTGAAATACCTTTTCTACCATGCAAATGGGTCACCCTAGAGCTTTCAGAGAGGGAGAAGTTTTGCGACAATTTCAGTATTTTAGTGAGAAGTTTTGGTCCAAATTTTGGATTTCCCTGTACATTCTGTGCATTTTCACTTCTCCCTCACCTCAAGATAAGAGTATGTCAGCCAGCTCTCTAGGATAACGGTATTAACTCTTGCCATCATTTCTTCATTTATTCAATAAATATGAGAGCTTGGTAAGTCCTGCATTCTGGCAAATATAGAGAATGGCCATTGAGACCAAGCTTTATGTTTCACTCAAAATTTTATTCTCTGAGGTTTGTCTTCCCCTACCCCTGTGCTGTATACATGTATAAAATGATGATATTGTTTAACACCTTCAAAACCAAGAACTGGTCCAATGATGATCCTTTCATTAGTTGAATGAAAAAATGGTACTTAACATGTGCATATCTGTAGTGGCTGTATCACTCAGCTGAGTGAGTCGTGGCCTGTGGGCCTCTTGTTAATATGTAAAATGCTGATAGAGGTTCATGGGATCTTTTGTGTCAAAAACAGTCTGTTCTTAATACATGTAAGTATTAAGTAAGACTTTCATGATAGTGGCAGAGTATTAAGCAACCTTTGATGTCTATCCGTCAATCCACACTTCATTTCAGGAAAAATCCTCCTACTGTTTTCATCAGATTGCTTTGAAACTTTGTGGACAGTTAGACCATGAGACGGTCAGCATATACTGTTTTGAGGTTACATTACACAATTATTGCTCTTATAAGGTTTTCATCTCAAATTTGTTGTTGGATAAACAGAAGATGTGGAGAATTGCAGCCAGGTTACAGTGCACCAAATTTTCATATTCTTTTAAGGTTACTGTACACCAAATTTTTACAGTTATATCTTCAAGTGCTTTCAGACTAACTCTTCCTACAGTTTTAATCAGTACCAGTTGAGACTATGAAGTGTTACTGCACATATTGATTCAAGGTTACAGTACACTATTTTTTGTAGAGTTGTTACACATCAAACACTGCCTTAATTTCTACCTGTTTTGTTATCCTGCAGTGGCTAGATATCATGCAGTGTCTGTAATGCTTTTATTGGTAATGTAATGGAGTCTAGATATCTAGATGTATAAGCTGTTTTACAAAACATGCTTTTGCTATTTTTTTCAGGGTGGCAAACAGTAATAAGAGAAAATTTGCAGTTATGCAACGAAGCTATCCACCAACAAAAACACCTCGGTTAACTTATACAAAGAACAACTAAAGACAACTTCATGTTCTTGTGGGAGAATACAGTTTTTGACATGGCCACCTCTGGTGTAACAGAAGGGTGTTTATATGCTGTTGTTTTTCAAGGAGGCACATATAATTATGTTCGTTTTTCTGAGAGTGGCATTTTCAAGTGTTTTTTCGAAAGTAGAGGTGAGTTACTCTTAAATTGTTGCAGCATACTGAAATCATTTTACCAGACACTACACCAAACTCCTGTCTTTTATTGTTACTTCTTTTCTTAATTTACCAGATTAAATATATTGTCGCACCTGCATGGCTGAGTAAGTTGTGTGTGCAAGTTTCCGTCAGTTCGTTCATTCAGTGTACTTCCCCTCAACCTGGTGTCCACCTAAATGAGATTTACAAACTGTCAACCTTTACAGTTTGTTTCATTTTACCACTGATTGTATAATGTCACTGAGCTAAACAAGGAAGACAACTCTCACTCTTCTGGTGTTTGTGTTATGTGCCCTTAATCCATGATTTAAATGTTTTTATGCGCCGCCACTAAAAAAGTGGCGGGGTATTATGTTATACCCTCTGAAATTTTGAGTGTCCGTCCATCCATCTGTCCGTCCGTCCATCCGTCTGTCAGCACCCCCACCATTCTTCTGCCCGCAACTCCTCCTACAGTTTGAGGCTAATCCTTTTCAAACTTTACAGGCGCTTTTAGGATGGTCTGAAGATATGCATATTGTTTTTTCAGAATCCTGAAATTATTTTTTACCACATTTTTTGCATTTTTAACTTAGACTTTTTTCGAGCCCTAATACTACAGAAATGTATAGGGAGTATGTACCTTCTGCTTGCAACTCCTCCTACAGTTTTAGGCAAATCCTTTTCAAACTTTACATGCGCTTTTAGGATGGTCTGAAGATATGCATATTGTTTTTTCAGAATCCTGAAATTATATTTTATCACATGTTTTGCATTTTTAACTTAGACTTTTTTCGAGCCCTAATACTACAGAAATGTGTAGGGAGTATGTACCTTCTGCCCGCAACTCCTTCTACAGTTTTAGGCCAATCCTTTTCAAACTTTACAGGCACTTTTAGAATGGTCTGAAGATATGCATATTGTTTTTTCAGAATCCTGAATTTATTTTCTATCACATTTTTTGCATTTTTAAATTAGACTTTTTTCGAGCCCTAATACTAAGAACTGTATAAGGAGTATGTACCTTCTGCCGCAACTCCTCCTACAGTTTTAAGCCAATCCTTTTCAAACTTTAGAGGCACTTTTAGGATAGTCTGAAGATATGCATATTGTTTTTTCAGAATCCTGAAATTATTTTTTATTACATTTTTTGCATTTTTAACTTAGACTTTTTTCGAGCCCTAATACTACAGAAATGTATAGGGAGTATGTACCTTGTACACGACTTCTACATTTTCAGGCCGATCTTTTTTAAACTTTACACACGCTTTTAGAATGGTCTGAAGATATGCATATTGTTTTTTTTTTTCAGAATCCTGAAATTACTTTTTAGCTCACCTGAGCTCTGCTCAGGATGAGCTATTGTGATCACTTTTCGTCCGTCGTCCGTCTGTGAGTGCGTGCGTCCGTCCGTTAATATTTTCAAATGACTTCTCCTCTGAAGCCGCTGAGCCAATTTTGCTCAAATTTCATATGGAGCCTCTTTAGGGTGGGGGAACGAAATTGCTAAAATGGTCGCGGTCATTTGACCAAGATGGCCGCCACGCCCATATATGGTAAAAACCTTTAAAAACCTTCTCCTCCAGAATCGAGAATGCCTTGGGGCTGAACCTTTGCAGGAATCATCGGGGACGGGAGGTCTATCAAAATTATGAAAAGAATTGTCGTACATTGACGTTTGACCTTTTTACGGCAAGGTCGTTTGCTTCCCTGTGCATTTGAATGGGAAAAACATTTAAAAATCTTCTTCTCCAAAACCAAGCATGCCTTATGGCTGAATTTCTGCATATATCTTCAGGAACAGGAGGGCTACCAAAATTGCTAAAATAATGGTGTACATCGACATTTGACCTTTTTACGGTAAGGTCAATTTTGCTTCCTTATGCATTTGTATGGGAAAAATGTTCAGAATTTCAAACAACTTCTCCTCTGGAGCCGCTGGGCCAATTTTGCTCAAATTTCATATGGAGCCACCTTAGGTAGGGGGAACAAAAGATTTCTAAAATGGTCATGGTTCGTTGACCAAGATGGCCGCCATGCCCATATATGGTAAAAACCTTTAAAAATCTTCTTCTCTAGAACCGAGGATACTTTGGGGCTGAATGTTTGCATAAATCATCGGGGACAGGGGGTTTACCAAGTTGCTAAAATAGTGGTCATATATTGACATTTGACCTTTTTACGGCAAGGTCAAGTTTGCTTCCTTATGCATTTGTATGGGGAAAAACATTTAAAAGTCTTATTCTCCAAAACGGAGGATGGCTTGTGGCTGAATCTTTGCATATATCATCTGGAACGGGTGGTCTACCAAAGTTGCTAAAATAATTGTCATACATTGACATTTAACCTTTTTACGGTGAGGTCAAGTTTGCTCCTGTATGCATTTGTATGGGCCCCATACATTTGTATGGAAAAAATGTTGATAATTTCAAATGGCTTTTCCTCTGACGCCTCCGGGGCAGTGTTGCTCAAATTTCATGCAGAGCCTCTGTGGGCAGGAGATTGAAAGATTGCTAAAATGGGTATGGTCCATTGATCAAAATGGCTGCCATGCCCGTATCTGGTAAAAATGTTTAAAAATCTTCTTCTCCATAACCAAATAAGCTCTGGGTCCTAATCTTTGCACAAATGATGGGAGACAGGAGATCTACCAAAATTGCTAAAATGATGATTCTATGTTGACGTTTGACCTTTTTACCTCCAAGGTCAAATTTGCTTCCCCATTTGTATGGGCCATATACATTTATATTGAAAGTATCAAAGTGACTTGTAGATCAACAGTAGTTAAAATTGTTCTGATTGGAAATCTAAGATGGCCACATCTGATTTATATTTATAATATTTCCCTGCCACTGTGCTGTTTACATGTATAAAATCATGATTCTTCAGAAACCACTTAGCCAATTTCCACCAAATTTCACATTGATCCTTCTGTTGAAATGTGATTGATAGTTTATTCAAATGATCATGCTCCATTGACTGTCAGGCCCATATATTCTTCTTCAAAACTAAGAACTGCTCAAATGATGATATTTTCATTAGTTGTGATGATAGGATTGGAAAAATGTTGCATAACATCTGCATGTCTGCAGTGGCTATGTCACTCAGGTGAGCGAATTGTGGCCCGTGGGCCTCTTGTTATCACTTTTTCTTGCATTTTTAACTTAGACTTTTTTGTGTGTTTTTTTTTTTTTTTTTTTTGTATGAAATAACTGTTTATTGCTTCTCTTCATGTTTAACTTAGATTGTTTTAACCCTTATACTACAGAAGTGCATAGGGAATATGTCGCTGTGGCAGGGCATGGTGCATGGCTTGCAGTTTTATTTAATTTTAGTATGCATGTGCGACATAAACTTCAACGAGGGTCTTTATATTTTTATACCCCACCACATAATAGTGTCGGGGTATTATGGTATCACATTGACTGTCCGTCCGGCCATCCTTTTGTCGTGCATCTGTATTTTCTTTTGCAGATGATAACTTATGCTGTCAATGGGTTTTCACCAAATTTGGTGTGTGCATTGGTATTGTAGGGATCTGGCGGCCATCTTGAAAACGTATTTTTCGCTTCTTTTCCTGAACCGAAAGGCTTATTGACTTTAACTAAGTAGGAAGCATCAGGGTGACTTGTAGAACATAAAAAGCTAAAATCGACGATAGTAAAATCCAAGATGACCGCCATGGCGGCCATCTTGAAAATCTGTTTTTCGCTTCTTCTCCTAAACCCAAAAGCCAATTGACTCCAAACTTGGTAGGAAGCATTGGGGTAACTTATAGATTAAAAATAAAATTGTCCCTATTGGAAATCCAAGATGGCCAGCATTCCGGCCATCTTGAGAGTCAATTTTTCGCTTCTCCATCTGAACTGAAAGACCAGTTGACTCGAAACTTGGCAGGAAGCATTGGGATGACTTGAAGATCAAAAGTAGCTAAAATCGTCCTGACCAGAAATCCAAGATAGCTGCCTTGACCGCCATCTTGAAAATTTATTTTTCGCTTCTTCTCCTAAACCAAAAAGCCAATTGACGCCAAACTTGGTAGGAAACATTGGGATGACATAGATCAAATATAGCTAAAATCGTTCCAATCGGAAATCCAAGATGGATGGCCGCCATGGCGGCCATCTTGAAAATTTATTTTTCGCTTCTTCTCTTGAATCAAAAGACCTATTGACTTTAAACTTGGCAGGAAGCATCAGTGTGACTTGTAGATCAAAAATAGCTAAAATCGTCCCAGTTGAAAATCCAAGATGGCTTCCATTGCAGCCATCTTGTTTTATATATAGGGAAACCTTTTAAAAATCTTTTTGTCTGGAACTAGAAGGCCCTCGCCTTTGATATTTGGTTACATGGCTCCATCTAGTTCACAAGCCTATTCAACAATAAGGCACCATGCAATCATGCTTCTGTCCAGTACCCCAGTCTGTCATCTGAAAACATTCATTTTCAATAAGTTTTAAACATACAAAGTCCCATGAAAAGAAATCCTTAGTATTTTAGAATATACTAGAGACAATGACACTCCGGTGAGGGAATTAGGGCCCTCTGGGCCTTCTTGTGATAGTGAAATATGCAAGGCGCTTCTTGTGAGTATTCACAACATATGTTTTCATGGAGTAATAAGAGAAATATTATCTGGATACCCCTGTTATCAATCTGGAGCCATGAATAAGAACCTGGAGGAGGGCTAAAATAAGAATGAATAATTCTGACAAGTCAAATGTTAGTCAGTAATGCTCTGTTTTACAAAACTGATGATCAATGATGAAATTGGGGCCAATTCCATACACTAAATAGCAATCAGCAGTCAGTATTTATACACACTTTCTTATTCTTTATTAGAACTTCTATAAATATACTGTAATAACCCTAGTTATTCTGACAATACAAACAAGTCTCAACCACTAAAAGTGAAGACTGTTTGAAACAGTGAATAAGAAAATAACAGAAATTGTTTAACATAGTCTGTAATTTCTAGATTCTTTGTTACACAGTCATCGCTTTGCCTTTCGGCAGTTATACAAACCCATACTACCGCACCTTGCAAAAGACGCCTTTCAGTCACTCCCAGTCAGTCTAGATTCATGCACCATTGCAGCAGTTGAAAAATTTATGAATAAACATCTAGTTGAGTGCACTGCCTGGAGAAGTAACTGAGAACACCTTGATATAATCATTGCAAGCACAAAAAGGCAGAAAGGGCCAGACGTGTTAGCTGGTCAGTTATTAACTCCATACGTATGCCATAGCTCCAGACGAAGGGAGTTTATAGATAACTATTTTCCGCAGGAGTAAGAATTTTCTAGGGATATGCTGATTTCGTGGATTTCAATGAGTTTTATACATGTACCTCCCCATTGTAGTGGCAGGGTATTATGGTATACTCTTCAGTGTGTGTCCATCTATTTGTCCACCCGTCTTTCCTCTCTTTGTTTTAGTACAATTTCTACAGTTTTCATACATGTACCATCATGTTGAATTCTGATCAGCCCAAATAAAAAAGAAATATGTGTTTAGGAGTTTAGGGTAACATGTTCGGAAAAAAATAGATAGGGTAGATAGGGATTCTTTTTTTATGTCCGCGGTAGCGGTAGCAGTTACCTGTTGTTTTTGCCCTGTTTGTTTGTTGGTTGGACAACTTTAACATTGGTCATAATTTTTTAACCCTTTGAGATAGAGCCTTTATATTTGGCATGTAACTTTCTTGTGACAAAGGCTTCCCTCTCATATAAAAATTTTGACCTTAACCTTGACCTGTGACCTACTTTAAAGAAGAATTAACATTGGTCATAACTTTTGAACTGTTTCAGATAGAGCTTTCATATTTGGCTTGCAGGTTCCTTATGACAAGGGCTTCCCACGCGTACAAGAAATTTGGACCTGTGACCTTGATATATATAGGTCAAAATCAATTTGGGGTAAAATCTGCCAATTATTACATGTATGAGCGTTATGGCCCTTTTTTTCAACTTCCATTTTTTTTTTTTTTTTGCAAAATGTCTGCGTGTGGATGAGGATGGCCCTCGGCAAGGGTATCTGAGTCATATTGACACATTTTTTGTTTTTTCTTCTTTTATAGGCTAGATATCGTTTTGACACTGGTGAGACCATTTCGTTTCCCTATGTTACAACAGTATACATGATGCATGGACCTGCAAAATACAAGGTAAAAAGACATTATTCATGTTATTGGTGGAATTATTTAATCTTGATTTCCCTGTCTCACACACATGGCATAGTTGGGTTTGTGTCTTTGCAAACCTCCAACAATTTTCAAGGTTATAGTTTGAAGCTGAAACCATAGTAAGGATATAGACTGAGCATGTGCATAAAAGTCACAGAACCTCAGTCAAACAGAGTTATGTAACCATGATTTACTCAGAAAGTATTTATTATAGACATGATATGGTATGGTTCATGTTGCCACAACCACTGCCATTTAACAGGTAATGATTTGAAACTTGATTCAAAGCAAGGTAAGACTATAGACTGGGCATATGGATAAAGGTCACAGAACTCTGATCAAAGCTTTATCGTAAGAGTTGGAAATTTGTACAATGGCAAGAATACAGGTTGAGCTTGTGCATGAAGCTCACATGACTGACAGTCCAATGACAAATGTACAAAGACAAGGTGGCAGTGGCAGCCCTTTTTTTTTTAGGGACCTTCTAGTTTTTCTAGCTCGTTCCACAGGCTCTGCATTATTACAAATTTTCATTTTAGAAAATGTATGCCAAAAATTTAAACCATTTTTTTTTTTTTTTTTTTACAATTAGGGCAGTAAATTGTTATGTGCTAAATATAGAACTTTTTTTTTTCTACTGCAAGATGAGGGAAAAGGTCTGTAAAGTTTTGGTCAGGGCAAAATAGAATATGGTAGGAAAAGTCAGTGAAAAGTAAGGAATTTTGTTCCTGATTAAGGTTGGCACCCTTAATGTAGTCACTGATCAGGATTCAGGACAATATGATCTGGTTCTGCACTGTTTTCTTAATCTATTTTGATGTACAAACTTTTAGGACAATTACAGTGGTGACTGATTTCATGTAATAAATCTTTCAATGGAACTTTACTCAAACATTATTTAGAGCAGTTTGAAACATATTATAGAGGTATGGGAAGGATTTGCTACCCTGAGGTTGAAGGTGCACTGTATTGTGTCTCTTCTTTATGCCTTCTTTTGTTTCCTACCACTTATTTATGCATCATTGGTATGTGAGGGTTTATTATGACTAATACAGTCATGCCTGGCTTAAAGACTGCCTGTATTTAACAGTCTCCTGTCTTTAACATTTTCTGGTCCAGCTGAAGAAAAATAAGAGTAAATTTACCTGTATTAAGCAAGCGCCTATTTTCAGAAGCCACTTTTTGGCTTTCCCCAGGTGTTGCTTAACACAGGTTTGACTGTAACCAAGGTGTCTAGGCTAATGAAACTTCATACACATAACCCTCATGATGCACCTATCCACTGCCATCAGCTGTTACTGACTTTTACCTCCTTTTTGTGCATGACATGAACAACATCTGTGTATTTAGCTCAGTTTAGCAGTCTCGACATAGCCTTTTGACAAATTGCTTGTTTGAAATAAGGAACAAGCTTAATTCTTGTAATTGGAATTTTTGTGCAACATTTTAAAGCAGTTTAATTATTTGTATTTTTAATGTTCTGTTTCAGATACATATTACACAGTGCCTAGTAAGAAGCAGACAGTGTGATGTCGAACGTGGACAAACTGAATCTGTGCATTTCCTGACAAGAGAGACTGATTTTTTTGTATTTTTACATAGATGAATGTAGGCCTTTGTGAACTGGCTACTTTAACAACTGAATATAAAATGAAATTAATTCTGTATGTGTACCAAAATACTGGATGAAATTTAAAAGCTCCATATTCCTCAAAAATAAACTTTTTATATCAAGAAAGGTTCGGTAAAATAATATATAGTCTTAATACAATTATAAGATGTTGCATTTGATAGCCTGTAAAATTTCAGGTAGTCTCTCATTTTTTGAACTGGATCAAAAATAAAATGTTTTTTATTGTGTCCCTGAATTAATGTGCCAACATTAATTCAGAGATACTATAAAAAAAAAAAAAAGAAAGAAAATATTCTCATTTCAAGAATGAGAGTCTTAACTGAAATTGTACAGGCTGTCAGCTGCCACATTTTATGATTGTCTTAATACCATATGTCAATTTATTAAACTTTTGTTGGAAAGTAAAATGTCATTTTTTGAGGAATAAGGAGCCTTTAACAATCACATCCGAGTTCATCATCGTAATTATGCATCTTTCATACATCTAAGCATCATTTATTTATCTTCTGTCTGGTATTGAAATCTTTGTAACTTTCATGGGGAAAGCCGTTAAATGTCCCTCAGCAGTTATCTGAAATTATTTAAATCATAACCTAATTATGTGGCTTGAACACAACATTTTGAAATATACATTTTGAACCTTTTTTTTTTTTTCCAATTAACGTAGATTTCTTTCAAATTACATTATCTTTACACACTCATGTGAAATGCATACTTCTAAGATATGGCCTAAACAAATTAGGTATTGATATTTTTCTTCATTCTCCACAAATGTTGTCAGTACTAATTAAAAGCACCTAATATATGAGATTCAAATGAGTACCTGCACCATACATTTCCATTAAGCAACTAGAAAAAACATTCATCTGGATAGTCATCTTATCTCAAGAGTTTTATGCAATATGTCATTTATGCTATATAATATGGAGAAAATGAGGAAAGTTAGACTATCAAGTACATCTGGACATTATTATGCAATACAAAAGATTTATAGAAGTAGCAAATTGAAAACAGGTTTAAAAACTGAAAATTGCCAAGGATTTATACCTCAACATCCCACTCCAACCCACCCCCATTTTCTCTATAATAGGAGAATATTGAGGTCTTTTTAGCTGACCTGAGCTCTGCTCAGGATGAGCTACGGTGATCACTTTTCATCCGTCCGTCCGTGCATCCATCCATTAACATTTTCAAATGACTTCTCCTCTGAAGCGCTGAGCCGATTTCGCTCAAATTTCATATAGTTTATTCAAATGATCATGCTCCCTGACTGTCAGGCCCATATATTCTTCGTCAAAACTAAGAACTGCTGAAACGATATTTCATTAGTTGTGATGGTAGGATTGGAAAAATGTTGCATAACATCTACATGTCTGCAGTGGCTATGTCACTCAGGTGAGCGAACCGTGGCCCGTGGGCCTCTTGTTTTATTATAATGAAATGTTTATAATATTCCCTTTTTGTTTGTTAATTACATTTGTATTTTTTAGCTCACCTATGATCACTTTTCGTCCGTCGTCCGTGCGTGCGTCTGTCCGTTAACATTTTCAAATGACTTCTCCTCTGAAGCCTCTGAGCCAATTTAGCTCAAATTTCATATGGAGCCTCCTTAGGGTGGGGGAACCAAAAATTGCTAAAATGGTCGCGGTCTGTTGACCAAGATGGCCGCCACGCCCTTATATGGTAAAAGCCTTTAAAAATCTTCTCCTCCAGAACCGAGAATGCCTTGGGGCTGAACCTTTGCAGGAATCATTGGGGACGGGAGGTCTACCAAAATTGCTAAACATTGACGTTTGACCTTTTTACGGCAAGGTCATATTTGCTTCCCTGTGCATTGGTATGGGAAAAACCTTTAAAAATCTTCTTCTCCAAAACCGAGCATGCCTTATGGCTGAATCTTTGCATATATCTTCAGGAACAGGAGGGCTACCAAAATTGCTAAAATAATGGTTGTACATTGACATTTGACCTTTTTACGGTACGGTCAATTTTGCTTCCTTATGCATTTGTATGGGAAAAATGTTCAGAATTTCAAACAACTTCTCCTCTGGAGCCTCTGGGCCAATTTTGCTCAAATTTCATATGGAGCATCCTTAGGTAGGGGGAACAAAAGATTGCTAAAGTGGTCACGGTTCGTTGACCAAGATGGCTGCCATGCCCATATATGGTAAAAACCTTTAAAAATCTTCTTTTCTAGAACAAAGGATGCTTTGGGGCTGAATGTTTGCATAAATCATCGGGGATAGGGGGTCTACCAAAGTTGCTAAAATAATGGTCATACCTTGTGAAATAGTGTCATTGGTACATTACTGCAGTGTTCTCAATCTTGGAAAAAATTCTTTTTATTCTTTAGATCTTCCCTGCATTTTTTATATGGAAGGATTGAACAAGACATTCATAAAAATTTGTCTAGATCAAGGTTATTATAATTGTTAAGTATTAAAAATTGTGACTCTGATGCTCTTTGTGTAGTGAGAATTCAAGAAAATTTACTAGAACCTTGCAAATTAGTGGTCATCAGCCTTTTGTGAGGTATTTAACCGTGATCCCACACCATGGGTATAATATTTTTTGAGTCTCAAAATGATAGGCCTGAGCTTGAACATGATCATTTCTTTTCCATCCATGTCACCAGTTTGATGTTAGTCCATCTGTGTGTGTTTATCTGTGCTCACATAAACAAAAGATTCCCCATTTAACCCATAAAGCCCCAACACAACTGCAGCAGATGACAATTAACATATATCTTTTATTAGTAATTTTCATTCAAAGTAAGTCTTGACATTTCTACTTTACAGATGATTCATATGAAACATCCAGGCTTATTTTTCTATGAAAAAAAAAATATATATATATATGTAATGTCTTCTACAAACCTTGCTTGGCGCTGTAAGGGTTTAGTATGGATTTTTTTAATTTGATATGACATTTAAAAGATTTTGTCATTATATATAATTTCTAAACATTCACATGTTTAGTAAAGATGATTCTTTCTGCATTTCATTTTTCGATGAAAAACTGTCAAAACATTTTTGTCAAGGCGGGGACAAAAAATATTGCTTGTGAATGTCGGCCAATAATGTTCTTACTGACATTGCCTGAGCTGCAGTAAAGTCATCTGGGAAGATGACTTACAAGGAGTACCCCATAACCAACATGTCCAGGATTGTTGAATTTTATTACTTGTCCATGAACAGGTAAATGGTCAAAATCCACTTGTCCATCCAATATTTACTTGCCTGCAAATTGACAGTTGTCTTATTTCTCAAAGAAAGCATATGTACCCATGAGGCGCAGTGAGGCATTTCTAATGAGTACTAACAACAAGGTTTCTCAAGAAGCAAGGGAAAAAAAAAGATGTAATTTTGGTACTCGGGAGCTAAAGCTTTGAAGTCCTTGTCGGAGGACAAGTAAATTAATTCTAGTGGTTCGCATATAGTACTAGTAGTAGTAGATATTTATTTGTTCATAAAGTGTCAGACATGAATATATGCAAATACACATACCATGAAAACATAAATTTATTCTGATGTCCAGCCATTATCATAAGGATCACAACTTTTGTCATACTTGTTATGCACCCCTCACCTCCTCCCCCTCCCCCCCCACAACCACACACACACAACCCACCACACACACACACATAAGAGGAGGGTGACATACTGATTTTGGTGCAGATCCTGTTTTGATTGGTGTTGGCATCCCACTTGTCTGTACAATATTTTGTGAACCAGTGGTTGTTTTCTTACCAAATTTTCATGGATATATATTTGTGATAAAACAAAGAAATAAGATTTTGGCGAGCTTGCCCTTATTTATAAGATCACAGCTGCAGAAAACTGAAAATTCACTGTGGAGGGGGACATCTGTTTTCTCTGAAAACAGTTACTGGTTGCATATAGGATTCTCAAAGTGAAAAAAATAAGCATGGATTTCTATGACTCATGCATATGATTTCTGTAGTGAGTGAAAATTTGACCACGTATTCAAATACATGTAGAACACATTTCCAGTTACCTGAACTGACATATCTCTGCTCTTCAACCTTGCATTTCTGCATTATTATTACTGTGTTTATGGTAATAGTTCCGCATAACTGTATTGTCAGTATTATGTACAGTATCTAGTAAGAGTGCATATTGACATTGAAGACCCTGATGAGAATAGTCAAACTGCAGGCTGCTAAAGGCCTTTTTACTTGGCAGTTTTTGTGAGCTTAGCAGTTTTTGTGAGTTTTTAGTCTGTCAAAAAGTTTTTGGCCTGTGTTTCCCTCAGTAAATGGAATATTTGGATGAAACTTCATAGATTCATGTATATGGAAAACCTTAGGCTGCATATTTTGAGCAGTCTTGGCTACTCTGGCAGTTCCAGTTCTTATGTTATCTGCCCTTGGTGTATCTGGAAAAGGGAATTTTGGCTTATAGTTCTGTAGTAGCGCGGCAAAGCGAAGTACAAATAATCAATATGTATGTAAATATATAGGGTGCATAAATGACCAGTCTAACTGGTCCGGACCTTTTGGCCTCGTGGTTATGATGCTCGATTAGAGATCCAGGGGTACCTGGTTCGATCCACGGTCGGGGCACTCGACGGGAATATTTTCTTTACAGGTCTATTTCTCCTCCTATTACTGTTCTTTTACTGTCTACAATATAAGGCTGAAATTTCACAGTAATTTAGTTTGATAAAGTATATAGAAGATGAGCAGGCCCCAGTAGCTTGGTGGATAAAAGGGTTGACTCAGAATCAGTTAGGTTTCTCGCTGTGGTTGCCCTGTGGTTCGAGCCTTGCTCAGGTCACATGGGAAAGCCAAGTTCTGCTTACGGATTGTTGGAGTTTTCCCCAGGGTCTCCAGTTTTCGCCCACCTTTGATGAACGATCGGCTTGATAAAAGTGAGATATTCTTTAAGGGCCATAAAACACAAAATAAAGAAGAAAAAAAAGGAGAACAAGGTTACAAGTTGTAACAAAGGACATGACTACGGCTGTCAGTGCTCTGCAAATATCAGAAAAATGTTTGTTTGGTTTTTGTTTGTTGTTTTTTTATATTTTTTTGCTCACAGTGACTGTGTATCGTATAGTGTTTGGGTGGCTTTTATTAGCACACCTGAGCAAAAGCTCAGGGCGAACTATTGTGATCACAGTCTGTCGGTCATTGTCCGTCATCCATCGTTCTTCGTCAACATATAGTTTGTTAGTGCTTTAGAGGTCACAGTTTTTACCCAATCTTGATGAAACTTGCCCAGAATGTTTGCCCCTTCGAAATCTAGGTCAAGTTCGATACTAGGTCACTTGGGGTCAAAAACTTGATCACTAGGTCAAATCAAAGGAAAAACTTTTTTCAAGCAATCATCATGAATATTGCTCAAAAGTTTTGTCTTTATGATTTCTAGGTCAAGTTCAAAACTGGGTCACTTGAGGTAAAAAACTAGGTCACCAGGCCAAATCAAAGGAAAACCTTGTCAAAACTCTAGTGGTCATATTTTTAAAGCAATCATCATGAATTTTGCTCAAAATGTTTGTTTGATGACTTCTAGATCAAATTTGAATTAAGTTAAAATTAGGTCACTTGGCCACATTAGTGTAAAACCTTGTTAACACTAGCGGTCACATTTATGAAGGAATCATCATGAATCCTGCTCAAAATGTTTGTCTTGATGATTTCTAGGTAAAGTTTAAATCTGGGTCATTTGGAGACAAATATGAGGTCAAGGTAAGACCTTTAGAACACTCTAGAGGTCACATTTTTGAAGCAATCATGATGAATTCTGCTCAGAATGTTTGTCTTGATGATTTCTAAGTCAAGCTTGAAACTGGGTCACATGGGGTCAAAAACTAGGTCACCAGGCCAAATGAAAGGAAAACCTTGTTAAAACTCCACATTTTTTAAATAATCATCATAAGTATTGCTCAAAATATTTGTCTTGATGATTTCTAGGTCTAGTTTAAAACTGGGTCACTTGATATCAGAAACTAGGTCACCATCAAATCAAAGGAATTCCTTGTTGACACTATAGAGGTCATCATGAATCTTGCTCAAAATGCTTGTCTTGATGATTTCTAGGTGACATATATTTCACTGTTCAGTGACTTTCTTAAGTTTCCGTTAGGTCACTTTCTCAGTATTATTGGCCCTACAGAATGATATTTGGTACTTGTGAAGTGTTTGTGTTTAGGTCAGTTTCTCAGTAACTATTGCTCCTAGAGCCAGTGATACTTAGTACATGCATCCGTTTTTGACCTTGACCTCTATTTCACAGTCCATTAGACTACTTGTTGATATAATCAGTCTGAATTTTGATCAGAATGTTTGCCTTGATCAGTTCTAGGTCAGGTTCTCAAAGTGCTATGGTACTCAGGTGAGTGTTACAGGGCCATCATGGCCCTCTTGTTTTATAAAATACTGATGCGTGTTAATTTTACTGCCTGGGAACTGCAGTCAGCTTGCATGCATGATCTAGTTAATATTTTAGACAGACTTTATTTTTAGCTCACTTGAGCTGTGCTCAGGATGAGCTATAGTGACCACTTTTTGTCTGTCGTACGTCTGTCCGGATGTCCATCTGTCTATTAACACTTTTCAAACAACTTGTCCTCTGAAGCCCCTGAGCCAATTTTGCTAAAATTTCATATGGAGCCTCCTTAGTTTGGGGAAACAAAAGATGGTTGCCATGTCCAAATAGGGTAAAACGTTAAAAGTCTTATTCTTTAGAACTAAGGATGCGTGATGCTCAAGCGTTGCACAAATCATCGGGGAAGGGAGGTCTACCAAAGTTGCTAACATGATGATCATATGTTGATGGTATACCTTTTTTACGGCAAGGTTAAGTTTGCTTCCCTATGCATTGTATGGGAAAACCGTTGATGATCCATTCATTAGTTGCAATGACAGGATTGGAAAGTTGCCTAACATCTGCATATCTGCAGTGTTTATTTCATTCAGGTGAGCGAGCAGTGGTCCATGGGCCTCTTGTTATTGTTAATCTGGTTGTGATATATATTTTGTTTCATGCAGTAAAAAGTATTCTTTATGCATATTAAAAATACTGCCGATAAATTTTATGTTAAGACTTGTGTTTTCATTATGTATGCCCAATATGGTATTTGCCTGCGCATGACAACCTCAGAAAAGACTTGTTTTCAGCCTGGGTATCTACAGTACAGTGAAGACTTACTAGACTGAGCAGATACCAAGGCTGATCTGCGCTGAGCACATAGGTACATTTGTTGATTTTACCATGCGGCGGCTCATATATGTGCTTATTATTACGAAAACGCCTATTCAAATATATTGAAAATTTCACAACTCTAAAGAGAAATTCAGATATTTTTTCTCGAAACATAGATTATGGGTACCTGTTAGAACCGCCTCAAAAAAAAAAAAAAAAAAAAGAAAAAGAGAGAAATAATGTTTATTCCTGTAAACCCCAGTTTTACTATATAAAAGTGGGGTTTAAGGGGGTCAAAATCATATAGGCGTGTTTTCGTGTTGTTGATTCTCCTTTCTCGATGATCCTTTGAAAGTTTGTGATTAATACAGTGGAACATGTACTTAAGTCCACTTAAATCACCCCTAGAAAGGCCAGATTTCATTATCCTTTTTCAAGACAAGTTCGATCACTATCCTAAATACTCTTTTTCCAGATAGAAATTTTGTCCACAATTGTGTGTGTGTGTGTGTGTGATGGGTTGAAATTTGAAATAAGCACAGATTCTTTAAGTAGTTATTCTGCAAGGTAGTCTAGTCCAGGCACATTCAAGTTAGTTTAACACAAAAAAGTGCTAGTGAACTGTGCTGGTCTCAAATTACTAAACTGAGCTGTATCTTGACAGGGCATCTCTTATTAAAGGTGCTTACCACAAGGAGGATTCCAGTGCATGACTGAGAGTACCGTAGAGGTAAAGTTTGTTATGAAGCAAATCTGCAAATTGTTTTCTATGGAAAATTTGCCATTAAATTACCCCTCCTCTATGAACAGTTGAAAATGTGTCTCAAGAATAGAGATCATATTGTGTTTTAGTTATAGCCCGATTTATCAAGCCGGCCTCGGTGGCTCAGTTGGATACGCCGTCCGACTGGAGACCAGGAGGTCGCGGGTTCAACCCCCGCCGAGGTCGGCAACATTCTTTCGTGGAGATTGATCATGAAATATTTTCTACGGTCATTCTCTCCCTTCCGCTGATTCAAGAAGGGCAGTTGTCAGTTTCTGGCGAAAGAATGTGCACAATACTGGTGAACCGCTTAGAGGACTAAGCCTGCCCAGTAAACGTGTGGTTAGGTAAACTGACCGCGCTCGACATTACCCCATTGGGTTGACGGCCGTAAAACCTCAACAAAAACAAACAAACAACCCAAGACAAAGCGAGGACCCTTATCACCCGGACATACATAGCAGACTGTTCATGGTTATCGCCTTAAATACCGCATAAGTCGCGTATACATATAAATCCTTGGGTTATGAATAATTGAGCGGAAACCTGAAAAAGATCTGGTCGAATG
Source organism: Anodontia alba (assembly GCA_964016985.1). NCBI lineage: Eukaryota > Metazoa > Mollusca > Bivalvia > Lucinida > Lucinidae > Anodontia > Anodontia alba. The sequence continues at coordinate 23,934,196 of OZ024821.1, forward strand.
AGGACACCCAAATAAACCTACGCATCCGTGCAGTCTAACCAGGTGTTATGTTGTCCTTTTATAGACTAGTTAGATATATAAGAATGTCGACTTATAGAGGTTTGTAAGCAGGGTCTGCAGGCTGATCTACCTGACTCGCTGCATGTTATATAAAGGCCAATTCTTGTGTGGTTCAGTAGTGGCGTAACGCAAAAATACTGGCGGTCTCATCATCACATTCCATTTTGTCTTGTTTAACACTAAATACACACCCCCTGTTAACTACATTCACTATAACAGCAAAAGTGCTTAGAGCGTCATTTTGATTTCTATAACTGTCACCTACTGTTGACAGTATAACAACACGTGTGTATAACTGATATCAAAATTCACTTTAAAGTGCTTAAGTATTTGGGGGAAAGTACAGTAACAACGTTGTAAACGGGGTCCGTTGTATTTTGAATAACTGCTTAATGAACAAGCATATATATATCTATGGTACAGCCGAACTGGGACCCTCGGATTTTGCATAACTCAGTCGGTACAGCATCGGAAAGGTATTAAATATAATCGAGTTTTATTAAAAACGCCTCGCCATGTGAAATGAAAAATGCCTTCGATGCATACACTGACATAGACTGCCCATCCGCGCATTTATGTCGGGGCCTTGTCTGTCCGCTTACTCGATCGGTCGATGGGCCCGAAAACCAAACAAGCACAAATCGAACAAACGTACGAAAAGCACCAAGACTAGCCCTCCCCAAGCGAGGCAATCGCAACGCCAAAAGGACTGAAAAACACGAGAACAAAACAACACAAGATTAAGACACAAAACAAATCGCCCCGTAGTATAAACCACAAAGCAACAATGAGTAAGACTAATACCGGGACAACCGCCCCAGAACGGGTTTTTACAGCTAGCCAATTCACCCTGGGTCCCGATGCTACTCTTAATACAGAAACCTCATCATCATTGAAAGTTATGTTATTTAGATGATTGTGTGTGTGTGTGTGTAAATGATGTTGAGTTAAAGCGTTTTTTTATGATATTGTAACTCAGAAATTAAAACTTGAATCTGTTTTTTTTTTTTTTTTTTTTTTTGGTTTGAGGGGGTAAGGTGGGGGCGGGTTTGTATAAAGTGTTCTAAAATGAAGATACCACTGTCCGTGGGGATAGGGGCGTGAGAGTACAAAATGTGCGCGGGGGTGGGTGGGGATGGCGGGGGGGGGGGGGGGGTGTTACCTCGGTGTTCACGACAGTGCTAAGTTGAACTGAGTGGTGGTTTGGCTGTATCACGGGTATCAGCTTTTGCGAAAAAAGTCAAAATGTGTCGGATTTTTCTCACTCCCTCTATCACATACACACACACACGCACGCACGCACGCAACAAAAACAAACAAAATAAAAAAAAAAAAAACGTCATCGCTTGATCATTATTTACAAAGTAGAGGTTTTTTTTAGGTCAGTTGCAAAATGTGATTTGAAGCATATCCGAACAGTGAAGGTCTAGATCAACACATCTAATCTCGGTTTTAGCTGTACGTCGTTATATTCTACTGCAGCCAATGGTTCTGTAAGTTTACAAAGAAAAGCCCGAATCAGGAATGCGTGGAGTCACAGGCTGATCAGGGCATTCGCTGTCCGCACAATCGGATATCACTTGATCGGATGAGTAGAAACTGACTTCGGATTGTTGAGATCTGAGTAATAAGAAAAGTATGAACTGTGTGCACAATGTTGCGGCTCAAATTTACTTTAAAGTGTATCTTATATTGGTGTCTCACTACAACATTGATTTGATCAATCTTACCTGTTTGCTTACATGTCAGCAATAAAACCCAGTATGCCAAGGAAAGCAGTGTCGTACCTGCCGGAGTCTGCAGTTGAAAGTGATAGTTAAGGCAAAAAAAAAAAAAAAAAATGAGACCGCGAAATACATGTCAGGAAATTAAAATGACTTGGGAGTCGCTTTTCTCAAAACAAGATGAGGGCTGCCAAGTTTTACAAATGTCTGTGCGGTGGGATGAATACACCAAGTTTAGTGACTGCGTCTCATAGAAGACGAGATAAAAGGACGTGTTTCCTCGTTTATGTCCACGGTCAAACAATCCGGTGAATTGATGTAACAGACAAACGGACGCACACCATAACCAAACGGGGAACTGTCTCGCAGTGCACAAACAGACAGGGCAATAAAACACCAATTATGAAAACGCCATTATGATATTTGCCTATAATTAAATTCCAAATACTCTAAAGTTGTACCGTTGCCTTTTTCAGTCAATGTGTATTCAATGTGTTAAAAAACATATTAGGGTTTAGGGCAAATAATGTTTGTCTGGGTTAACTTTATAAAACGAATATGCATGAAAAACTTTTAGTTCATATACAATTAACCCATAAACCACTAATCAAAACTGCAGCAATCGACATTTAGATTTTTATTAGACAATTCAAATAAAATGCCATGTCTTATTTTCTCTGAACAATGATAATAATAATAAAATAATGTAGTCTGTGGCAATTCTGCTAAGCGCATTAATGGTTAAAATGCGACTCGAACTCCAGGCATTAACTGTTCCAACACTTCGGTGGTAACTGATCAAAGTGAACGGTATAGATTCCATAATCATTGGCAGTAATTCGTGTAATCTATTATCACTATTGTGCATGACCAGCATTGTTTTTGCCTGTGCCTGCACGTTGCCTCTGACTTTTCGTAATTTCTTTGAGTTGATATTGTCAGAATTAATGTGTATACATTTGATCAAATATTCCATATTGTTGAAGAACTATGAGTATTTTTTATATTTTTACCTCGGCATTGCCTCGGTCATAGATAATTGGAATTTGGCAAGGCCATTGGTTAGATATTATTAGATATTATCAGTATCAATCAATTTTCGACACATTATCAAAGTAATCCTACTGTTTTAAGAGTTATGGGTATTTTCGATGTACATTTTGGCCTCCGTCAAGGTAAAAGGGCATTTTGCTATTCCTTTGTCGGGATCTTGTCAATATTAATGTGCAAACAAAATGTAATCAAACTGTCCTATGTGGTTAAAGGCCTTCGGCTATTTCCATATTTTCATATTTTGGGCTTCAACATTGCCTTGGTCAAGGAAAAGTAACATTTGGCAAAGCAGTGGCTAGATTGTGAAAGTGTCTATCATTACGCCAAAAATTGTCAAAATATTCACAATGGTATAAGCGCAATGGCTGTTTTTTGTTAACTGACCATGGACGGACTTATAAAGTGATTGTAGAACACTCTTCAAAAGTCAACCTTTCAATTGGTCAACTTCTCGTTGGATCGTGCAATTTTCACTTTGCTGCTAATCTTAAATGCATTACCAATTTCTGCTTTTGACATTACTAAGACACATATTGTCCAGAACTCTTACCATTTACTGGTAATGCGTCTCGAAAGCACTTCTTACTCTTATTACTTATTTGGACGAGTTTTACATCCACCCGTAACACAACTGGACATGATGGGGGTATTTTTGTAAGCAGGAAAAAAATACGAATACTAATAACAATGTTAAACAAAGGAACTGAATTGAGGAAAGAGCTCTTGGCCCTTTAATGAATTTGGTGTGTATATGTACATATAACAAGAGGGCCATAATGGCCCTATATAGCTCACCTGAATCATGTCATACATAGCATTGATAACAGAGATGCGGTTCTAAAGATCATTGTGAGCTTGACCATGGCCTTTGCCCTCAGGGTCTTCTTCTGGTCAGAAGAAAACTTCCATACCATCACGAAAACATGTCTATATAAAGACGACCCCCTTAAACCCCACTTTTATATAGTAAAACTGGGGTTTACAGGGGTATACATTATTTTTCTTATATCTGCTAAAAACATATTGTGGGTACTCGTTAGAACCGCCTCGTCGAGGCGGTTCTAACGAGTACCCACAATCTATGTTTTGAGCAGAAATATGAAAAATATCAGATTTTTTTTAACTGAAAATTTTTTGTTTTTGGTGGCAAAATGTTCAGTATATTTGAATAGGCGTGTTTTCGTAATGTATGTTTGAGGGTCCTAGCCCCAAGCATTGCCGAACAATAAGCTAACAGTCACTGTGACCTTGATATTTACGACTGGGGTCATCTACTGGTCAAGATAGAATTATGTGTTTTTTGGTACTAAAGGTCACGGTGGCCTTGATCTTTAATTTAAAGGCCATGTACTCTTCAGGTCTATTCACCCTATTAGTTTGATAGCCCTAGGCCTAATCAATGCCAATGGCTTTTTGCTCTATGTAGAACAAGTGACACGCCCCCACACCCACTTTGGGTAATTTGAACACTCTTGTCTGAAGACCTCTAGGCAATGATACATACCAAAGACCTGGGCGTTGCACTTTTAGACAAGAAGTTTTTTTCCTATATAAGTCTATACAAAATAAAAATCAGATGGATTGCCTTGCAAAACAAAGAAGACACAAAATTATGACAACCGAAGACTTGATTTGATTTCATATGCAACACTGTAGCTTGCGAGGCTGCATATTGCTAATAGCGCCTGCTTAAGTGGTATTCGATTTTCTTAATGGGTCAATGGAAATAAAATATAACGTGTACTTTGATGATGTACGGAAAGGCTTTTTACGTCCGCCGAACGGCACAAAACCAGCTATAGCAGAGTAAAATAAAAGTCAAAAACAGTTGGTGTTGGTACCATATGGCAGTCGTAAAACGTCACCTTGCAGTTCACTACAACTTAACTTATATTTCCAGTACTTGTGATGGTTCAACTAATTCGAGGATTTTTTACAGTGGTTATTAGTTTGGACTAAATGGCCAAAACTATAGAGACTATCCAAGAAGACGTCAACACTAAGCTGTTTTCATTTTTATCTCGCCTGGACGAATTCCGGAGAGATATTGCACTACCCCCGGCGTCGGCGTCCACATTTACATTAAAGTTTTTTTGGTTTCTTTTTTTAAGAGCTAATATTTTCAGGACCATTTGATAGGTTTGGTTCGTATTTGGTATGATGACGAGATATAGTTCCAAAGTTTTATTCAACAATACCCCAGCCCATTACCTCAAGGTCATGGATTTTGTTCATAATTGTCATGATGATACAGTTCCAAAGTTTTATTCAGCAATACCCTGCCCATGCCTATGACCTCAAGGTCAACGTCACAGACTTAAAAAGTTTTATATCAAAGTTTTTTAAGAGCTCATATTTTCCAAACCGTATGACGGATTTTGTTCAAATTTGGCATGATAATAGATACAGGTCCAAAGTTTTATTCAGCAATACTCACTGCCCTTGCCCATGGCCTCAAGGTCAAAGTTAAGAACTTAGAAATTTTATATTAAAGTTGTTTAAGAGCTCATATTTTCCAAATCAAATGATAGATTTGGTTCATATTTGGAATGATAACAGATATAGGTCCAAAGTTTTATTCATTTTCACCCCTACCCATGCCTATACTCAAGGTCACAGATTTAGAATTTTTTTTATAACTGATCCCTGATAATGTCAAACTCGTGAAAACAAATGACCAAACCATAGCATAAGAAATCCCATCAAGAGCTAAAATGCTATATTTCCTCTTTCCGTAATGATGGGTAAATATTGGGACAGATAGGCCTAAGCAGAAAGTACAGACCCAGATCAGACTGATCCTAAAGAGCATCCCGACACTTTAGTATCAGCCTAATTCCAGGCAAGCAATGTTGTCTGCTGACACCTCATGTTCTATATGTAGTCACTGCCCTCAAGAGCATCCCTTTTAGAACATACATATATTTACATACCAGATCTGGTGAACTGAAAATCCTCTTTTCACATGATGGAGTAATAAAAAAGTTGAACAGAATAAATAACCAAATAATGAATTTATCTTAAACTTTATTATATAACTATGAATGTATCTAGCATTATAAAATATGAAACTAATAGCACACTCTAAAATCAGTTTATATGACATCAATTTATGCATATAATTATATGATATTATATGAATAACAGTATTCATGGATACTGTCATGTCATAAAAATATGACCATGCTATATAACACTTGTTACTGGCGCGTAACATCATATTTCCGTCCATGACAATGTTATGTTTTTAATGAAACATTTCAAATGCTATAGACAAAAATTACCATTTAAAAGTCCTATGATAAACAGAAACTGACGTTCGTGAATTAGTGTTTGCATATAAAAAATGGCTGTCTTGATGTTGTATGTACAGTCGACACTCGCTATCTCGACTTCGCTCATCTCAAATAACCACTTATCTGTAGGTAAACATCTAGTCCCTGTTTTAACACAGAAATCTAAAAACAGGTGACAAAATATTGAGGAAAAGATAACCCTTTTCCATAATATTTCAATATATCTCTAATTTAAGTGTTTCATTACATATTCATTTGTAAAATGGGGTTGTACAATTTATTTTTTTCCTCAATTCTGCAAATCTGATAATTTTAGGTCAGGATATCTCGAAGTATTTTAGCGAGTTCATTGTACTTCGAGACAGCGAGTGTCGACTGTACTTACTTATAAATAGGACCTTATGTGAGTGGTCATTCCATATGAAATTAATGAAACTCTCCGAAGACTCACTTTTTAAATTTGATTTGAAATGACCATTTATGTAAATTTCATATGAAATGACCTCTTATGTACCTTTATATATGTACATACATTAAGTTCATACCACAGCAGGACAACCAGTTTTTTACCACATGCAAACATTAACAACTCCAATTAGCCTTCACAGTGTCTTTGAAGCGCTCACAAGACCCAAGTTGAACGTGGTCCCTAATGGGATTCAAACCTTGAGGCATCCAAAGTAAGGAGCGCTAGCGACTGAGAAACTGACCTAAACACAAAAAAACGTCAATCCACCTTTAAATATAGGTCAAGGTCAAATATGGATGATTTTATTCAAGAAATGACCACTTACGTACCTATGAGAACCTCTACATATGTACATATATTAAGTTCATATCACAGCAGGACAACTGGTATTTTTCACATGCAAACACTAACAACTCTGATTAGCCTGCACAGTGTATTTGAAGTGCTCAAAAGTCCCGAGTTGAACTCCATCAATAGTGGGATTCAAACCTTGAGACATCATGATCCAAAGGAGCACTAGCTACTGAGAAACTGACTTAAACACAGAAACTTAATGTCACTCCACCATAATTATAGGTCAAGGTCAAACATGGATAACTATATTCAAGAAATAAGCTAAGATTTATGCAAGTGCCAAGTATCACTGCTTTAGGACCAGAAGTTACTGAGAAATTGACTAAATCAAAGAACTTAACAGTCACTGGACAGTGAAAATTACACCTTAAGTGCAGCGATTTCACAGTTGATCTTGAAATCATCAAGATAAACATTTTCAGCAAGATACATGAAGAATACTAAAAACACGTGACCTCTTAGAAATTAGTACAGGGGCACTATCTCGAAAAAAAAAAAAAAAAAAAAAAAGAGGAAGAATTATCCATCTTGCACGCATTACTTCAACTTGCAAGATATATGTCCCTACCAATTATTATCAAAATCTATGTACATAACAAAGACAGTCAGTTGTCTCTCTGGCACACGACATGCCTACTGGTTCTCCATTTCATCCATATCAAATATCAAAATATCACTGCTGGTATCAAATTTTTGTAAAACTTTTGTCAAGACAGAAACCAGAGGCCCATGGGCTAAGATGCTCACCAGAGTGGACCGGTGTAAAAGCTAATAAATTTTAACTATTCTGCAATGTTTAAGATTCACCAGATTTTTTCACAATTTTTGGCTTTCATCAAAAGCAATCAAATTCAACCGCTTGAGTACAACTCGTAAGTTTGGCAGAGGACTATACAAGGAACATTTCTATAAAACTTTCGTCATAATATCTGCAGTAAGATAGAAAAGTAGCCTACTTTTATTTTTCCCATTAAATACCTAGTGAAACTTTAAGTTGCCATAGTGATGAAAGCACAATAGCAATAGTAACACTTTTTTTTATATAGGTAAATACAGTGAATATTTCTGTAAAGTGTCTGTTTCACAGTCCCTATGGCTTCCATGGCTACAGCTGAGATGTTTTTTTTTTTAATATTTTCAAATTTTTCATTTTTGGGTACCATGGCAACCAGTTCAATTCAGCTGCTTAAATTCATGTTTCCAAGAGGACTGATCGAGAAAAATTTCTCTAAAACTTTTGTCAAAATACCAGCAATTATTCTTGGGAGGAGTTGCGCCCAAAAGGTATCAATTCCAATACTAATTGGAACTTGAAACAAAAGGCCCACAGGCCATGGGTCGCTCATCTGAGTGACATAGCCACTGCAGATATGCAGATGTTATGCAACATTTTTCCAATCCTGTCATCGCAGGATTATGAATATGAAAATATCATCATTTAAGCAGTTCTTAATTTTGAAGAAGAATATATATGACATGACAGTCAATGGAGCATGATCATTTGAACAAACTCTCAATCACATTTCAACAGTAGGATCAATGAGAAATTTGGTGGCAATTGGCTAAGTGGTTTCTGAAAAATCATGATTTTATACATGTAAACAGCACAGTGGCAGGGAAATACAGTAAATATAAACAAGACGGTAGCCATCTTGGATTTCCAATCAGAATGATTTTAGCTGCTGTTGATCTACAAGTCACCTCGATACTTCCAATGAACTTTGAGTCAATTGCCCTGTCGGTTCTGGAGAAAAAGTTCAAAATGGATTTTCAAGATGGCCACCATGGCCACAATCTGGGATTTCCTATCCGAATGACGAGCTATTTTTGATCTACAGGTCACCCCGATGCTTCCTACAAAGTTTCAAGTCAATTGGTCTTTCAGTTCAGAAGAGGAAGTGAAAAATAGAATTTCAAGATGGCCGCCATCTTGAATTTCTGATCAGAATGATTTTAGCTATTTTTTATCTAAAGTCATCCCGATGCTTCCTACCAATTTTCAAACCAATTGGCCTTTTGGTTTAGGAAAATAAGAAAAAAAAAAAAAAAAAAAAAAAAAATTTCAAGCTGGCCGCCATCTGCCAACTTGGATTTCAGATCTGAACAATTTAAGCTATTTTAAATCTACAAGTCATGCCAATACTTCCTACCAAGTTTAGAGTCAACTGGCCTTTCATTTAAGGAGAAGAAGCGAAAAATAAATTTTCAAGATGGCTGTCATAGCGGCCATCTTGGATTTCCGAAAGGGACGACTTTAGCTATTTTTGATCTACAGGCACCCTGATGCTTCCTACCTAGTTTAATGTCAATAAGCCTTTCAGTTCAGGAGAAGAAGCAAAAAATATATTTTCAAGATGGCTGCCATCTTGGATTGCCAATCTCAACAATTTCAGCCATTTTTGATCTATAATGCACCCTGATGCTGCCTACCAAGTTTCAAGTCAATCGACTTTTGGGTTTAGGATTTGTTTGTGTTGAGGTTTTATGGCCCAGTCAACCCATTTGGGTTTAGGAGAAGAAGCGAAAAATAGATTTTCAACATGGCCACCATAGCAGCCATCTTGGATTTCCGATCAGCATGATTTTAGCTATTTTTATCTACAAGTCATCCCGATGCTTCCGACCAAGTTTGGAATCAATTGGCCTTTCCGTTCAGAAGTAGATTTTCAAGATGGCGGCAATGGCGGCCATCTTGGATTTCCGATGGGCACAATTTTAGCTACTTTTTATCTACAAGTCACCCCGATGCTTCCTACTAAGTTTCAGTCAAGTGGCCTTTCATTTCAGAAGAAGCGAAAAATAGATTTTCGAGATGGCGGCCACCTTGGATTTCAGATCGGAACAAGTTTAGCTGTTTTATCTACAAGTCATCCCGATGCTTCCTACCAAGTTTCGAGTCAATTGGCTTTTGGGTTTGGAGAAGAAGCGAAAAATTTTTAAGATGGCCGAAATTGGAAAACCAAGATGGCCGCCATAGCGTCCATCTTGGATTTCCAATTGGAATGATTTCAGCTATTTTTGATCTACAAATATCCTGATGCTTCCTACCCTGTATTGAGTCAATTAGCCCAGGGATGTAGGAGGAGTAGGCTTTTAAAGCAATTGTTGACGCGGCATGACAGAAGACGGACATTGACCACAATAGCTCACCATAAGCACTTGTATTAAGAAGTTGTATAAACAAACTGCAACATTAATCCATGAAATAGTCTTCAATATATAAGGCAAAATCACGGGAGCATGAAAAGAAGGTCACAATGCCCTTGACCTTATTACAGTGATTGTTGATGTGATAAATATGTCTGACGCCTATCCTTCTTTATTAAGAAGTTTTTTGTATTAACAAACTGCTATATTCTACCTTATTGAGGTGTCCTACATTTTGACCTCTAGCCCGCCATGGGGCATAACCCAGGGGTTTATAGATGTAGGATGGAAGAGAACCCTCCCAAATACCCCCGTACCAAATATGTAAAGTTTTTGACCAGAGTTATAAGAAATAAAAAAACTTCGAAGTAAAACTTGGTTATAGAAAGGGATAATGGACGAAATCAAGACGGAAGGATGGATGGACAGACTAATGGAACCGACGAAAACTATATACCCCTTCCACATACTTCATATGCCAGGGGGATAAAAACTGTAAATGGAATTGCGTCCACAAGCTACCCATCTCACTGTGTCTATTCACAGATGGACGAACCCATTTTGATAGTACCCTATGACTAATGTCGAGGGATAAAAAAGTAGCAGTGGTTATGAGAGCAGAATAACAGTTAGGAACTTAATTCAGGGCAAATTCATAGCATAAGATCGGAGAGGTATCTCTTTCTCTTCTGATTTCTTAAAAATAAAAACTTTAAACTATAATACCTCGCCATTACCGTGCCGCAGGCAGATAACTTCATAAAAAATTGACAAAATTTGCCCTTTAGCAATCCCAAACCAAATCTCCACAATATTAATGCACATTCCGAGTTTGGTGAAAATCCATTGATGTTTACTCGTTTACATCAGAAAAGCGAAAAACTGAGAAAGACACATGGACATCCAACATAAGACCATAATACCCCGCCACTATCGTGCAGCAGCCTATAAAAATAAATGCTATGGGTACTCATTAGAAGTGCCTCAGTGAGCATTACTGACTACTCTTAACATATAGAAGTAAAAAAAAAAAAAATTTTTTTCCACTGAAAACATCTGATCTGGAGCTAAGACAATTTTCAGGGCCTATTTTTGGCTCTTTGTTAACATATATTTTTCAATACAGTCAACAGCTATTAACACTTACCATGCTATGGACAAAATCAGCCGAAGATAAACTTGCTGAGGTTTTTCTTATTTTTCCCAGAAAATACAATTGACATTTTCTGCAAACTGCCGCCTACGGAGAATTGGCATGGTATGTCCAAAATAAAAGCACTGCAAGTATAATACCCCGTCATAGCAATTATTTGTTTATGCATTAAAGTTATCGTTGCGAAAATGTCTGGAAAGGAAATGACGGAGGGACAGATAACAATCCTAAACCAGATCTTGAAAATACCAATGGACAGATAACAATCCTAAACCAGATCTTGATAATAGTAACGCATATAGTAAGTTTGGTTAAATAGTCTTGTTATTTACTCAAGTTATCATCCGGAAACAAAAATATGGACGTGTCTCGGGCAGATAACTCCCTAAAAGTTTGACGAAATTTGCCCATTAGCAATTTCAAAACAGATCTCCTTAAGGTCAATGCATATAGCAAGTTTGGTTAAAATCCCTTGTTATTTACTCAAGTTATCGTCCAGAAATGAAAACATGGGCGTGTCTTGGGCAGTAAACTCCGTAAAAGTTTAACGAAATTTGCCCATTAGCAATCCCAAACCAGATCTCCACAATATCAATGCACATACCAAGTTTGGTGAAAGTCCATTGATGTTTACTCAAGTTATCATCCGGAAAAGAAAAATGGACAGACGGACAGACACACGGACGTCCAACATGAAACCATAATACCCCACCACTATTGTGTGGCGGGGTATAAAAAAGGACTGACATTTCAAGAAAAATGTTTCCTGTAAAATCCTATCTTCTGGAAAATTAAGAAAATACATTGTATTTCCAAATATTGTGTGCTGAAATTTTTACCCAGCATGCTAAGCATTTATATTTTGTTAATACTTTTGAATTTATTCCCGTGTTTTATGCATTCCTTCCTTGCTATTGTTTGTAAATGCATTATATGACAATCTGGATGAAAGAAAGTTTATTCCAGTAGCAAGGACAAAAGTGAGCAAAGGCATCTTTCAGCCGGATCAGGAAATTTTCCACAAAATGGCCACTGTACATGGAAGACAAAGACCAGTAATACAGCTTGTTTTGGACCTGTTCCTGTTTTAAAAAAAAATCTTCATTTTCCTAATGCAGAATTCACATGGATGCTTCACATGATGATGGCATCGTCAATCATCTGTTTTGACCAATATCATCCACCAATAACTGATAACATGGCAAGCTTTTATGTGCTGTTACAAAGGTATACAAGTATCCACGCAGTTCTATATAGAGGCCTCTAGCTGTCAGGAGTCCACTTGCATCAACTCTGTATATCTTGTACCTGCAGTGAAATACAAAAACAAAGCCTCTTCAATAAAAGGGTAAGAATATGTTAAGGTCAGCTCCAATCAACAGCAAAATACTATGTGTATTATGGGTGACGAGTAACACCCAAACTACATGGACCATGGCAGTGTGCATGATATTTGGATTATGTCCATAAATCAAATTAATGATGGAAATACATGAGGGACATTCCTTTTGGAAATAACACAGGGTCAAAGGTCATGACCCACTGAACAAATTTACTATGGGCCCTCGAAATTGACTAAGGACCCAATTCAAATCCATGTAAAATTTACAATTTTGATTGGCCTTTCCTAATTTTGATGGGCCCTCTGGAAATTTTGATACCCTACAAAATAAACACTGGATTTGAAAAGCTTGTACTGGGGCCCAGCCAAAAAAAAAAAAAATGACTTTTACTGGAGAATGTTTATTAAGCTTTCATATACAAAGTTCATTCTAAAAGGTATTTTACTTAATCTGGCATTGGTGTCAACATTCTCATAACTTCCAAACTTTATGATGGATTTAGTTTTGGTTTAAAAATAGGCACTGAAGCATGAAGTTTTGATATCAGCATCTTTTTCATAACCATACTTTTTCCTTTTAGCAGTTAGCCATTACTTGTGCATATTCTTTTGACAGAAATGCCAGAAGCAAGCAAGCATATATAAATGATTTTATTTGAGCTGGAGTTTTACGACACAGTTAACAATGTTAAGGTCAAGTCGAGCCAGTCAGTTGACCGGTTCAAACTTTATCTGGGCCTACTTTGTTCTATAAACAGTTAACCAGTACTTGTACACATACTGTTGCAAGTAGCTGACAACTGTCCTTCCTGAAACAGCTGAAGGAGGAGAATGACCACAGAAATGATTTCACGATCAGTCTCCATGATAGTTATGTTGTCGAGTAGATTAGGACTTGCATTCACTTGATCTGTAGAAAGACCACAGGTGCTTGAAGTTTAGTCCTTAACCTATAACAAGAGTTGTCAGAAGACAACGCAGCTCGCCGGAAAGGGTTAATCGGATAAGCAAACAATCTTTATTAAATATTAAAGATTAAATGCAGAACTTAAACTTTATATGACAGAGTATGACCTGATCTTGATGTCTGAAGAATGTGCAAAACTGAGGGTTGGGATATATGCCATTGAAATATCTTCCCTTAGGTTGGTGTGGGCAAAATATGAAAGCTGTATCTTACATGCTGAATCCCTTAGGTTGGTGAGGATGAAATATGAAAGCTATATCTTACATACTTCAGCAGTTATGTACTTTTCAAAACTTAAAGACAGCTGTTAATGACAAAGTATGACTTGACCTTGATCTAGGCAAAAGGTCAAACTGAGGAAGGGACATGTGATATTGAAAGGTCTAACCCTAATGTTGGTGTGGGCCAAATATTAAAGCAGTATCTTGAATACTTCAGCAGTTACAAACAATTTTCAAAACTTAAACACAGAACTCGAACATGGGTTTAAATGACAAACTATTACCTGCCCTTGACCTAGGCAGAAGGTCAAACTGAGAACAGGGTGTGTGCTATCGAAAGGTCTTACCCTAAGGTAGTTGTGGGCCAAATGTTAAAGCGGTATCTTGAATACTTCAGCAGTTACAAACACTTATCAAAACTTAAACGCAGAACTGCAACATGGGTTTAAATGACAAAGTATGACCTGACCTTGACCTAGGCAGAAGGTCAAACTGGAAAAGGAGTGTGTGCTATTGAAAGGTCTAACCCTAAGGCTGGTGTGGGCCAAATATTAAAGCTCTATCTTGAATACTTCAGCAGTTACAAACACTTTTCAAAACTTAAACGCAAACTTAAACATGGGTGTAAATGACAAAGTAAGAACTAACCTTGACCTACATAAATGGTCTAACTTCGGAATGGGGGTATACGTTATTGAAAGGTCTTACACTAAGGTAGGCATAGGCCAAATATGAAAGCAGTACCTTAAATAATTAAAAAAAACTATGGACACCTTGGAAAACTTAAACATTGTGCTAACACCAACGCCTGGGTGACAACATAAGCTCTCCAGGGACATAGTCCCGGCGAGCTAAAAAGGCCAAATCTAGAGTCTAATGCGCTTCATATTTTAATATATGAAGCCTATACAGGCTATAGAGTGGAGTTTTTGTTTACAGACAACTTCAAGCACCTGTGGTAAGACAGATGCTATGGAACCTAGCAAATATATAATATGAACATTCACTGAACTGTATTTACAGTTACATATTTTCCCTCATAGTGATTTTCACATTATAAGTCTCTAAAACAGCTGGGTTGCCATGTTTGCAACCTCTTTTCAAATTATTATAATCTCTGACCAGCAATTTTGATTCTGACCATCACCACCCCCGCCCCTCCCCTCCTTACCCCCAGGTTATTTTTTATTTTTATTTTTTTTGGTAAAAATTGTAATTTTGACCCTCACATCTCCTTTGGTCCTCTCCCTAAGGGGTCAATGAGTTTAAGTTGTATGGCCAAGTCAACACTGTTAAGGTCATGTCCAGCTGGTCAGTTAATCTACTGACACTATTCCTGGATAGGCTTAATACAGTAAGTAGTTATTAACCAGTATTTTGTGTACATACTTTCTGCAGAAACTGACAAGAATCCTTCTTGAATCAGCATAGGGGAAAATGATCATGATCAATCCATGAGAGTTAGACGGCCAAGCCAGGGTTGCCACTCATTTTCTATTTCAAAATTTTATGACTTTTTCCTGACTTTTCCCTGACTTTTCACAATTTTCCAGACATTTTCAATGGCCTCCCAGCTCCCATTATAGCTGTCATCAGCCACCAAATCTTCTAATAGAGCACTTACTTTCAGAGAATAAAACAATCATTAAACAAAAGAATGAAGCAAATTATATAAATTTATGTTCTGAAAATTAAAGAGACTGCCACAGCCATCTCAAATTTCAGATAATTTTGAATTTCCCTGACTTTTCAAAGACGTTTGTCATTTTTTTTTTTTTCCCCAATTTCACTGACTCATACCACAACTCCCTGACTTCTCCCTGACCTAAAAAAAAAAAAAAAAAAATCATTTCCCTGACTTTTTTCCCTGACCGTGGCAACCCTGGGCCAAGCTGGGATTCAAGTCTGTGACTCTTGCATCTGCAATCAAAAGTGCTTCTATTCAGCTATGGAGCCCAGCCAAGGGGTCAGAGCAAAATTTAAATATGCCAAGTATATCAACATATTTATGTATCCTAACTAAAGGCATATTTAAGTATCAAGTTTGCAGCCTTAAGGGTGTAGGAGTAGATAGTGTCAGTAGAAATGCATAAACACACGGATATACAGGCAGACCACTGGGACCAGGTAATAGGATTCCCAACATTTTATTCCAAAATGTGCATGTATTAAATTAATAATGACAGAGGACAAAAAAGAAAAGATATGTACCTTGAAGTCATTTTCTTCATACAGTTATTGGCTAGACATGTTTTATAGTAAAGTCTCCAAGATGTAAATTGTGCAGCCCCAGTGTCTTCTAAGACCAATGTCCAATACCATTAACAGCTCTGTCTCTTGATATCATAATACATGTATACCTACAAAACAAAAAAGCACTGCATCAGAAATGTAAAGAAGCATATAAGATGAATATGTGCAGTGATATTTCTAGAAGGGACCCAGTGATAAAAGGCCCATACCTTTCAAAAAAAGCACCTTCTTTTAGAAAATATACATGTAAGCCTTCTTATCATGTAATGGTTTAGGGAAATGCTGCTCTATACCTAGTTTTCTCAAGACTTTCCTTCAAATGGCCTATGAGGTCTATTGGCCTGAAGTATCCCTGTATGTGCAATTTTCTCATTTCTCCAAATATATCTTAAGCTGTGGCATATCATAAGATCATCTTTGAGAGCTTTTGCAATGCTATGTAACATTGTATTCTTGGTAGGGTTCCCACTTCAATTTCAAACTGTATGTAATCTTTCTATTTTTAGTTTGTTTTTTCCTGTACCCACATTGTACAGCCTCATAGTGAGTAGAGACTATTTAGCATTTATGTTTTGAAATAAAGCTGTGGGGTAGTGAAAACTCACTCCAATTTTGGAATCAACTGGAAATGGACCAGAGTTTAAATTAAGTCCACTGTACTAACTTTAATGAACAAATTAGGAACAGCATAATACCATTAAAATTTGTCACTGGGTTCATTTTTTGCCATGAACACTTGAAGGCAAATTAAGAGATGACACATAAGATGACAATTATCTTTTCCCTTTTGCATGAATCATCACAGTAGGAATATTCAATGGATATTCCTGCGTTAAAGTTAAATTCCGATATATAATATTCACTTTTCATACTTTTATTTATTTATTTAGGGATGTCTGTTCCTGTTTCTTAGAACATTGAATAGACAGTTCTGAATAACTTTCATTTCACCAGCTAGCCCTACACAAAGGGATAAGCCACCCCTCTTGCCCTCTCCTGCCACCCATCTGCCCTTTTTAAGTTCCTCTGCCTTATTTCAACTCCAGACGTAATACTCCACATTTTGATGAAAATTTCATGAATATTGGAGCAAAATTAAAAAGGTTATCAACATATAAAGGTCAGTTTTTGTGAATTCCAGTTAGAGGCATTTATTGTGGAATGTTAGTGTTGAGGTTTTACGGCCCAGTCAACCCAATGGGGTCATGTTGAGCATGGTCAGTTTACCTAACCACACGTTTACTGGGCAGGCTTAGTCCTTTAAGTGGTTAACCAGTATTGTGCACATTCTTTTGCCAGAAACTGACAACTGCCCTTCTTGAATCAGCGGAAGGGAGAGAATGACCGTAGAAAATATTTCATGATCAATCTCCACGAAAGAATGTTGCCGACCTTGGCGGGGGTTGAACCCGTGACCTCCTGGTCTCCAGTCGGACGGCGCATCCAACTGAGCCACCGCGGCCGGCTTTTTGTGGAATGGGATTATATTTTGTAACATGACTTGATACAAAGAACATCACATGATACATGGTACCCTCATTCTTTTATATGACCGCGCAAAAAGAGTGCCCTACCCAGCACCCATCTGCCCTGGAATCCAAGCTGGTGCACTGCCCAATTTGTGCATAAACCACTGCTATATTAGTATTGGTATTGTTTCTTCTTTATAATAGCTCTTTTTAAATATTTTATGTTTTGAACCAAATAAATTACTTGTCCAACAAGATAAAAGGAGGTTATCATTTTTCATGATAGGAAGCTGGACAATCTCTTTGTAAATAATCTACACCAAAAAAATAAGGTTCTTTCCAGATGAAGGCATCCACAGGATGGCACAACAATGTTAAGGTTTGTGAACTGTAGTGAGTATGTGTTGATTTTTTACAGCCCAGTCAACACTATTAAGTATTAAGATCAGGTTGAGCTGATCAGTTAACCTACTCACACTTTTTCTGGTAAGGCCTTATCCACTGAGTAGTGAACCAGTACCTGTGCACATACAGGTACTTTCTCCAGTAAGAAAGACAACTGCCTTCTTAAATGACAACAGAAATGATTTCATGATCTCTCTTCAGGAAAGTTATGTGGCCAAGCTGAGATTCCAACTTGCAAACCATGGCTCTGCAGTCAGACATGCTATTGACAGAGCTACAATGTATGGAACCCTGTAGTGAGTGGTTTCACCAAAGCTGTGTTTGTTTGTGTTGAGGTTTTACAGCCCAGTCAACCCAATGGTGTCATGTCGAGCGCGGTCAGTTTATCTAACCACACTTTTACTGGGCAGGCTTAGTGCTCTAAGCGGTTAACCAGTATTGTACACATTCTTTCGCCAGAAACTGACAACTGCCCTTCTTGAATCAGCGGAAGGGAGAGAATGACCGTAGAAAATATTTCATGATCAATCTCCACGAAAGAATGTTGTCGACCTTGGCGGGGGTTGAACCCGTGACCTCCTGGTCTCCAGTCATACGGCGCATCCAACTGAGCCACTGAGACCAGCACCAAAGCTGTGAAGATTACGATCAAGAAGAGACTGATTGTTTTTCTTTTTTTTTTTTTGACTATATTTTAGTGGATATCAGTGACGATTAAAAGTCTAATATTGTGCTTGATGGACATGAGGATGTTATACAAAAGTTCAAAACGCAAATGAGATAAATTATCAGATACAGAATTTACTTTTATATTTTGTAATATATAAATTTAAGTACACTAGAACAAGTGCCCAAAGAGCCATGAATACCCCCGCCCGGGGCCACTTTTTAATTATAAAAATTATTTGAGTCTGATAATGATACAAGACAAAACCAAGGGACCATGAAATATAGGTCACTGACCTACTTATAGTTTACAAGCTCTATCTTTGAGTGACACTGATCAATCATCCCAAGTACAACATTTTACGATAAAATAGTCTTCAAGGGGAAAGACGAAAACTATATACCTTCTACATACTTCGTACGCCAGATGTATAAAAACACTGTATTCCTATATATGCAAGTAGTATATAATTTATAGGTTTTGTCGTAACAATAAAAACCATCAACAAGTGTTTTGGATACCAAGCAAAATCAATGAAGCATAAAATCAGGGGTCATCCTAGAGCTTTCAGATAGGGAGAAGTTATGTGACAATTTCAGGATTTCAGGGAGATGTTTTTGTCCAAATTTTTGGTTTTCCTATATATTCTATACATTTTTACTTCTCCCTCAGCTCAAGTTAGCCAGCTTAGGGAGACTGTTTCTACCAAATCCCCCTGTAGGATGAACCCTGATAAAATATAGGTCACTGTGACCTTGACCGCATTTAAAGTCACAAACTTTGTCATTACAATCAAATATTTTAAGTAGGATGAAAATGCATCAAATAATATTCAAAATATGAAGCAAAATCACTGAACCTTAACTCACCACAAACCCGCATTTCCCACCCCTAATCCTCACCCCTTCCAGCAGGTTTGAAATATTACTGCAAAACTCAGGCACAGACAATCACATTTGATATACAACTTTCGATTAATTAGTAGTCATAATATATAAAACTCTTCACCTTGCTAAAATTGCCAGTGTTCTAAGTCTGTGACTTTGACCTTGAGGTAAGGGCAGAGGTGGGGACAGTGATGATTATCTATCATCATACCAAATCCATCATCTGGTTTGGAAATAAAAGCTATAACCCTAAACTTTGGCAAAGGTGTTATCTAACAGATGGAGAAACGTATGTATGATCAAACAATTGAACAAACAGAAAGACGAAACTTTTTGTCCTTTGGCGTAATTCGTAAGCAGGGGGTTTAATAATGCGACTGCGTAGTGACTTGTTTATGCTAGATATAATGTTTGCACAAGAGTTTACATACACATGTGACTGCATGTAAAAGGGTTTAGGGAGATGACAGTGTCTGACAAGTTGAATTCTCTAGTTTATTGCTACCCAAGAAAAGCAAAGAAAGTTTCGAGGTTTTAATTTGGAAAACAAGACTATAAATTCTTATGCATAATTCTTACGCAGTCAAAAGGTGCATACATGTAACTCAGCCAAGTTTTTATGGAATTAGCTCAAAAGTTAATCATGTCATCTAAACATTGATCCCAAAAGGTTTGCAAATATCAGGATCCTGCTTTGAGTGGTTTTCTAGATTTATATCTTAAGGACAAGATTTTCTAGAGCTCTGCTATAATGGCAAAGTCCAAAAAAGGGCATAATTCAGTCAATATTTTACAGAATTTGCTCAAAGGTTAATAAGGATATATAAACATTGGTCCTAATCTGTGTGAAAAATATCAGAATCCCAGCTAAAGCAGTTTTCCAGATCGTGATGACAAGGTTCTCCCATGATAATACGGGCAAAATCAAAAGGGGCAATCCTCTGCCAATTCTTTTTATATGGTCAAAAGTTAAACCAGGTCACAGGGCAGTAAACAAGAGGCCCATGGGCCACGGTTCGCTCACCTGAGTGACATAGCCACTGCAGACATGCAGATGTTATGCAACATTTTCCAATCCTATCATCACAACTAATGAAAATATCATCATTTGAGCAGTTCTTAGTTTTGAAGAAGAATATATGGGCCTGACAGTCAATGGAGCATGATCATTTGAATAAACTATCATCACATTTCAACAGAAGGATCAATGTGAAATTTGGAAGAAATTGGCTAAGTGGTTTCTGAAGAATCATGATTTTATACATGTAAACAGCACAGTGGCAGGGAAATATTATAAATATAAACCAGATGATGGCCATCTTAGATTTCCAATCAGAACAATTTTAACTACTGTTGATCTACAAGTCACTTCGATACTTTCAATATACCTTGGAGGCAAAAAGGTCAAATGTCAACATAGAACCATCATTTGAGCAATTTTGGTAGATCTCCTCTCCCCCGTAATTTGTGCAAAGATTAGGACCCAGGGCTTATTTAGTTAAGGAGAAGAAGATTGTTAAAGGTTTTTACCATATATGGGAATGGCAGCCATTTTGATCAATGGACCATACCCATTTTAGCAATCTTTCATTCTCCTGCCCATGGAGGCTCCGCATGAAATTTGAGCAACACTGGCCCGGAGGCTTCAGAGGAAAAGCCATTTGAAATTATCAACATTTTTTCCATACAAATGTATGGGGCCCATACAAATGCATACAGAAGCAAACTTGACCTCGCCGTAAAAAGGTTAAATGTCAATGAACGACAATTATTTTAGCAACTTTAGTAGACCGCCCGTTCCAGATGATATATGCAAAGATTCAGCCACAAGCCATCCTCCGTTTTGGAGAATAAGATTTTTAAATGTTTTTTCCCATGCAAATGCATAAGGAAGCAAACTTGACCTTGCCATAAAAAAGTCAAATGTCAATGTATGACCATTATTTTAGCAACTTTGGTAGACCCCCTGTCCCTGATGATTTATGCAAACATTCAGCCCCAAATCATCCTTGGTTCTGGAGGAGAAGATTTATAAAGGTTTTTACCATATATGGGCATGGCGCCCATCTTGGTCAACGAACCGTGACCATTTTAGCAATCTTTTGTTCCCCCTACCTAAGGAGGCTCCATATGAAATTTGAGCAAAATTGGCCCAGAGGCTCCAGAGGAGAAGTTGTTTAAAATTCTGAACATTTTTCCCATACAAATGCATAAGGAAGCAAAATTGACCTTAATGTAAAAACGTCAAATGTCAATGTACAATGTACGACCATTATTTTAGCAATTTTGGTAGCCCTCCTGTTCCCGAAGATATATGCAAAGATTCAGCCAAAAGGTATGCTCAGTTTTGGAGAAGAAGATTTTTAAAGGTTTTTCCCATACAAATGCATAGGGAAGCAAACTTGACCTTTCCGTAAAAAGGTCAAACATCAAAGTACGACAATTCTTTTAGCAATGTTGGTAGACCTCCCGTTCTTGCAAAGGTTCAGCCCCAAGGCATTCTCGGTTCTGGAGGAGAAGATTTTTAAAGGTTTTTTCCATATATGGGCATGGCGGCCATCTTGGTCAACAAACCATGACCATTTTAGCAATCTTTTGTTCCCCCTACCTAAGGTGGCTCCATATGAAATTTGAGCACAATTGGCCCAGAGGCTCCAGAGGAGAAGTTGTTTGAAATTCTGAACATTTTTCCCATACATATACATAAGGAAGCAAAATTGACCTTACCGTAAAAAGGTCAAATGTCAATGTACGACCATTATTTTAGCAATTTTGGTAGCTCTCCTGTTCCCGAAGATATATGCAAAGATTCAGCCATAAGGCATGCTCGGTTTTGGAGAAGAAGATTTTTAAATGTTTTTCCCATTCAAATGCATAGGGAAGCAAACTTGACCTTGCCGTAAAAAGGTCAAACGCCAACATACGACAATTCTTTTAGCAATTTTGGTAGACCTCCTGTCCCCGATGACTCCTGCAAAGGTTCAGCCCCAAGGCATTCTCGGTTCTGGAGGAGAAGATTTTTAAAGGTTTTTACCATATATGGGCGTGGCGGCCATCTTGGTCAACGGACCGCAACCATTTTAGCAATTTTTCGTTCCCCCACCCTAAGGAGGCGCCATATGAAATTTGAGCAAAATTGGCTCAGCGGTTTCAGAGGAGAAGTCGTTTGAAAATGTTTACGGACGGATGCACGGACGAAAAGTGATCACAATAGCTCATCCTGAGCAGAGCTCAGGTGAGCTAATAAGGAGAGTATGTGAGTAAAATACCCTAATGTTTTGAGCAAATCCTCAATTATTTTCAAAAACTTGGGTATTGATACCCAATTGATTCGACAAAGTACCCAATTATTACCAAATTCAAGGGTGACTGACTGATTGTGTTGGGGTTTAACGACACGTCAACCCTTGTATGTCATTTTGTGTCGTCTCCCAGAGAGAGAGAGAAAAGAGATAAAAGAGGTAGTAGAAGAGATGAAAGAGAGGAATAGGGAAGAAAGAGGAACAGGAATGAAAGTTAATAAACATCTAAGAAATAAAAAACATTGCCCCTCTACCCTTACCTGCTACAAGGATAGTAGGCCTTGCCCAACTGTAAGCCAATATCAGTTGGACGCCTTAGTTACATAAGATACATGACACTTTCACACCACCCAATTACCTGTGAATTCAAGGATGATGAAAATTAAAATTTCAAGACTTGAAAAGCACATAATTACTGGTACTATTTTATATTATGATTACTGCATATAATAGGTGTTTATATTCTTCATGACAAATGCATGTACTATCCCTAAATTAATAGGGTATAAAGAAATACCATGTTTTAAATGCCAAAATCAGAAAAGCACATAATTACAATTTAATATTATGATTACTGCATATAATAGATGTTTTTGTCTTTATTCTTATGAAGAATACTATCCCAAAATTAATAGGGTATCAAGAAATGCCATATTTTAAATATCAAAATCAGAAAAGCACATAATTACTATTTATCATTATGACTACTGCATATAATAGGTGTTTTTATTCTTCATATGACAAATAATATCCCAAAATTAATAGGATATTAAAATGCCATGTTTTAAATACCTAAATCAGCCTTTTTTATGCTCTTTCTTTCTGTTTTATAAGTTTACCCAATTAATTTTAAATAGCTGGTTCTAATTGCTTGAAGTAGATCCATACAAGGCAAACATGAGAGGTATGGTTGGTTCTTATGAAAAGCATAATAATTTTACTGCATGGTAAATGATGTCCCAAGTGTAATGTTTCTAACACAATTTGATTGTCAACAATGTATAGGTGTAAAAAAGTAAAATAAGAGAGTTACTGCATTTTCATCAAAACTTAAGTTTTATCATAAACTAGGAGTTTTACATTAATTGACTTGACTTGAAATTACTAAAACAACAAATTTAAGAAAATGTTTTTTTAAGTAGGTAGAGCATAGCCAGAGGCAAAGATGAAAACAAGAAGATGTCATAATTTAGTTCTTTGTTTATATAACTTAGACAATTAGTCTGGGTGGAATTGAAAAGAGGTGTCTTAGGTGTGAATTAACCAAATAGAAAAAATGAAATCGCTTTTTTATTTATTTAATTATCAAATAAATAACTAAAACCAGTGCTAAACCAGTGCTAAATCTAAATCAGCTTAATAATACTGATTTTAAAATAATTAAGGTGTGTTGTTTAAACTACTTATACAAGTAATTTTTGGTACATATTTGATAACCGTCAATTGAATTTGCCATACTTGCCATATTTGCCATAAATGCCGGTAAATGCCAGTGGCATGGAAAATATGCATAGTTGCCAGCATTTTTGCAACCAAAACTTTTATGCACTGAAGGCACACACACTTGCCAGCAGTTCTGGTATAATCTTTTTAGAATTGTATCATTAACAAATACTTTACACCACTGATATGTAATGTTAAAGTTTTCTAGAGTTTTGGATCCAATACAATTAATTTAGCTTGATCTACATATACGAGCCGTAGATCAGCAATGGGTCATGTTATGGATGCCGGCCTCCGTTACTTAAATCATATATACAGCGCAAATGAGCCGGGAACCAGAATAAGACGGGTTTGCTATTTCATCATGATTTATTGAAATCCTACGACAACGATTTCAAACCCGTCCAATTCTGGTTCTCGGCTCAACAGCGATGTATCTACAGGGTTCATACAGGCAAGGCTAAGCCAAATTCAAGGACTTTTCAAGGACCAACCTCATAGTTTTCAAGGACTATGATACTTACACAAATTCGTAAATTCTGCACTGTTATCCATTGGTTCCAAATCCAGGGTTAAATTTTGGGCTAAAACACTGATAATTTCTGCCAAATAATGTCACAATGAATTCTCTTAAAACCAAAAGTATTAAGTTGTGGTGTGGTTGCAGTTTCTATTTCAACCTGTGAGAAATTTACAAATGTCCGAGACATCGCCTTTTCTTGTTTCTTTTGCCCCTCTCCTTCACCTGTGACCCCAATGCACCTCCACCCATTTGTTTCGATGTCCTTATTACAGGCCAACAGTGCGCCTTGTGTTTACTGTTTGTTTCCTTTATCTTAAGATATCGTTTTGGTCACTCTCTGCTATAAACACATTTTCCCATTACGCAGTAATAAATTCAGATTCCAAGAAAAAAACACACTAAAGAAAGGCAGACGCCATTTTTGTTTGGTTAGTCTGGTTATTGGATTGACTTTTTTCAGTGATAAAAGTGGTCACAATCGCCAAATACCAGTCTGCAAGGGAGACAATCCAAACATCATGTACAAAACATTCGAACCTATGTGTATTCGAACTTTTGTTTTCGTGCCAAGTACATTCAACCTCTTTAATTATGGCACTTCTGCAGAGCTGTTGTTGCTCAAAATTTGCCGATTTTTTTCTAGAACTTTAGTTTTAATTCTCACAGAGATTTAAAATTGTCCAGAATGCAAGAAAATGTGAAATTCAAGTCCTTTTCAAGGTCTAAGGACAGTTTTCAAGGGCTTTTCAAGACAAATTTTGTTTTCAAAGAATTTTCAAGGCTGCCCTTCATTTTCAAGTACTTTTCAAGCCTGTGCGAACCCTGATCTATGATTTAAGAAATGGAAGCCAGTATCCAGAACTTGTCCCATTTGTTCCAGGGTTCGTAGATGTAGTAGAAGAATTTGTTGACATTTGGTGAGAATATTTCAGCCAAAAATGAAGCTACAACAAGATATGGCTATGACAACGATATGGCGGCGAAGACTTATGTTTCCCCAAATAGCGGATGCAAGTTAGTTGCATGTTGCATTTGTTTTAGTTAGGGTAGCAGTGTAAATATGCGGAGACCCCCCAGATCTGTGCTGGCCATTGATTGTTATCTTGTCGATATATTACCATTTGAGAGAAATGTGATGTTTTTTAGAACCTTTTCAGAAGTCACAGAATATGATTATATTTTATCAGCAGTGTTTCTGTTGTACTTAAATACAACAATATTTAGAGAAAAATATA
The DNA here is from genome assembly GCA_964016985.1 of Anodontia alba. Taxonomy (NCBI): domain Eukaryota; kingdom Metazoa; phylum Mollusca; class Bivalvia; order Lucinida; family Lucinidae; genus Anodontia; species Anodontia alba. The sequence continues at coordinate 23,960,166 of OZ024821.1, forward strand.
TACAAGATATTTTTGGGGGCTTGCACTGCCCTACTGACCCCAAGTATCTGTGTATCTATTTGACAGATCCACCCTGTACTAATGGTCTTAAAATTGTCTCGACCTCAGCGGGATTCATACAAACGATATCGCGCTTGAAAGTCGAGTGCACTCGCTTGAAAGTCGAGTGCACCAACCACTAGACCACCCGGCCCACCAAGATGCCTGTGGTTAGTCCGAATTTAAATTCTGTACGAACATGCAACTACAGCATACAAAACGATTCCAAACTTACCTTTGATGCATGAAGCGAAAGGCTTAGGATTCAGGGAATCTTCTGGTTCCAATCTAACATTTGGTATCTTGTAATTCGCAGGTCTGACATCAAACCACAACTTTTTTTTTTCCATCTGTACCCGATTGTTTAGGCCATAATTTTGTTCACTACCCGCCTTTAACGGGAAGGGAGACAACCTTTACAGTATAGGCGAAAATTACCGAAGCAATATTCAGGAACCGATTCTGAGCGAAGGCGTTTTAACCAATCACAGCAGCGGTCATATAATTTTTTGGTTTTCTATTTACCTGATTGGCTCCGACCATTTGGCATGTTATCGATCTCTTGGAAGCAAAATATCTGTCAAAAGCTTTTAAAGCTATTGTCTTGAAACTTGACAGGCTGATAGGGAATAATGAGTAGATGACCTGATAAACTTCTCAAAAAATTCATTGTTTTTAAGTTACAGCCCTTTTATTCCTGTAAGCAAGATATCTCAAAAAAGGTATTAAAGCTATTGCCTTCAAACCTAATAGGCCGACAGGAGATGATAAAGAGATCCCCTGATAATTTTTTTGAAACAATTCTAAAAAATGAGTTAGTGCCCTTTGAAAACTTCAGCATTTTAACCTCATATGCAGGATCTCGAAAGTGTGCATAGCATAAGTATTGAACTGTGCGTACTAGGTTTTTGAAATTCCATAAACGGATTACTCATGACAAATAGATGCCCCATATTTTTATTATCATAGTTTTGCCCCTTTCTTGAGTTATGCTCCTTTGAAAAAAATTGGAAATCTTGTAACCGTGAAAGTAAGATATCTCAAAAACTATTTGAGCTATTATACTGAAACGTAATATGCTGATAGGGAATGATGAGCTGATGACCTGATTAACTTAAAAAAAATCATTTTTTTTTTTGTCTTGAGTTACGCTTAAGCAACATATCTCGAAAAACATTTAAGCTATTGCCTTGAAACTTGATATGCTAGTGAAGAGTAAATGACCTGATTAACTTCTCAAAAAGTTCTTTGTTCTTTTGTCCTCAGTTACGGCCCTTTGAAAATTTGGTATTTTAACTTTTTAAGCAAGATATCTCATAAACTGTTACATCTATTACCCCCGTCCCGCCCTTAAACACTACTTTTATATAGTAAAACTGTGGTTAACAGGGATATACATTATTTTTTCTCATTTCTGCTCAAAACATAGATTGCGGGAACTCGTTAGAACCACCTCGGAAACTTAGGATGCAAAGGAAACTTAGATCAGAATGTGCATCAACAATGTATGGTCTGGATTTCCGCTGATCCTTGCTTAGATTTTTAGGTTCAAGTAGTTTAACAGTAAGATTCTAGGTCAAATTGTGCGGGGGTGCATGCTGACTAGGTTTCTCGAGTGCCCTGAGGATAAGCAGACTTTCTTGACAGTCCCTGTGTATATAATTATGAGATTCCGTGTTTGCGCAAGTAAATGGAAACAAACCACTCCACATAAGACAATTTGTTCTAGACTATTTGCTATACATAATCCTATCATGAGTCTCCAGATAACTCAGCTACCATATTAACTTGTCCTAAAATTAAACAAGCCCATTTGACCTCGTGTTCTTATGTCTATAATTGATGGATGATTGTTCAACAGTGTAGACCCTGCGCACACACCGCGTCCTACTGTGTCTGATGTAGAGACCACGTTCACAAAACGAGTAATTAATTGCAAAGTAGTGCCGACATCAAGATATTCTAGTTGTTGTATATTTTCCGTCATCCGTCGTCCACACTTTCAAAATATAATGACTTTGGAGCCAGATGGTTACTCTTGATCAAATTTAACAGGTACCATCTTTGGGTGGGGGATTGGCTGTAGAAGGTTTTTGAGCAGATCTGGTCAGAGCTGTGGTTTCCACGACAACCGAAAAGTCCCATAGACATATAATGAGGAAAATGTTGTCCGGGCGATAGCAACCTTATTTTTGACCTTATTTTTGACCGGATCTTCATCAAACTTGCTGATAATAAAGACGGGCATAAAATCTTGGACGGGTTTGATTTTTTTTCAGTTCGGACTACTCGCATGAGAGTTACCTACCCTTTATAGGCAAATACTGGGTAAAATATTCTCGGAACGATAGCTACTTCATTTTTGATCGGATTGTCATCAAACTTGCAGGTCACAAGGACATGCATAAAATCTCGGACATGTTTGACTTTGGTCCAGTTTTGACCATTGGCATGAGAGTTACTAGTATTCCATAGACTTTGGAAAATGTTATCCGGAAAATAGCGATATCATTTTCGATCAAGTCTTTATCAGTTCCCCGGCGTACCTCATTTGGGGTATACATATCTCAACTTATTAGATTCGCCAGAGCTTCTTCAAATCTTAATGACTTTAACTACCGTAATAAAGCCCTTACTGCCAAACTTCTTAGGCAGGGCTATCGTTATTTTAGACTTCGTAAGGCGTTTTCGAAATTTTATCGCAGACACAGTGCCTTGTTAGAAAAATATAGCGTCTGCAACAAGGTATATCGGAACCAGAATTTTACGGTGACTTAGTGTACAGATTTAGAAAAAATGTATATAAGTCTAACTTTTCGGAGCAATTCAGAAAACTTATTAACCGTTATAAAAGAATTGGCTATAGCCTGGATATTATGCGGCAGACTGCATGCCAAGTTGTCAACCCAATCATTGTTGATGGGTATGCTTCATTCTTTAATTGCACGACGGCGGTTCGGGCCTCAGACCCAATGACGGCCTCTTCGTAAAACTTTAACCAGTGGGTTGGGGCTTGACCATATGTCTTTGGCTTGGCCCGCCGAGGTTCTACTATTGGTTTTCATTTACTCTGGCATACAGTAGAATTAGCCATGAGTACTCGTCTTTGTTTATTATAGTGATTAATTTGATTTTTGTGTTTTCGCTTTGATGCATTGACTGAGTTGGGAGCCTTTATGCGAACCGTTTTTATGTGTTTCTGTATTAAGAGTAGCATCGGGACCCAGAGTGAAGTTAGCTAGCTGTTAAAGTGCTTTAAACCCCCCGGTGGTTTACTCTACTAACCGTTCTAAGGCGGTGGTACCGGTATTAGTCTTACGCTTTGTTGCTTTGTGGTTTATTCTACGAGGCGATTTGTTGTATGTCTTTCCATGTGTTATTTTGTTCTTGTGTTTTTTAGTCCTTTTAGTATTGCACGACGGCGGTTCGGGCCTCAGACTCAATGACGGCCTCTTCGTAAAACTTTAACCAGTGGGTTGGGGCTTGACGGTATGTCTTTAGCATAGCCCGCCGTGGTTCAACTTTTGGTTTCCATTTACTCTGGCTTGCAATAAAATTAGCCATGAGTACTCGTCTTTGTTTATCATTGTGTTTAATTTGAATTTTATGTTTTCGCTTTGATGCATTGACTGAGTTGGGAGCCTTTATGCGAACCGAATTTTTACGTATTTCAGTATTAAAAGTAGCACTGGGACCCAGGGTGAAGTTGGCTAACTGTAAAAGTGCTTTAAACCCCCGGTGATTTATTCTACTGACTGTTCTAAGGCGGTGGTCCCGGTGTACGTGTTACTCTTTGTTGCTTTGTGGTTTATTTCTACGGGGCGATTTGTTTTATGTCTTACCTTGTGTTATTTTGGTTTTGTGTTTTTCAGTCCTTTTAGCATTGCGATTACCTCGCTTGGGGAAGAGAGAGCTAATCTTAGTGCGTTTCGTAAGTTTGTTCGATTTGCGCTTGTTTGGTTTTGTCTGTTTCCTCTTCCTCTTAGTGTCTAGGAAGGTTTGCGGTTTGACTGTGGCACTCCCTGGACTTTTCTCTTACTTTTTTTGTTGCATGCAATGAGGCCAGCCATAAAATCTTGGATGAGATTCATTTTTGGGCCGATCGGACTGTGAGTTACTTGCCCTTAAGTCTCCCATAAACATATAATGGTGAAAATGTTGTTGGGATTATAGCGACTTCATTTTTGATCGGATCTTCATCAAACTTGCAGGTAATGAAGACATCTTATATGAGTTTGAACTTTGGCTTATTGACTCTAAACTTGATAGGAAGTATCAAGAAAACTTGTAGATCAAAAACCATTCTTATCGGAAGTACAAGATGGCCGCCATGGTCTCCATCTTGTAAAACTATTTTTCAACTGACTCAAAACTTGGTATGAAGTATAGAGGTGATTTGTAGTTCAAAAATGGCTAAAATAGTTTCGATTGGAAAGGCCAATTGATCTTAAACTTGATAGGTATTATTTGGGTGACTTGTTGATCAAAAAAGCTAAATAGTTCCGATTGACAATCCAAGATGGCTGTCACTGTTGCCATCTTGAAAATCTATTTCCAACCACTTCTCCTGAACAGAAAGGCGAACGGACTCGAAACTTCATAGGAAGTATCAAGTTGATTTGTTCAAATTACAGCCCTGAGGTCAAAAATGGCCCTACACAAGGGTCACTTGTCTGGTACTTAGGTGAGCAATACAGTTTGGTTTTACTCCTATCAACCCTACGTTTCCAATGTGGACGCTTCCATCTCTGAATTTGGATATGTACATTGGTGCAAATAAAGGTGTGAGCCACAATTAACAAGCAGAATGTCAAACAGTGCAGATCCTGATTAGACATCTCGTTGCGAGCCGTCTTATCTGCATCTACATAGTTTGATAAAGTATCCGATATGTCTGAATGCCTGAAAGATTTGAACTGGGAATCCTTCAAGCTAAAGCTGACATAAAAACGTTTCATTTGATGTTCGGCACCTGTGGGCAATAACTAGACAGTACCTGTTTACGTGGTAAACGTGAGACTTCTAAATACCACAATCGGAAGATCCGCGCGACGGGTCGGGTTGGTCGGTCTATCAGGTAGCTGTATGGTGAGGATTGTTTAGTCACCAGTCTCTTCAAATGCACCAAGTGAAGAGTCATTCCTAAATTGACGCAAGTAATATGGGTCTAATGCCACGTGTCCTTCACAGAATAACTTTTCCTTGTCGTTATAAACCTTACGCTCACTAAACTCTATTTTTCCCATTTTGGTCATTAAGTTTTCGAAATATAGTTGCCTCTCGTTATCTCGACCTCGCTTATCTCGAATAACTGCTTATCTCGAAGTGAAAATCTGGTCCCTGCTTAAACATGAAAATCTAACAACAGATAAAAAAAAATGTGGAAAAAAAGGAGAAATTGCTCCTAAGGAGCAATTTCTCCTCTTTTCCACAATATTTTCAATATATCTCTAACTTCAAGAGTCCAATTACATATATTTTAGTTTAATGTGGTTGTTCGAATTATTTGTTCCTCAATTCTGCAAATCCGATATGTTGAGGTACGGATATCTCGAAGAATTTCATAGAGTTTTTTGGATTTCGTGATAACGAGAGTTGACTATCTTTTTTCTATGATTCATTTTAGCGAAACATGTTCAGCGACAAAGTTGTAGAGGGAGACTTCTGCAAACTTCTCCAAAAGGCCCCAGCTTCCTACATTTCACAAGTATTGCTCCAGTTAGATGAGCATTTTCCATTTTGTAAGATTCGCCAAGAAACTTTTAGAATTCGAACGAGCATGGAAAAACGTTTGAAACATATTTTTATTTATTTATTCAAATTTTCACATAAATACATATATTTGACAAAAACAAATATACATAAATGCCATGGGATTGGATGTAGGCTAGGCCTACATTTATCCTCTCCCAGGGTGCTGTGACAGATATAGAAAACATATAAGCAGTACACACAATAGATGAATTACATATTTATATATATTAATTAGCAAATATTATAAATACGTGGAATTAATGGGTAAGTTATTATTAAAATTAAAAGAGAGAAGCAGAAGAAAAAAAAATGAATAATGAGACAATATGAAAAAGAGATCGACATCAAAGTCATACCACAAATATAGATCTATAGCGCGCAGTTTTTAGTATTTTAGATGTGCTTTAATCACAGAAGTTAGTCAATACGTAATAACGTTAGTCAAAATGACCCGTTAAAAAGTTGTATTGCTACATAATTAGTTGTATTTGTCACATTTTGTCCTATTTTGTACAGTAGAGTATATTCAGCCGTATAATTAGCTTAGGGTTGTACACAGAGGGACAGGCTTACAGGTACGTATTATTTATAAAATATTCTATTCTATTTTGCATCTATGGAAACTGACTGACTCGTTTTTTTTCATGTTCAATTAAGGGGAAGTAATTGTCACTTGAAGCTGTCGACGTGTCGGGAAGTGGGCGTCTGCTTTTTTATCTATGGTAAGTTTTCATTCGGGATAACAAATGTCACTGTCAAATTATTCTTTTTTTACAAATGTAGTTAGTTTTATGTAGTCTTTAATATGCGACACCTTTAGTCCAGAAATAATCGTCACACTTTGATGGACTCGAAAGAAAGGTTCGCGACACAGTAAATTCGGCCCGTTTCCACTTGAAAGCACTTCATTTGTCATGTTGATAAATGCATGACAAATGTTGATAAATGCATTTGGATATTGAAATTAGCATGTCTTGTTAATGATATTAAAATATTAAATTAAGCAGAAACAATTTTCTGATATATACACACACAGACTTATCACATCTATAATAGTAAACTTTAGGAACTAAGCAGTCTATTTATGAATTGAAAATGTTTTGTTCAAACATTCAGTTTTATTTTGCTTTCCCAAGGTGAGGAGAAAGATTTGATACAAGGCTCTGCTCAGTACTCATGAGTGTGAAGCATTTCTGAACATCCATGGATATTAGCACAGAGAATCATTACTTACTATTTTAAGATAATTTTATTTATTTAATTTGTATTTCTTTTCCCAGTTTGCTTTAATACATTAGTAATTATTTTATCATATATTTCCTAGGTATCACATTGGTTAGAGGGATGCAATGTTGAATTTTTTTCCCATTCCTTTTTCTTACCTTCCTTCTTTTTCATACCGTGCCATGCAATAGCGGCCGGGTATTATCATTTCACGTTGGCTGACCGTGTGTCTGTCTATCCGTCCGTCTGTTGACCTTTCGTCCATCCGTCCGTCTGTATTTTCATTTCCGGATGATAACTTGAGTAAATATTAATGGGTTTTTACCAAACTAAGTATCTGCATCAATAATGTGTAGATCAGGTTTGGTTTAACTATTGGTTTTCATTTACTCTGGCATACAATAGAATTAGCCATGAGTACCCGTCTTTGTTTATTATAGTGATTAATTTGATTTTTATATTTTCGCTTTGATGCATTGACTGAGTTGGGTGCCTTTATGCGAACCGACTTTTTATGTATTTCTGTTTTAAGAGTAGCATCGGGACCCAGGGTGAAGTCAGCTAGCTGTAAAAGTGCTTTAAACCCCCCGGTGGTTTGCTCTACCGACCGTTATAAGGCGGTGGTCCCGCTGTTAGTCTTACTCTTTGTTGCTTTGTGGTTTTATTCTACGAGGCGATTTGTTGTATATCTTTCCGTGTGTCATTTTGTTCTTGTGTTTTTCAGTCCTTTTAGTATTGTGATTACCTCGATTGGGGAAGAGAGAGCTAATCTTAGTGCTTTTCGTACGTTTGTTCGGTTTGTGCGTGTTTAGATTTGTCGGTTACCTCTTCCTCTTGGGGTCTGGGAAGGGCTGCGGTTTGTGATTGTGGCACTCCCTGGACTTTTCTCTTACCTTTTTTGGGATTGCTAATGCGCAAATTTCATCAATTTCGGACAGGGATATCCGCCCGCGACACTTCAGCAATTTTCACAAGATTAGGTATGTGCATTGATATTATGAGGATCTGGTTTGGGATCGCTAATCGTCACATTTCATCAATTTTTTTATAGAATTAGCTGCCCGTGACACGTCCGTAGTTTTTTTTCGGACAACAACCTCAGTAAATGTCAACGGATTTTCATGAATCTTGATGTTTTAGAGATCTGCTTTAGGATTGCTATTCGGCAAATTTACTCAATTTTTGATTGACAGAGTTATCTGCCCTCAAAACATCAGTATTTTCCTTTCTGAAGGATACATTTTCTTAGAGTTGACCCTAGTAAGCACAGCCTTCCCGAAACGAAACGGAAGGTTGTGCTTGGGTTGTTTAGTTTAAAGATGAAACATATTTTGAGGAAGCAAGTAAGCCGAACTTAATGTAGAGGGCAGCCTCTCTCTCTCTCTCTCTCTCTCTCTCTCTCTCTCTCTCTATCATTTTTACAATTTAATTAGAACTTACTGTGATATGTTGTATGTTATAGCATAAAATACTTACGTATCATTATTTTGTTGTATTTATATGTATTATAATTGTCCCCTTACGCCACCCTGTAGCCTGGAATTCGTCTGCAAAATTTATTTCTGTTTTATTCTGTTCCGATGCGGTTTGTACTTCATGCATATACAGCTGGCGTGCTATATACCGTTACTAAACTTACTTGTACTACCATCCATTGCAGAGGTACACGGCCCTTTTTTTGTAGCAACGCAAATTCAAAACCGCTGAAAGCTGTTAAGGTCACCAGAAATGTCACATCACATGTTATTGCAGTGTAATTAACTTGTAACTCATTTAAAAGTTCAATTGCATAAATTCAGCTTTCAATGTGTCATTATTGACCTTTAAAATGTAGTCACCGAAACAGAGTGTTCTTTTGTTTCTGTCAATTTCGGTAGCCATTGAAGTCATTCTGTCATTTAATGTAAAACTACAAAGATTGCCAATAAATGCCACCATCATCAGGCACTCTCTCCTAATGCACCAAAAGAAGAAGAGATGAGTAACAAATAATGACAAAATGAACGCCAAATATGGATTCATCCATGCACAAAGAAAATCGGAACGGTAAGTTCAGAACCTTTCTTTAATTTCATAGGTGGTTGTTCTTTAATTCCATAGGTGGTTGTTCTTTAATTTCATAGGTGGTTGTTCTTTAATTCCATAGGTGGTTGTTCTTTAATTTTATAGGTCTTTTTTTTCTTTAATTCCTCTGGTGGTTGTTCTTTAATTTCATAGATGGTTGTTCTTTAAATCCATAGGTAGTTGTTATGGTACACTTCGGTCATTGCAAAGCACTGGTTCACTTACAAACATATTTGTTTCGTTACTATATATATATATATATATATATATATATATATATATATATATATATATATATATATATATATATATATATATATATATATATATATAACATTTCTTAAGTTTCAGACCATTTGAGTTATTTAGCTAGTTTTGCTAATTTTTGTAACATTTCTAGTATGGCGTGTTGTGTCAGTTTCAGTTTATTGATTTTGTTTCGATGCACATGTCATTTGTTTTGTCATATTTCGGTGTTTTTTTTTTGTTTTGTTTTTTATTCTTTAATGCAAATCCGGGAAATTTGGTAGTATACCATCTATTCCGTTTTAGTTGTTACGGTTCATTTTGAAATGTTTTTGTTAGCATATCGACATTGCAAATGTTTTGTTTTGTCATTTGATTTCATTGTTTATTCTTTTGCTGCCCCGCGAAGGCCGTGTTTGGTGATTGGGGCATTTCTTGGGCATCCTAATTTAGATTTTAGCCACTCATCCAGAAGTTAAGGCATGTTAACTTGCATTCAAATGGATCTTTTAAAAATGTTGATATGTAAGGCTAGCATTTAAGGTGTCCGAATATTTAAGGCAGGCGTGGTATAAAGGAAAGAAACAATGGCAAGGATACAATATTATTATCGCTTGAATTATCTATAAATAGTATGAGTTTGTTTTGAAATGTATATTGCATGCCCTTAACATTACAAAAACACGCTTTTTCAAATATATAGAAAATTTCAACTCCAAAAACTGAAAATTTCAAGATAAAAAACTCTTGCATTTTTTCATATTTCCGCTCGAAACATAGATTGTGGTACCCGTTAGAACCGCCTCGGTGAAGTGGTTCTGAGTACCCACATTCTATGTTTTTAGCAAAAAAAAAAAAAAAAAAAAAAAAAATAATGTTTACCCCTGTAAACCCCAGCTTTACTATATAAAAGTAGGTTTAAGTTGGGTCAAAATTATATAGGCGTGTTTTCGTGATGAAAGGTTAACGAAGCTTCAGATCACCGTTTGAATCCACTGCTTACTTACAGAATCTATGCATAATGTAACCTACATCTCCGATCAGGGAGGGTCCTGATCAGACTTCGAGGATGCTCTGCATGGACCAGCGCTGTCCTCGCATGATTGAATAGAGATAGATACATTTTCAAGACAACCGTGTCTGAATTGTCTTGCATCCGGTCTGGAAAGGGGCCCACTCTCCTATGGGGAGCAAATTCTTAGCTTTTAGAGTGGACCTCCTAAGAAAATTGGCGTGGTATATAGGAAACCAAACAGGATACCAGCTGGCGGAAATATGTTTTCTTAAGTGTATCTTGCTTTGCTTATTGCGAGTACCAGTAAAACGGCGAATTAGATCATAAAGCTGTATGAAAATATGTGCCATATGGGAATATGTGCCATATCGCGGCCAGTCACAAAATTCAAATCACCATTTGACATCATAGTCTGAATACCACTTCTGGCTTCAATATCACCTCATTTTAAACATGCAGAAAACACTCTTTGAAGGTGACTCATTTGTCTATTGCTGAAGGAAACAACATCCCTGTACTACCGTGATTAGTGAAAACAAAATACAGAAAACAGACTTAAATCTGTATAAGAGACAGTGGGGGAGGATAAAACACTACTCGTCAATAAATCCCGTTATAGACGTAATACTGTTTGGCGTCTTGTGTCACACTTAAAGACTATTTACTGTAATCTGAAGAAGTGACAAGCCCAAGTCGGACGCTATTAAAGAATAAACCAAACGGTTGAAGCTGTGATGCGCGACTACGCAGGCTAGCCTTCAACTGCACTGTTCATGTATATTCAAATAATTGTGTTTACCCAAGCCGCACGTTGTTTTCATTTGTGTTATATATTTAATCGCACAGCCCTTATTTTATCAGCTGTCACAAAGAGAATTTAATCTGTATAATTTGCATGATTTTAATGCACGCCTACAATATGTTTAAATACTTGTTGGCTGTGTGATTAAGGTTTCTGGCTTAAAAATGTGATTTTATATTTCAATGAAGCCCATTAGTACTATTAAAGGATATTGTTTCGGAATCAAAATCGATAAACATACTGTGAAGAAAATAGTTTTATGTTATTCCAAAACAGCCGGTAAACAGCTCAAAATAGCCTCTTCCCAGCTAGCATTCTTTATAAATCTATAGCGGACCGTTATCGGCCCGTCAGGGTAGCTGACGGGCCGATAACGGCCCGCTATAGATTTATAAAAAATGTTGGCTGGGATTAACGCTTTGCATATTGTATAAACTATTAATTTTCATCCCTGCAGACCAAAATCAGTACTTCTGCAATCAGTATAGATCCAGATGAGACAAATCTTAAGGATCCGATTCATCTGGATCAAAACTGTTTGCTATTTAGTGTTTTGATTTTGTGACTGAAATCCCTGTTTGAAACAATAGAAATGTCCTAACTCGGAAAAAGAAGACACATTTTCAGATGACCAGGGCTGAAAAGGTTAGACAAACGTTATTCTTTGGGAAAATGCATACACCTTCTTTGGAGAAGGCAACTGTACCAAACTTTCTTTGCCTCCCTTCAAAAAAAAAGGGACTGCCCTAAAAGGAGACAAAGTTCTTTCATTTTAGGGTATATCCCTTTTAGAAGATCTTGGTGGACAGAAAGCAAACAGGAAGTCATTAAACTTGTCTTCCTTTGTGAAAATGGTGGAGCATCTTCCAAGTGGCATACAGTACCATACAGGACTATTCTGCAGCTGAATGGTATCACCAAACAAAAAAAAAAAAAAAAATTCACAAACTGAGAAAGTGCAGCGTATGACTGCAAGATGGACTGCCTGTAACTATGGCAAATTAGTGAGAATTTCAATCATGTTTGAAACTTCAGGTTGGCGTAATTTAAAACAGAGACGTGCTAATGCCCGTCTCATTCTTTTCTGCAAGATAGTATATTGTCTTGTTGCAGTCTGAATTTCTATTATGTCCTATATAAGACCAGTCCCACAAGAGGCCATTCAATGACCTTTCGACAACAGCACACATTGAGAATTTTCTGTAAGTACTCGTTCTTTCCTCTAGCTGTTGTCCAGGGCCCAGTTGTTCAAAACTAACGATGTCGTCAGTTACAGTCCAGTCAGCGGTCAGCTTTACCACCTGAACGACCGATGAACGGAGAACGACCGGAACGCAACCGGGACCGGACCGGTACCGGAACGACTGGAACGGAGCGACGGTCAGTTCCATTTCTCGCTTTCTTAGCGTTCCCGGTCGTTCCGGTCCATTCCAGTGAAAAAATGGAACGGTGTTTACTAAAATTGAGTTGTTATCAGACGAAACGCAATTTGACCTTTAAAACAATACAAAGTGACGACTCTTCCCGCTCCAATACATATTCTAAAACAGTACTTTCTTAAAATGACAATCTAAAGAATCTTAAAGCAGTCAATGCTGTCTATTATATGCTGCCAAAGGAGATTTTACTTGGTTTGTCAGCTATGAAAAAAGGATTCTCTCTCCCCCCCCTCTCTCTCTCTCTCTCTCTCTCTCTCTCTCTGTAAATCCCTGATATAAGTTTCAGTAAACTTTACCCTTTATAAACAGACGTTCATATAATAAGCAAAGAATTACACTATAAGCCAATGACTGGCATTGTCCTTGACAAAACAGCAATTGAAATTTAAAAATAAACACAATCTAACATGGTATTAGAGAACTTCATATCGCTGATTGATTGGCTGATTTGCAAATACGATGCGCAGCATAGAAAGTATGTTATGTTCTACTCAATGTGACAGGGTCGAGGTTAACGGTTTTTTTGAAAGCTGACAGTTATAAATATACCTGAATAAGCAACAAAGTATACAAAGACCTGTCAGCCGCACTGTTACCCAGTGTCTCAGTCAGTAACCCAGGGTATAGTGGCCTGTCTCATGGAGAGTATACCAGAATATTGGTCAGCGACAGAGTAAACCAAGACCTGCAAGCTACACTGTATATCAGCATATCAGTCAGTAACCCAGGGTATAGCGGCCTGTCACCTAACGTGTATACCGGAATATCAGTCGGAGACAAAGTATACAAAGACCCATCAGCTACACTGTACCCCAAAGTATCAGTCTGTAACTTAGGGTATAGCAGCCTCTCACCTGGACTAGAATGTCGGTCAGCGACAAGTATAACAAGGTCTGTGAGCTACACTGTACCCAGGTATAGCCACTTGTCACCTGAAGTACATACCCGAATACCGGTCAGCGACAAAGTATACAAATACCTGTCGGCTACACTGTTACCCAGTATATAAGTCTGTAACCTGGAGTATAGTGGCCTGTCACATGGAATGTATACAGGAATATTAGTCAGCAACAAAGTATATATGAAGACCTGTAAGCTACACTGCTCCCTGGTATATCAGTCAGTAAGCCAGTGTATAGCGGCCTGTCACCTAAAGTGTAAACCAGTGAATATCAGTCAGCGACAAAGTATACTACGAAACATTCTGGGTGACAGGCTGTTATATCCCGGGTTACTGACTGATACACCGGGGACCAGTGTAGCTGACAGATCTTCGTATACTTTAATTCTTGCTGACCGATATTCCAGTATATCTATACACTCTAAGTGTATGCCCCAGGTTACTGACTGATACATCAGGGTACAATGTAGCTGGCAGGACTTCATATACTTTGTTGCTGATTGATATTCGGGTGTACACTTCAAGTAACAGGCCACTATACCCTGGGTTCCTGACTGATATTCCGGGTAACCGACAGTGCAGCTGACACTGGTCTTTGTATAATTTGGCGCTCACAGATATTCCGGTATACAATTAGGTGACAGACCACTATACCCCGCATAACTGATTGACACAGGGGTACAGTGTAGCTGATGCCGGCCTCGGTGGCGCAGTTGGATGCGCGTCCGACTGGAGACCAGGAGGTCGCGGGTTCGACTCCCGCCGAGGTCGACAACATTCTTTCGTGGAGATTGATGATGAAATATTTTCTACGGTCATTCTCTCCCTTCCGCTGAGTCCAGAAGGGCAGTTGTCAGTTTCTGGCGAAAGAATGTGCACAATACTGGTTAACCGCTTGGCGGACTAAGCCTGCCCAGTAAACGTGTGGTTAGGTAAACTGACCGCGCTCGACATGACCCCATTAGGTTGACTGGGCCGTAAAACACCAACACAAACAAACAGTGTAGCTGACAGGTCTTTGTATCCTTTGTCGGGGATCGAACCCACAACCTCCCTGTCATGCAGATGCTCTGACAACTGAGCCATTGTGCTGGGGGAACAAGGAATATAGAAAGTCAAGATTTTAATTTTGGGGAACAAGGGAAAATGCTGACTTTATTTCAGGGGACCAGGAACACCACTGGGAGGACTTTCCTAAGGGTTTTCTCGGTGATATAGCCATAACTCAAACAAAACAAATTAATGTTGGCTGGCTAAGGAGAGAGAGAGAGAGAGAGAGAGAGAGAGAGAGAGAGAGAGAGAGAGAGAGCCTGCAACAAAAGCAAATGAACTTGTTGTACAGACAATCCTAAATATATCCGGCCCGGTGCGGTACCCTAAGAAGAGGTGTTCCATTTTCGGAAGAATATTCAGAACGTCACAATCAAGCTGGCTGGAACAAAGAAGAAGAACACACGAAATGTAAGTTTACTTATTATCCTCTTTTTAAAGTGTTTACGGTTTACTTTTATGTTTGACAACATTACTGTCCGTAAAATTACAGTGACATCTCTAATAACAATAAGGTATTATTCGGTTTGTACAAAATCGGAAAAGAATCGCCTTCTTACACACTTACTCGTCATGCACCAGTTATCGGACAAGTACAGAACCAGTTATTCTGTAGCATGAATTTAATTAGCAGTGGCCAGCTGTATATGTAATAAAGGGCCTGCAGACATGTCTGTTAAACATTTGGTCTGGCAAAAATTCTTAATAATAAAAAAATTAAAAATTTCATGTATAGACTACAATATAGTGTGGTAGTTCAGCTAGTTCAGTGGTGAGTGCACTGGCCTCTAGAGCTAACGGTACCAGGATTGATCCTAGGCTAAGCAAGGGAATTTTTGGTGTCTGAACATGCTTTCTTTTATGTCATTTGCAGGCATGACATGAAACCTGTGCTCCATCCTTTGGAGTGGGACATTAACTGAAGGTCCACTGTCCAGGAAAAGTAACACCCTGTGCAGGTTAAAGAACCGTAGGATAATTCAAATTGTTACTTGTAGGCCTTCATCCTGCAACCTGGAGTTTACAGTGTACACTGTCTGTGTCCTCCTAGGCGATTTAGACAAAATGGAAGATAGTCTGGTTGGCCATAACATTAAGACCCTCCCTGTGGTGGTAGCTGTTCCCTTGAAGAAAATTATCATTTTCCCTTGTTCCCAAAAATCAAAATCTTGATTTTCTGTGTTACTTGTTCCCCAATCACCTTTGTTCTCATGTTCCTAGCCCACCTGTTCGAGCAAACATTTTGGGTTAGGGGGGTTCATTATACACCTTTAGCTTAGGGAGCTCATAACCCTTAAAACCCTATAGAAATTCATAATGGGATATAGCCCCTAAACCCAAATTGTTGAAACATCTGTTCGGTTGTCCGTCCGTTAACACTTTAAAATGACAACCCCTCCAAAGCCATTGAAGCGATTTGTACCTTACTTGATAAGAATGTTCCTTGGTTAGGGTCCTTTGAAAATAGCCAAATTTTTTGGTGATCTGCCTCTTGGTTTGATTGCCATGGCAACAGAAAGCTCCCACAGACTTATAATGGGAAAATGGTTAAATTAATTGCATTTTCTCCAAAAACGTGAAGTCATGTGAACCATGTTTGGCACTAATGATCATTGGATGAGTGTTTACCCAATTTACCCAATGAGTGTTTACCCAGTTTATATTTTTTATGACCAATGGCTATTTTGTTTGGTTGCCATGGCAATATTAGATTTAAAAAAAAAAGGAATTTTTTAAATGACATCTCCTTCAAAACCAGTCAAGCAGTATGATTCTAATTTTATACAAATGAACTGCTTTGGGGTAAGGACAATTCAAAATGGCTAAAATTATGATGATCTGCCTCTCGCTTTGGTTGCCATGGCAACAGAAAGCTCTTGTAGACTAATATAATGGGAAAATGGTGAAATTGCATTTTCTTCATAACCAGTGAAGTGATGTGAACCATACTTGGCAGTTATGACATTTGATGATGGTTTACCCAGCTTGTGCCTTTCATGACCAGTGAGAATGCTGTTTGGTTTCCATGGCAATATTAAATTTAAAAAAAAAAAGATTTTTTCAATGACCAGTCCTCCAAAACCACTGAAGTAGTAGGACTACGTTGGTGCAAATGTTAAATGGGTAAGGGCAATTGAAAATAGATAAAAAGTCTGCCAGTCTGCCTCTTGGTTTTGCTGCCATGGCAACAGAAAACTCCCATAGACTTATAATAAAGAAATGGTTAATTCATTTTCTCCATAACCAGTGAAGTGATGTGAACCATATTTTGCAGTTATGATCATCGTCTACCCAGTGTGTGTGTTTTTATGATCAGTGACCAATTTGTTAGGTTGCCATTGCAAAATAAAATTTTAGAAAATGATTAATTTTAATGACAGCTCCTCCAAAACCACAATTAAAGCAGTGTTGCAAACTTCTTTGCTTTATGAAGATTCTCAATAAAACCAAGACTCACGTTTTCTAATCTGTAGTGTGATCTTTGTTTCCAAAGGTAATCATTTTGACATTTATTATATTTCCCCGCCCCTGTGCTGTCTACTTGTGTATAAAATCATGGTACTGTTAAACAACTCTTCAGAAACCACTTAGCCAATTTCCATCATTTCACATTGATTCTACTAATGAAATATGATTGAGAGTTTGTCCAAATTGTCACGCTTCATTGACTACCATGGCCATGTGTCCTTCTTCAAAACTAAGAACTGCTTAAATGATCATCCTTTCATTAGTTGCAATGATAGGATTGGAAAATGTTGCATAACATGTGCATACCTGGAGTAGCTATGTCACTCAGGTGAGTGAGTCGTGACCCGCGGGCCTCTTGTTTTAGATTCATCTTCCCTCGTTCCCCTGTAATACATGGCCTTGCTCCTCTGTTCCTCAAAATCCCTGGGGTGGCCTCAACATTGTGCACTTATGGACTGTTTTAGTGTTCTTTTCCTTGACATAAAATATAACCAGATTATATGGAATTTGTGCTTTATTGTTATATATTGTGTAGCTCAAGGATGTTTGAAACAATTTAGATAAAAAACTGCTTCACATGGCACAAACAATAGTCAGATATTCATTTGCATGTTTTCAGATTTTTCCATGGAACATCAAAATATCCACAAAACTGGATATTTGCCTTTGACAGGTGCGTTCGCAATTTAACTCTGTTGGGTAAAAAGAAATGCATGTATTGATGAAATGATAATATTTGACACTGAGATCTTCTAAGAGGCAGGGAGTGGATACTGGCATGCAATATTAAAGGTCTCGGAATGTTACCTGCTAATACCTGGCTCTACTATACATTTTAATCATTTGTCTAACCATTGTCAGGAAGACTTTGAAACAGTACAGGTACTTGCACATACTCTGGCCTGGAAGCAGATTAGTAATGCTGCTGGCCTCTTGTGCTAGAAGTAATTGACCTAGAGACTGCATGTATGATCATCAGCTGATTGGAACCTGCTCAGCAGTGCAGTCAGTAGTGCATTAAACGGCAGATCTAGTGGTTGCAAGTTTGAATCCTAGCTTGGCAGCCTACCTCTTCAAGAGATTGATCGTGAAATAATTTCTACCATCATTCTCCCCGGTCTGCTGATTCAAGAAGGGATATTGTCAGTTGGGCACTCCTGACTTTGGAACATGAGATTCCAGGTTCAAGTCCCTCTTGAGGTTGATATTTATTTCATGAATGTATGAGCTGGCGTTGGTAGCTTAGTTGGATGTGTGTCCGACTGGTGATCAGGAGGTTGAAAGTTGTGGAGATCTGCTTTGGGATTGCTAATTGGCAAGTTTCATCAATTTTTATATGCCTGTTTGAAAAATGGGATTGTTATGTTACGGGGTATGGCGTCTGTCCGTCTGTCCATAACCTTTTTCGTTTCTGGCTAACTCCTCTTACAGTTTACATCCGATCAAGCTGAAACTTGGTATATAGTTAGACCATGATGTGGAGCAGCGCATATTATTTCGGGGTTACAGTCCACTAACTATAGCAGAGTAATGCCCCTTTGAAAATTTCTGTTAACTTTTTGTTTCAGGTCAACTTCTCTTACACTTTACATCCGATCAAGCTGAAACGTAATTTATAGTTAGACAATTATGTGGAGCACGGCATATTGTTTCTAGGTTACAGTCCATCAAATATTAGCAGAGCTATGCCTCTTTGAAAATTTCTGTTAACTTTTTGTTTCCGGCTAACTCCTCCTACAGTTTACATCTGATCAAGCTGAAACTTCATTTATAATTACCATGATGTGGAACAGCGTATATTGTTTCAGTGTTACAGTACACCAAATATAAGCACAGTTATACTCCTTTAAAAATTTTTTGTTTCTGGCTAACTCCTATAGTTTACATCCGATCAAGCTGAAACTTCTTAAATAGTTACAGGATGATGTGGAGCAGCGCATATTATTTTGAGGATACATACACCAAATATTGGCAGAGTTATGTCCCTTTTCGTAATTTCGTAAACTTTTGTCAGCATATTGTTTAGAGCTAATAGTGTGCAAATTTTATTTTATAATAGGTATATTGTTTAGCTCACCTGAGCCAAAGGCTCAAGGTGAGCTTTTGTGATCAGTCTTTGTCCGTCATCCGTCTGTCATTTTTTTACTTAAAGACATCTCCTCCTAAACAGGTGAATGGATTTTGAAATAATTTTACAGGAAGGAATGTTCTTTGGGTGACCCTCTACCAAAATTGCCTAAATGGTTCAGCTCCGCTAAACAAAATGGCGGCCAGAGCTAAAAATAGAAAATCTTAAAACGACATCTCCTCCTAGACCAGTCCACTGAATGGATTTTGAAATAATTTCACAGGAATGTTCCTTAGATGACCCTCTACCAAAATTGCCTAGATGGCTCCGCTCCGCTAAACAAGATGGCTGGCAGAGCTAAAAATAGAAAACCTTTTAACAACATCTTTTAACAAAATAATGTCACAGAAATCTTCCTCTCATGCCCCTTTACCAAATCTGCCCTGCTAAACAAAATGGCCACCAGAGCTAAAAATAGAAGAAACCTTTAAAAGACATCTCCTCCCAGGCCAGTGGCTGATTCAAAATAATTTCACAGAAATGTTCCTCTCATGCCCCTTTACCTAAAATTGCTAAAATGGTTCCGCTCCACTAAACAAAATGGCCACCAGAGCTAAAAATAGGAAAACCCTTTTAAACGACTTCTTCTATTAGGCCAAGGTCCTGATTTCAAAATAATTTTACTGAAATGTTCCTCTAATGCCCCTTTACCAAAATTGCTTAAATAGTTTAGCTCTGCTGAACAAAATGGCAGCCAGAGCTAAAAATAGAAAAAGGGCGTTGACTGTCATGCCTCTGTCAACAATTTACTTAAGAGATATCTTCTCCTAAACTGGTAAATGGATTTTGAAATAATTTTACTTGAATGTTCCTTGAGTGACCCTCTACCAAAATTTCTAAAATGGTTCCGCTCCTAAAACAAACTGGCCACCAGAGCTAAAAATAGAAAAACCTTTAAACAACAAATCCCATGCCAGTGGCCCGACTTCAATTTAATTTCACAGAAATGTTCCTCTAATGCCCCGTTACGAAAATTGCTAAACTGGTTCCACTCTGAAACAAAATGGAGGTCAGAGCTGAAAATAGAAAAACTTTTAAACGACATCTCCTCTCAGGCCTATGACCGAATTTCAAAATAGTTTCACAGAAATGCCCCTCTTATGACCCTTTACCAAAATTGCTAAAATGGTTCCGTTTGGCTGAACAAAATGGCCACCAGAGCTAAAAAAAAAAAGGAAAAGGGAGTAGACTGTCATGCATCTATCAACAATCTACTTAAGAGACTTCTCTTCCTAAACGGTTAATGGATTTTGAAATAATTTTACAGGAATTATACCAATATTGCTAAAATGGTTTCGCTCAGCTGAACAAAATTGCCGCAAGAGCTAAAAAGGAAAGAAAAGCTTTTAAAGGACATCTCACAGGCTAATGGCCTGATTTCAAAATAATTTCACAGAAATGTTCCTCTAATGCCCCTTTACCAAAATTACCATTCTATAGTTTCAAGATAATTACCAGTTTTTTATGTCTGCTTTCTATGATTTGTTGATGCAGTTCAAATGAGTACCCACTACATATGCTTTTATAAAAAAAAAATCAGCAAAAAACCAACACAAAAACATCATACACAAGCATCATTTGATGAGCCCTTAGCAATTCTTTTTCTTTTTATACACTGCCACATGATAGTGGTGGGGTATTATGGTTTCACATTGGTTGTACGAGTGTCCCTCTGTCAATCCATCTATCATAGGTCCATCCCTCCGTCCTTATTTTTGTTTCCAGATGATAACCTAAGTGAATATCAATGGATTTTCACCAAACTTGGTGTGTTCATTCATAATGTAGAAGGGGTGGTTGGGTGGTGCGAAGGTGTCGTGTGTCTTATGTCACTGGGGCAACTAATATTGGCTTACAGTTGGGCAAGGCCCGCTGTCCTTGTAGCAGGTAAGGAAGAGGGGGAAATTTTCATTTCTTCTGCTTCTTTCCTTTCATTTCTGTTCCTCTTTCTTCCCTGTCCCTTTCTTTCATCTCCTCTACTATCTTTTCTGTCTTCTTTCTCCCTTTGGGAGACGACATAAATGACCCACAAGGGTTGACGTGTCGTTAAACCCCAACACAGTCAATCAATCTTAATGTGGAGATCTGGTTTGGGATTGCTAATTTCTGACAGACTGAGCTATCTATCTGAGACACACCTGACTTTTCTTTGCCAGATGATAGCTTGAGTAATTTATTAATGGATTTTCACCAAACTTAGTGTTTGTATCGATATTGTAGAGATCTGGTTTGGGATTGCTAATGGGCAAATTTCATAAATTTTCGACAGTTTTCTGCCCGCAGCAAGTCAGTATCGATAACTAGTAAATGTCAACGGATTTTCACCAAAGTGGTACATATCTATTATGGAGATCTGATTCGGGATTCCTTAGGGCAAATTTCGCCAATTTTTGACAGAGTATTCTGCCCGTGGCACAGCCACATATTCATTTCAGGACAATAGCTCGAGTAAATCTCAAAGGATTTTCACCCACTTTGTATTTCCATTGATATTTTGATCTGGTTTGGGATTGCTAAAGGGTACATTTCTTCAGTTTTTGACAGTTATCTCCCCTTGACATGATAATAGTGGGGTATTATCATTTTACTGTTTTATTTAAAGTGTTTCCTTAATATAAGTAGGTACATACTTTCCACAAGCCTTTCTAGCATGTTTGAAAAACCTAAGCGCACAGTGTGGTAACTTTCCCAAATATGGTATGTTGAACACTTGAGGTACTCATTACAGGCACCTTATCAAGGTGCTTCTAATGAGTATGCACACTATTTGTTTTCATGTAGAAATAAGAAAAATATTATCTTGATACCTCGTTTTATCTAGATAGCCATGGCTTACATATCCAATTTTAGAGTTCATAACCATCATTAAAATCTGGTTTTGCATGCTTTATCTACCAAACTATTTTACCCCTACCAGGCATTTTGCAAAAAAAAAAAAAAAAAAATCAGCAAAGGTTGACATGATTCATCAAGAATTTGTTAATCTTCAAGTGTGTCACTGGCAAACACAGTTGCAGGTGATACATGCAACATTGTGAAATATTTTTTATTGTTATTATTCAAAGACAAATTATTTAAGATATGAAGTGTCCTCAAGTTGGCCGAGTGCTTAGTGCTTCTGACTATGGACCAAGAGGTCCTTGGTTCTATTCCTTTCATTATCACACTTCCATTATCTCCATATATAACCAAATCTTCATCATTACCAACACCTTCCACATAATTAAATAGCAGTTTGTTAGTTCTAATAAACTTGAAGTGACTATAATTTTAAATTTCTACTCTTCATGCCATTTTAATTTACCCCCCAGACCCACACCTAATGCCCTAACGGTCAAACCAAAATGCAAACATGTCCATGCATATATTTTGTTGTCCCATATACACAATACATACATGTATGTGTTCTGTATCACATACATTTTAAGCTTTAGCACTTTATTGGCTAAGTCATCAGATATTTCGTGATATTTTTCCCACAGACACTTGGGGTCAGTAGGGCAGTGCAGG
The DNA here is from genome assembly GCA_964016985.1 of Anodontia alba. Taxonomy (NCBI): domain Eukaryota; kingdom Metazoa; phylum Mollusca; class Bivalvia; order Lucinida; family Lucinidae; genus Anodontia; species Anodontia alba. The sequence goes on from OZ024821.1 coordinate 23,982,807, forward strand.
CCCCCAAAAAAATCTTGTATATATTTTTTCTCGAGTTATTTTTAGCTCGACGAGGTATTGTCATAGCTCTAGCGTCGTCTGCATCGTCGTCGTGCAAAAACTTGGACATTTTGTAATATCTCTGTCATTACTGAAGATATTTACTTGAAACTCGGACTGGTTGTTCATTATGAAAAGGGGAACTCATACCAATAGGGGAGGTAACCCTCAAAATATTTTTGGCACAGTTATGCCCCTTTTTGACTTAGAATTTGCAGCCGAGCATTGGCACTCGCAGGCGGTGCTCTTGTTGTATTTTAGTACAACAGAAACACTGCTGATAAAATGTAATCATATTCTGTGACTTCTGAAAAGGTTCTAAAAAACATCACATTTCTCTCAAATGGTAATATATGGCTACAAATCACCTAGCTTCTGTCCATTTTTCTAAGCCCCTTTTGTCTATATATTACCATTTTAGAGAAATGTGATGTCTTTTAGAACCTTTTCAGAAGTCACAGAATATGATTATCTTTTATCAGCAGTGTTTCTGTTGTACTAAAATACAACAATAACTCGAGAAAAAAATATATACAATATATTTTTTTGGGCCTGCACTGCCCTACTGACCCCAAGTATCTGTGATTTTTCCCACAAAATAAGGCTTGACGTTTCATTCAAATTGTCTTCTTCAGAGACAGTTTGTATGAAACATCATATTTGTTTTGTGATGAAAAAGAGAAATATTTTATAAATGTTGTCTGCTCTTATTTCAAGTTTAAGTTATCAGCAATTCAAAGACACAACCTCAAACCTAAAAATGCAAAGTTTATGTCTGCCTCTTTTTTAGTAGATTGCTTACTAAAAAATGTTACACATTATGAAAACATGCCTATTCAAAATATACTGAAAATTTTATTACAAAAAAATGAAAATTTTCAGAGAAAAAATTCGGATATTTTTTCATTTTTCTGCTCAAAACATAGATTGTGGGTACTCGTTAGAACCGCCTCGCCGAGGCAGTTCTAATGAGTACCCACAATCTATGTTTTTGAGCAGAAATAAATAAAAAATAATGTATACCCCTATAAACCCCAGTTTTACTATTTAAAAGTGGGGTTTAAGGGGGTCAAAATTATATAGGCATGTTTTCGTGATGAGTACCAAAACTGTTTCTGAGGTTTAAAAAGAAATGCTTTATATAGTAAAAAAGTGGGATGCTGGTATCAGGGGAACATGTTGGGGTGGTGATTGGGTTGGAGGGGTGGGGTGTGGGACAGGGGGGGGTGGTGGTTGTGGCTTGGAGGATATTTACAGTTTTACACCTGGACATTTACCTACCCAGACATTTACCCACCTGGACACTCGAGATAAATTTGAGACAAATATCATGTTCAGTGAAATGCCATTTAGAATTTCTATTAGAGAAAATGTCATTTAGACAATTTGTCTTTTCAATGAAATGCCATGTATTCTTACATTTGAATGTTGAACAAATGAAATAAACAAAAATATAAATTTTGTGTAGAAAACAATTTCACTGTTGTGGTTTTGTTAAATATAATAGGCTGTGTACCTGTGTATTTACAGGAAGTTATATGGTTATAAAATGGTAGGATATTGTAAGTTTTTTGGTACCCAAATAGACAAAGGGATCAGAGTTAAAAATGGACACTCGATACAACAATAAAATTCGTTATAATGACAATTTGACTGTCACGAAACCTTCGCTTAGGAGGTAACAATTGGTCACAAATTATGCAAGAATATTGTATTTAAAGAAACATATGTTTTAGATATTTGTTGGAATCCCCTCAGTGAGGCGATTGTAACACATATCCAAAACATATGTTCCATGAGAAAATAAAAAAACAAAATAACACCTTTCTTACATGCAAATCTGCTCATTAAGTATTTTGTACAACAGCAAGTTCATTTTAATGTCAACGTCTTTGGGAACAAATGCTGTTGTTGTAACGAGAGTTCACTGTATATGGAGATAGATATATAAGGACATCCAGTCCTTTTCAATAGTTTTCCTACTTTCAAGAAGGGTTTGAATTTCATACAAAAAATCTCCTTTACTTATCACTGTTTAGAAAAAGTATAGTCAAAGTAGTCAATGTTTTGTCATCAGAAATGTTTCTGGATTTACTACAGCTGCAGTGAATTCCTGAAAATCAATGACATATATGTGTACTTTTTATACTTTAACTTTTCTGTTCCTTCATAAGTTTGATTGTTTATCTTTTTTCCCAATTTGAATTCTTGGCATAACTTTCTGAATATTAGTTATAAAGACTGTTAAGGATAAAAAATGTAGAGAAAAGCAAGCGCCGACATATTCTAAATGCTTCTTTGATCCAACATTCGGTGGTGCTGTTGTACAATAAAAGCTATTTTAATACAAGTATTAGCTTTCACAAAATGCTTGATATACGCTTTGCACACAGTGTGTGCAAAGCGTAGACCAAGCATTTTGTGAAAACTAATACTTGATTATATAAACGGTTGACCAGTCCATGAAAAATAGCATTGAACCAGTCGATGTCACTTCATGAAGTGCTTCCGGGGCAATAGAAACCATTAAGATTGTCATTACGAAAACATGCCTATTCAAATATACTGAAAATTTTACCACCCAAAAAAATAAAATTTTCAGATAAAATATTCTGATATTTTTTCATAATTCTGCTCAAACCATAGCTTGTTGGTACTCGTTAGAACCGCCTCGACAAGGTAGTTCTAACGAGTACCCACAATCTATGTTTTTGAGCAGAAGTTGGAAAATAATGTATACCCTGTAAACCCCAGTTTTACTATATAAAAGCGGGGTTTAAGGGGGTCAAAATTGTATAGGCATATTTTCATGATGCAACCGCCGTGGGTGTAGACAATTAAGGAAACACTTGAAATAATTTGCCGCCAGCTAAAATTGCTCTATAATGTGTACCATTACATACACCTGCTTTTACTTTTATTAGGGTCGCACTTAAAGAAACGGCACCATAATCAAACCACTACAAGGAGAAAGCCAAACGGACAGTTTCTTTCACAAATCATTGGACAAACGGCTATCCAAAAAATAATTCTTCACCAGGATATACGTGTAAAAGACATGCAATGACAAAAATAGTAAACCACAGCAGAAGCACCGCCTTGCAACAGCACCACAATCATAACACTACAGGCGGAAAGCCAAAAGGACAGTTTCTTTCCCCACCAAAAATGGCCAAACGGCTATCCAAAATAAAAAAAATATGAGAAATCATCAGGAGATACATGCAAAGACCTATAGTGACAGAAATAGTAATCAGCAGCAGAAGCACCGCTTTGGAACGGTCTTGAAAACTGCCTACAAATTACAGCTTACGCAGCGCTTGTATTTGACAGATTCCATATGCGAGCCATAGAATATTTGTTTGTATTTTACAATTTACACAACTGGAACAGTACACGCTTTTCAAACTAAATATAATGCGTGAGTATTACAAATTGTTTCACATTTATGATATATAAAATCAACTTCATTATTGTGTGTGCAATTACATATGAAGAAATGAAAAAGAACTTTGTGATCGCGTGACACATATTACATTTCTGTCGCGGTCATTCTGACCAGGAAATACGAATTATCTGTCAGCATTGTTATTGCTATTTGTACTTGAATTACATCCCATTTGTTTCTTAGAAAACATTCAGATTCTAAGAAGTTATTAGAAATATCTTTTTTCTATTACAGCCAATAGAAATGTACTACAGAAGTGCCAGCCATGTTTATAAGGAACTGTCATTTTTTCCTTTCCTTCCTAAAGGTGACTACTCGAAAAGGAAAGAACTGCTGTTCTTGGGAGCAAATTCAACTTTTTAAGAGTAGCATTACGATAACACGCCTGTTCGAATATACTGAAAATATCACCACAAAAAAAAACCCTGAAAGTTTCAGACAAAAATTCTGATATTATTCATATTTCTGCTCAAAACATAGATTTATGTACTCGTTAGAACCGCCTCGCCGAGGCGGTTCTAATGGTCCCACAATCCATGTTTCTGATCAGAAATAAGAAAGATAACGTATACTCCTCTTAACCTAAGTTTTACTACATAAAAGTGGGGTTTAAGGGGTCAAAATTATATATATTGTGATGTTCCTTTCCCAGAAGGGGCCAGTGTGTAGGACAGAGAACTGGAAGTCGAAAACGTTGCCTCGCATGTAATACATACGGAAAATCAGTTTACTGAGTCCTCTTAACGTTGCTCGCGTTATTTATACTTTCTTACAGACAGCCGAGTTGTATTTCAGTCTGTAGACACGAATATAGTGTTTGCTACATTTTTTTTTTTTCAGATATCACTTCCTGTTTTCCCCATATATTTTCAAGTAACAAAGGAATTTTAAAATGCGCCGGGGCATTGCATTTCCTACAAAATGGCATGTGCACCAAGCGAAGCCTAATATCAGCTCACTGTCCGTCTGAAGACGCTTTGGATTCATCCTTGGCTACCCACAGAAGACTCTGATCAGCATTATGCAAACACGCCTATTCAAATATACTGAAAATTTTACCACCAAAAAATGAAATTTTTCAGATTAAAAATAATAATAATTTTCATATTTCTGCTCAAAAGCATAGATTGTTGGTACTCGTTAGAACCGACTCGGCTGCTGCCGATGCAGTTCTAACGAGTACCAACAGTCTATGCTTTTGAGCAGAAAAAAGAAAAATAATGTACACCCTGTAAACCCCAGTTTTACAATATAAAAGATGAGTTTAAGGGGGTCAAAATTTTATAAGCGTGTTTTGGTGATAGCCTGCGCAGGCTTATCTGTCCTTGCTGTGCGCGCATTCAATCTTGTAGGAAATGCTGTGTCCCAGCTCAAATATATTCTATGATTTTATTCCAGTTGGCAGATTTAAAAAAAAGTAAAGAAGATGCCCAGAAATGATGAGCACCACAAGTACAGAACAATGACTAACAATGACGTAATGAGGAAAAGTAAACAAACTTCAACGAACAGAACACACATAGCAATACATCGAAAAAAATGCCCAGATCCCTCTTCATCATTAACTTGTTCACCGTGCAAGACCGAACCGATCAAATACCCGCATATGCACGATGACACGTTTTCGCATGACGCGTTCCATGATCATTTACTACATCTAAACATGTTTCCAAATCCTTTCACGAGCCTGTGTAGTCCAGCCTTTTAACGACATACTTTATTCAGACATAAATTATTAATTCTAAACAAGACCCTGTCAGGATTGTACATGTACCAACAAATAGAAAGCGCACATTCACATACAGCGAATTTGTGTGCTGTGCAATCAGGTTGAAGATGAGGAACAATTTGTCCAATGTTTAGTAACTATACAGACTTGAGGATTAAATTGTTTAATGAACAACATTTAAAGACAACAGTTCTGAAACTCGATACTAAATCAAATAAATGTTTTAAATTATTTTTGGCCGGCGCCGGAATCGCGCCGGCCTCTTAATATAGCTTTGGATTTTTATATATGGCAGAGTGTTCGATTAGCTCACAAAGGATTTTTTATATCTGCCAGGATCATCGGTGTGTGATGTTTCACCCCCGCATTAAATGATTTTATCTGTCGGGAACACCAGTCTCTGACTTTTCATCCAAGCCATTAATTTGTTGATTTCGGTAATGTCTAACTTTGAATGCAAAAGGTCATAAGCGCAATTAAGTCAAAGGTCAACTTCCGGCGAACTATCTTGTCAGCCGATAGGTCTTATCAAAAATGTTATACAATACAATCTGCTTAAAACACAAATTTTGGAATCCAAAGCATAAGCTGTATTATTTAAACAATCTTGTTATATCCAAACAAAACTATGTAGATGTTATAAAAAATCACCATTAACCATCAGTTTTGATATTATAGTATACATTTCCGAATCCATCTTTGAACCATGCTATATCACAAAAAAAAGACATCTTTTAACAAACTGTGTTATAAACAGATTAATGTCTATTTTATTTTCAATTCAGTCAAGAAATTTTATAAAACTTAATAAAAGCATACATTAAAGAATATCAAATTGTTGTTCTTTTTTACCTGTTACATTGAAAATACATTAAACTTAAGCATACCCTTGTCCCATATCTCTAAGTAAACATGAACAAAATTTGCGCCGGTACTTAGACGTTAACGTCTAAATATTCTGTCTTGTATCGCTTGATGAAACTCGCTAGTGCTAAAGATACAAGCTTATTTTATATTCAAAACTTATTTTATATAATCTTTGATTCAGTCGGCGTTGGAGTTAAGGTAGGAGATCTATTGTGTTTGTTTTTCTCATATGTTTTGTTTTCAAATGATTATATTATGTATTTCATGTGAATAGAGATAACCTGAAATGTAGGTTTTCCAATAAATATTCTATTCTATTTTATATTCATTTAGAAATGTTGCGTGTGACATGAAAAATGACTTTTTTCTGTTCCATTTCAAATTGATAGTTTGTGCGCACCAGTCTAGAAGAGCATTAGTATTTATCCGAACTACGATAATCTGGAATAGTATAGACTTTCCATGAGACACGTCAAGACTACCACAGCGGTCTTTCAGTGTTCGCGGTCACTGTAGTTTATGTTGGAACAAAACAAAGTTCAATCAGACTTGGCAGTTTGCAGGTTGATCTGAACAGCTACTGTTTATACATAATCTACGGTCCCTTTTGCGTGACTTGTCGCAATTAAGAGTCATACATTGTGTATCTAATATTACGAGAAGAAAGCGGAAACACGCAAGAAACGCAAAGCCATTTGATGTGCGACGCGAGAAAACGATTTGCTTTCATATGCTATCACTTTGCACGTTCACACAATCCTATGATGGCATTTCTAAACTCTTACAGACTCAGTGGATACATGTACTTTAGAATTACTAGTCGAACAGAGAATACTCTGCCTGATCAGATTGCGCATTTTCAGTGCGCATGCGTCTTAAAGTGAATGAGTAAAATGTTAGGGGAGGTAACGCTTTCAAAACTAATTACGTCTTATCTAAAAAAGGATCTACTCAAAAAGGAAAGAATTGGCTCCCCATGGGAGCCAATTCTTTCCTTTTTAAGTAGTTCCCTTGTCAGAAGGGGATGGGTGTGCAGGTAAGCAAACAGGACCTTGCAAAAGCTGTGTGTCTTGTAAAAAGTGTGAAATATATAAAATATTCAAAGTGTGTCTAGTTCCTATAAGTGTCCTTCTTCCACTTTAAGCATCATTAGCCGTTCACTCAACATTACTATGCATACAGAGCTGTTTTCCCGCACGCAAGAAAACAATATAGGGTAATGAAGACTTAAAGGAATTAAATTTATGTGACAGAGAGGACATCATTCCTTGTAATTATATCCAGCACGGCACAAGTACTGATTGTATGTCTGTTTCAAATATGATTATTACATAAATGACAATAAGAGACACTGTATGAAGACGCGCAAAACCTTCGCCAAGGACGTTCAGCTGTTGAAACTGCTACGACAGCTATTTAATTTAGCGACGGAAAAATATGGGTTCAGATGTTTAAGACATCATTAGATTAGTGAAGCAATTAGGGGAAACTGATACACTTTCAGTACAGGAAACTCTATCAAAACTGGTTTTCCTCCCTTCTAAAAACGGGTCTACCCTAAAAGGAAACAATATCTTCTCACTTAGAGCCAATTCTTATCGTTTAGAATAGACTTTTTTCAAACGGGGGTGGTATGCAGGATAGCAACAAGAAGCAAAAAAAAAAAGTGTCCTTCTTTGTAAACAATGGCGGAAAATTTAACAACTGATGTGTAACGCACGAAAAGGTTAGATTTTTACGCCGTTCTCCAAAAGCATCACGAAAACATGCCAATATAATTTTGACCCCCCCTTAAACCCCACTTTTATATAATAAAACTGGGGTTTACAGGGGTAAACATTATTTGTCTTATTTCTGCTCAAACAAATATATTGTGGGTACTCATTAGAACCGAGGCAGTTCTAACGAGTACCCCAATCTATGTTTTGAGCAGAAATATGAAAAAAATATCAGAGTTTTTATCTAAATATTTTCAATTTTTGGAGGTAAAATTTTCTATATATTTGAATAGGCGCGTTTTCGTAATGGAAGTAGTTTCTTTCCAAAATCGCTTTTGTCATAGTTGCCTCCTATGTAACCATTCCCTTTAATGGCTACTTTTCATTTGTTATATTTGCTATTTGAAAGTATCGATTTCAAATAAAATACTAGTGCTTATATATAAAAACTACAAGTTTTATCATCACGAAAACATGCCTATATAATTTTAACCCCCGTAAACCCCACTTTTATATAGTAAAATTGGGGTTTACAGCGGTATATATTATTTTTCTTATTTCTGCTCAAAAACATAGATTGTGGGTACTCGTTAGAACCGCCTCACCGAGGCGGTTCTAACGAGTACCCACAATCTATGTTTTGAGCAGAAATATGAAAAAATATCAGAATTTTTATCGGAAAATTTTCATTTTTTTGGTGGTAAAATTTTCAATATATTTGAATAGGCGTGTTTTCGTAATGTCATAAAAGTATAACTGAAGATAATGTTTTTAACGCAGAAAGTTTACAAATTATGGCATGCAGTCATGTTATGAGAGATAATTATGTTATCAATGAAAAAGAGGTTATGTCATGAAGTAAACGCTTTAAAAGCTCGTGGCACAGTCATCATTTTATTCGTTTTCATGATGAATATACAGTCGACTCTCGTTATCTCGAAATCCAAGGGACTCTATGAAACACTTCGAGATATCCGTCCTTCGACATATCAGATTTGATGAACTGAGGAAAACAATTAATCCAACAACCACCTTTAAGTATATGAATCTTTAATTTGACTCCCAAGTTAGAGATATATTTAAAATATTGTGGAAAAGAGGAGAAATTGCTCCTCAGGAGCGATTTCTCCTCTTTTCCACAATATTTTGGTGCCTGTTGCTAGATCTCTGTGTTAAAATGGGACCAGATTTTCACTTCGAGATAAGCGGTTATTCGAGATAAGTGAGTTCGAGATAACGAGAGTCGACTGTATATATATTTCATAATGAGTGTGTAGTTTCTTCAGAAGTCCCGGCACCAGTTTGCCCGTTACACTGTATCATCTACATATTTGTAGGAATTTGAAAACGATTTGCTGTATATCTCCATGTGTGTGTGTGTGTGTGTGTGTGTGTGTGTGTGTGTGTGTGTGTGTGTGTGTGTGTTTACGTTTATTCTCTGCCTTTTATGGGCGCATCTGATGTATTTATTGATATGTGATATGCAAATAAAATTGAGTTGAGTTGAGTACATGTATTCATTACGAAAACATGCCTATTCAAATATACTGAAAATTTTACCAGCAAAATAATTAAAAATTTGAGATAAAAAATTCTGATAGTTTTCATATTTCTGCACAAAACATAGATTGTGGGTACTCGTTAGATCCGCCTCGACGAGGCGGTTCAAACGAGTACCACAATCTATGTTTTTGAGCAGAAATAAGAAAAATAATGTATAACCCTGTAAACCCCAGTTTTACTATATAAACGACGAGGCGGTTCTAACGAGTACCCACAATCTATGTTTTTGAGCAGAAATAAGACAAATAATGTATACCCCTGTATACCCCAGTTTTACTATAGAAAAGTGGGGTTTAAGGGGGTCATAATTATACAGGCATGTGTTCGTGATGTACTGCTTGATTTTCTGTCTGCATGCTGATCATCGTATACATGAACTCTTGTTTACTGTCAAACGCACGCCTCCTTCTAATGCGCAACCTGAAAAATAAAAAGTAAAGGAAGGCAAATTTTGAAACAGTCTTAAAGTAAACTCGTTTTTATCATCAGATTTGCCGCTATTGTAGAACCAGTGTGAGAAGAAAATATGACTTCGAAATACTTAGAGTAAATACAGAAGCTGTAACAACAAGAATGATAAAACATCATTCTCCACATCATTACAAGTTTAAAGTATTTTGGAAAAGCTAATTTAGCTTTTCCAAATCACTTTAAACTTGTTATCTGGAGAAGAGCACTAAACATTTACTTCATCAGTTTCATTCATTAGCATTACGAAAACACGCCTATTCAAATATACTGAAAATTTTACCACCCAAAAATGAAATTTTTCAGATAAAAAATTCTGATATTTTTCGTATATCTGCTCAAAACATAGATTGTGGGTACTCGTTAGAACCGCCTAAACGAGGCGTTTCTAACGAGTACCCACAATCTATGTTTTTGAGCAGAAATAAGAAAAATAATGTATACCCCTGTAAACCCCAGTTTTACTGTGTAAAAGTGGGGTTTAATGGGGTCAAAATTATATAGGCGTGTTTTCCTGATGAGTGTGTGGGACTGTCGTTTGCATGTGCTTACAAAAGAAACCATTATGAGAAACGTGTACATTGTTCTGTAGACTAGCAACATTGTACTAGTTGGATATCAATATTATTTTCAGCAATCAATTATAATTATGAATTTGCTTTAATGAACTAAGGGCCATCTACTACTTACTGCTTGCCTCACCTCTTTGATAGGGAACAAAAAAATAAGAATGAACAATAGAACAGGGTAACAAAGGCAATTTTGGGGAACAGTGAACATAGAAAATCAAGACTTTGGAATATTTTTGGAAACAGGCGACAATTTCGTTTTACTTCAGGGGAACAAGGAAATACATGTAGGTACTTCCCTGAAGGGCCTTCATTTTGAAAAGCGAAAGATTCAAAATTTCTTCATTCGGACAACGAAGACTGTCAGACTGCGCGGATGCGCAGGTTAGTCTTCTTTGGGAGACTTTGTCGAAAGCTACGTTTTCTCATGCTGCAGCGCATTTATTAAATGCGCAGATTTAGATCATCCTGCAGATCTGCAGTCTCGTCAGACTCTGTGTCCTCCGCCGATCTGTTCTATAAGTTACAATGGTTACATGTATACATTACGAAAACGCGCCTATTCAAATATATTGAAAATTTTACAACCAATAAAGGAAAATTTTCAGATAAAAAGGGTCTGATATTTTTCATATTTGAGCTCAAAGCATAGATTGTGGGTACCCGTTAGAACCGCCTCGGTGAGGTGGTTCTAACGAGTACCCACAATCTTTTTGTTTAGCAAAATAAAAAAATAATGTATACCCCTGTAAACCTTAGTTTTACAGTATGAAATTTGGGGTTAAGGGGGTCAGAATTATATAGGCGTGTTTTCGTGATGTAAGCGGACAGCGACGGCCCAGATCGGTCTGATCTCTATGAAGATCTTCGCTGTCCGATCGTTCCGAAGACACATTTCAGCTGACACGAACTAATTATTATTGTAGGATCATCGACCTGTAAAATTATTTCACAACTATATTATGTATACTCTAATTAGGTTCAGTGATTCGTTTTGGGGCATACGCCTTCGGCATAATAATAAGAGGGCGGGAGGTAACCATGTCACGAGAGGTAGTTCTGTAAATAACCGTCTTTGCCTGTCTTCTGATAAAGGAGCTCCTCTAAAAGGAAAACAAATGCCTTTAGAGATTTTGTCTGTTTAGAGAAGACCCCTCTGGTAAAGATGCTTCTCTAAAAGAAACAAAATCCTTTGGGGGCTAATTCTGTCCGTTTAGAAAATGACATAGACCAATTCAAGATGTGACTTAATATGAAGGAAAGCAAACAGCGAGTCTCAAAGTTAAGTCCCTTGTATGTTATGACGGCAGATCTACAATCATATATATCCAATCGCCTTAAGAGAATGCCGTACTCTGGTTTCGAAATCTTTCAGAAAGTCGTTCTTTTTTTTTTTTTTTTTTTTTTTTTTTTTGTTTTGTTTGCCTAGCCTTTTACACAAAAGAAGTAAAATTGCAACTTTTTGACGTGATCCTGTGCGAAATCTTTTGTCGGAACTGTCTTTGCACGAAAACAAGTTTTATTCTGTTCACTGGTTTTAATAGTATGACCCCAGACCCTTTCTTTATTTTTCTTTTCTTTTTCTTCTTTTTTTTTTTTTTTTTTTTTTTTTTTTTTTTTTTTTGAGGGGACACACACTTGTATAACTTGTAGAATTTTTGTTTACTTCAGTCCCTTGGCTAGAAAGAAAGGTTTTTGTTCAGCCATAGGTACATGTAGCTTGAAGTTGGATTAAAGAGGAGCATGATAAAAAAAATAATATAGAGAAAGAGAGAAATAGATATTAAACAAAAACGACTGGAGCCAGTCTATGGTTTTAAGCAAATTGATGCTTTTATTTTCCCATACAAATGTAGTAATAATTACTGCAATCATGCAGAAATCAGTAGGTTATGTGAACTGTTGGCAGATTTTCAACAAGTTCTACTTTTTTTTTTAAATTTCTGAAGATTTCACAATATCGTCATGAAACATCAATAATTCAAAGTCTACAAAGGAATGAAAAAAAATTCTTAGCTAAATATTTCAAAATTAAATTTACTACAGAAACTGCATAGGCCAGACAAATTTTGGCCGTAAGTTTAAGGTAAATATTGCGGAAAAAATATGGAAAAATACATAAATAGACAGGACAAATGGTGTCTGATAAGATATGGTTAATTATAACAAATTTAAATGTTTTCATTTTGAATAAAACGCTGAGCAAAAAAGTCTTTCCAGGTGATGTCGAAAGGCGTAGGCGGCAAGTTTTGAGTTATTCTTACAAGGGTTTATCCCACCAGGTCTTTGCGAGATGCTTCAAATGCGTACCCACAACGTATGTTTCAGGAAGAAATAATATAACATATTGATGTGCATGCTATAAATATATTACCCATAACTTCAAAAATACAATACTAAACTTGTGAATAGTTCAGTATTAAGGAGATTAACCCATTTATGCTGAATGGACTGTTACACCTCAAGTCTTTGGACGTCCATTTCCTATATAAGGGATGTCTGGTTAGTTTTCATTATTATTCTGTTTTGTAGAAATTTCTGAACTTAATGCAAACATTGTAGACCCTGATTATAAGCCATGTACGCTGTTTGCCAATGTCCCTTTTATGGGAAACTAGGCTTAAATGAGTTGAAACTGACTTTTTAGTGCCAAAGATTGATAGACATGAATAAATTGGGGAAAAAAATGTTTAAAAACTTGAAAATTCTGAAAATTCGCCAAAGTGAAGATTATAGTTGTACTTCCATTCGGATCATTGAGCCCATTCTGGATACTTTGAAAACATACATTGCTGCCATACGAAGTCGCAATGTAACCGGGACTCAAACTTTCATTCTTTTATGTATACGTATTCGGTATTGCCAGAGGCTTTTAACTGTCGTGTGGCGACCGTAAAGATTATCGCTGTACTTTATCATAGTGCAGATTGTATTTTTCTTTTCCTTGGCAGGGGCGTAGCTAGGAACTTTATGAAGATGAAGACAGCTAATAGAATCACTGAAATATCAGCCGAGGCACAGCATTTCCTACAAAATTGTTTTTGCGCCAATCATTCGCATAAAGAAAGCTTGGATGATTGGCTAATACGAGCAAAGCAATGACTCTGACCAGCCTGCGCAAAATACGCAGGCTGATCTGAGTCATTGCTTAGCGGAATGTGGTCTTGTAGGAAACACTGTGACCCAGCCCATTTGATGTCATCTGAACAAGTTTGTGGTGAAAATAAAGTTAAATTGCCAAATATATGTTGAAGCCCGAGCTTCATACCTTCCGCCTGGCTACGCGCCTGCTTCGGATCGTTGAGCCCATTCTTGAAAATCGAATTTCACTTAAGCCAGTGTTAGGTTGGCGTATGCATCCCCGAAAACTACATTGCTGCCATACGAAGAGTGTCGATGAAATAGAGACTCAGAGTTTCGTTCTTTTATTTGTTCAATATTACCTTTATAGACTTCAATATGTTGCGATGTTACTAGTTAGAATCGTACATGTACAGTCGCCATTTTCAAAATAATAGATACATTTTACCTCAATATAATAAGGGTATGACAGTAAGCTTTTATACTAGACACATTCCATTTTCCAACAGACAAACTAGTGTTAATGTGTTTGTTTTTCATTTAACACTCACCCTAGCTCGACATTGTGATAAATTACATTCTCATTTGCTTTGATAGATTTCTTTCGTAAACGGTTTATTATACGCAAGGTTTTAAAAGAAGACCTCTTATTTGCTTTTCTACATACAAAAAGGGTGAGGTGGGGTGGCAATTGAAAGAGAAAGGATTAGCTCTCAGTGTTTGCTTCTCGTAGGAGCAAATTGATTCGTTTTAGGATATAACAAAAACATGCCTATTCAAATATATTGAAAATCTCACCACCAAAAACTGAAAATTTTCAGATAAAAAACTCTGATATTTTTTATATGTCTGCTCGAAACATAGATTATTGGTACTCGTTAGAGTCGCCTCGGCGAAGCGGTACTAACGAGTTCCCATAATCTATGTTTTAGAGCAGAAATGAGAACAATAATGTATATCCCTGTAAACCCCAGTTTTACTATATAAAAGTGGGTTTAAGGGGGTCAAAACTATATAGGTATGTTTTTGTGATGACAACATTTTGGAAAACCATTTTGGTAGAGGTGAGTCCTCTGATAGTGTATCTTCCAAAAATGTAATCTAAACATTACAAATTTTAAAAGTATACATGATTGCACCCCGGAAACCAGTCTGCAGACACCCTCTTCTCAAGACATCGAAAGAAAATATACCGAATGTGAGATACTTAATCTCAAAATGCAAGCAGGACATGGCAACTTGAAAACAGAGGACGATCAATAGGTTAACAGTGGTGATTCAATAAATAAGGGAATGGATACTCTGTCATGGGAGGTAATTTGTTTTGTGCTTTCTACCCAAAGAAACTTGTATTCTTAAAAGGAAATAACTTAATTCTCGTGCAATTAAAAAAAAAATGAATGTTTTAAAACAACCTGAATCGCAATTCTTGTCGAATTGTTATTTTCACGACAAACATATACAATAGAGCAATTGAGATATGCACATTTTTAATTATATGTAGAGTAAACACGGTATGCACAAAACACACATGCAGTACAAATTCTTAGAAAAACACGTAGTGGCTTATCGAGTTTGTATCAGGCATTCGGATCAGCACGTGCATATTTCGTAATTAAAACAAAATACCTTTTTTTTCTTGTTGCGAACAAAACAAAGGGCAACGTCAGTATACGTACCTTCGGACATGTGCGCCCAGCGAAGATTCAGATCAGTCTGCGCGTTCGTGCAGACTGATCAGAATCTTCACTGGGCGCATTTGTTATGGTCAATGACACAAAGTTTCTTCATGCGGAGAGCAAAGACTCTGAACAGACAGCACGGATGCACAGGCGGATTTAAGTCTGTTTTATGCACAAATGCAAGTAGGTGCGTTTTCCACGTTGCGGCTCGGATGACAATGGCATCTCGGAAGCTCTACAGACACTCGCTTTGTCATAAATAACGGACGTGAGGAATAATGGACAATCTAGCCGAACGTGACCGAAATGTACTTTACGGTATGAGCGTTCCGCGAAGTCTTACATCGGCCTTCACATTTCATATATTGTCACTCCGAGCAGAGCATTTTCGCAGCAGCAAAAATTATAAACAATTCAGTAACTTTGTACATGTAAACGAACACCGAATGTCTTGATAGGTCTGTGCGATTGCGTTGGTTGATCAGGGTTGTCATACATGTAGCATTACGAAAACACGCCTATTCAAATATATAGAAAATTTCATCTCCAAAAACTATACATTTTCAGATTAAAAACTGATATTTTTTCATGTTTCTGCTCAAAACATAGATTGTGGGTACTCGTTAGAACCGCCTCGACGAGGCGGTTCTAAAGAATACCCACAATTTATGTTTGTAGCAGAAATAAGAAAAATAATGTATACCCCTGTAAACCCCAGGTTTACTATATAAAAATAGGGTTTAAGGGGGTCAAAATTATATAGGTATGTTTTCGTGATGGACTGCACATGCGATAAAGGGGTTCTTCACATGACGAGGGATAAGGGGAAATAATACACTTGGTAGATTTCACTTTTTAAAAGGGAGTCAATTTTAGTGACTTCCTGTTTGCGGCTCTGCATAACAACCCCCTTCTGATGAGGAGTCTGTCCTAAAAGGAAAGAATTTGCTCCTCTTGGGAACATGTGTTTTTACCTTTTAGAATAAAGCCCTTCAAAGAAAGGAACCGAAAATAATTTCAAGGAACGGAAATATATTGATAGTGCGCCCAGCGAAGACTCAGATCAAACTGCGCATTCGCGCAGTTTGATTTGAGTATTCGCTGTCCGCCTGAAGAAGTTTTGGAACATTTGATACCCACTGAGTGTCCTGTCTAGGGTGGTCAGACAGACGGAGGACTCTTTGTTGAACGCACATGCAATCTTGTAGGAAATGCTATGCTCTGGCTCATTTGACAGTTTCATTCCCCTTGAATGTCAACATTCATGGCAAGTATAGGCGAAGCAACTTTTACCCTAGCTCGTTGGACTGATCCATTTCAAATAGAAGGATGTCTGGTTAGTTTTTTATTATTATTACCATATTTTATAGTAATTCCCTTATATAATGCAAGCAGTGCAGACCCTGATTAGACGACGCGTTCTATGGCGTCTCATCTTGGTCTACTACACTGTTTGCTAATGTCATTTTTATGGGACGCTATGAAAATCTGGGACAAGCTACTTTTACAGCAGTTCGCAGTTGTTGAGTTCACTGATCTTGTACATGGCTTCATAGCATGCATTCGTTTGTATCAATTATAGGAAACAGGTAATTGTCTTAAACAGATCAAGGCTATGTATTGCTGCGATTACCAATATGTAACCCACGCTATAAGAAAAGGGTACTCGGAGCGAACATTCATGGCTCAGATCAACCTGGCACTTAGGTTATATTTCTTTCTTTGTTCGTGCTTAACTCAGCTGAGCATGAATGTTTGTCCTGCTGCTGAATCTTAAATTACTAATAATTACAGTTTTGATTTTGCTAAACATAGCTAAGCATGAAACACCACAGGGCCTTAAAAACTTTGTTCGTCTACCTGGACTTGCATCACGAAAACATGCCTGTATCTTGTTGACCCCTTTAAACACCACATTTTTATAGTAAAACTAGGGTTTATAGGGGTATACATTATTTTTCTTATTTCTGCTCAAAAACATAATTTGTGAGTACTCGTTAGAACCGCCTCGCCGAGGCGGTTCTAATGAGTACCCACAATCTATGTTTTGAGCAGAAATATGAAAAATACCAGAATTTTTATCTGAAAAGTTTCATTGTTTGGTGGTGAAATTTTCAGTATATTTGAATAGACTTGTTTTTGTAATGATTGACAATTAAATAAATGTTGTGCGAAGAGAAGCCTTTATATTAAGCAAACGAATTGATTGTGCCAATTATTGTTCAGTCAAGGTTAACAAACAACTTAATGTCAGTTGTCCTCAAGGCTAAATTATAGCACGTGAAACACCTGGTGCATTTGTCTTAGAAATGGTGCCTAAAGGTGAAACAATACAGCTTCACTTGTGATCATTTTTTCTTAAGTCCTGACTCCCCAACCCCCAACATGATTCCCCCTTTATACTATATATCGAGCAGTGAAATGATGATGGAAGTACCTAAATGCAGAATAAACGAAGCTTTTCTACTTAAGTTTGTGCTTAAAATCTCAAATATTTCAAGCCTTTTCCTGCTGAACTGGGATATACCCTGCCTTTGTAAACTAAGAAGCCAACTGATCTGGCTCTACACTGTTTGCCATTCAGTATGTGAATTTATATTAGTAATCTGGATCAAGTAATCTGATCGGCTGAAAATTTGAAAAGGGTGTAGCATCTTAATTTATTCAGCATGATAAGGGTTAAGAATATATTTTTTATCAAACCGCCTGGCCAAAGGGACAGAACCTTTATCAAACCCCCTAGCCAGAACTTTTTAAAGACCAAAACTTTGAGCAAGGCACATCAGCGATGTTCCACAGTTGTAATCTTAAGTTGTAATTTTAAACGCTAACATTTTGACTATAAATAAAGCATACAGATATTTTTATTCAGATTGTCTCCGAATGTCAGTAAAAATCTAAAAGGCTGCCTTTGGATACAAAGACAAGAAAGAAAGAAAGTCGGAAATTAGGTTTTATTTAGTAGCTTCATACATAGCTATGTACTAGTTTTGGAGGCTACATACGCCCGCTAGTGCCGGCTAAAGGAGTATTTGATTTTCAAAGTAACCTGAATGGGTTCAATGTTTATAAAATTAAAGGGGAACGCAACTTTAAAGGCTTTTGAGCTTTAAAGTAAAGAATTATAAAAACAATGAATTTTGACACAATTTGATCAAAATCGGTCGAAAATTAAGTGTTATAGACAAATGAATATATTAACATTTGTGGTATGGGCGCCGCCATTTTGAATATTTAATGAGGTTTCATAAAAATTATAATTCGTTTCATAAAGGTACATGTAGTTATTCTCATAAAGTTGGTTTATTTTGGGGGAGATGATTGCTTGTCACGAGAGTTACAATGACTTCCTTATTTCTAGGCCGATTTTGGAAAGTCTTGCATCAAAATAAATGACTCCAAGACATACTTACAGCTAATGTTGCGTTCCCCTTTAAATATCAAAATATAAATTGTACCATGGCGACTAGAATGGCTAAAGGCTCCACTGACTATTTTTTTCTTTCTTATAATCCTGTTTAGTTATCCGTTAAAATACAACCAAATATATTATGATAATAAGGCTGGTCACTCTGTTTAATAATCCACTAAAATAAAACCAAAATAATATCATGACTATAAAGGCTGGTCACCAGTGACCAGCCTTTATAGTCATGATATTTTTGGTTGTATTTTAGTAGATAACACAAGATTATAAGAAAAAAAAATATTTAGTTGATGGAGACCGGAGCCAATCTATATTGCGAAGTAGGATGAGCCTTTTCTCGGCCGCCACACGGCACATAACAACAGCTTAAAGTTGCTTTTGGAAACAAAGAACACACAAAGGAACGAATACCGGAGACTCGGTTTTATTAAGTCTCTTCATAAACGGCTATGTATTTCGCGAGGCTGCATAATTGACCCTTTGACCTGGCTTAAGCGGTATTCGGTTTGCAAAATAACCAGAACAGACTGAATGATCCCAAAGGAAATAAAATTACATTCTAAACTGTTACTCATTTTCTTTTATAGGGATCAAACATGGTTTTTCATGCATTAACATTCGGCAGTTCCCGTGGGAGGTGTTGAAAACCGAGGCCGAAGGCCGCGGTTTTCAACACCTCCCAAGGGACCTGGCGAATGTTAATGCATTGAAAAACCATGTTCGATTGCTATTATTGCATAAAACTGCACATATTTTCTACATTTCGCGTTATTTCTTGCACTATTTTGTTTCGCCTTTTCACTGATGTCTCGCGAACGCTATTTTTCCATGGACTATGCTCGTTCTAGGGGCGAGCAGTACACATCTCGTGACGGCAGCAACTTTATGGCCCCAGTACACGCATATCGAAAGTTGCGTAGCCGTGCATTAACAGCGCGTGAATTGCCTTGTTAATACACGGCTTTTCGCCGGTTAATGCACGGCTGTTAATAACGTGCGACACTGCTTTTAATGCAATAATAATGAATTAGTATACGGAATGATTAAACTGAAAATGTGTATGATACGAAACACATACAATTATGCCCTAAAGAATATACCTCCCTTCTCAAAGAGCGGAACGTTTAAAGTAACGGGCAAATTATTTCCATATAGAGCAAGCATTCCCCTTGAGATAACATTTTCGTACCAGGCACACATAGATCTCCCTGAAAGTGACTGAATACACTTTGTAGATTTTCTACCAATTTTACTGACACCGATGAAATAAAACTGACGTATGGTGTTAGCGAATATACAAGAACATTAATAGGTCTGACTGACCTATATTGCTGAAATACCAATAGTTGAGGATATCGAGATGTAACCGAGACAGAGCAGCTGATGATAATATCTATAGCTTTACACATTGACATTATCTTTTTATTTGCAAGAATCTTTCCATACAAGAAAAGCTAGAAAAAAAAAAAAATAAAAATAAAAAAAGAATAAAAAAAAAAAATAAAAAATAAAAAAAAAAAACACAATATACACCTGGGCCGAGTTGTTCAAAGCTAACGATGTCGTTAGTTAACGATTCGTTAAAATTTAGATCGAGTGATACACGTATATGCTGAAATGTTTTGCTGAAAAAATGTGAGTAGCTTTTGCAGTGCAAAAGCTACTCACATTTTTTCAGCAAAAAATATCACAATATTGTGTATTGAATCTGCTAAAACAGTTAACGAAATGACCCTTAACGAGCTCGTTAAGCTAACGACGCTTTGAACAACCGGGCCCTGAAAATAATTGATCAAGTAGGCACAGCACGATGTAAATTATACGACGGGACAAACTGTAAATGCGTTACGTACCAACTTTCCCAGTCTACACATGCACACAATCCAAGAATTGTTGTTGTTGTTGATTATCGACACGCTCTGCAGTATCCCACAATTCTGTAGACTCATCGTCGTCGACAATGCGTTCTACGGTTTCTCCCAAATCTGGCATTCAGCAGTTTTCCACAATTTTATAATCTGATTGTCGACGCGTTTTGCAATGTCCGACAATTCTTTAGTCCGATCACCGACGCGTTCTGCAATGTCCCGCAATTCTGATGTATACTCATCAACGCGCTCTGCAATGTCCCACAATTCTGCAGTTTGACCATCGACGCGTTCTGTAATGTCCCACAATTCTGTATTCTGATCATCGACGCGTTCTGAAATGTCCCACAATTCTGTAGTCTGATCATCGAGCGTTCTGCAGTTTACTACTTAAGTAGTCTGATTATCGATGCGCTCTGCAATATACCAAAATTCTGTAGTCTGATCATCGAAGCGTTCTGCAATGTCCCACAATTCTATAGTCTGATCATCGACGCGTTCTGCAATGTCCCACAATTATGTAGTCTGATCATCGACGTGTTCTGCAATGTCCCACAGTTCTGTAGTCTGACCATCGACGCGTTCTGCAATGTACCACAATTCTGTAGTCTGATCATCAACGCGTTCTGCAATTTCCCACAAACTGTAGTCTGATCATCGAGCGTTCTGCAGTTTACTACAATTCAGTAGTCTAATGATCGATGCGCTCTGCAATATACCAAAATTCCGTTGTCTGATCATTGAAGTGTTCTGCAATGTCCCATAACTCCAGTCTGATCATCGACGCGTTCTGCAATGTCCCACAATTCTGTAGTCTGATCATCGACGCATTCTGAAATGTCCCAAAATTCCGTAGTATGTTCATCGACGCGTTCTGCAATTTTCTGCAATTCTGTAGTCTGATCATCGACGCGTTCTGAAATGTCCCACAATTCTGTAGTCTGATTATCGACGCATTCTTAAAAATTCCATAATTCTGCAGTTTGATCATCGACGCGTACTGCATTGTACCACAATTCTGTAGTTTGATCATCGACGCGTTCTGTAATGTGCCATAATTTTGGAGTCTGATCATCGACGCGTTTTACAGTCCCACAGTTCTGCAGCCTGATCATCGACGCGCTCTGCAATGTCCCACAATTCTGCATTCTAATCATCGACGCGCTCTGCAATGTCTCAAGGTTCTGTAGTCTGATTATCGACGCGTTCTGCAGTGTCCAACAATTCTGGGCTGCTGCAGTGTCTCAAAATTCTGGCATTCTGCAGTTTTCTACAAATCTGTAATCTGACTGCCGACGCGTACTGCAATGTCCCACAATTTTGTAGTCTGATTATCGACCCGTTCTGCAGTGTGCCACAATTCTGTAGTCTGATCATCGACGCTTTTCGCAGTGTCCCACAATTCTAGCATGCAGCAGTCTCACAATTCTGACATTCTGCAGTTTCCCACTTTTCCGTACTCTGGCAGTTTACGCATTCTTCAGGGTCCCACAGGATTCTGTAGTCTGATCACCGACGCATTCTGCAATGTTCCACAATTCTGTAGTTTTATTATCGACGCGTTTTGCAGTGTCCCACGATTCTGTAGTTTGATTACTGGCGCGTTTTGCAGTATCCGATGATTCTGTAGTCTGTTCATCGAGTGTCCCACGATTGCATTCTACACTGCCCCACAATTCTGTAGTCTGATCATCGACGCGTTCTGTAGTGTCCCACAATTCCGTATTCTGATTATTGATGCCTTCTACACTTACAATTCTGGCAGGCTGCAGTGTTCCACAATTCTCTATTCTGATCAACGACACATTCTGCAGTGTCCCACAATTCTGTAGCAGGGAAAGAGGCTAGCACTCGCCGACTCTCAAAAAATAGGGTGAAAACTCCTCTTGGCGAGTGAAAGCCCAGAGTCACTGCCTTTAGATGGCGAGTACAAATTGGAAGTAAATAACTGTTATTTGGAGCATTATATGCATTTCAATACGTTCGTTTTCTTTCACACTTGTCTGAAATGAAAACAAAAATATATAAATAAAATATAAATAAATAAAAATAAACAGTTTCCAGTTTAACCAGCTGGTTTTGGTATGAAATTTCTGAAGCTTTCACTTAGCATTTGGGCGAGTGTTAAGTTGGTCTGGTGAGTGCCTTTTAATTTTCACTTGCTAAGAATGACGAGTATGATTTTCTCAGTTTTTTCCCTGCTGTTGTCTGATCATCGATGCGTTCTGCAGTATCTCGGAATTTTGTATCCATATCATCGATGCATTCTATAGTGTCCCACCATTCTGAAGTCTGGTTATCATGCTGCATTGTCTATTGTGCTGTAATCTGAAAACTGATGCGTTCTGCAATGGCCCACGATTATGTAGTCTGATTATCGATGCCTTCTTATATATCTCACAATTTTGGCATGCTGCAGTGTCTCATATTTTTGTAGTCTGATCATCTATGAGTTCTGCATTGTTCCACAATTCTGGCATTCTGCAGTGTCTCGCAATTCTGCAATCAATCATCGACATGTTCTGCGGTGTCCTTCCATTCTGTAGTCTGATCAGATGCATTCTGCAGTGTCTCATAATTCCAGCGTTATGCATTGTCTCAAAATTTTGTAATTTGATTATAGATATATTCTGCAGTGTCTCGGAATTCTGTAGTCTGATCAGCGATGATTTCTGCAGTGTCCCACAAATCTGGCATTCTGCAGAGTTGCACAATTCTGCAATCTGATCATCAACACGTTGTGCAGTGTCCCACGATTCTGTAGTCTGATCATGGATGCGTTCTGCACTGTCCCCATTTTCTGTAATTTGATCACTGATGCGTTCTGTTGTTTCCCGCTATTGTATAGTCTGATCATCGACGCTTCTACAGTGACCCTAAATTCTATAGTCCAGTCATTGATGTACGACAAGTCCTCTAGTCAAAAGCATTTGATGTGAGCACGTGCACGCACTCGCAGATTTATGTGTGTCTGCAAGATCCCGTTCCAACCGCGATAATCGAAATGGGAAAGGCTAATTCATGGTAGCCAAGTAGAGCGAATATTTATCATTCGGGCCTATGCAGTCTGGAAAGGGCCATCGCTCTCTGCTTACAGTGTTGTTATATATGAAGAGTATAACGAGAGAGAGCAGGGCCACAATAAGACTGAGCTGGTGTGTAGAATGATCTGAAATCTATAGTTGTCATTTTAGCTCGAAACTTTCTTTTCCCATGACCAGAGCCATTTATGTAAATGACTGTCTGTAATTGCAGCCGCTTCAGCTGCACAATTAAGTCAAGCCCTTCAGCCAAAGCGCCGCCAGAAGTATTGTTTTTATGAGCGAATATAATAAGAACAACACCCTCGCATAAATTGAGCCTTTGTCTACTTTCTACGTACATATCTCCAAATAAGGTGCTTTTTAAACAAAAAGTATTGATATGTTTCTTATTTTCCCACAAACATTTTCATTAGAAGTGCCTACAGAGTACCTACAACATATGAGCCAGCGCATGACAAAATCTGCAAACTGGCATGTGCGCCCTGTGAAGACTCAGATCAGCCTGGGCATCCGCCGTCTGATCAGAGCCTTTGCTCTTCGCATGAGGAAAGCTAGGGTCCTTAGCGACCCATTGAGCGCAAAACAAAGACTCTTATCAGACTGGGCGGATGCCCAGGCTGATCTGAGTCTTCGCTGGGCGCACATGCCATTTTGTAGGTTTTGCCATGCACAGCTCTATTATAATATTATGGAGAAATGGAAAACTATTTGTCTGGCTACTCCTCTTGTCTAGAGCTAAGGCAAAGGAAGAAAGGTATATTTAGGCCGCTCCATGTGAAAACATGTCTTTGGACATATACGGACAGCGAAGGCGTAGCTCAGAATACGCATTTGCTCAGTCTGATCAGGGCCAGCATTTTCCGATAACAGAACTATTGGGATACTACGCGTATAAATGGAGAGCAAAGGCCCGCATTACGAAAACACGCCTATTCAAATATATTGAAAATTTTACAACCAAAAAAGGAAAGTTTTCAGATAAAAAATTCCGATATTTTGTTCATATTTCTGTTCAAAACATAGATTGTGGGTACTCGTTAGAACCGCCTCCGCGAGGCGGTTCTAACGAGTACCCACAATCTATGCTTTTGAACAGAAATAAGAAAAATAATGTATACCCTATTAAACTCCAGTTTTACTATATAAAAGTGGGGTTTAAGGGGGTCAAAATTATATAGGTATGTTTTCGTGATGGGATGATACTTTGGGCATGCAAAGGATGATCTGACTCTGAGCATTTTGCTCATGCTCATGGGTACATTTTCACTTGACCCGGACAATTTGATTGAAATGGGTACAACTATACCTGTTGACAAGGTAAAAGAGGTATCTGCGATCTAGTGTTGGGAATCGGTAAGAATTTCATAGTCGACCATCGGTTTTGTAAAACCGACTGATCATCGATTAATAATTGACTTGTAGAAAATATATTCACTCTTAATTTAGCCCTCTAATTTAGGCGCTTCTAATGAGTACCCACAAAATATGTTTTCATGCAGAAATAAAAAAAAATATCAGTACTTTTTAAGTTGACATATTTAAGGCTATTTTATCATTTTTTTTTACACTTTCAATGATCTATCTTTTTTTTTTTCACTTTTTTGACCACAAATCTAGAATGACCCAAATAGACAGCTTTGAATTTCATTTCTTTATAACTTTCCTATAAAAATAAAATGTGAGAAAAATGTTTCTGAAAATACAATTGTTTGATCAGTCGACTATAAAAAATCTTTCCGATCAACAGTCACAAGAGGCAAAATTGACTGATGATCGATTATAATCGATCATCAGTGGCAATACTACTTCGATCATATGTGAAATATGCCGATTCAGTCCACTGTATGCAGCCACACAGTCTCACCAGGATCTTTTAATTCCTCATTATTCAGTTTTCTGTTAGCGAAAACACTAGTCAGACTGCGCGGATATGCAGGCTGAAT
The DNA here is from genome assembly GCA_964016985.1 of Anodontia alba. NCBI lineage: Eukaryota > Metazoa > Mollusca > Bivalvia > Lucinida > Lucinidae > Anodontia > Anodontia alba. The sequence continues at coordinate 24,008,253 of OZ024821.1, forward strand.
TTGGTCGTTTCTGTCTTCATATATCTCAAAAATTTTATACAGAAGAACCGCAATACCAAGCACAGGGATGCCTCGTTAAAGATGGATTCGAACTTATTTTATAGTCCGTACAAAAAGCTTCCGATACATGTAGCTCCAGAAAACAAATATTTAAGGAATTTTATCATGAAATTGTATGTTGTGTGTAATTAGAATCGCCTCATCGAGGTGATTCTAATGAGTACGCTCAACATACCATTATTATATGAAAGATAAGAACGACTTCCCTAAATTACAGTCGAACCTCGATGGCTCGAACACCGATTGCTCGTTTACCATGGCTAATTCGAACTCGTTTTTGAATCCCTATGAAATTCTTCCGATAGCTCAAGAAAACAAATATTTAAGGAAATTTTCTTATGTTATCGTGAAATTGTATGTTGTGTGTACTTATTAGAACCGCCTCGAAGAGGCGATTCTAATGAGTACACTCAACATACAATCACCGTGTAGAAATTCGAAAAGATTTCCCTAAATTATCGCTGTTTGCTTCCTGAACTGGTGCCATGATTAACCATCAGTGGCTCGAACTACCCATGTCTCGAACGAATTTCCATGGTCCCAAAGATGTTCGAGCCATTGAGGTTCGACTGTATCACCATTTGCTTTCCTGACCTGGCGCCATGATTAACCCTCAGGGGCTCGGACTGTCCATGTCTGGAATAAATTTCCATGTTCCCAAAGATGTTCGAGCCATTGATTTTTTACAGTACAAACAAAGAAGAATTGCAACAAGGGAACCGCCATGGAACTGTCAGCAGAAGCGCGACTGTATCGAAGACACGATTTCGCATGAAGTGGCTGGTTTATCATTCTATTTTACTGCATTTTATAGTGTGTATTATTGCTCTTACACCTAATAACATTTATGTAGGCGTGATTGTCAGTTCTGAATAGAAACTTTGAATGCGGCAGTGCAATTTTGCTACCAGAGAGTGTGGAATTACCACCTTACAGATGTATAAACATGAGAAGAACCAACAGTTGATGAGCCGTCTCATCTGGATCTACGCTGTTTAACATTCAGTCTTTCAACTTTACATATAAACGTCTTTCCAAACGATAAATTGCTAAAGTAAAAAAGAGCAGACGACATATGTCGTCTGAAATTTGGCGCCGAAAGAGCTAAGGGGTATAGATACACTTGGTAGATTTTATAGCCATTCTGTCCAAAAGAAACCTTTGTAACTTCCTGTTTTCTTTCCCGCACACCAAGTCTCTGCTGAAAAGTGATTTACTGTAAAAGTAAAGAATTTGTTGCTTTTAAGGTAGTCTCAGTTTCAGAAGGGAGGTAAAATCAGTTTGACAGAGATGCCTCCCCTGAAAGTGTTTCACTTCCAGTGAAGACATTTGCTGATCTGAAAGGATGTAGGGCTGTAAAGGAGACTTGTCGGTTTCCCCCTGCTCAATTGTGCTTTTCTGTATGCTCGTGCACATAATTATGTACACTTCAGATAATTGTTCTCCAAACGCTCAAGAAAAAAACATTCAGCTAGAGAATTTCTATTTTAAACTGAATAACTATGCAGCAATAACAATAATTATTGCCACAGTTAAGAAAACAAAATGTTAAACTGCATATTAACACATTTTGCTTTTTTTATAAATTTTTCAGAGCAATGCGCCGTCACAAATACCTTACAGAAATGGACGTCTTGTTTTATATATATAATAGCCACCTGTGTAACTTCTACTTTTTCATTCTTTTATAGTTGTAATTTTCTTTGAAACAATGAAGTTTAAAGTCACCATACTCTCTCATGGTGCAAAACCTTAAATACATTGTATTTAAACTAAGGATTTGTTTTCAGAGAAACAGACTCTAACCTCATATTCCAAATTTTGAGTAAAATACCCAGGAAATGTCACAAGTATGAAACACAGCCTTTCTAAGGTACCATAAAAGGAGAGACCAGGCATGAGAAATAAAAACAAATGCCATCTGTGAAACCAACGCTACACAAGAATAAAGAAGAGCTGCGGCAGAGGAATAGCTTTGGGAAGTTCAAAAGACAAAAACTACTGAGACACTTAAACTGGTTTCACTCGCTCAAAACCTCAACCTTAATTCTTATGTAGCTTCGAGTTCAAACAAATGTTCTGTCCGCATAAAGGTAATTTTCCGCATCAATGCGAATGGTTCAATGGTGATCTTAATCCAGTAGACAAGAAAACCACAAACAGGGCCAGGTAGCAGCTATCTGAATTAAATTGAGGCTTAACATGTTCTTGCTTACAACAGCTTTTCCACAATTCTTCCAAAGTTGTCTTCCTTCTGACCTTAGGCGAAGTCAAAGACCAGAAAGGAAGACGTTTATGATGACGCAAGCATCACGAAAACATGTCTATATAATTTTGACCCCCTTAAACCCCACTTTTATATAGTAAAACTTGGGTTTACAGGGGTATACATTATTGTTCTTATTTCTGCATAAAACATAGATTGTGGGTACTCATTAGAACCGCCTCGCCGAGGCGGTTCTAACGAGTACCCACAATCTATGTTTTGAGCAGAAATATGAAAAATATCAGAGTTTTTTATCTGAACATTTTTAGTTTTTTGGAGGTGAAATTTTCCATAAATTTGAATAGGCGTGTTTTCGTAATGGTGTTCATGATCCCCTGATGTATCTCTACCAACCATCACGAAAACATACCTATATAATTTTGACCCCCTTAAACCCCACTTTTATATAGTAAAACTGGGGTTTACAGAGGTAGACATTATTTTTCTTATTTCTGCTCAAAAACATAGACTGTGGGTATTCGTTAGAACCGCCTAGCCGAGGCGGTTCTAACGAGTACCCACAATCTATGTTTTTAGTCAAAAACATAGACTGTGTGTATTCGTTAGAACCGCCTAGCCGAGGCGGTTCTAACGAGTACCCACAATCTATGTTTTGAGCATAAATATGAAAAATATTTGAATTTTTTGCCTGAAAATTTTCGATTTTTCGGTGATTAACTTTTCAGTATATTTGAATAGGCATGTTTTCGTAATGATTAAAGCTTATACAAAATGATAATTCATTTACAACTACAGCCAGACCTCGATAGATCGAACACGGATCGCTCGTTTGTCATGGCTAATTCAAACTCGAGTTTGAGTCCCTACGAATTTCTATTGATAGCTCAAGAAAACACATATTTCTGGATTTTTTTCTTATTTATCATTATCTAATGAGTATGTGGTGTGTACTCATTAGAATCGCCTCATCGAGGCGATTCTAATGAGTATAATAAACATACAATTGTTGTGTAGAAGCTCGAAAAGATTTCCCTAAATCATCGTCGCTTGCTTCCTGACCTTGCGCCATGATTCACCCTCAGTGGCTCGAACTATCCATATCTCGAATATACTGACATGGTTCCAAAGATGTTCGAGCCATTGCCTTTGTCCTTATACCTTAGCAAATACAATGGACAGACAGTTAGGAGACAACAGATTGCATTCAGACTAATATCAATAATTCGATGAACAGTTAACGCCGTCACACTGACCTGGATTGCTTAACCTTTACCACTCTCTGGGCATTTTCAGCAGATGATAAATTGATGATATTTTTCTTATTTTTCCCCCTAAACAGGATTTGACATTTCATGAAAATAGTCTCCTGAGGAGACAATTTGCATGAAATGTCAAATCCTGTTTTCTAAAAAAAAATAAGAACAATGTTTCAAAATGTCGTCTGCTGAAAATTTTACCCAGAGTGCTTAGCGTTAAACGCAGGGAAGTAAAATTAAAATCTGGGAAAGCTAGAAAATGATTTTATTACAGGAAACCATTAAGGAAGACTGTTTATAATTTAGTGTTATCTTCCAAAAGAATTATTAAACCATTAGGGAAAAGCGTTTATAATTCAGCTTAGTCTTCAAAAGTAATTTTATTAAAGTTAATAAATCCATATTTCACCGTCTATATCTAGAGGCACGAAAAGGCTTCGAGAAATCTTAGTTTAAGAAATAACTCAGAGATCTTCCAGCTACACCTCATAAAAACAGGAAAACCTAGCGTTATCAGTTAGAAATGAACATGCAACTGTTCGTGAAGAATGTATTTACCCGAAATAAGTTGAAACCTCGGAAAAGGGTCTTTTGCAGTTAATGTGAATATTAAAGATCCAGGTTAGGCAGCAATTCCGTGCAGTCTGATCAGAGCCTTTTCTAAACTTGTTACATTCTATTGATGTTGTAAGCGGTCAACAAACGCCGTGATCAGTCTGCGCGGACGCAGACACTAATCAAACGCCGCGTTCTATGACGTCTGACGGAGGTCTACATGTTTCACATCACGAAATATACCTATATAATTTTGACCCCCTTAAACCCCAATTTTAGATAGTAGAACTGGGATTTACAGGGGTATACATTATTTTTCTTACTTCTGCTCAAAAACATAGACTGTGGATTGGCGTTAGAACCGCCTCGCTGAGGCGGTTCGTACGCGTACCCACAATCTATGTTTTGATCAGAAATATGAAGAATATCATATTTTCTTGGTGATAAATTTTCAGTATATTTGAATAGGCATGTTTTCGTATGCATCGGGCTACTCTGTACGAATGCATCGGGCATTTACGATATTATTGGTAATGTTAATCGCTTAGAGACGTGCAAGTTATCTCATTAATTTTACAGTAGGAGAGGCGTACAGAAAAATAATTGAATGAAACCAAAAAGGAACTTGACTGCTAAGAAAAGAATACATTCCCCAAAACTGTTCTCAAATTGTTATTCACAGCAGTTCTGAAACAACTGTCGTTTTCGGAAAGGCATATGACGACAACGGATTTAAATAACAGACAAATCTTGAAAAAATATAAGCTGCTGACGTCTTGAATTTCTTTAGATTCATTCGTTCGTGATAAATCGGTTGTACAACACGAGGCTATTTTCTGGAAAGTACGACTTGTCCCAGTGGGCACACAACGTTAAAATGACGTCGTATCAACGTCGATGCGACGTAATGACGTCGCATCGACGTTGATACGACGTCATTTTGATGTTATGTGCCTGCTGGGGTGAGTCGTTGCGAAAAAATACTCTATATTTCCAGTATAAATTCTGACTGGTCGGCACAGCTCAACAGTGTAGATGGAGACTTCGCTATTTACCAAAGAAATATTAAATATCAACTCTGTAGAACAGGAATCAGAGAAACCGAAGCTCCCGACCAGAGCAGTTGCCTCACTAAACCTGATTTCGGTATTCGTTCTTCACGTTTTCGAGAATGTTGCTTTTTTCACGCATCAAAATTCTAACATGAGAAGGAAATTAGAAATTGTCTGGCATTAACCCGTCTCTGCCTAGTGGACTCTTCTACTATAACTTTTTGTGCCGTTCTACGTCCAATAGCAGGGTGTCTGGTTAGTTTTTATTATGACTGTTTATAGAGATTTCTGAGCTTAATGCAAACAGTGTAGACCCTGATCAGACGCCGCGTTCTGCTGCGTCTGATCTGCGTCTGCACTACTTGTCAATGTCACTCTGATGGGACGCTAGGGATAAATGGGTTAAACAGACCAAGGGCGGGTCAAGGGTTATCTGATCGTGTAGTTCAAAGTTTGTGCGGGAATTCTATTTGATCAAAATAACGTATTCACCTTAAGTATTCGGGCAGACAGAAAGCGGCGTATCATTAGGGATTATATATATACACCACTCGTATAGCAATTGTTAACACAGTCACGTGTACTAAAATGAATTTGTGAAATATCTACGAGAAATATATTGTAAAATGTTAAGCTGTGCGAATATATAGGACCAATACGGTATGCAAAACATCAAACGTATCCGAATTTTCCATGAAAATGAAAAAAAAAAATGAACCAAAGCGGGGACTTACTGAAGTAGGGTTCGTCTGAACAGTGGTTGGTCCAGAATTGGTTCGGAAAGTTCAGTCGAACCCTACTTCAGTCGAACCCCCTTTGGATGCAGCAAGGAAAGTAGCAATGCCATATGAAGGTAGAAAGGAGGTGGTTTGAGCCACCTAAAGGCAGGATGTAACAATCAGTATTGTACCTTTATTCAATAAATCCTCAGTGAAACCAAAGTAAATAAGTAAACTTAGGAATCGATATAATTAGACCCACACCAAGCCCCAAACATCAAAGGGAAAGACAGACAATTACAATTAAGCAGACACAAGATGAACAGATGGCTAGCAGAGTTGGTAACTCCTTTCCAAAACGTTGGTAACTCTGTTGATCAAACTTAACTGAATATATCCTAAACTTACATAATTGTTTAAAAAAAAATTAGAAAATGAACCTACATAACAATTAACAAAATGTACCACAATGAAACTACATGTACCGCCTTAGCTGGTCAGGAATGAATTAGTGAGGGGCTTAAGCTAGCTTTACGGAATCCAAACCCTCCCTCAGTTTCCATAGTGGTAAAAACATATATTTCATTACGAAACACGCCCATTCAAATATATTGAAAATTTTGCCACCAAAAAAAATGAAAATTTTCAGATAAAAATTCTGATATTTTTCATATTTCTGCTCAAAACATAGATTGTGGGTACTCGTTAGAACCGCCTCTGCGAGGCGGTTCTAACGAGTACCCACAATCTATGTTTTTGAGCAGATATAAGAAAAATAATGTATACCCCTGTAAACCCCAGTTTTACTATATAAAAGTGGGGCTTAAGGGGGTCAAAATTATATAGGCATGTTTTCGTGATTTGTTCAGTCCGTGTGGAGGTTTTCTACCTCATCCATGAATCATTACGGGCAACAAATAAATTGCAGATTACGCCTTTAATGAAGCAAACACAAGGACTCAAAGAAACAACGTGTTGAGGGATTTTGACGTTTTGAGCCAACTACCTGGGTCATCAAACAACACCACTGGAATACTGTTGCAAAAAAGAAACCACCAGTTGAACCCCGGTGAGCCGAGAAACAGAAAGAAAAAGTTCCGGCGGCCCAGAGCACCTGATGAATAGTTTTTAAGTCGGGGCCATCATGTAGTTTGAACCCCAATCAACCGCTGTGCAATTAAGGAGGTTAGCAAAGTGATCAGCCGTGATTGGATTAACCACTAAGCAAGCAGACTGTTTCATAACATCAATGTTATACACTTTTCGTTTATAACATATGACATTTTTTTTACTAAAATAATCAGAAAATTCAAGTTTTCCCACATTTGTTTCCTAATTTTATACTCTGAGTCACCATAAAATAAGGTTCCAATACGCTTTTTAGCAGAAGTATTTATGGTTCGGTATCTTATTTAGAAACCTATTCGTAATGTCGACGACAAAACTTAGAAAAAGCTTTTACTTTGTGTTTTGGTTGGTTCTGTATTTCTAAGAAATTTATACTACGGAATATTTTGTAGTCACAGTAGCTGTCATTACGTGCTTGTCTGGAGGTCGTTAAACGTCACTCCACAAACCGACAAAGTGCTGATATTATTCAATTTTCTAATACAAGGATCAAACGTTTTTTTATGCATGAACTTTCGCCAGTTCCCGAGGGAGGTGTTGAAAACCGAGGCCTCGCAGGTCCCGAGGGAGGTGTTGAAAACTGAGGCCGGAGGCGAATATTAATGCATTGAAAAACCATGTTCGATCGCTATTATTGCATAAAAACTTAAAATATTTGCTACATTTCGCGTTATTTCTTGCACTATTTTGTTTCGCCTTTTCACCGATGTCTCGCGAACGCATTTTTCACGGACTAAGCTCGTTCTAGGGCCGTACACATCTCGTAACGGTAGCAAATCTGTGGCCCCGGTATGATCATATTGAAAGTTGCGTAACCGTGCATTAACAGAGCGTGAATTGCCTTGTTAATACACGGCTTTTCGCCGGTTAAAGCACGGCTGTTAATAACGTGCGGCACTGCTTTTTATGCAATAATTCTTGTATACATAATATATAAAAGTAGAGGTCCGCGCACAGCAAAAGGGAAAAGCTAAATCAAATCCGAAACTGCTATTCACTGAATAGGTTTATCGGGATAGAATATCACAAGCCAATGAAATCTTTTTATTGGGATATGCTAAAAGTATTCATTGGTTAAACGAAACTGCTACTGTCCAAAGGACCCCTATTCCGGCCAAAGGATCCCAACTTCGAACTATTTTGTGGCAGCTTTATGCAGCCGATATTGAACAAGTTTCCTAATTGGTTCGATGAAGATACCAGCAAAGTGCTTTAACAGTTTTAAATGCAACAAAGTTCGTATGTAAGTACAAGTCGCATATGAATAAAGTTTATATGTTCAGTTCACTTGAAATAATCGCAACATGAAAAGTGTACCTTCTGACATGTACGCCCAACAAAGCTCAAATCAGCCCGTAGTCTAATCACATTACGAAAACACGCCTATTCAAATATATAGAAAATTTCGCCTCCAAAAACTAATAATTTTTACATACAAAAACTTTTATATTTTCCATATCTCTGCTCCAAACATAGATTGTTGGTACTCGTTAGAACCGCCTCGCCGAGACGGTACTAACGAGTACCCACAATCTATGTTTTTGAGCAGAAATAAGAAAATAATGTATACCCCTGTAAACCCCAGTTTTACTATATAAAAGTGGGGTTTAAAGGGGTCAAAATTATATAGGTATGTTTTCGTGATCAGAGTCTTCGTTGGCCGCATAAAGAAACTGTATCCTTACCTATCCAAAGTGTGCCAAGTGAAGATCCTGATCAGCTTGCGCGAATGTGCAGGCTGATAAGAATCTTTGCTGGGCGCACATGTCCGATGATACGTTTTCTGGCAGTGCAGCTCGCATAGTCGTTGAAAGGCTATAATCCATCACCACATTACGAAAACACTCCTATTTAGATATATAGAAAATTTTACCTCCAAAAAAAAATGAATATTTTCAGATAAAACAACGCTGATAGTTTCATATTTCTGGTGAAAACATAGATTGTGGGTACGCGTTAGAACCGCAACGGCGAGGTGGTTCTAACGAGTACCCACAATCCATGATTTAGAGCAGAAATAAGAAAACTAATCTATACCCCTGTAAACCCCAGTTTTACTATATAAAAGTGGGGTTTAAGGAGGTCAATATTATATATATGCGTGTTTTCGTAATGACTTATTTCAATATCCAGCTGCCTGCAATATGTGCCGGTTGTGACTGATAATACAGCAGCAAACACACATGTCTCAGCATAACTGACAAATTTTGACTACTAATATCAAACGATGGAAACCCTCAGATCATGATTCGCATCACAAAATACGGTGCAAAAATGAATGTTTGATTATAAAGAACATATAACAGATTCACGGAGGTTACAGATACACGGAAATAAGATAAGGTTTAGGGTTATCCATTTCGGAATACTTCTGAGCGCAGCAGCAACCGTTTGGCGCTTGTGTGGAAAATTGAAAAGTCGTCACTTTCTTTTATATATACAGTATACTACTCGGTTTATATATACAGTATACTACTCGGAAGGACCCTCAGGTCATTTTCCATATTATTCAATATGAGCTTGAAGCATGCTTATTTAACTTGTATGTATTTAGATGTCTTCCAAAATATATATCTTGAATAAATGTTTACAGAATTTATCCCAAAGAACTTCAGCTAAACACACCAGACTTATCTAGTACCGGAGCTCTATTTCTGAACTTAATTGAGTATGTGAATTCAGGCCAATGTTGAGTTCCCTTCTGAATAGATACATCTCTACATATTTTGTATCATTAGTCACGTCGATCATAAATATAGATTGAAATATTCGTCAGCGCCCTTTGAGAGCAAACATAAGAGGTCAAAGTGGAGTCTTAGCTATGTGATATGTAGCATTACAAATGTATATTGCTAATGCACAAAATAATTGTCAAAATCCAAGTTGCGCCAGAATCATTATTGTCTTCTTGAGTTGAAGAATGACTTAAGCTCCGGGAATTGGTTTCGCTTTAGGGTATTATGTCTGATTGAGGATTTATTAGGGCTCAAAGTTGATTAAATGAGCAAAACATACTAAATTTAACATTTCATGTAGCTTTCAACATTTGGCTGGTATATAGCACGTCTAAATACCAAAACGTCATTAATATACGATGTAGATCTTGTTACAGTTTACATGTTTTTGCTAATTCTGTACTAGTTAAGCTGTGCAAATTGTTAGAAATGCTGAAATGGCATTTTTACAGTTGTTTCCCCAAACTTAAATGTCTATGTTTAGCTCAGAAAGGGACCATTCAAAACAAGAGTTCCCAAACCGTAAACGAAAACCATTTTAGTTGATGATTACATGGAAAACTTAGTGATTAACAGACTTTGATTTTCAGCAAATATTTAGAATCCTAAAGGCTACTAATGCCACATTTTTTTTTATCCCAGCAATAGATTTTCTTTAAACTCTGCATTTTGCTTATCCATTTCATCTTAAAAGTTTTAAAACAATAAAAAGCTGAAGTCACCACCTGGTATCAGAGTTCTGGAGCTTCAAAGATGAACCCCCTTAGGCATTTGTTTTTCAAAACTGTAAACAGTAGTACTGAGAAAATATTCTAACGCAGCAAGTAACACCTATTGGATAGAAAGGAAGGCAATGATCAGGAATCGATACAATTACCTAAAATCTTCCGTTTCAGACACATTAGGGAAAGAAGGACGCACTTTAAGAAACGGTACCACTCTCAAAACACTACAAGCAGAAAGCCAAAAGGACAGTTTCTTTCCCAAATAATTGGCCAAACGGCTATCCAAAATAAAATCTTCACCAGGACATACATACAAAAGACATACAATGACAGACATAGTAATCCATAGCAGAAACACAGCCTTACGGGATGGAGAGAGAGGTGTGTGTGTGGGGGGGTGGGGGGGGGTGGCGGGGGTGGGGGGGGGGCTTAAAACATCCCTCGCTCTTAGTTCTGCCGCGGTTTTCACAAGACATTTCTTCAGTCCGCGTGAAGGTTTTCTAACTTATCATTGTAACATCACCGAGAACATAAAAATCAAACGGATACAGAGATAAAACAACGGTGAAGACTCGACAGCACGAAATTACAGAAATGCTTGAAGCAAAAGAAAACAAACCACTGGACTCCGGTGAGCCCGACCAAAGCACTAGACACAAACCGATTTACTTAAAAGTCTTTAGGCCGGAGCCGTCATAGAGCCTGAGGCCCGACCCGCCGGCGAGATACCTTCAGTTATTGCAACAGAGTAGTATTAGATTACGCAAAGTGCAGGAAAGCCTCAAGGATGTTAACCACACTTAAACTTGGTTAATGCTCAACTTTTTTGACCATCGAACTGGGAAAATATAATGTAGTAAATCAATTACTATTGAAATATTAAAGACACTTCCCAAAAATAAATTTCCATTACTCTTTTCAAATAATGATCACTACTTACTTATAGTATTATTCTAAAATGACATAAAGTTTCACCGCCTGTGAAACGAAATAATGCTTGATAATTAACTCTACCCGCCAAAGAGCAAAATTCTATTTTTCTAAATAATTGAATTTTGATAAATTCAATTGATTTCAAAAGGTCAGTAGTGCTTTAAAATCGTATGGTGTGATATTCTAGATATAAAGATACAATCTGAATAATAATGCATACCCAAAAAATAGTACATTGTCTAGGCCAACAGTTGTGAAGTGTTACCCTACCCCATGCTTTCTAGGAACATACGCTCAACATGATAAAATGAAATTCAAATGGTTTAAATAGCCACATAAATTTGTATTTGAATTAAGCACATCATATTGTTTAATTAGTCTAATAAATCAAAACTAATACTGAATTATATGCACTAGGAAGACTGGATGAGTTAAAAGGGCGTATTTCGGTAATTTTACCACCTATAATTGCTATATCAAGGGCAATAACTCACGTCATACACACTGTTTTATGTAAACTGATATACTAGTTGTGAGAATTTATCAAATTACCATACAAATTTTATTGTAACCTGATTTCTAGTATAAAAATTATTAAATTAAAACATGAATTTTACCCTTTTTTTCACATAAATGCTATAATCCAAGGGACAATAACTCCTGCAAAAAAAAAAAAAAAAAAAAAAAAAAAAAAAAAATACAGATATGTCAGAAGCATTTTAGGTGTACAGTCCTACAGTCTGTCAGAACAAGTTATAAGTCATTATAAGTTTCGTCTTATCCCAGAAATAGATTGTTAAAATATTGCAGCATTCCTAAGGTAAGTACATTTTTTCTCATATAGCACACTAATAAAATAGTAATCGGGGGCAATAACCCATGTTAGAACAAAAAAGTATTTTTTTGTCTCGGCATAATTGCATTTCAAGTGTCAAATCGATGTATATATGCAAATTTCAGCTGAATAGGGTAATAGATACTCCAGTTATACGGTAAAATGTGACTTTGTCTTGCAAGCGTTATCGTTACTGATAACAGTAGTGACCTTAATGCATTAATATTAATATGGTGTGCCGATTTTCCCGATGGTGCAATTACACTAAAACAATCCATTTCCTATGAACTAATTTATTTCATTTCAAAACACAAACTCTGCATTAGCGTCTCAAATGAGCATCTTCTTACAACAACGTCTCTACTTCCTTTGTAACTGACTTGACCTTACGCTAACGTTACTTTACGTTAAACGGACGTTTCGTCATAGACGCTACGTCCAATAAGTGCAAATTGTATACTAAAATTACCTCTTTAGCATGTCTTCCCCTCCTCAACATACATTATTTTGATAAAAATCGTGAATTACTTAAGCCAAAAATTAAATCTGACAATGTTAAAATGTGAATTCATCCAACAAAGCAGAATTCGTATGTCACTTGGAAACGTTAATTAAAGGCACAGTTACTCTCAGATACAAATACAATAAGGTATGGATTAGATTTTATGTTCGTTAACAATTTCAGTTATCGAGCTCCAAGGGGCACATTTTTGTAACAGCTCTCGTCTTGGTACCCTGGCCAACCTGGATCTTCATCAGGCAGATCCGTCCTCTTTTCCCGGATATGTCTCAAGTACCCTCCCGAGTGGCCAATTTCCTCTTGTGGTATTGGATGACATCAATACTATAACATCACCGACTTTGAGGTCTCGTCCTGGCTGAAACCATCAGCCCCGATTATAGTTGTCACTAATTCTTCGTCTTTCACGTCTGCGTTGCCCAATATCGCGTTGATCGCCTGTTTAGCTGCCTTGATAATAGATTCATGCATTCCGTCGAAATGCGGTACCATTGGTGGGTTGAAGTTCTGTTATATTCCTTTGTTAGCGATTGACTCTTTGATATTGTCTTTATCTAACTGGGCTACCAGCAAATTCAGTTCATTATCGGCTCCTGTGAAATAGGTGCCGTTAATAGAATAAATTTCTTCTGGTATCCCTCAATGAATGATCATTCTGTAGAAGGTCATTACAAATGAATTAGTGTCGAGTCTATAGGCGAGCTATAGATGCAATTGAGATGTACTTCTCTGGTGGCATTGCAGGTGAACAAACATATACAGCGTTTTTGTCGACTTTTTCTTCCACCATGTACATGTACAGCTATAAATGTTTCCGCGAAATCCACTGCTATCTCAGAAAAAGGCTCTTAGCGACATTTATATTCTGTACGGCGGTAAATGGACCGTAATCTGTTTGTTCCTGATGCTTGATTACCTCTTTCATGGAGCGTTTTGGTGATAAGTTCAGTTACCCAGCTATTTCTTGGTAGAATGGCCAGATAACGGACGTCGAAGGACAGGTGTTTCGATTGCACCGATCGTCCGTCGTAGTGCATCATTTAGTCTTCATCTAGTATAGGCTTCAATCCCAATAACTTGCCTTTTGGTGGCAGGGTCTATCCTCGAGGCAAAAATATCCAGTCTTCCTTGAAGTCATTATGCTGCGTGTCTTTGACAAGTTGGGCCTCTGGTTCACTTGCATGAAGCTCACCCAATATTCTATTTACATTCCGCTTTCGACAGTTGCCAAGGAAGCGATGTACCCAAGCTAGTATTCATTTTAGCCTAAGCCAACTTGAGTATTACTGAAGATCTGTTGTGAATGCTGTTCCCGTTTCAACAGTCGTAACAAACACCTGAATCGTTCCTTTGTCTGTATTTGAGTAGTCATTTCTTCCGGGCGTCTGAGCCGTCAATTTCTTTGATGTTCTTGAAATTCTCTTCTATTCACTATCTTCAGTAGGTCTATCGATGATTTGTTTTGAAAAAGAAAGGTTAGAGAAAAGTCAAGGGAGTGCTACAATCACAAACCGCGGCCCTTCACAGACACCAAGAAGAAGAGAAAACCGACAAATTAGAATCATGAGGAAGAGAAATACGAAAGGTGATTGTAAAGTGCAAACGCTGGCACTTGAAATAATAACACCATTTAATGAATGTCCGTGGAGACTTTCTAGTTCTAGAAAATGACCCGATCGAATTCATAGACATCTGGGCTGCAACTTTGGTCCATTCCCCTCCAGAGGAATCGGTGATATGGTCTGTCGGCATGAGCAACATCAATGTGTAGGTACTTCTCCTCGATATCACATACAACTGCGGTTGGGTATCTTCTGAATCGCAGCAGCACATCAAACAAGTCACGCTGAAGCTTTGGTCGCTGATATATTCCGTCATTTAGCGCAACACCTTCAAACTTGGCGGCTGCGTCGAATACGAGTCTTGTTTTCGTGGTATCTTTATCGGGTCTCACACATGGAAAATGAGGAAGAAATCCTTCCAGATTATGTTATCATGGTGGTTTGTTCATTTTGTTTCTTCCACTCCGTGAGGGAAGAAGCCGTATCTTCTGACAGACTAGCTATCTCCAGGCTATTCCCTGTGTTGGATTCGTCCGAGCGCACCTGACATTGAACATCTTCTGCCTTATGTAATAATCTGTGATGCCGCTCTTAACATCCATTCAGCCCGCACTTTCGACTACTTTGACAGAACTTCCCGAAACAGTTATTTCCGAAACAGCGATAGCAATGCTGATACTACATCGCAAGGTCCCAACGACCAGATACAGAAAGATGCATAAACTGTGTGCAGTTCCATGCGCCATGTGGTTTACCAATGACCTTACAAAGTAGCTTTTTGATATCACGGCCGCCTTTAATATCGCTGAAAAATGTGCGTTGGTGTTTTTACCTTGATCCCGTCAATGCTGTGGTGTCAGTGCTAGTAAACTTTCGTGCTAGTAAACTACCGTTTCTGAAGCTATCGTCTGGAACTCGGCTTCCATGTTCGTAACATGATAACTGAGTCCTGCTTACCGTTCTCAATGATTCATCGACGATACCTGGCTAACATCGCTTCCGGTAGTTTGTGGTGCTATTTAGTGTAAAAAGATCCGTCGCCGAGCTCATGATTATGGCCTGCTTCCTTGAGGTGTATGGCAGCAATATCTAGAAGGTCAAGTTCCCTCGCCTTTCCAGGTCTTATTTGCCGGAACTGTTCCAGATTCTCTCTGACGGCGCCTTGTCCCATTTTTTTTCTTTCTAATCGTTCTGCCTCAGTTTAATAAGCGGTAGACAAATGGCCTACGTTTTCTATCGACTTGTCGGTGCGATTCAATTGAGTATCCACAACATACGCGTTTTTAGGAGAATCAGAAGAAAAAAAACACAAACAAAAACTCATAAGCATCATTTTTGATAAGTCCTGACATTTTTCAAGTATACCCTTAGTATAGGTAGGTACATTTTTGAATAACCTAAGCGCGTAGTGCGGTTATTACGGTATGTTAACCTTATGCGTAAATAAAATTTCTAATAATTTATTGGATAACGTATGCTGCATAAGCTTATGAAATATTTGGCCAGAAATATATATATATATATATATATATATATATATATATATATATATATATATATATATATATATATATATATATATATATATATTTCTGGCCAAATATTTTATAAGCTTATATATATATATATATATATATATATATATATATATATATATATATATATATATATTGTACTGTACTATCCACATAAAGGCAAACTAAAGAACACTCAGACAAATGAATTGGCATATATTTTTTATACCACCAGTCAACTATTCTATGCTGCTGGCATTAAAGAAACTTTTATTGTAGGACGGTGCATCGTTGGTTCGTAAATCCAATGGCTGCTCAATAATATATAAGCAGGGCCTCTTATTTCCTACAAGAAGACACTGATCAGCCTTCGCTTCCGTACAGTCTGATCAGAGTCTTCACTATCCGCCTGATCGATCACGCTTTAGATTCATGGCTGCCAACAGAGTGCCTGCGGAAACTGACCAGACTGCGTGAGTTCGCTGGGAGCACATGCAATCGTGTAGGAAACGCTTTGCCCCGGATCATATTTCTTCTAGAAGTCTTGAGATGAAAGAAAAAATAGTGGAGACCACGAACAGCGTGTTATACGCTGTTCGTGGTCTCTACTAGTTTTTGTTTCTTTCTTTTTTCTTTTGTTTTGGCTTCCGGTTGTATGGAGAATTCATGTTTCTTCTATCGTACTGCTGACAAGTTAATTTATATGTCATTCTTTTTTTTTTTTTTTTTTTTTTTTTTTTTTTTTTTTATCTATTGATGGGTAAATGTTAGTGCCAGACCGCTTTAAATTTGAAATAGAAATGTCTGAAGTATAAGTTCATAGTGTTCTCTTGAAATTAATGGGCTTAACAGTTTCCGTTGTCTAAGGCAATCATGTGCAAGTAATGTATTTAAGAATACGAAAGTCTTGACCTGTTTTTCGCGGATGTATCCAGTTAAAGTATTCTTTAATTGTGCTAAAATCTAATGATATAAATTTTTCTTAGAAAGTCTTCAATCAAACTAAATTTCTCTTTTTGAGAATGGGGTCAGGAAGCGAATTGATTATCAATTGTTTCAAACTTAGATAATGCGGCTTGTCTGTCTTCAGTGCTGCTTCTTGACAGGACGAATTACTACTCGATCAAAAGTGTCTACAGAGACAATCTCAGTCCAGACAGCTATATATCTGGTTTATCTTCACTCAAGCCCGTGATCTAACTGACCTTCTTTATATATAGCCCTCTAGAGGTGTGACCTCATTGTTTATGGTGACATGATGTATAGAACAATCAATATACAATCGTATTAGTTTGCTAAAGAATCCGACAGTCCGTTTGAGCTATTTGCCGTATACGCTTTGCTGACGCATTCTTTTCTCAGAATCAAATGAAATCAAAACTTTACCTCAGATTCCATAAATCGGCAAATGCATCAAGAATCTGTTTCAGAAATGCATAAGCCCATCTTTATGTGAAAATATGACAGCAAGTACACTGAACATTAGACTATCATAACTGCATTAAGTATTAACTATTGTCCTGCTGAACCCAGATATACCCTGTCTTTACAAACAGTGTAGATCCAACTGATCTGGATCTGCAGTATTTGCCATTAAGTATGTGAATTTGTATCAACAACCTAGATCAAGTAATCTGATTGGCTGAAAATTGAAAGTGGGCGTGGCATCCTAATTTATTCAGCAGGACAAGGGTTAAAACAGCCAGGGACAAGCCTAAACTGTCTGAGTAGGCGCATATAAGACGTTACGGATCAGTGTCGGCACTGACGGTTTGACAATCATCCAGCAAGCACTGACGGTTTGACAATCATCCAGCAAGCACTGACGGTTTGACAATCATCCAGCAAGCACTGACGGTTTGACAATCATCCTGCAAGCATCAACACAGTTGACACAGTGTTTTACACTATTTTCTTCAAGGTGGCAGCTATATATAGTGTGGCAGGAAAAATGGGGCTTGTGTCTATGCTTTTCTTTGGTTTGTAACGTATTGGCTATCCATCTTTCATTGTTTACACTTCCTCTTAGTGCTATTGGTAGGCTGTGTTCTGTGATTGTACCGCTTCCTAGACATCTTCCTTACTATTTTGTTTTCTTGGTGATATTTTATTTCAAGGCTAGCGACTGTGCCTTTTATTCATAAGATTAAAAATTGGCCATGCAATAAGAATCTATCAAAACGGTACGTGCTAACCGCTTTATAATCTAATTTTAAACATTTTCTCCGAAATCACGCCAGAGAGCTCCATATTTTTATTGACCTTACGTTTTACATTTAACCAGTCACCTGGCAAATTCAGCAGACGACAATTTGATTATATTTCCCAGGAAACAGGATTTGACATTTCATCCACTGGAAACAATTTGCATCAAATATCAAAAACTGTGTTCTGCGAAAGCTAAGAAAATCCAATATGTTGTTTGCTCAAAATCATTCCAAGCATGCTAAGCGTTAATGGAACACCAAAATATACATCCAATTTTTTATTTATCAATAACTGCTTGTCGTCGAGTTTCGTTCCAGCTTTGCAATGTACCACTTGATTCTGACTATTATGGTACAAATGAGCCATGCAAAACGGGTTTTCAGATCATTTTATCATGCAAATGCATGTACCCAGATTATTCAGGACATCCATGTAATCTGATTAGCCCATTAAAGCCAAGTGGACTCGTCTACCTTAACTCTTTGGACAGGTCCATTTCCTTTATAAGTGGTGTCTGGTTAGTTTTTGTTATTATCATGTTTATTTGAAACTTCTGAAAATAATACAAACAGTGTAGACCCTGACCAGACGCCGCCTTCTCTGGCGTCTGATCTGGGTCTACACTGTTTGCCAATGTCCCTTTTATGGGACGCTAGGATTAAATGGGTTATAGGCCTTTGCTGTTTGTTGCTACACAGATGACGTCTACAGTGCATATAACTTGTGGACATCAAATATTCTCTATATAAACTCTATATCTATCCCTTCAATCTGGTAAGGTACGGCTACAGAGTTTAATTATGCGGTCGGCATAGGGGTCCCTAAATCAACCTTGGGTCAACACAGTAAAAACATATAAATTTATTAGTTTCTAAACACTTATTTGAAACAAAGATGAGAGATCGACTGCAACCTGACCATCGAAACAAAAGAAAAATGGTAGAAACACTGTTGGCCAGATCACACGAGGTCAGACACAAACACTGTAGAAAAGGTTAAGCCATTACCTAAGGTAACAGAGTTAACTTGGTCGATAACTTGACAAGGGAGACAACTTTTGTGCCTTCTTGATTGTTTTCCTGTACACCAATGCCCTTTCTGAAAATAGGTTTACTCTAAAAGGACAGAATTTGGTTCCATGGAGCACATTCTTTTCTATTAAAGCAGACATTTTTCGGAAGTAAGGCAAAACGATTTTGTCATAGTTGCCTTCCCTAAACCTAATTCGCTGTCCTACATTAATGAGTCAAAAAAACGCTGTTTACTATTAACTAACGAGGGCAGTAAAATTGCCAACACTATTGTAAGCGGCGAGCAGAAAGGACCCCCGAATAGGGTTTTTGTCGCATAGCATAAATCATTTAAATGTGCTTTAAAGAGATCGTCTGTTTCTGGTAGCTCCCGGGCTCAGTTTCACAATCATTCTTTAGAGGTAAAGCGTACCTTAAATTTGGTCTAAAATTTCAGCATATGAAAAGAGTCGTTTTATGTTAACTACAAAGAAAAGTTTGTGTTCGTAGATGATATCATCATCTATTTTCATTTCATCATTAAAATCAGCTTTTATGAATGTAAAACTTCCTTAAAAGTTTGCAATTCTCAGTCTTTGAAGTAAAGATCGAAGTGATCTTAAAGAATGATTGTGACACTAAGCCTGTAAAAAATTCGGACAAAGTAAATCCCGTAATGAGCCAATAATTTCGGACACATAAACAGGTAATCAAAAAAGCGCGTTCAAATTTTACGATGCATACAGTAAGGAGTTTAATTGTCCAAATATATAGGGAGGCCACGGCCAAGCTTACACAACAGATTTAAGAGGCAATGTAAGAAAAAAAAAGAAGAAAAAAAAAGACATTGTTAATGGCTTATGAACACGTCTCAAGAATCATT
This sequence comes from Anodontia alba, assembly GCA_964016985.1. Taxonomy (NCBI): domain Eukaryota; kingdom Metazoa; phylum Mollusca; class Bivalvia; order Lucinida; family Lucinidae; genus Anodontia; species Anodontia alba. The sequence goes on from OZ024821.1 coordinate 24,028,175, forward strand.
TCTCTGCCATATTTTCATATATGTCGCAAAAGACAAAACACTACCTTATTGCACAATGCTTGAACCGACATTAGCGTATGATTTTTATGTCCGTTGTGAGAAATGCACTCTCAATGTATGCGTACAATAGATGCCCAGATCAGACTGTGTACACCATCACACCGCGTCAATATGTAAGCTGAATATGGCTTTGCCAGTCCACATATGACGCGAGGAGCGAGGCCCTCCTACTTTGTTATTGCCAAAGAACTGTCAATGACATTATTTAATATATGGTAGACACAAAATAAGTGTTAATGAATATGCCACTGAACATTAAAACAAAAAGATAGATATAAAGGAGAATGAAAATATATAAATCCGACCCGCCCGCGGCATTAAATGCGAAAATAAGCTTTTATTGTAATTGATTGTGTTCTGTATATAAATCGCATCGACACATCTACTTTGCCACCAAATTTTATTGGAAGTCGACACCACACCTCTTTTAAGGTAGTTGTGTAACAATGTAATGTTCATGGTAAGGTGTTCGTAATTACCCTAGTCAGTTTAATGTTGTATGCTTTGGTGTATAAACGACAAAATCTGAAGTCCTCAATGACCCGCTGTGACGAATATTCGCTAAAACTGGGTATATAAATAAAATGTACACGACAAACTGTCAGACAGACTCTAACACTAACGAAATCCAGATAAAAACCAATATGCTTGTTTCTGATTTTTTCCGCTACCCTGGGAAGGCTGTGATTCGTGATTGTGGCTTTCACTGTTTGCTCAGACTAATCTGTTCGAATATTTACGGTAATACGACACTTCTTCCTTTAGTGCTTTGGAAAAGGACTACAGTCCTTTCGACATCGTTTCGAAAGACGTTTTTTGTTTGGCGTTTATTCTAAATGCAAATGACTTGTTCTGATTAACAAGAAGAAAAAAAAACAAACAAAAAAAACAACCGACTTTCTGAAAGATGTCGAAAGCGAAGTAGGTACTGTTGGCCATACCCGAAATTAGTTAAATCTGACAACAGATTTGGTAAAGCCACCAATAATATTGTTTTGTCCATTTTATAGTATATGTTGCGTCATTTATTTGGATTTGCTATGTTTTGTACCAGTATTCATGGCAAGTATACACCTGACACAATCCTACATGTAACAAATATTATTTGCCCTTAAAGTACTAATCACAACAGCAGACGACACTTTGAACTATTTGTTTTTCATTTGTTCAAAGAAAACAAGACTTGGCATTTGATTTAAATCGTCTGCCTACGATTCTCATAAAACGTCAAATCTCATTTTCTCTGAAAAATAAGAGTATCAACTTTAGAATATCATCTGTTACAAATTTGCTTAGCATTTTAAGGATTAGTAACACTTAACTTTATATTATTGCAGTTACAACCAAAAGGCTAGTCTTTAAACATGATATCATGTTATTAGAGACAATTACAAACAGACACACATCTTCACATCACGTCAGTCTGCTACCGAAAACAAGTTCGAGTATTACTGCTGTAATAAATACCGCATCACGCCAAACAAATGAGAGCAGCTGAGACCCAGATCATCCTATACATCTTTACAACTTAATCTGGAGCTTCGATTTTCGCTTACCTAGTCTCTCCCTGTTTTATGAAAATTCTACAAGTGAACATCGACGGACATGCATAGACGGGATTGGAAAGGTGGATAATCTGGGTTTACGCTAGTCGCCTACAAGTCAATCCGCCATTTTTTTGTGTGAAACGGCTTAATGATAGAAACGTAATCCTTTGTAAACAAATGTGGGAGGATGAGGAGAGGTTTGCGTGAACTAATTACAGTAAACGTATATGTATTGAAAACTTTGGGTAGGTTAAAATCATATACTACTCAATATTAGAAACGAGCCATTGTCGCTTATGGCGGGTAGGGGTGGGGGTGGGGCTGGGGGTGGCGGTGGTTGCGAGGGGATATAGTGTGACATGAAGGTGCCAGCCAAGGTCTTTCTTGCTTGCTTATAGAGCCTTTTGAGACTAGAATATATCGACGGATATAGAATAACTTGAGAAGACAGCGTGAATGCTTCTCTGTTTGTTCATGGATTAAGGTCCCTTGTCTCACAATGGGCGTCAAATTCGTCAACAAGAAGATTATCTGGATTAAAGTTCTGCGTATAAATACCTGAGCGACAGTCTCATCAGAGTCTACGCTTCTTCGGATAACCAAAGGACCATGTTTTCTTCAGGATGGACAACGATGATGAGACTATGCTTATACACAGATTGAATTTTGTCTTCCATGGACACACATGTCCCAAGGTACTTTTTCAACTTTTCACGAAGAGCATTATTGCCGTTGAAGAAAAGCATTTTTATTGCTTCTCTTATTTGCCGAAAGTTTCCCTTGTCACCAGATACATGCTTCTATAACACTTCCAAGATTGCAAAAGTAAAATTATGCTTAGGCAACGAACCAGATGAAATGTGCATCCAGATTGTATCAATTTCGTTTAAGTTTTGCAGCAAAACGTATTGCTAGTAGTCTTTGGTATCACTATTCATCAACAAGGACGCTTAATCCAAACGCGAAATACCGTGGGACAGAGCCATTTTCAATAACCTAAATGATATTAACCATGCCTTGGTAACAATGGCCCTATTCAATAATTAACGAGAAGAAATGGTTCTGACTTGCTTGTGTTTAGGTTTTACAAGACCTCTGCACTCTGATCTACTCAAATGAGGCGACACACCGTTTGCATAACAAAATTGTAACGAATCATACATAGTGAAATTCAAGCCCCTGTACTACTACTTAACTTTCTAAATTATTAAGTTCTTGCCTCACTGATATTAAAAATCATCATTACGAAAACATGCAAATTCAAATATACAGAAAATTTCACTTCCAAAAACTGAAAATTTTCAGATAAAAAAATCTAATATTTTTCATATTTCTGCTTAAAACATAGATTGTGGGTACTCGTTAGAACCGCCTCGGCGAGGCGTTTCTAACGAGTACCCACAATCTATGTTTTTGAGCAGAAATAAGAAAAATAATATATACCCCTGTAAACCCCAGTTTTACTACATAAAAGTGGGTTTAATGGGGTCAAAATTATATAGGCATGTTTTCGTGATGTGTAATCAGATATTGTGGAAAAATGTGCGAAAGAAGAGGCAGAAATGTGATCTGATCAATTAAAAAAATTGATGAGGTACATAATAAACTAAAGTCAAGAGGATTTCACGCGTCCAGTTCGTCAACATATGATTTTTCTACGCTTTTTACAGCTTTTCCCGATAATTTAATCAAACAGGAACTTATAGACTTAACGGAGAGTATTTTTCAAAGGGAAGGCTCTCCTTGTCATGCTTGTAATACTAGGAATGCATTCTTTACGTCTGATGACTAAAAACAATTTAAACTTTGGTCTTGTCAAAAAATTTGTGACGCATTATTATACCTTTTAGATAACATTTTCATCGGATTTGGCACTAAGTTACACAGACAAATTGTGGGAATTCCGATGGATACTAATTGTGCTCCTCTTGTAGCAGATTTGTTTTTGGTTTGCTATAAAAGAGATCTTCTTTCGCAAATTTGCCCTTCTGATGATACACAAGCTGATATTATTGAAGATTTTAATTCAACTTTCAGATATTTGGACGACTTTTGAATATCGGCAATAATTACTTTGAAGGAATGGTCACTCAAATTTATCATAACCAATTGAAATCGAACAAAGCTAATTCTACTCAAGCCGCATTTTTAGATTTAGATTTATTAATTTCTAACGGTTTTGTTTCTTCTTAAATTTATGAAAAAATTTATGATTTTGATTATGACATTGTTACTTTACCATTTTTGGATGGCGACGTTCCTCATGCCATTTCATATGGTGCTTACATTTCTCTACTTATTCGGTTGGCTAGAGTATCTAGTCATTTGGCTGACTTCAATACTCGTAACAAAACTTTGATTGTCACACTTCCCCGATACGGTATCATAAACTTAGGAAAGTTTTTTTTTCTCTAAGTTTTATCATCGACTTTACGAATTGATCCCTAAATACGATACCAAATTAAAAAAAAAAACTTCTGTTACACGGCCTATCGGAACCTGAATTTTATGGTGACTTAGTATATGAGTTTAGAAAAATTATAGGGAAAACTGAATGTTCTGTTGCCCGTAATGATTCATGACTGAGTTAAAGCCGCCACAAGGACCGAGGTTGGGATCCCGTAAAGCTACATGTAGCTTAAGCCCCACATCCCCACCCCTCACCTCCAGTAATTCATTACTGATTGTTCCAAGGCGGTACTTTTATTGTGGTACAAAGAGTTCCCAACTCTGCTTGTCGTCTGTTCATTTTGTGGCTGCTTTATTGCATTTGTATGCCTTTCCCTTTGGTGTTGGGGGCTGGATGTGGATCTGATTGTATCTGTTCCCGACCTCTTATTTACTTTACTGATCGACTGCACTGGATTTCTCCTTATCCAACGTTGATTTCCCAGGTGAATGAGTTAGGGCATTTATTTTAGGATGTACAAGCTAACAATATACTATTAGTTTTAGAGCAAATTAATCTTGTTCGCAAAATATAGATTTTGACCATTCCTGTGTTCCTGTTTTTGCCATATTTAACACTAATAAATCAGTTTGACGCAAATGACCCAGTTGGTGTGATTATCTGGGCCGCGCCATGCCAAAAGGTGTCTTCGGGCATATGCGAACAGCGAAGGCCCAGACCAGCCTGCGCATCCGCACACAGACTTATCAGGACCTTCATTGTCAGCTCATAGAATCATTGGGTACTGTAGTCAATAACGAAGTAAAGCAAACTTCCTGATTACAGTGAGACTACAGTGAATCCGATGAACCGCAACATGACAAACATTTGTTCCCATATACGTGGCCATTAAAATGAATTTGCTTTTGTACAGACTACTTAATGAGCGGGTTCATACGTAATAAAGCTTTTGTTTTGGTCTTATTTCCTCATAGAACATATGTTTTGAATATTTGTTAGAATCACCTCACTGAGGCGATTCAAACAAATATCGAAAACATTTGTTTCTTTAAAGTATTAAATATTCTCGCATAACTTGTGAGTAATTGCTACCTCTTAAGCAGAGATTTCGTAACAGTCAAATTGTCATTATAACGAATTGTGTGTCTTTATTGAGTGTCGTTATAAAGAGGGTCGTATATATATCCGCTGGCTTATGTTAGCATTTACCAAGAAGACACATTTTGTCATGTTGCGGTTCATCGGATTCCGAGAACGGCCACAGTACGGTGGTCTCGAACCATATCATCACGAAAACATGCCTAATTTTGACCCCCTTAAACCCCACTTTTATATAGTAAAACTGGGTTTTACAGGGGTATACATTATTTTTTATTTCTGCTCCAAACATAGATTGTGGGTACTCGTTAGAACCGCATCGGCTGCTCCAAACATAGATTGTGAGTACTCGTTAGAACCGCCTCGCCGAGGCGGTTCTAATGAGTACCACAATCTATGTTTGGAGCAGAATAATAAAAAATCAGAGTTTTTTTGGGTTTTTTTTGTTGTTGTTTTTTTATCTGAAAATGTTCAGTTTTTAGAGGTGAAATTTTCTATATAATTTGAATAGGCGTGTTTACATAATGGTATTTTTGCTGTTTATCTGGTGACGCTGGACAAGGGTACTTCAAATGCAATTTGAATTACAATTGTTCTCATGTAACCGAGAGAGATTTCTTGTGCTTCAAATAAACACACAATAAATCATCAGCTTGTCCACAACATAACAACTATTCAAGTTCTCATAATCAAACGATTCTGTAAATGCCTAATTTATCGTATGAGGTGTAAGTTTCTATTTATCCTCATTGCAAGTAATATAAAATTCTAAAAGTTTCCTTTAGAAACACACTATATAAACTGCTTTATGGAAGAGCTGGGTATGAGTACCATGACCAGCAAACCTCACATATAATCTCACTGCTATGTCCAAGGAAGAAATTCTACAAAACCACCATTCGGTGATACTGACATTTGGAATTTCCCTCCCAGAGAAAGATATTGACCTTTCCAAAGTGTACTGGATTCCTAAACTTCACAAGAATCTGTACAAGCAGAGATATATTGCGGGTTCAGCTAAGTGCTCAACCAAGCCTCTTTCTCAGATTCTAACACGAATCCTAACCGCAGTTAAAGAAGGCCTTCAGAAGTATTGTGACACTGCATATGCCAGAAGTGGTGTTAATCAGATGTGGATCCTGAAAAACTCCAAAGAGCTTTTAGAAAACCTAAAGGTACAATCTCTTCATTCCGTCAACAGTATAAAATCTTTCGAATTCTCTACTCTTTATACTACCATTCCTCATGATAAATTGAAATCTAAATTGAAGGAAATTTTTAACCAGTGTTTCTTCCACAAGAATGGTAACCGTCGATTTAAGTATGTTGTCATTGGCTACAAAGACACATACTTCGTTCGGGACCCCAAAAACCCCACTTTTATATAGTAAAACTGGGGTTTACAAGGGTATTCATTTTTTTCTTATTTCTGCTCAAAAACATAGATTGTGGGTACCCACAATCTATGTTTTGAGGAGAAATATGAAAAATACAGGATTTTTTTCATCTGAAATTTTTCATTTTTTGGTGGTTAATTTTTCAGTATATTTGAATAGGTATGTTTTCGTAATGTACGAGTTGATAACAATGTCAGACAGGATCCATTAAACACAGAAATAAGACAACGAACAAAAGGACACACAAAGAACAAACAACACCCGGGTTGCCATCTTGGAATGGTTAGGTGTAGAATCTACCAGGTGAAGGGGGATTAATTCGATTTTATTGGTTAAAACTCCTCACTCCAGGTTCAAATGTTGATGTGCTTCTTATGTGTACACACAGCATATGTTTTTGTTTTTGTTTTTTATGGAGAACAGGAAATCCCAGAATTATAACAAAATACTCCTCTAATCGATATAAAAGCAATATTTCATATATTATGATTCTTCTTTTTATATGTATATGTTATGATGTCCTTTTTTAAAATAAACAAGAATAAATTATATTCATCATTATTTCATTTAATTACAACAAAATCTTTCTTGTAAAGTCTTTGTACATGTATTTGCATATGCTTGCCTCATTCGATAAATAGTATGTGCTGCTTTTCTATACTTTCTCTTTACACTGTGATATGTATGTGCCGTAACGTGAGAAAATGTACCTTGTGCGGCCAACGAAGACTCATATCAACCTGCGCATCCGTGCAGTCTCATCTTATTCATTGTCCGCACTAAGAAAATTTGCATACTTGGCTATCCAAAATGCACCAAGTGAAGATTCTGATCAGACTGCGCAAATGCGCAGGCTGATCTGAATCTTCGCTGGGCGCACGTCCGAACGTACGTTTTCTCAGGTTGCGACTCAAATATGCTGAAATATGAATTGTGGCTTTGATTTCTTAATATAGCTACAAATGGTTCGGCACTGAAAGGTTTTAAGACAGAAACCGGAGAAACGAAATTAAGAACAGCAAACCGGCTTATAAGTTATAAGACTGTTTTAGATCAGTGCGAGGGAGGCTCTATTATTTTCGCAGGGCATTACTAAAACTTGTCAAATCTCTCGAAACTGGGGTAATTAACGCAACAGCACCATGTAAATAATTGTATTTCTAGGTTCTTTTGTTAAAATAAGCCCGAACTTCATTTAAGGAGTCCATTAAATTATTTAAGTCCTAGACACTTAAACAGCCCGAAGCTTTTTTATTCCTGTTTTAATATCATGCTAAGAACACAATTTTCCTTTAAATAAGATATTAATTCATTTTAGACTGAATACTGAATACAATTTCCCTCACTGTATATTGGAAGTTTTAGATTTGACTGGCTCTGTGATTTGAAGGGTCTTAGAGAAAAATGCCTAAACAGTTTGCAAACAGCGTAGACCCTGATCAGACGCCGCAGCCGCGTCTGATCTGGGTCTGCACTATTGATTAGTTACCCTTTAGGAACCTCCAGACTAAAATAGGTCAAATAAAATATTAATGTTGCAATACAGAAAAAAATCCTGTGCGCGTAACATGAGATCCAACCGATTTTCGCAATTTCATTTAGTGGTTAAAGGCTCCATATCCCTCGAAAATAGGCATTTTTTATCCAAGAAAGATTTAATAAATTGATATATAGTATCAATATGATCATAAAATGCAGCATCTGACAGCCTGTAAAATTTCAGTTATCCTCTCGTTTTTGAACTGAATCAAAAATGAAATGATTTTTTATCATATATTTGAATTAATGTTGGCAACATTAATTCAGAGATACGATAAAAAAAATCATTTCATTTCAAGAACGAGAGACTAACTGAAATTTTACAGGCTGTCAGGTGCCACAATTTATGATTGTATTAATACCATGTATCAATTTATTAAACCTTTCTTGGACAATAAAATGTCTATTTTTGAGGGATATGGTGCCTTATCCCTCAAAAATAGACATTTTATTGTCCAAGAAAGGTTTAATAAATTGATACATGGTATTAATACTGAGTAAAATTGAAGTGGAACTGATACAGATTCATAGGAGGCAGTTGTTTGTTCCTCCCGTCTGACATTGGGTCTACACTAAAAGGAAAGAATGTGCTCCCAAGAGCAGAAACATTCTTTCATTTTTGTGCCGATCCCTTTAGGCAGGGTACTGGTGAACAGGAAAGCAAACAGAATATTATCCCTTCTAAAAAGAGCCCTGAAATCTATCCATGTAACTAGTTCCCTTAATTTTCTGCACTATATTGTATTATTGGAAAAGAAGGAAACAATACAGTGTTTCTGTTTTATTACATGTAATGTATTTTGCATTGCAATGAGAAAATAAATAAAAAAATTGAAAGGTCAGCACATCTGAACACCTAAGCCCCGTGTTATACAATCGGATCTCAGATGGATCGTTTACCATGGCTAATTTGAACTCTTGTCTGAGTTCCTACGAAATTCTTCCGATAGCTCAAGAAAACAAATATTTAGTGAAATTGTCTTATTTTATCGTTAAATTATTTGTTGTGTGTATTCATTAGAATCGCAACATTCAGGCGATTCTAATGAGTACATACAACATACCATTATTGTATAGAAGATAGAAAACATTCCCTTAAATAATCGCCATTTGCTACCTGACCTGGCACCATTAGTAACCCTCAGTGGCTCGAACTACCCATGTCTCAAACAATTTTCTATGTTCCCAAAGATGTTCGAGGCATTGAAGTTAATTTTCTATGTTCCCAAAGATGTTCGAGCCATTGAAGTTAGAACTTCAATGGCTCGAACATCTTTGGGAACATTGAAAATTGTTTGAGACATGGGTAGTTCGAGCCACTGAGGGTTACTAAAGTTTACCAATTCTTCTTTACTACATATACTACGTCATAACGAAAACATGCCTATATAATTTCGACCCCTTAAACCCACTTTTATACGTCAGTAAAACTAGGGTTTACGGGAGTATACATAGACTGGCTCCAGTCTCCAGTGACTAAATATTTTTCTCATAATCCTGTTTGATAATCCACTAAGATAAAACAAAAAAAATATCATGACTATAAAGGCTGGTCACTAGTGACCAGCCTTTATAGTCATGATATTACTTTGGTTTTATTTTAGTGGCTCATTAAACAGATTATAAGAAACATTATTTTGTCACTAGAGACTGCAGCCAGTCTAGAGTATACATTATTTTTCTTATTTCTGTTCAAAAACATAGATTGTGATATTCGTTAGAACCGCCTCAGCGAGGCGGTTCTAACGAGTACCCACAGTTTATGTTTTGAGCTGAAATATGAAAAATATCAGAGATTTTTCATCTGAAAATTTCAGCCTTTGGTGGTGAAATTTTCAACATATTTGAATAGGCGTGTTACCGTAATGTGTACTACCTGTTGTTGTGTCTAAAAATCGCTGACTGTGTGGTAGACAGCGTAAATCCTGATAAGTCATCGCATTCTGACCTGGACGTAACCTTTTTGCGCAGGCAAATCTATCAGAATACCTTAGGGCGAATTGCTACACTTTCAAGGGAGGCAATTATCAAAATAACTTCGGTCGCTTTTCTGACTAGGGATCCCCTGAGAGCAAATTCTTCTTTTGAGAGTAGACCCCATTACCAGAAGGGGTTTGGTGAGCAGTAAAGCTAAAAGGACGTTACAAAAAATGTATTCTGGGTAAAAATGGCGGAAAATACACAAAGTGTATCCACTTCCGGTAAGGTAAATGCTGTGTACAGACCTTGTGCACAAATCCTTCAAACTGTGGTCAAACTTCAATGACTCAAACATTTTTGTATTCTACATTATGAAAACACGCCTATTTAAATACACAAAAAATTTCACCTCCAAAAACTGATAATTTTCAGATATAGAAACTCTTTTAATTTTTTTATCTTTCTGCCCAAAACATAGATTGTGGGTACTCGTTAGAACCGCCTCTAACGAGTACCCACAATCTATGTTTTGTGCAGAAATAAGAAAAATAATTTATACCCCTATAAACCCTAGTTTTTCTAAAAATGTAGGGTTTAATGGGGGTCAAAATTATGTACGCATGTTTTCGTGATGTTCGAGTCACTGAGGTTTAATCATAGCGCCAGTACAGGAGGCAATTTACGGAGATAATTTGTAGATAACGTTTCGAGCTTTAATAACATAATGGTGTGGTGAGTATACTCATTAGAATCGCCCGAATTAAATGGCAGAAAATCTATACGTGTATCCAGTACTCTTAACACGGTGAAGGTAAATTACAGCTGGTATCTGCCTAAAATGCTTCGCAAGTCTAGCTTTTTTCTTGAGTGAACATTGTTTATGGTCTTGACATTTACTGTCCTTGATTGTCTGTTCTGGAATCTGCTATTTTTGACAGCTGTCTCTATTGATCAGGACCCAGTTGTTCAAAGCTAACGACATCGTTAGTTAACGATTCGTTAAAATTTACATCGAGTGATACGCAAATATTCTGAAATTTTTTGCTAAAAATGTGAGTAGCTTTTGCAGTGCAAAAGCTACTCACATTTTTTTCAGCAAAAAATATCAGAATATTGTGTATTGAATCAGCTAAAACAGTTAACGAAATGACCCTTAACGCCGTCGTTAAGCTAACGACGCTTTGAACAACTGGGCCCAGTTGTTCTGCTAAACATTTAAGCAAGTATTACATTACGTTAAATAGAAAATTAAAATCAGAAGTCACAGGTCACCGGGCAATATTATTTATATTTATACTTCGTTTGTTAGAGATTAGGTCCTGCCTTGTCTACATTTGGGCAAAGGGGACATATAACTTTTAGTAAAACTCAGTACATTTAGCAGACATTACGATAACACGCCTATTCAAATATACTGAACATTTTAAACCACCAAAATTTTCAGATAAAAATTCGGATATTTCTCATACTTCTGATCAAAACATAGATTATGGGTACTCGTTAGAACTGCCTCGGCGAGGCGGTTCTAACGAGTACCCACAATCTATGTTTTTGGGCAGAAATAACAAAAAAAATGTATACCCCTGTAAACCCCAGTTTTACTATATAAAAGTGGGGTTTAAGGGGGTCAATGTTATATAGGCATGTTTTCGTGATGAATTTAGACTTCCTTTGACGTTTTTCAACCGTGTAAAAATTATTTATTTACTTTCTACATTCATTTATTTTTGCCTATGATTCAAAATACTATTACTTCCAGAAAACACCTTTCTGCTCCACTTTATACGAATAGCTTTTAACCCCAAAAAGTATCAACCAATCGTCAACAAACAAAGATGACTATTCAACACTGTCTCCCGGGTACAAGATGCAAACCTCATCAGTGTATCTACAATTCTTTTGTCATCTATACGCCTTTGCAGTTAGACCACATGTCTAAACGATATCTCAAATTAATATAAAATCATATGAGGAATTATGCAAATCCGTAGATATTTAGGGGATGCTGCATTTGTGAATCAGTGAGAAATGGTAAACTTATCTAATGGGTTTGCTGTGCCGAGGTACTTTTGCTGGGCTTTAAAGTACGATCTTCCAGCGGTCACGTGACTCGTACTCTATGTGCACCCTAAGGGTATTTATGGTATATGAAATCTTGATCAAACTTCAACTTACTGTATAAGTCTCATTTAATTATCAATTAAACGACTACATGTCCTAATGCAACACGATTCTTTATCTACCAAACGCAAAACGGCTGTTAATCCATCACGAAAACATACCTATATAATTTGATCCCCTTAAACCCCACTTTTATAGGGTAAAACTTGAGTTTACAGGGGTATACATTATGTTTCTTATTTCTGCTCAAAAACATAGGCTGTGGGTACTCGTTAGACCCGCCTCGGTGAGGCGGTTCTAACGAGTACCCACAATCTACGTTTTGAGTAGAAATAAGAAAAATATCAGAATTTTTATCGGAAAACTTTCAGTTTTTGGTGGTGAAATTTTCAATATATTTGAATAGGCGTGTTTTCATTATGAACACAATTAAAATAACGTTGAAAAACCTCATGTACGAAGGTTAAGCGAAATATTCAGGTGTACATGGTTAAGTGTGCAGCACGATGCCATCTGACAGACCTGTATAATACTGCTCAGTAGGCAATAAAATCTCAAACAACCTGTTTTAATATAGGGATCACCCATGGTTTTTCATGCATTAACATTTGCCGGGTCCCGAGGAAGCTGTTTGAACATGAGGCCGCTAGGCCGAGTGTTCAAATATCTTCCGAGGGACCCGGCAAATGTTATTGCAATGAAATAACCATGAATGATCGTTATTGTTGCATAACTTACGATTTCAACGGCAAACTATGACGAAAAGCCACAAAACTCCATATAAACTCTTCCTACGCGACCGTAAAACCAAGATGGCGGCTAGTTTAAAACGTTGCAAAGACATTCTGACATCATCATAAAATTTTACAATGCTACGTTCAGGGCGACAACGTTACGTCGCTTAACGTAACGTGAACAAAGCAAGGCCCCTCTTGTGATTTCAAAAGATCAAAACCCATGTTCAAACAGCATGTGAATTTCATGATTTGAACATCGGTTTAGTTGTTTGAACACGACTTCTAGCCCATTTAAGCATAGCTTCAAACAGCTATGTTCATAGAATTTTATGCAAGAATCTGTTTTAACCCATGTTCTGCTAAATCCGGATATACTCTGCCTTTGCAAGCCAACTGATCTGGATCTGCACTCTTTGCCATTCAGTATGAGAATTTGAATTTACAAACTGGATCAAGTAATCTGATTGGCTGAAAAATTAGAAGTGGGTGGGACATCTTAATTTATTTAGCGTGGCAAGGGTTAAGTGAATGGATACACTTTTAATGGGGAGGCAAAGCTATCAATTTGTGTTTGCATCCCTTTTGAGGCGGCCCCTGTAGCTTAGTGGATAGGAATGTCGATTCATAATCCATTAGGTTTCTCACCGCTGTGTGAAAACCAAGTTCTGCTTACGGATGGTCAGGTAGTTTTTCCCCGGGTTCTCCGGTTTTCGCCCACCTTTGATGAACGATAGGCTCGATATAAGTGAAATATTCTTGAAAGTGCCGTAAAACCCGATAAAAAATCCCTTTTGAAAAACCGCATTCTCCAAACAGATAGCTGGGAACTGCTGACATTGGGGTAAATTATTTGTCTTTAAGATTAGATTCCTTTTCAGTAGCAGACCAGGGTGCAGGTAGGCAAACAGGAAGTCACAAATGTTGTCTCTCATGTAAAATTGGCGGAAAATGTACAAAATGGGTCTAACCCTCTTAAGCGGGATTACATCATCTACTACACGTATTATTTTACAGCCCGCTTTGCATCTTCATGATAAAATGCTTTGTACAAGCCAAGCAATAATGCACCCTGTGATATATTCAATAATCTTGGCCTAAGTTTGCACTGCTGTTTAGAGGAATGTGTCCTTACAACAGAACTAGACGACGTACACCTAACTGGATATCTTGGACATCTGGCAGTTTCATTAGGAATTTCTGTCCACGGAGATGACATTGAAGTTACAGATACAACATATTTACATCCGCAAAACACCAAAGCCTGCAAAAGAAACTGACTGATAGAAAGCCTCATAAGTATCACTCTACTTGCGTATTGAAGGTTTAAGATCAGACGTGAAAACTCCGAAACCCAACCAGACATTTATAAAATATCGAACCACAAATCATCACGAAAACACGCCTATATAATATTGACCCCCTTAAACCCCACTTTTATAGAGTAAAACTGGGGTTTACAGGGGTATACATTATTTTTCTTATTTCTGCTAAAACATAGATTGTGTATACTCGTTAGAACCGCCTCGCCGAGGCGGTTCTAACGAGTACCCACAATCTATGTTTTGAGCAGAAATGTGAAAAATATCAGAGTTTCTTATCTCAAAATTTTCAGGTTTTGGAGGTGAAATTTTCAGTATGTTTGAATAGGCGTGTTTTCGTAATTTAAAAAAAAAGGCTACAGGTACGGAACACAGCCCCCTCCATCCCTACTTCCCACTCAAATCCATTTCATAATACCAAAATATTATTTTCTCGTAAACAGAACAAAAAAGAGGAGCATCAAAACTTTGATGGTTTAATGGATAGCTAATAGTTCCAATTACAAATAAGTGTTTAGTCCATATCGGCGCATATGTTTTTTCTGTCTCATTAACGACAACTGTCGTGCAAAAGCCGTTAGTATATATACCATGCGGTATACCGTGGTCAAGATTTACTTTTTTGTTCTAATGGAAATGCATTACATCAAACCTATACAGATGTAATCAGAATGTACTGGTTTAGTCGAGGACAGAAAAGCCAATCATATTTCCAGGCGATAAATATATATACAGATTCTAAAAGGAATAAGCCTATCGACACGGAAGACAATACTGTTCGGATTCATCTACGAAAAAGCGAGTCTGCGGAAAATCTACGACGAACAAAAATATACTCATTAGTATGCTCTTTTGAATTGCCGCTATATTTTTTTTCGAAAATATTGGTAAAAAGATTTTCCTGCCTCAACAAATATGTTTTTACTTTAATGCTTAAAGCTCTGTGAAATGACAAGATCAGATAGGTAGCTTCACAGCTTTAATTGCCTACCAAAAGGTCGTTCTTATCGCATTAAAAACGACAGTACCTTATAAACAAAGACTAGTACAATAAACCACGCGATAAGATCGACTGATTTCTCTGATACATTTTGTGAGGAGGCAGCACTGTCAACATTGTTTGTCCGTCTTGAAAAGGGCTCTACTTTTTGCCTGCTGGATACTGTTGCATGCTTTTTGTGGTCTGTGGATTTTTTTTTTTCAAATTAACTTTACTTTTTCAAAAAATATCTTTCAGGAATACCATCAGGGTGTCAAACAGTTTGGGTCCAGATCAGGCCGATGTATTTTTCGGGCTTGGTCTTAGTCCAATCTGTTTGCAAAAGTTATCAGCAGATGACAAAAGTCGTCACTAGCGGAGAAAGAGTTAAACAAGAATTTACTTTCCTAAGGACCAAATGAGTTCTTTTTAGAATAGATCCCTTTTCAGAAGAAGCTCTTTCTACTGACCATTCAAAAGCGGTTCGGCTGTTACAGTTCGTCGTTTTTCGTGCTCGTTGATCTCATGCGTGGCGTATATTTTGCCATTGCTCTTCATGTCTTCTTAGTTTGGTGTCATTTGGTGTCTTTTGGTCTTGCGGTGTCTCAAAAAGACTGTGCTTTGACTGTGTCATTTCCTGAGTACAGGGATCGGAAACTTTAGGATTAATCCTGACTTCAGGGTTGAGAACTTTCAATTTAAGCAATGAAATTTAACAAGACAATCCTTTGTTTCAATTTGTTTTGTTAATATATGCCTGAAATAACTTTATAAACTAATTATTAGTTGCATAGCTCAAGATAAGTCGGTGTATCCACAATTATAATTTTCTTATTTTTTCAATAAAAAAAACAACAAAACATTTGTTATGGGTACTCATTAGAAGTACTGATTAGAAGCGCAGTGGCGCTTCTAATGAGTACCCACAGCAAACTTATGGTTTTAGTATTTCAATTTCAGATTTCAGGATTTCAGATTTCATAAAAAGTATTTCAATTTCAGATTTCAGGATTGATTATTAGCGTTTATTCTCACCCCTGTGAGTATCTTCACTTATATGTTTGATAAGCAAACGGGAAACCACAAAAGTTGTTACCCTGCTAAAAATGGCGGAAGCTCTACCACGTGTATCTAGCCCCCTAATACAGATAATCTGGTTTAGTCTAATACATTTGTTATTGAAGACTATTCTAGGTTGTGCTACGATAAAAAGCTCTACAACGAACTAAATGTTTCAGACTAATTCCAATATACAGGTTAATACCTTAAACTCGAATAGCCTATTATAAACAAATATTCATTTATGCTATCATTTCGTAACAAGCGGTGGTTTAATACATCGCTGTCTTCATTTCTCTATAAAGTACCGTAAAATGTTTCGTTTAGTCCAACCGGAAAGCCTAGGCGATCAGCTCTTGTAAAGAAGAGGTTACTTTGGCTTCCGTTACTAGTTGCTGTTGTAATAGCTATTTTCACTGCGCATGATTCTAATTATTCTTGTTACATTTTAAGCAAATGTCATTTAACGCCACAAGCTGCAGAGATTTATGTCGATATTTATCTGAGCTGCGCTAAATGAAAAGGTGTCTCTTGGGCATACGTGGATATTGCAGGCCCCGATGCTCTCCACCACGCGCCTGTGCATCCTCTGATCGGAGCTTTAATTGTCCGCAATAGTCCACTGGGTTCTGTTAAATACAATCAAATTTCAATGGCTCGAACATCTTTGGTACCATGGAAATTTGTCAGAAAGATGTGTAGTTCGAGCAAATAAGAGTTAATCATGGCGCCAGGTCAGCAAGCAAATGGCGATTTTATGGCAGTGTTTTCGATTTTCAAGAAAAAATAATAATATGTTGCGTGTACTCATTAGAATCTCCTCGACGAGGCGATTCTAATAAGTACACACAACATAAATTTCAAAATAGAATAAGAAAATTTCCCTCAATATTTGTTTTCTTGAGCTATCGAAAAAAATCCGTAGAGACTCAAAAATGAGTTCGAATAAGCCATGATAAACGAGCCATCGGTGTTCGAACATTTGAAGTTCGACTGTAGTTTCCATGTATAGAAATGCTCTGTCCGACTGTGTATTCGCACAGTGGTCTGATTCTGCGCAGTCAGTATATGCTCCAGGACAACATTTAAGGCATCACGAAAACACGCCTATATAATGTTGGCCCCCTTAAACCCCACTTTTGTATAGTAAAACTGGGGTTTATAGGGGTATATATTATTTTTCTTATTTCTGTTCAAAACATAGATTGTGGGTACTCGTTAGAACCGCCTCTCCGAGGCGGTTCTAACGAGTAGCTACAATATACGTTTTGAGAAGAAATATGAAAAACATTACAACTTTTATCTGAAAATTTTCGTTTTTTTTTTTTTTGTTTTTTTTGTAGTGGTAAAATGTTCAGTATATTTGAATAGGCATGTTTTCGCAATGACCACAGTATATGCCCGATAGATTTTTCGCCACTTAACAAGGGTAATGATTTGTGACATCATGTTTACTTATCTGCTCAACATTTCCCTCCTGAAAAGTGGCTTACTCTAAAGGGAAACTTAATAAAACCGAGTCTCCGAGTTTCATTCTTTTAGGTGTTCTTTCTTTCCAAAGGTAAAGACTTTATTTCTAAAAAAAAAAAGGAGAAGTTTCTTCCCTTTTAGAATAGATCCTTTTAGAATAGATCCCTTTTCAGAATGTGAAATCAGTTTCGAAACAGTTGCATCACCCGAAAGCTTATCAATTCCCTTTACTGTCCTTTCAACATCTTTCGGAATGTCGTTTTTGCCTGGCGCTTTACGCAGAAGATGTAAATTTGCATTTTTTTATGATTTAATGTAAAACCATTCAACGTTACTATGTACACACAAAGGTTTGATTCTATTCATTGGTTTTAATAAATAGGAATATTTTCTTTTTCCCATAGTGAAAATAGCTGCATAAAATGCAGAGACTGGTAGGTTTTTAACAAGTTCAACTTGTTCAAAATTTATGAAATCATCACAATATTGTCATGGGACATCAATAATTTAAAAGCTATAAAAGAAAGCAAAAATGTTTTCTAATAAAAAATTTCAAACAATCCATTATTATAGAAATTGCATCGGTCAAACACATTTCTGTCCATAAAATTATTTTTACTATAAATATTTGAAGCCCAAAGCAGAGAAACAGTAAAGACAAATGGTTCTTGAAAAGATAATATCAATCAGAAATCCAGTTTCCATTTTGAATAAAAGGCTTAGTGAAAAACGTTTTTCCGACAGATGTCGAAAAGCACAGTAAACGTCTCATTGTATGTTTTCTAGGTTACCGCACTAAGTTACAGAATCACGAATAACAATTTATCTAAATTTGGTGTTTGGTGGCTTTCATTACAAGTTTATAGTGAATAAAGGTGAATAGGTAGATAATAAAGAGAGCAAACTTTGAGTTTTTATCTGCCGTTTCTAGGCGACAAGAAATGTCGTATCTGTTATAAAACTTATTTCTCAATGCGGTTTACATTTAACGAAAAATCAATTTTCTTCGAGCCACTGTCTGAAAAGGGAGGCAGTACTTTTTTCTATTCGCATATTATGATATTTTTTCTGATCAATTCCAAAATATATTTATTACAAAAGCACGCCTTTTCAAATATATAGAAAATTTGACCTCAAAAAACTGAACACTTCAGATAAATAGCTGATATTTATTCATATCAAAACATAGATTGTGAATACTCGTTAGAACCGCCTCGCCGAGGTGGTTCTAACGAGTACCCACAATCTATGTTTTTTAACAGAAATAAGTAAAAATAATGTATACCCCTGTAAACCCCAGTTTTACTATATAAAAGTAGAGTTTCAGAGGGTCAAACTTATATAGGTATGTTTTCGTGATGATAATATAAGCACAAAGTGAGAAAAAGTACCTTTTGACATATGCGCCAAACGAAGACTCAAATCAGCCTGCGCATTCGCGCAGTCTTATCAGGGTATCCATTGTCTGCACAAATAGACTGCATCATTGGCTTTATAAATGGCCCATATAATATGTCTTCTATAGGTTACTGCACTAAGTCAAGGATTCACGATTATCTAAATTTAGTGTTTCATAGCTTTTTTGAAAAAAGAAAAAAAAAGAAAACATTATGCTGAAATTAAGGTGACTAGGTACGTACTAAATAGAGTACACTTTGAGGGGTTTCCGTCTTTTCTAGCAGACAAAGATTGTCTGAATTAAGACTCTCTCCTCAATGCAGCCTACATTTAACTATTTCATTGCCATAGGCGATAATAATAGGCCTTTGCAAACAGCATGAGCCGTCTCATCTAGATCTATGCTGTTTGACATTCAGTCTTTCAACTTTACATATAAACTGCTTTTCAAGCAATGGTTTGTTAAAAAAAAAAAAAAAAAAACAGACGACAAATGTCGTCTGAAATTTGGCAGCTTAAGATTTGAAGATAAACCAGTCTTTTCCCCGAGTAACCCTCTGAGAGGGGAGGCAGCACTTTTCGGGTGAAAGTGATCTTTAATGAAGTTGCATCTATTCGCAAATTAAGGCATATGTTTTCTGATCAAATCAAAATTAATTCTATGTAAAATGTACGGTTACAGTCCAGATGTACTACGATAGACGTTATATCGCTGTATCAATATCACTCACAATAAAAGAAAACGCAGCTTTGGATATGTTCACCAAACGAAGACTCAAATCAGCCTGCGCCTCCGCGCAGTCTGATCAGAGTCTTCGTTGTGCATGAAGAAAATTGCATCCTTATCTATCCAAAATGCGCTCAGTGAAGATTTTGATCAGACTATGCGAATGCGCAGGCTGATCAGAGTCTTCGTTTGGTGCACATGTCTAAAAGTACATTTTCTGATGTTGTAACCCATATGTAAAATGAAGTGTTCCATGCAGTCTAGACTTAACATTTGTCATGCTGAATAAATTAAAATGCCACACCCAATTTTAATTTCCAGCCAATCGGATTACTTGATCCGGGTTTTTGATAGAAATTCACATATCTAATGACAAACAGTGCAGATCCAGATCAGTTGGCTTCTTCAGAAGCCAACTGATCTGGATCTACACTTATTGCTAAGAAAGGGCATGTCGTGTTTAGCAAAAGAAGGATTAATGTGACAGACGTTATATGCCTGTATACATATAAAGCCTTCTTTGTCTCTTTGACGGTGGACAGTGTCTCCTAACTAAGCACAGGGATATCTGTAACCTATAACTCGTTGAAGATGAATACAAAATGTATAACTGTCCATTGTGTTTGACTTTGATGGTGTTCAGCATGGGCGTGTTTTACTTTTGTTCTGATGACAGTTAACCGCAATACACACACACTTCCATAGACTAAAACGATTTTGAATTTTCAGATTCTATTTTCTGCCTGCGTGTTTCAAATTCTATCAGTAATTTTTTGCGACGTAATGTCATCATCTTTATTCACTTCACGATGTTACAGCGTTCTAAGGGAAATATCTTCTATGAGTTCTGTTTCCCGCAGACATTTTTAATAATAACTTCCGATACAAATGTATATAATGTATTTGAAATACTCAAGACAGCATGTGCATTTACACGGTATTTACATTGTACTAATAAAAATTTAGTCGACCTGCAGAAATGTGGGCCTAAATCATTTTCAAGGTATATTTTTGAATAGTTTTGCTTCATAAAAGAAACAAAGGTAATGGGTAAAATCGTCATGAAATTTGTTTAGGTTACTTTTAAGGCGAAGTAAACAATAACCTGACGTGGAGCTCAGCCGGTGCTAATGACAATATAATCGACGCGATTAGCGACCGTGAAAGAGTTTTTTACCATAACACAAGCGGATTTCTGCTCATGTATATTAAAGCCTTGTTTCTCTTGTAGGGTTATATCTGAGTTGATCATCTTAGATAATTTGGGATGTGTGTAAAGACAAATTAAATTTCTGAAATTATTCCAGTGTATTTCGCCAAACATGTACCTCCATTTAGTATCTAACTTATACTATTTATGCCTGGTGAAATAGTCTGTCTCAATCCTTTGGACAGGTCCATTTCCAATAGTTAGTTTGGTTAGTTTTTATCATAACCATGTTTGAAAGAATTTCCTGTCTTATATGCAAACACTGTAGACCCTGATCATGATCTGGGTCTACACTTTGTGTCAACATCCCTTTTATGGGATACTTGGCATAGATAGGTTAAAGACTGCATTTGTTAAAGACTTCCCAGCTAGCATTCTACGTAAATCTACATCGGGCCGTCATCGGCCCGTCAGCTACCCTGACGGGCCGATGACGGCCCGATATAGATTTACGTAGAATGCTGACTGGGTTAGTACATGTATGCTGGGTAAAAAATCAGTATACCATATCTTGAAATACTTTTCTTATTTTTCTAGAAAACAGGCATTGATATTTGTGGAAATTAAGAGACAATTTGCTTGAAATCGCAAGGACTTTTTTTCTGGAAAAAAAAAACTTCATTAATTTGCTGTCTGCTGATTTAAACTAGAGAGTTGTAAAGATTAATTCCGAATTAGTTTGTGTATCTCATTATTGTGCGTTAGTGCCCAATGGACTTGCACTGAACGAACCTGACTTCAAACAAATTGTTTCAAGTATATACATAAAAATGCCTCACAAGTAGACATGTCGGAAAAGCATAGAAATAATTGATGCGAATCGTTGAAGAATAAGACTAATACGACCTGCATCTGAGCAGCGCCGTCTGCTGGTGCACGGGCTGACCTAGACATTTAATGTTCGCGTGGAGTAAGAGCTTTTTTATGTCGCTAATTATATTTGATAGTTTATGACCACAAGGAGTTTCATAGCATTCAGTCAATCAGTTTATTTCTCCTCGACCTAAAATACCTGAACAGTACTGAAGTGGCTTAAGAAAACAAAATGTCTTATGTCAAGGAACGTCATCGATCGACCATACAACAAAACAATACCGATGTGGAAAGTATATGATTGTACTAACGTTCTGTTTAATGTGTCTGTTGCAAACTCCTTTTAAATCTTTGATTTGAACTAATACACATGGTAGATTTTACGTCAACTTCACAAAAGGAGACAATATTTCTGAGTTTCTCTTGGTTTTCTCTTTAAAGAAAGCTCTTTTTGAAAAGGGCTACTCCATCACGAACACATACATATTCAAATATATTGAAAATTTCACCACCAAAAAGTAAAAGGTTTCAGATAAAAATTCGGATATTTTTCATATTTCTGCTCAAAACACAGATTGTGGGTACCCGTTAGAACCGCCGAGGCGGTTCCAACGAGTATCCACAATCAATGTTTCTGAGCAGTAATAAGAAAAAAATAATGTATACCCTGTAAACCCCAGTTTTACTATATAAAAATTGGGTTAAAGGGGGGGGGGGGGGGGGTAAAATTATATGGGTATGTTTTAGTGATGCTATAAGGAGAGAATTTTCTACAACGGGGAACATGCTCTCTCAATTCATACATTACGAAAACACGCCTTTTTAAATATATTGAAAATTTCACCACCAAAAACTGAAAATTTTCAAATAAAATAACTCTGATATTTTTCATATTTCTGCACAAAACATAGATTGTGGGTATTTGTTAGAACCGCCTCGCCAATCTATATGTCTTTAGCAGAAATAAGAAAAATAATGTATACCCCTGTAAACCCCAGTTTTACTATATAAAAGGGGTTTTGAGGGGGTCAAAATTATATAGGTATGTTTTCGTGATGTAGAAAAAAAAAACCTTTTCCGACGCCAAAGACAATCATTTTTGATAGTGCTGCCCCCCCCCTCCCCCCGCCCCACACACACACACCTACATCATGTCCCCTTAAAAGGTATAGCTGAACAACAATACCTCGAACACCGATGGATCGTTTACCATGGCTAAATCCAGCTCGTTTTTGAGTTCTACGAAATTCTTTCGATAGCAGAGAACAAATATTTAGGAAAATTTGATTATTTTCTCATAGAATTGTATATAGTGTTTACTCATTAGAATCGCCTCATCAATGCAATTCTAATGAGTCTACACAACATACGAATATTGTGTAGAAAATCGAAAAATATTGCCCTTATTTGTTTGTGTTGAGGTTTTACGGCCCAGTCAACCCAATGGGGTCATGTCGAGCGCGGTCAGTTTACCTAACTACACGTTTACTGGGCAGGCTTTGTCCTCAAAGCGGTTAACCAGTATTGTGCACATTCCTTGGCCAGAAACTGACAACTCTCCTTCCTGGATCAGCGGAAGGGAGAGAATGACCGTAGAAAATATTTCATGACCAATCTCCACGAAAGAATGTTGCCGACCTCGGCGGGGGTTGAATGGCGACCTCCTGTTCTCCAGTCGGACGGCGCATCCAACTGAGCCACCGAGGCCGGCAAAAATAAATATTGCCCTTAATGATCGCTATTTGCTTCTTGACCTGGCGCCGGGATTAGCTCTCAGTGGCTCGAAAGACCAATATCTCGAACAAATTTCCATGGAGGCACAAAGATGTTCGAGCCATTGAAGTTCTACTGTATAGCCTTTAACCCATTTAGTCTGGAAAGTAACACATTGAAGGAAGTGGAAACAGCAGACATGGTTTTATTGAATCTTATCTGTTCATTGCAACAGTGCTTACGCATCTTACATGTACCAGCAGCTTGCGCAATGCTTTGTTGTCAAATTACATCAAATGGGTTCTTCGAAGACAAAGGCTCATTTTATTTTGTATTACTAAAACGGTAAGAGGTTTCTGGACTGAATCTGTCATTTAAGTGCATAAATATAAATAAATTGCCAAAAAGGCATATGCAAGTTTTCTGGACCAGCCTAATTCTTAATGCCCCTCATATACATTTTCAAAATCCCGGAACGGTCTCAATGATCAGAGAACCAGAAAATATAAACTACACTATAATCAGGTATGGACAGAGGTTTTATGGCCACTATAAGGCACTGACACCAGTAATAGTGAAGAACAATAAATGCTTACATGAATAACCCTTGAGAGCTACTAATCTACATATAGAGTTAGTTTGAACCCTCCTACTAGTTAGTTTCGGACAATAAGGCCTTATCAGGGACCCCCATATAGATTTTTATAATTCTCAGAATGGGCTCAGTAGTCACAAAGAACGAGAAAATATAAACCACTGCAACCAAAACAGCTGGGGCTACTCTTTAAGGAAAGAAGAGTAGAAGAGTAGCCCCCATCCCTGTGGGAAGTGATGCAAATATCATTTCAGTCAAAAGGGTACAGTAAAACCTGTGTAAGACAGCCACCTTTTAAATTGACCTTAGTGGTTGAAATGGAAATGTGGTTGTCTTATAAAGGTACATGTCATGTATTTTTGCTAGAAAAATTACATGACATTTATCTTTATAAGACAGACAACTTTTTCCACATCAACCACTATTTAGAGCCAGTCTCAAAGATGGCTGTCTTACACAGGTTTTACTGTATACGTTCCCATTTATACAGAATGATTTTAATAGTATACCTCAAATTACGTGTAATGATCTAGTATAACATATATATATTACCTGATCCGAAGACTAATTGTGTACACCTCATATGGACCTTTCCTAGTTCCTAATATTATTCCTTCGCTCAGTAACGTAACATCACGTCTAATTTTGTTTGCGAATCAGAATGAGAGAGAATGATTAGTCCAACTATGTCTTCTTCCTAGATGGCGACAGAGCATGTCAAATGAGTACGTAGCTTGCCGTGAATGCAAACCTGAGACCTTTGTATAACCTGCAGAAGATCCGGTACTTGCTGCAAGGCCGGCATTGTAAATATATGAATGGTGCAAAAAACAGGTATGTGTAATTTATATTTTAGATGAAGTGTATGTGTGATCAAATATGTTTTAGTCTGCCTCGCCTAAATTCTACGCATGCTGGGTAAAAATTGCAGTTAAGGACATTTTACATGTCTTATTTTTCTCATAAAATAGGGGATGATATTCATGCGGTTGTGTCCTTAAATTGTCTCCTAGCATGAATGTCACACCCTATTTTCTGGAAACAAAAGTAAGAAAAATATCATCAATTTGCCCTCTGCTGAATACCGATAGATAGAATGCTGAAGTTTAAGCAATTAAGGTAGTGGTATAATGACCTGAACAGTTATATGAATTCGATATTGCAACCAATTTCTTGATCATTAAGTTAGTAAAATAGTCTTAATATGTCTGATTTCTATATCAAATTGGCACAGGTCAGTCGATACGTCCTAATTTTACGCCTATTTCCTACTGTGTAAAATATATTTGTGGTCACAGTGAAATCTTCGCGTCTATAAAAATGTGTTGGAAATAGTTGTTATTTTCCTAATCACCGTCTGACGATTTGTCTATTTTGAGATACTGCTTGATTTTGGAAACTGATTTGGTTTCTAAAAGTGGTATCCGGTGGCAGTTTATATTTATATAGCGCTTGATTTTGTTAATGTAATAGTGAGTAATAAAGTGACTATGCGATTTTAGGGTAATTGGATGGGTGGCAATGGTAACATATTTCATTAGGGTAACACGCCTTTGTGAAATGTTGCTTCTTAGCCATAGCTCTAAATAAACCATTTTTAACCGAAAATTGATATTTCAGCATAAATAACTTTTGTGCAGGATTTGTAGTAGAAACTATTTGGTATCTCTGTATTTTAATTTACAGATATTGGGATTTAACATGTTAGTATCTATTTGATTTAAAATATTAAACACACGCCCTATTTAAAAGAAAATTAAAAATAATCTAGTTTTAAGCTGCCGTTTTGTGTAATTAACACGTCAAGAGCAGATGATCACACAATTAATATTATATATTGACGCACATTCAGGTGAGTAGAGGTAAGGTAGATCTACCTGACTGTTTCTCCGACATGTTTCACCAGGGGGAAAGTCATTATCACTTGCAATTTGCTTTCCTTCAGTCTTTGTACCTTCAGAAAAAGGGTCTGCTCAGAAAGAAGGAATTTTCCCCTTCTTCCCCACGAACTGGAGCTTTTGTTTCGTTTTGTGTAGATCCCTTTTCAGAAAGGATAAAAAAAGATTTGACAGTTGCCGCTCCTAAGTGTGTATCCATTCCGCTTAAACCCACTCACCTTACTGCAATGTATTAAATGACGCGGCCAGTTTAGGGACAGACCTTTGTAACTGCAGGTTTCTATAGGCGTCTGTATTTCATTCTATTACTCGAAGATATGGGTCAAAGCAGATTGTATTACAGGTTTACAGACGTTTGCCTAAGGTTAATAATTTAATCAAGTGTGCGCTAACTCATATCATCCTACGCATCCGACCAGTCTCTTAAGAGGTTTTCTTGTCTGTTGATTCATTGGATAGTATCAGTAAGAGGACAGTGAAGGCCCAGATTAGCATGCGCATGCAGGCTGATTTTGGCCTTAAGTCCCGAACATTCTGTTGCTTGACACGGCGGATGCTAAACGCAGCATTTATCCTCTGACAGACTAATGCCTGTAATTTATAGGACCATTTGGTGTCTAGATTGGTTTGCCTGTAACTTATTGGGTCACTGGGTGCCTAGACTGGTTGTCATGCAATATAACGGTTTCATTAAAATTTATTGTCCGCTTAAGTACCTTATTTGCTTTTCCAATTATTCAATACCATTTTTATTTCTATTGCTTCCACTCTTCACCGACCTAACTGTCACAATTAATTCGGACTTAACTTACTTGACATGTTCAAAAGGATACTGTGGTAGAATTGTAATCGAAAATTGATAAAATTTAAACCGGTTCTCAACAACAAGATGATACGCAGAACCTGGTGGTCTCTGAACGTTATATTCAGGGTGAAATACAATAAACACTGCACGCACCCTTGAATAATGATTTTATATAAGAAGTATCTCCAATTTAGTCAGTCTACGGTGGAATCGATAGGTGTAACAATCCCTTATTACATCATGTCAAAGTCTTTGATTTCTGGGTCTCGGCGTTGATCGACATCTATAGCATTTTATCTAGCCAAACAGAGATTTAATCAGTTTAATAGATGACACTAATCATCACGAAAACATGCCTATATTATTTTGACCCCCTTAAACCCCACTTTTATATAGTAAAACTGAGGTTTACAGGGGTATACATTATTTTTTCTTATTTCTGCTCAAAACATAGATTGTGGGTACTCGTTAGAACCGCCTCGGCGACGCGGTTCTAACGAGTACCCACAATCTATGTTTTGAGCAGAAATAAGAAAAAATATCAGAATTTTTTATCTGAAAATATTCATTTTTGGGTGATAAAATTTTCAGTATGTTTGAATAGGCTTGTTTTCGTAATGAGTATCAATATAGATATGGTAATTTATGTTGCTTGTAAGCTGAAATTATTACCATAGTTCGGCACTCATCTACTCAAAGTGGTAGTAGCACAATAAATATCCCAACCTATTTTGCAGATTGATGAGAGGGAGGACCATTCTTTTCCAATGCACTGTATGTTTCGCAGCCAATATTTTACAAGGAACAAAAGTCGGCCTCAGAATATTGCCGCAGACATTTAATGGTTGACACTACCTGTGTTTGCTGCGTTTAAGCAATGAAACTGCATTTTAACCAGATTTTGATTTTGAGTACTTGTAGTAGAGGGTCAGGATATTTGGAGAGGGACTTAATTGTAGCCTGTGAAGTGTGATTTTAATGCAACACTCGCTACAAGTACATGTATAATGCACTATACTATATGATATTGAAAATGCACTATACTATATAATATTGAAAATGTAAAAATATTTTCTTAACTGACATAAGTAGTGTAAAATTTTAATATCCTTCAATTCTTTTCCTGAGCTTGTTACAATGTATAATGTTTGTATTTTCTGTATACCCGCCAGGTAGTTTCGTATGCTTAGCGCAATTGTAGAAACTGAAAAGCCGGCTAGATTTTATGCCCCTTTCAACTTTATTTAAGTCATATCAAAGTAACTAAGTGAACTCAGGAACAATCAGACCCACATCAAGCCCCCAACACCAAGATGACTGAACAATGATAATGGGTGGCTTTGCACAATGATCCAAAGTAATGCTGCATTCCGGCCGTGGCAGTCGGGAGTTCAAAGCATTTAGTAAATACTAGGACCCTTGCTATACGAACCTCACCGAGCGAAATAATATCGTCACATGTATACATAAAGTGAAGTCTTAGATCAACATGCGCGTCTATGAAATCTGATCAAGACTCTTTCAAGGGATAAAACTCTGTCAAAATTGTTTCTGTTATGTTCTCTCATTGGGAGTTAAATCTTTCCTTTCAGACTGGATCCATTTTGTAGAAAGGGTTTGATGTAAATGCAAGCATAAGGAAAATAAAAATAAAAAAGGATTGCCTTTGGAAACAAAAATAACACACAACATCACGAAAATCGGAGACTCGGTTTGATTGAGTCATATGCAACACTGTAGTTTGCGAAGCTGCATACGCACCCCGAACCCCCCCCCCACCACCACCACCACCACCATCACACACACACACACACACACACCTCGCCTACCGCAGGCTTAAGCGGTATTCGATTTTCAAGATAACCAGGATGGGTTAATGAGCCAACAGGAAATAAAATATAACCTGCACTATGATGATGTACGGGGAGACTTTTTACGGCCGCCACACGGCACAACACCAGCTACAGTAGAGTAAAATAAGTAAAAAAGGATTGCCTTTAGAAACAAAGAACACACAAAATCACGAAAATCGGAGGCTCAGTTTGATCGAGTCTCTTCATATGCAACATTGTACTTTGCGAGGCTGCATATGCCCCCAGCCGGTTTAAGTGGTACTCGATTTTCAAGATAATCAGGATGGGCTCAATGATCCCAAAGGAAATAAAATATAACCTGCACTATGATGATGTACGGGGAGACTTTTTACGGCCGCCACACGGCACAACATCAGGAAGTCACAAAAGCATTCTTCCTTTTCAGATCTGAAGAAAAATCTACTAAGTGTATTCATTTACCTTAAAGAGTTACTGAAGTAATTTTGCAACACGTTTGTGGATGTCGCTTACATATTTTTGTTTTGGATAGCCATTTGACCACTTTGCTGGAAAGCAACTGTCCGTTTGGCTTTCCGCTAGTGATGTTTCCATTAGGGTCTAGTTATTTCGTGTTTGTGGTTTTTCCCTTTGATATCTCTGATGGGAGGTGCGGGATAATTGTATCGGTTCCTCATCATTGCCTTCCCTTCTATTATAGTTTTATTTGAGGCATACGTGAGAAGATATCATTTGACATATACTCCCAGCAAAGACCGACCAACCTACTCCTGTGCGCAGTATGATGAGTCTTTACTGTCCGACTGGAAAAAACCGGAGCCTTGGCTATCAAGAGAGTGTCTAGCGAAGACACTTATCGAACTCCGGAAGAGCTGGCTGAGCTGAACCGACACTGAAAGCACTTGTCTGAAGGGTCATTTTCTTACATTATGAACCGTATTATAACATTACGAAAACATGTCTATTCAAATATACTGAAAAGTTTACCACAAAAAAATGAAACTTTTCAGATAAAAAAAATCTGATATTCTTCATATTTCTGCTCAAAACATAGATAAGGGATTCTCGTAGAACCGCGTCAAAGAGGTGGTTCAAACGAGTACGCATAATCTATGTTTTTGAGCACAAATAAGAAAATAATGTCTACCTCTGCAAAGGCCAATTTTACTATATGAAGTGGGGTTAAAGGATGTCAAAATTATGTAGGTATGTTTTCGTTTTCATTGTAATCACAACAACTGCCTATGTTAATGTGGCGTTCAAATCTTTGATTCCGTGTACGACGATACTTGGAAAGATCTTAAGTCTGAATAGAAGGAGGAACTAAATGGAAGTCCTGAAGACTATTCTTGGCATTGATGACCAAGCAAGAAGAAGGTAGTAAACTTGATTTCAAGCGATAATAGACGGCTCACAGTGTAATGTCCTGCGTTGGAGGGATGTTTAGTGATTAGCCATTGACTTAATATCTTGGACTGATTGCTTTTGTGATGCAGACACTAAAGCTAAATCAAAACGTATTTGCTGTTCGATGATGGGTATGTTTTTTATGCAGCACAGTTTTGAGGCCAATTTTCGGTCAATTCGAGCTCCCCAATTTCCACAGTTTCTCCAGTTGGAAGAAAGATCTGAAGATACAGTGAATTTTCAATGGACTCTGGATAGTTTTCTTCGCACCGTGTGGTAGATGAAATAAAAGGTTGAGGCGATGGATTATGCTTACCTCGCAGCTAAACTGATATTATCCGTGCAAATTGCCGTTCGGGCGCCAACTTTGACAGCAACAGATACAATTTGACTCTACTGACGTTAAAACTATCGTACGTTCGTTGCATCTTGCTATAAGATGTTTGAAGCAATACAGAAATACTGGTACGGGTAATGATATTTCAAGAACAATGTATACGAGGGATGTTCACAAAGAATTGCTTATTATGTCGTTGCTCGATAGCCACATTGAACTTGAAAAATATCTGCATAGTGCTATCCAGTACCTAAATAATGATGTAAACATGTGCCTATAAGTCTAATTGAAAGACAGATAATTTGCCATTTGAATACACACAGTCGTTGACAACTGTAGTAAAATGGTTGGTAAAGGTTTTGCCAAGAAGGAGGGAATGCGGGCCTACATAAAAGCTCGCTATAAGATAGGTTGTTTTTAAACAACTACTTACTGAAATTTCTGTTGTTTATAGATCTATTAATGTGTCTCATGACACGTTTCGTAGATGAAAAAAGAAATTTGATTTTGGGTAAGAGTCGATCAAAAATGCACCCAAATCAGGAAAGCCAAAGTCTGCATCTTGTTACTAAATTGTATCAAAAGTAAAAGAAATTGTTAAAAGAGATGCTAGATATACAGAACGTGATATAGCACCAATGTTTGGCAGCTCACTATTAAGAGTTCATTACATTCTAAAGAATATCTTGACTGTTAGAAAGATTTCTGCCAGATGGGTGCCTCATTTGTTGACTGATGGTCAAAAGAAGCAGAGAGTTAAAATAGCCAAACAATTGCTCTAAATATTTACAAAATATGAAAGAAATTTGCAAAAGTAGTTACTGGCGATGAAACTTGGGTTTATTATTTTTAGATTGTAAGGAAGGTTGGCAAATAAATAAGCCAAAGTCTGCATCTTGTTACTAAATTGTATCAAAAGTAAAGGAAATTGTTTAAAGAGATGCTAGGTATACAGTACGTGATATAGCACGAATGGTTGGCAGCTCACTATTAAGAGTTCATTACATTCTAAAGAATATCTTGACTGTTAGAAAGATTTCTGCCAGATGGGTGCCTCATTTGTTGACTGATGGTCAAAAGAAGCAGAGAGTTAAAATAGCCAAACAATTGCTCTAAATATTTACAAAATATGAAAGAAATTTGCAAAAGTAGTTACTGGCGATGAAACTTGGGTTTATTATTTTTAGATTGTAAGGAAGGTTGGCAAATAAATAAGCCAAAGTCTGCATCTTGTTACTAAATTGTATCAAAAGTAAAGGAAATTGTTTAAAGAGATGCTAGGTATACAGTACGTGATATAGCACGAATGGTTGGCAGCTCACTATTAAGAGTTCGTTACATTCTAAAGATATCTTGACTGTTAGAAAGATTTCTGCCAGGTGGGTGCCTTATTTGTTGACTGATGGTCAAAAGAAGCAGAGAGTTAAAATAGCCAAACAATTGCTCTAAATATTTACAAAATATGAAAGAAATTTGCAAAAGTAGTTATTGGCGATGAAACTTGGGTTTATTATTTTTAGACTGTAAGGAAGGTTAGCAAATAAATAACCCAAAGTCTGCATCTTGTTACTAAATTGTATCAAAAGTAAAAGAAATTGTTAAACGAGATGCTAGGTATACAGTACGTGATATAGCACGAATGGTGGGCAGCTCACTATTAAGAGTTCATTACATTCTAAAGAATATCTTGACTGTTAGACAGATTTCTGCCAGGTGGGTGCCTCATTTGTTGACTGATGGTCAAAAGAAGCAGAGAGTTAAAATAGCCAAACAATTGCTCTAAATATTTACAAAATATGAAAGAAATTTGCAAAAGTAGTTACTGGCAATGAAACTTGGGTTTATTATTTTTAGATTGTAAGAAAAGTTAGCAAATAAATATGGACCACCCAAATCAGGAAAATACCTGTAAATGCAAAACGCACGTTACGTGCAACTAAAAGTTTGTATGCAATCTTCTTCTCTGGCGAAAGAATTGCAATACAGGTGCCAGTATAAATGGGCAAAAACCTTACTAAAAATACTACAAGAATGTGGTATTGAAGATATTGAAAAAATACTATCAGGAACGGCGCCAAGTCACGGGTTTCAAACATGTCCGATCTCTACATGATAATGCCCTAGCCCATACCTCTGCCATTGTTAAAAGGGTTTTGCAAAAAGAAAACGTAACAGTTTTACCACTCCCTGCATTTTCACCAGATATTTGCCCTTCATGATTTCGATTTCTTCTTTTTTTCGGAAGTTGATAACCTTTCTCGCTGGACATGAACGGAAGAAATTTGTCATACTTACATTTTGAATGTTTAAGATAAGCAATTCTTTTGGAACATCCCTCGTAACACGAATATGCGTGCTGCGACAGCCTTTTGAAACCGATTGTATCAAGTTTAAAGGGCATGGTGTTTACGACATTCATTTTGTGCATATTTAATATTTATTATTGTTGGAACAACAGTGACAGAAATATAATACGATACAAATAAATCCTTTTCCTGTGGTAGAAACAATGTCCAGGAGATATATGGCGTTGAATGGGCGTTTGTACAGTGTTAGTGACAGTGATCTAATGTTTGTTCGGTGTCAAGTGTCTGGTCTGTGTGTGTGTGTGTGTGTGTGTGTGTGTGTGTGTGTGTGAGAGAGAGAGAGAGAGAGAGAGATAGAGTAAAATCAGATTAATTCATACTAATTCAAACCAAATCGTGACGGGTTAATTATGATACGAAGTTTGTCACTCTGCCCAGGTCGGCTGCAAGAATCCTTCGGTGTCTCTTTTTTAAAAGTTCCCTTCCCATAATAATATTGCTGTTGTACCTGTATTTTTGGGAGTGGGGTCTGTTCTTAAAATGCCACGGACAGCTAAACTATACAGAGCACCGTTTTGGTTCTATTCGATTAAAATTCCATAATAAAGAGTTCCAAAAGTTTTGCCTATTTCTGAAGTGTTTTTTTTTTTTTTTTTTTTTTTTTTTTTTTTTTTTGCGGTTCCATTATTGATCGAAGTGTATATACCAGTATTGATCATTTGAACTGTCGAACTTTTCCAAACCATTTTTTTTTAAATACTGGGTAGTCTGTACCCTGTAAGACAAACAGCCCGTGACCTCACTGCAAGATACTCATCAAATACTCCTACAATGTTATTTTGTCTTAGTTTTGTTTTAATGGCACTGGGCTATTTAAAAAAAACTAATAAAAGGTCTACATTGTATGCCAAACATTCAGTATTTTTCACAAATCTACAGGCAGTATCAAATGTATGGATAAGTGTTAAGGGATTAAAAAGTCCCATTACGAAAACACGTCTATTCAAATATTAATTATAAATTTCACCACCAAAAACTGAAAGTTTTCAGATAAAAATTCAGATATTTTTCATATTTCTGCTCAAAATATATATTGTGGGTACTCGTTAGAGGCGGTTCTAACGAGGTCCCACAATATATGTTTTTGAGCAGAAATAAGAAAAATTATGTATAACGCTGTAAACCCCAGTTTTTCTATATAAAAGTGGGGTTTAAGGGGGTCAAAATTATATAGGTATGTTTTCGTGATGGAATATTTGAATATTAAGGGCGAATATCGTGAGCATCCTAGAGAACGAGCATCCCTGGGAACGTCTTGGGTGTTCGCATGCAAAAACAGAATAACGAGTATCAGAGTATCACTGTCAGCCGCATACACTGGTAATAAATGTCGCTGTTAACACATTACGAAAACATGTCTATTCAAAAACTGAAAATTTTACCACCAAAAAATGGAAATTTTCAGATAAAAAAATCCTAATATTTTTCATATTTCTGCTCAAAACATAGATTGTGGGTACTCATTATTTTTCTTATTTGTGCTTAAAACATAGATTGTGGGTACTCGTTAGAACCGCCTCGCCGAGGCGGTTCTAACGAGTACCACAATCTATGTTTTGAGCAGAAATAGGAAAAAAATATCAGATTTTTGTCTAAAAATTTTCTGTTTTTGGAGGTGAAAATTTCAATTTATTTGAATAGGCGTGTTTTCGTAATGAAATAGACGCATGTATTAATAATCTTAGAAATAAGTATTAAAATATTTTGCCTTAGGCCAAATTATGTTTCAATCATGTGCCCTAGATTTGTAACAGGAGGTTATCATTGAAATTGCTACATCATCTATCATCTCGCCCCTGACAATAATAATGCAGATAGTTTTTTTTCTAATCGCTTAGAAAGGTCATTTCCAGGCGTGAAATGCAATAAAATTGCGTTCGCTGTATCAAATGCTGCCAGATACTGACATTTAGAACATTACTTTAATCTTCAAGTGATCTTATCATCAGACGTGCACTGTAAAATGGCATATCCTTCAGCTTAGTTGATAATTAATGGAGTTCTGACGTATGCGCCCAACAAAGACTCTAATTAGCATGTGGTTATCCAAACTGCGCCCATTGACGATTCTGACCGAACTAGGCGAATGCGCATGCTGATCTGAATCATCGGTGGGCGGACATGTTCGAATGTACGTTTTCTGACGTTGCAATTCAATTGAAGGCTACACTCGATTGCCTGAGAGGCCTGCATTAATGTGGTACTTTATTTCTGAAAATTGATAATTAGGATAACCTTGAGTATGTACTTGAAGTAGAACAAAGATATCACGATTTATAGCCTACTTACTAGCCTAGGGAAAGAACTTTCTTCGTCTTCATTATATGTAAAATCGTATAAAATGTATACGTCTTAACCATAACGCCCGTTAAGTCACTTTCCAACGTAATTATTGTTGATTTTATCTTTCACACTACATAAAGAATATGTTTCGGGTAAGCGCCATTGGGGCGTTTTTAATAAGTACCCTAGAAAATATGTTTTGTTGAGAAATAAGACAAACAGCTATATGGATATTTTCTTACCTAGAAATATGTAGGTCATGACATTTTCTTTAAATAATATTGGGAAATGAGACATTAGTTTGTTTTTAAACACATTCAGACGGATTTATGCAGTAAAAATGTTGCTAGAATTAATAATAAGCAAACTGAAAAAACAAACTGGTTCAAAAAGCAATACTATACTTCTATAACGTTAAAAGGTCACATAAAATAGTCTGGCGATTTTCTGACAGTTGGCAGGAACCTGTGAAGAAATATTGTTTATAAGTAATACAATTGTTATACTGAAACGCTTCATTTTAATTAACCCTTGTCCTGCTGAAAAATAAATAAGATGCCACGCCTACTTTAATTTTCAGCCAATCAGATAACTTGATCAGAATTGTTACTATAAATTCACATACTAAATGGCAAATAGTGCAGATCCGGATCAGTTGGCTTCTTCAGAAGCCAACTGATCTGGATCTACACTGTTTGCAAAGGCAGTGTATATCCGGGCTCAGCAGGACAAGGGTTTATGCAAGACACTGCAATGCGTGTACACATAACAGGTAGCTCGCCCTTGAACTCATTTCACAAGTACATGTATTTATAAATGTCTATAGTCACGGGCGTGTTTCTTATTCTCCAGAAGCACTTTTTGAAAGGTTATGGACTGATCAAGTGCTATTTCCATGGACTGCTAAAAAATTATTTCACAAAAAGCTTAAACTAACACACAGTAAATATTAAAGCTGATTGAAAATTGACAGCAAAATGTCAAGTTTCATGTTACTCCATTAACTGCTCAACGTTATTATATACCAAACAAGTATTAGCTTGCACAAAGTGCGCAAAGCAAAGACCAAGCTGAAAGCTGATACTTGCATCGGTATAAAAAGTCTTATGTCCTAAATGTTAAGCAAAACTTCTAGACCTATATCATCTGCTTCTAAATGAGCTGTCTGATCAAGGCCTGCACAATGTCCTTTTCAGTCAGTCAAAGTTTGACAAGAAATCACGCCGTCTGAAAACTAAAGAGAACGGAGATACAAATGTAAATGACAGAAACGCAGGTATGCAGGCGTTATAATATGGGCCGCGCCAAGCGAAAATGTGTCATAGAGCCGCGCATTCAGGTCATCTTGCGCGTGCGCAAAGTATCATCCGGACCTTTGCTCTCCAGTCATAGATTCTGATCTGGGCCTTCGCTGTCCACATATGCCTGAAGACACGTTTTCGAATGGCGCGGCAAATATAATCACATATATGTATTATAATTATTATTACAAAATCTAAAGATTGTCCTTTGAAACAATACAAAAAAAAAAAAACAACAAAAAAAAAAACAACAAAAAAACAGATAAAAGATTTCAAATAGAAGCCTCGGTTTAACTGAGACTCTTCATATGACATGAATGCAGTTTCGGGTTACATGTTTAAACGCCAAAAATGACCGACTAGAGTAAAACGAGAATCCACATCTTCCGTACCATGAGAACAGGGCCCTTACCAGGAAATAACGCAGATCCAGATCACTTTACTCATTCGCGTAAGTTGACCAGAATTTTTGCTGTTCATCGGTATATTCTAGACTGTCTTTCACGCTGTCTGATAAAGGCCTTTGTTATCTGAATAGCAAAGGCCTTGATCAGCATCACGAAAACATGCCTATATAATGTTGACCCCCTTAAACCCCACTTTTATATAGTAAAACTGGGGTTTACAGGGGTATCCATTATTTTTTTATTTCTGCTTAAAAACATAGATTGTGGGTACTCGTTAGAACCGCCTCGCCGAGGCGGTTCTAACGAGTACCCACAATCTATGTTTTAAGCAGAAATAGGAAAAAAATGTCAGATTTTTTATCTGAAAATTTTTATTTTTTTGGTGGTAAAATTTTCAGTATATTTGAATAGGCTTGTTTTCGTAATGGGGATCCGCATAACCAGGAAGCTCTCTGTAAGCAAACATGTGAAATATACCGTAGACGTCTAACTCACAGCTCTAGATAAGCCAAGATTGTTTACAAACATATATTTCTCATTTCTTTACAAAAACAAACTTATATATGTTGTGGTACTCATTAGAAGCGCCTCACAGATTGGGCTTCTATTGCATACCAAACATGTGTTATTGTGCAAAAATAAACAAACTATTTATCATGATACCCTTCTCTCCCATCCACCATCCCTACCCCACTTATCAAAAGCTGTTTAATTTTCTTGAAATTTTCGTGAGAATGCCAAGTTTATAAGGGATATCAAAATAAATAATAATTAAAAAAATCCAAAAAAAAAAAAAAAAAAATCAAAAAACTATTAACTGTTGAGACCACATTTTTTGGGTTTTCAAAAGAAAGTATATTTCGCTTGAACTGGCGACGTCATCATCTTCACCACGTGACGTCACGAGAGGTTCGTAAATCCGTCACCGTTTTGAAAGTATTATCTTTCAAAGAACACTTCCTGCCATTTATCTCTGGTTAACGTGAATATGAAGTCGGTGGCTTTGTAGATTGTCAGTGATTTGTTTATGTGCACTGCGTGTTTAGACGCACATAAATTGGGTAGTTCGTGTTACCTCATCTAAGTCATCAGTAAGTTCTTAACCTACATAATCAGCCCCAGCACCTACCGAATTGCAAATATTATCTATTATTCCTCGTCACTTATCTTCTCATTTGAAGATGCTTCTTGTATAGTCTATGGAGAAGTCTTGTTGTTTTACAGATATGTATTTACGGACTTTAAGCACGCTTACCTGACTGCGCGGATGCACAGGCGGGGCGCACATGTCCGCAGATGCAAATTCTCACTCGGCATAAATGGGTTAATTAATTTCTTTTTAATTGTCCTTTTTGGTAGTATCGATAACTTGCCTGGGTTCGTTCGACACATGTACTTCAAAGTTCCAGTCTACAGGGTTCATCATTTGAGCTGTCTTTTTATATGTCCAATACGGGGTCATTATGAATGTCACTAAGAAAAGTTGTGTGTACAAACAGGCAAACATTACTCCTGGCATAGCAGACCAGATACGGTCCCACTTTCTGTAGGTCACGTACCAGAAATATGTTTCAGCCACAGATCGCAAATGGAATGTATGGACTAGCAAAAACTGATTAGCCTTCCACAGAAATGTGTGAGCTTTACCTGCCTTCAATAAGGTCCAACAAAGGCAACTAAATGGCGTACTCATTTCAAGAATCATTCCGCTCGTTCCGAAATAATGCGTACTTTCAAAAACCATTACCATGGAACAGCCAAACAGTGCGAGCCAGTGGTGAATATGAAGAAGCACACTGAATTGCTTGTAGTAAACGTCTGAAAACAGCAGCATGCCACATTCAAATATGAAAAATCCCGTGCTTACTGTTATGGCAACAAAGCTGGTTGGACTTGTTGCAAACACGACATCCTGGGATAATTCTTCGTCAAAAAATATTGCCCACAATCCAAACACCATACCGAAGATGCCGTACGCTCCTCTTACTATAGAGAGATGCCAAAAGAGTTTCTCTTTAGGTGTCAGTTTTTGGTAAATGACGGAAAGTTTTGAGAGACATGTTGACAACAGGAACAGCGAACTGAAGAAGATAAATGACGCCGCTATAAACCCAAGTCTCGTTGACGTTTTGCTGTAATCGCAAACAGCTAGCAGAGGATGAATGTGATCCACCAGTCCCATGGTGTCCGTCTATTACCTGGAACATAGAGTTAAGGTGACTAGATACACTTTCAGGAGTGGCAACCCTGTATACAGTCAAACCTCGATAGCTCGAACACCGATGGCTCTTTTTTTTTCCATGGCTAATTCGAACTTGTTTTTGAGTCCCTACGAATTCTTCCGATAGCTTTATAAAACAAATAATTAAGGAATTTTTCTTATTTTATCACAAAATTGTATGTTGTGTGAACTCATTAGAATCGCCTCTTCGAGGCGATTCTAATGAGTGCACTCAACATACAATTATTGTTTAGAAGATCGATAGATTTCCCAGAATTAGCGATATTTGCTTCCCGACCTGGCGCCATGATTAACCTTCATTGGCTCGAACTACCCATGGCTCGAACACTTTTCCATGGTCCCAAAGGTGTTCGAGCCACTGAGGTTCGACTGTACATGGTTTAAGCTCCCTCCTGGAAAGCGATTTACTCCTAAAGGAATGAACTGCCTCCCAAGGGGAGACAATTCTTTCCTTTAGAGTCGGTCGCTTTTTAGGAGATTAGTGTACAGGAAAGTAAACAGGAAGTAAAAAAGTTGTCTCCTTTGTTAAAATGGCGGAAAACCTACCAAATATATATTCATTCACCTTAATAGATGAGATATACAACGACGTTATACGGATGTACATAGTTCACGTGAGTTCAGCGTATGTTTCGCCTTCAATAATACAATTCATCAGGTTAACGCTGTACTCTAATTTAGTGAAATCTGACTGGTCGAGAGCAATCACAAAACGGCGTTTCTAATTCGGTAAATCCCCTGAGTAGGAATCTTGGAACTATTTGTTTAGCGTTAACTTCTAACATGACATGTAACCAATATTTTCAATAAAAAATGACTTAAGTTGTAATCAAAGGAAATCGATTTTATTTCTGTAGGTGTTCATCACGAAAATATCCCTACACAAATTTGACCCCCTTAAACCCCATTTTTATATAGTAAAACTGGGGTTTACAGGGGAAAACATTTTGTTTTATTTCTGCTTAAAAACATAGATTGTGGGTACTCGTTAGAACCGCTTCAAAGCGGTTCTAACGAGTACCCACAATCTATGTTTTGAGAAGAAATATGAAAAATATCAGAATTTTTTATCTGAAAATTTTAATTGTTTTTTTTTTTTTGGGGGGGGGGGGTTGTAAAATTTTCAGTATATTTGAAAGAGCATGTCGATGTGCAAACGCGGACGAATCACTCACAAACTTAACATAAAGTACTCGCGGACTGTATTCAGTTTGAGGGTGTTTCTGCGGCGATTCGTTCCTACAAAAATGTCTGTACGAAACCTCAAAAAGCGTTCAAGACATTAATGCGTAAATGCACCATTTATAATATCTTATTTTCAATTCTTGACACGATTCATATTTCTATTGTCTGGACACATAATCTTACATAGATATGTAACCGCTAACACAAACGAAAACTGATTCTTTAGAAGCGATCTACAGAGAACATTCTTAAAGAAATCTGAGGAAAATCTGAATTGTGACAAGATATCTGTTAAACAGGACTGGCTACACACATACTACGTGGTTTACAAGAGAACTCTTTTATTTCCTGTTTGGTTTCCTACACAACAAGACCTTTCAGAAAAGAGACCTACTCTAAAAGGGAAGAATTTTCTCCCAAGACGGGAGAAAAAACTATTTTGACATAATTGCCTGAAATTCTATACATTCTTCTTGAATATTCTGCCGATTCTGCTGATTCCGTTATAGGTGTACAGAATAAGAAGGACCAGCAGTTTCTCAAAATGCATGTTATTAATAATTAACTAACCATATAAATCTCATATAAATATTAAATGTATTTATTGTTGCACTTTTTATTTACATTAAGAGACGTTTGAGTTGAACAAATATATTTTCAAAACATAAATATTCTTGCATTAAAACATCAAGTGTGCTGCAAAAGGCAAATACGTCTCACTTCCATTAACATATCAAATGTTAGGTATTAGAAACAATAAATGAATCAATCAACCAATAAATAACTAAATCATCATATAATACTGCTAGGAAGTCTCAACCCATTTACGTCACGTCGAGTGGACTTTTCTACTACAACTGTTTCGACCGGTGTAATACTAATAGCATGGTGTCTTGTTAGTTTTTATTATTACTGTGTTTTAATGGAAACGCTGTAGACCCTGGACGCCGCGTTCTGTGGTGTCTGTTTGCCAGTTACCGTTTAGGGGTGTCCAGACTAAAATGGGTTAAAGTAGCATCGAGGATCGAGACCAACCTGCATATGAACCATTTTATGTTTATTTATTTATGCCTAGCAGATTCGTCCGTTTTTTTTTTTTTTTTTTTTTTGTTTTTTTTTTGTTTTTGTTTTTCAGTTTGCACTAATCCTTTTTTTTTTACACGGCTTTTCACTGTTTGTCAAAATCCACTTTTGTGACATTAAGGCTTAACCCATTTTACCGAATGTCCTCCTTTACCGCAGCTCATTGAACAGGTCAATTTCCAGTCGAAGGGGTTGGGTGGAGAAGGGAGTGTTAAATTGCAAAAACTATTCGTATTTTTAACGAAATCTATTTATCCTTTTTTTTTAATTTTTATCTATACGCTCTTTATTTCATTGTTTGACAACACATAACGAAAACACGCCTCTTCAAATATATTGAAAATGTTACCATCAAAAAATGAAACTTTTCAGATAAAAAAAATTCTGATATTTTTCATATTTCTGCTCGAAACATAGATTGTGGCTACTCGTTAGAACCGCCTCGGCGAGGCGGTTCTAACGAGTACCCACAATCTATGTTTTTGAGCAGAAATAAGAAAAATAATGTATACCCCTGTAAACCCCAGTTTTACTATATAAAAGTGGGGTTTAAGGGGGTAAAAATTATATAGGTATGTTTTCGTGATGAGTTAGTTTGTTAAGCTATGCAATATTCATTTTATATACTTTATCTGTTTTACCTTAAACAACAATTACAATCATAACTTTGTAGCCATTCTAATTAATACAACAACACATTTTCACAGGGGTACTACATGTTTTAGGCCATTTTGAACCTAACTTTTCAAACTTCTTTTGTTATGCCATTTAAGAAGTACATGTGTTTCGTTTTAACAGGTGAACTATTTGTCGTTACTACCTATGCACAAATAGTTTTATTCTAGTCATAGTTTTTTTTTTTTTTTTTTTTTTTTTTGTTTTTTTTTTAAATCAAATAGTTTCACTTTTATTAAAAACGAATGCAAATTATGCAGAAATCTGTATGGTAGGTAACTTGGAGGCAATTTTTCAACAAGTTCCACTGGTTCAATTTTTTTGAAATTTTCATAATAATATTGTGAAACACTAGTCATTCAAATTCAGCAAAGAAAAGTAAACAAATATTGTCTTGTACAAAAATGCCGAAAAAATACTTTAATATAGAAACTGCATAGGTCAGACCAGTTTTTGGCCGTGAATTTCATTTAAGGTAAATTTTCGAGAATAAAACACAGAAACAGAAAGGACAAATGGTTTCTGATAAGATATGATCAGTCAGAACAAAATATTTTCACTCAAAATAAAACGCCAAGCAAAAAAAAAACGTCTTTCCGAGTGATGTCGAAAGGACAGTAGTCCCCTTATTACATGGTTAAGCTTGAGTTTGTTCGCTTGTTCACCTTACCTCACCCACAGAAACTCCCTATAAATTTCCTTGGCGCAACAGAGGCACAGTAACAAAAATCTCCCGACTGGCTCTTCAGCTTATACTTTTTTCACTCGTGAGCTTTGGCCCTGAAGCACATGCTACAGTTGTTATCACGTGAGCTCCTTTTCTAACATGTACATGTACAATTAGGTGTAACAGTTATTATATAATCTACATTGATAAAAAGAGAATGTGTGGCCTGATATCAAATAAAAAAAACCGAGAAAAAAAAATAATCAGTTTAAATGTCGTATTTATCCTACGCATTGGGACAAACAAACATGCGTAAATCATTATGAAAACATGCCTATTCAAATATATAGAAAATCACCTAAAAAAAAACTGAAAAAAAAATCAGATAAAAAAAACCCTGATATTTTTTCATATTTCTGCTCAAAATATAGATTGTGGGTACTTGGCGAGGCGTTTCTAACGAGTACCCACAATCTATGTTTTTGAGCAGAAATAAGAAAAATAATGTATACCCCTGTAAACCCCAGTTTTACTATATAAAAGTGCGGTTTCCATGGCAGCCTATGTTCAAAACACATTAAAATTCATTACAGCTCGTATGAAGTGCCGTCTGCTGGTCGTAAAGCGTCTCACCGCACTACATCCATCACGAAAACATACCTTTATAATTTTGATCCCCTTAAATCCCATTTTATATAGCAAAACTAGGGTAGGCAGGGGTATACATTATTTTAGTTATTTCTGCTCAAAAACATAAATTGTGGGTACTTAGAACCGCCTCGGCGAGGCGGTTCTAACGAGTACCCACAATATCTGTTTGAGAAGAAATATGAAAAATATCGGAATTTTTATTTGAAAACTTTCAGTTTTTGGTGGTGCAATTTTCAATATATTTGACTAGGCGTGTTTTCGTAATGACCTTGTGTTAAGTGCCATCTGGCGGGCGTTAAACGTCTTACTGCACTACATCGTAGCTTTGATTTTATTTTCTGGTCCTTAGGGATCATTGTCGTTATAAGGATAACAGAGTTCTACTCACTTGATGCTGGTTTTGGATAACCCATTACTACACATGAAAACATGAACTGCAGATTACTGAACTAGGCCCAGTTGTTCAAAGCGTCGTTAGCTCAACGAGCTCGTTAGTGGTCAAAATGTTAACTTTTCTAATAAGTAAAATATATAGTTCACAGGTATTTTTGCTGAAAAATGTTAGTAGCTTTTGCAAATGCATTTTTGTCTGCAAAATATTTAGTGTATATGTCACATTTAATAATCAAAGTTTAACGATACGTTAACTAACGACATCGTTGGTTTTAAACAACTGGGCCCTGGTATTTTTGTTTCTTTTGCATGTTCTTTGTTTCTAAAAGATACCTTTTTACAGAACTTAAATAGATATCACTACAGCTGGATTTAAGTGTCGAAAAGCGTCTCCCCATACTTCTTCATAGGTTGATGGCTTTGCATTACGAAAACATGCCTATTCAAATATACTGAAAATTTTACCACCAAAATATGTAAATTTTCAGATAAAAAATTCTGATATTTTTCATATTTCTGCTCAAAACATAGATTGTGGGTACCCGTTAGAACCGCCTCATCGAGGCGGTTCTAACGAATACCCACAATCTATGTTTTTGAGCAGA
Organism: Anodontia alba; assembly: GCA_964016985.1. Lineage (NCBI taxonomy): Eukaryota > Metazoa > Mollusca > Bivalvia > Lucinida > Lucinidae > Anodontia > Anodontia alba. The sequence continues at coordinate 24,072,424 of OZ024821.1, forward strand.
AATAAGAAAAATAATGTATACCCCTGTAAAACCTAGTTTTACTATATAAAAGTGGGGTTTAAGGGGGTCAAAATTATATAACGTTTTCGTGATGGGAAATAATTTACCTATTTATAGAGTTCTGCTTGACAAGAGGCTAGAGAGCGAGTGGTGTTTTACGTAACCCACTAATGCACATGAAAATGAAAACAAGTCTGCTCTCCATTATTTTATGCGTTATTTTTTTCAACTCTTCAACAGGTAGTCAAATGGACTTGTATGTAAATCCATTTACGTCGAGTGAAATCTTCTCTCAGAACTCTTTGGACCGGTCTATTTCCAATAATAAGGTGCCTGGTTACTTTTCGCTATTGCTATGTTATATAGAAATTCCTGTGGTTAATACAGTTGAGACACTGATCAGACGCCGCGTTGCGTCTGATCTGGGTCTGCATTGTTTGCCAATTGCCCATCGGAGATCTTCAGACTAAAATGGGTTAAGGTGTTACGGTATCCAATTGTTTTCTAGAGAATAAACGGTCGGTCATAGAACGAGGTAAAAGATTGCATTATATCATCATTTTTATCTGATTGTTTAAAACGTTAAGGTCGGGACACGTCAAAACAGCGAAAAGCCATTTGTCCCAGTCTTCGCTTTTTGCCTTTTTTTGTTCTCTTTGGTGTGATACTGCATAACACATAAGTAGGTAGCCATCTGCGGCAAGGCTAGGGGAATGATGTCTTGGAGATTTTTTTTTCAATGTCGTTGTAGAAGATAGTAGTACAAAATTACTCCTAAACTACATCAAATTAAACTATACTGCCTGAACCGTTTTACCCTAACCCATTTTTCATAGTGATCGATACATTTAATAGTCCCATATCTGTATATCTTTATATCCGTGTTTGTTGTTTTTTGTTTGTTTGTTTTTATTTGTGTGTGTGTGTGTGTGTGTGTGTGTGTGTGTGTGTGTGTGTGTGTGTGTGTGTGTGTGTGTGTGTGTTTGGTTTTTGGTTTGGTTTTGTTTTTTGTTTTTTTTGTCACAGAAACGCATCTGTTCTCAATACATGACTCTATAGCCTATTAAACGCAATGTTGTGTTATCAGTATCAAATGCACATAGTTCCAAGTAAATGCCGTATGACGTAACGTCAGCTGTTCTACATATTAGCGTAACGTCCTAAATGCGACAAATGACGCTAAGAATGCCATATGTAAACGGCGAACAGCACAACTGTTTAGATCAATCAGCACATCCGCTCAGAATGACTGGTGTCTCCACTCGTCGATATGATCTACAGGGCAAAATGAGACTGACAGTAGGCAGCGAAGGCTAAGTTTGCATAGATGAGTACCGTATTTATCCTGAGTGTTCGAACAAACAGGCCTCATCAAATAGTGTAGATGCAGATCAGACGCCACAGAAAGAGATGTCTGTTTGCCACTCACTCAGCACTTTAAGACACATACATCTTGAACAGACAGTCAAATATACCTGTTCAAACTTTAGGGTAAGTATGGTTAAGTGTTTTTGTGTCCGAATATTAAGGGTAAACTAGAACAGTGTTTTCGGAGGAAAACGTATGTCCCCCACCAGTTTGAAACGACATATTTTTAAAATAGATTGTATCTATAATAAACTCAAGGTCACAATATACCGATATGTCAGTTTTGTCAAAATTCATCCATTCCTCAATGAGACAAGCCATTATCTAAAATGATAGCCCTTGTGTAACCTTTAAAATGGGGTCAAGGTCACAAAAAATCTAATCAGTTCTTGTCTCTGTCTCAACAATATAGCTGTGTTAGTTTGGTCAAAATCCATTCATTCAGCAGAAAGCGTGCATGAAAATGCGGTCAAGGTCACCAAAATAATGCCACAACAATTTGGCTGTGCAAGTTTAGTTAAAATCCATCCATTCCTTCAAGAGATACAATGCAGACAAGCCACTTTCCAACAATCTATACCCTAGTGTTACCTCAAAATGGGGTCAAGGTCACCAACATCTAAACAGTTCTTTTCTATGTCACAACAATATAGATTTACTAGTTAAGTCAAATTCCTTACCTTTAGGAGATAGGGTGCAGACAAGCCATTTACCAACAATCTAAGCCCTAGTCTGACCTTGAAAATGAATATAAATCAAATACAAAATATAATCAGTTCCGATGCATGTCCCAAAAATATAGCTGTTCAAGTCTGGTCGAAATCTACCCATTCCTTCAGGAGAAGAGGTGAAGACAAGCCATTTTCCACCAATCCACCTTGACCTTGAAAATGGGGTCAAGGTCATCAAAATCTAATCGGTTCTTTTCCATGCCTCAACAATTAAGATGTACAAGTTTGGTCAAAATCCATCCATTCATTTAGGCGATAGGGTGCGGACAAGCAATTTTCCAACAATTTAAGCCTTACTGTGACCTTGAAAATGGGGTCAAGGTCACCAAAATCTAATCATTTCTTTTCCATGTCTCAACAATATATCTGTACAATTTTAGTCAAAAAAAGGTAAGAGAAAAGTCCAGGGAGTGCCACAATCACAATTCGCAGCCCTTCCCAGACCCCAAGAGGAAGAGGAAACCGACAAATCCAAACAAGCACAAATCGAACAAACGTACGAAAAGCATGTCCCAACAATACAGATGTGCAAGTTTGGTTAAAATCTATTCATTCCTTCAAGAGATAGGATGCGGACAAGCCATTTTCCAACAATCTAAGCCCTCCTGTGACCTTAAAAATGGGGTCAAGGTCACCAAAATCTAATCAGCATGTTTCCCCTCCAAATAATATATTTGTGTAAGTTTGGCTAAAATTTGTCCATTCAATAAGGAGATAGAGTGCTGACAAGAGGCTACGCCTTATTTTCCAACAATCTAAGCCCTCCTGTTGCCTTGAACATGAGGTCAAAGTCACCAAAATCTAATCAGTTCTTTTACATGTCCCAGCAATATAGATGTGCAAGTTTGGTCATATTCATTCCTTCAAGAGATAGGATGCGGACAAGCCATTTTCCAACAATCTAAGCCCTCCTGTGATCTTGAAAATGGGATCAAGGTCACCAAAATCTAATCAGCATTTTTCCCCTCCCTATGATATATTTGTGTAAGTTTTGGCTAAAATCTGACCATTCAATGAAGAGATAGAGTGCTGACAAGAAGCTACGCCCTATTTTCCAACAATCTAAGCCCTCCTATGACCTTGAAAATGGGGTCAAGGTCACCAAAACCTAATCAGCATTTTTCCCTCTCCTAATGATATATTTGTGTAAGTTTGGCAAAAATCTGTCAATTCCATAAGATAGAGTGCAGACAAGTGGCTACGCCGACGCCGACAGGATCCGCACTAAAAACAATATGCCCACCCTACCCCCAAAGAGTGGGGGACATAATCAGCTGATCGGATCGATATCATTCCGTAGAATCATTTTCTCGCGACGAGGTTTATTAATTTCTATTTAAGTACAGCATTGTTTCTTCTTCTTCTTCTTCTTCTTCTTCTTCTTCTTTTCTTTTAGTTTTCTTAAGTTGACCTGACGGCGGTGTTTCTGTAACTTTGCTCCGCATTCAGGTTTGTTGAGCGAAGCTGGCCTAGTCTTTTTTATGCTACTTGTTGCTTTCTGAAATTATTTTGCTAAAAAAATTCTAAAGACTTCAAAAATGCATATGGGTGTCTTTAAGTATAGTAAAGCTCGTAAGACAAGTACTTTGCTGTGTATATCGAAAGCCAAAGTCCCTGAATCAAGTGACGTCGGGTTATGACAGTTTTCGTTTTACATTAAAATGACGCTTTGTGACAAATCCCCTTATCAAACAAAAACATTAATAACTTTTGTTATAATGCATTTTCTTATAAAATAAAAACATTGCGGAAGAGACAAAATGTATTTTAAAAGACATGTATTCATCGGATTGATTTTAACATTAAATTTTAATTTACACACAAACTTTTCATGACATCACGAAAACATGCCTATATAATTTTGACCCCCTTTAACCCCACTTTTATACAGTAAAACTGGGGTTTACAGGGATATGCATTATTTTCCTTAATTCTGCTCAAAAACATAGATTGTGGGTACTCGTTAGAACCGCCTCGTCGAGGCGGTTCTAACGAGTACCCACAATCTATATTTTGAGCAGAAATATGAAAACTATCAGGATTTTTTATCTGAAAATTTTCGGTTTTTGGAGGTAAAGTTTTCTATATGTTTGAATAGGCATGTTTTCGTAATGAACATGCATAAAAGCGTAAAAACTAATATTGTGACAAATTACCTAATCACAGAAAAAATTGAACAACTTTTGTGTTATTAAACTTGATAACAAAAAATGCGCATTTTTACAATTTTGAGAAAAAAATGTATTTTTGATTCGTAATTAACAATTTACCTAATATTAATGCATTTGCATATTTTCTGGCAAAAGTTGACTATCAATTTATTTTTGGCACGCGTTACAGAACTGGTTCAAAATTTTACGACGTCATAATCACGAAATGACATCAGTAACGTCACTTAAAATATAGTCACATTATGCGGAATCACGAACGCATTTTGTGTTTCAAATTTGAAGGAATTTGTTCCTGGTATATTCTGCAAAATAACTTATTTTAAGTTGACATCATACTTGCATTTTTTACGCGTTACACTGGATAAAAAGAACGTACCATGATAGTTAGATATTCAGTTTTAGTTATTTTTTACTTGACGCCTTTAAACTTAAATAGAAGGAAAATATTTGACGATTTTCTCTCATTTTGAGCCCGAGATTTTTTCTCAAATACTCTCTATCATTTTGTCATTCATCCGTTTGTTTTGCTGTTTAGTATAGTTTACACGAGCGTAAAGTTAATATTTACAGAAATATGTAGAACACCTGACGTTACGTCCGTATATAATTGACGCATGGAAAGGACCCTTATGTAATTTGCGGACAACGCAGGCCCTGATCAGAATCAAAATGTATATTGTAGTATATGACGAAACACAAAGCATGTCCAGATCAGACTGCACGGACGCACACACTCATCTGAACCTTTGCTGTTCACGTATGGCATAAGGGCCTTTCCCCGCATTTCGCATTAAATTAAATACAGTTAATTGTCCCATTATTTATACAAAAGTCCATATCCTTGTTTTAAATATTCAACACCATTGATTATCCAGTATCTATGTAGATCGACATTATCGCACACGGAAACGCAGCTTTACTCAATATTTATCTCATTGTAGTACTCTGGAGACCCATAAAAGGGTAATTGGCAAACAGTGCAAACCCAGATCAGACGCCGCGAACGCGGCATCTGATCAGGGTCTCCACTGATTACAAATAGTTAAGCCATTTTTCTCTAGGAATATCTAAATCCTACAGTCAGACTCGGAGGTACCTAAAATTGAAGTTGGACTTTTCCAATATATAGTGTAAGAGAATCTATTCTGCATGCAGTGGGTTAATAGGTATGTAACCTGTAAGAAAGCATTTTTTTATATCCTTTTAGAGTATACACAATTGCAGAAAAGAACTAAAACTATTTTGATAGAATTGCCTTCTCTGAAATAAAAATGTAAAAGATTGCCTTTGGAAAAAAAAAACGCGCTAAAGAACAAAAACCGGAGACTCGGGATTATTAAGTCTCTTTATATGCAGCAACGTAGTTTGCAAATCTGCACTAGCCCTAAGCACTGTCCTATGCGGTATTCGATTTTCAAAGTAACCAGAATTTGCTCATTTATCCCAGAAGAAATAAAAATATAATCTGCATTTTTGCGAAGTACGTAGAGAAGTTTTACGGATCAAACACGGTACTTCAGCTGCAGTGACGTAATATAAAATATAAAAGCATCAAGTCCCCTTAAATTAGGAGCTACTGTACAGCATAACAGGTCTGTACAGATATTGGAATGAGTAAACAACACCTGAGCAGACAGCTGTTGACTACACAGGGTTCCAAGTAAGCAGTGTATTCAAATGAATGTTTATATATATATATATTACATCATGAAAATAAAGTGATTTACTTCAAGTCTAAGAGATTTTGATACTTGTAAATTTTCAGAATAGAAGCGCATTTTATAACTAGGATAAATATTTAGCTAGCATTCTTCATAAATCTATAGCGGGCCGTTATCGGCCCGTCAGCTACCCTGACGGGCCCATAACGGCCCGCTATAGATTTATAAAGAATGCTTACCGGGTATAGATATCCGGTCTGTTAGACACATACATGTAAGCAACAAACAATTCTCCTCTACCGCAGCTCTTTTGACAGATCCGTTTCCAATAGAACGGCTATCTGGTTAATTTGTATTATTACGATATTTTAATGAAATACAGGTATTTAATGCAAACAGTGTATATTTGTGGCGTCTGATCTGACTCTACACTAGCGACCAGCCTTTATAGTCATGATAATAGTTTGGTTTTATTTTAGTGAATTATCAAGCAGGATGATAAGAAAAAACATATTTAGTCACCGGAGACTGAAGCCAGTCTAATTCTTTTCCAGAAGAATATTGAAAAATGTGCCTTCCCATAAATTGTAACCGTTCCCCCTTAATTTCCTAACAAACTATATCCATATCGTGTAAAATACCAGGGGCGTATCCAGGATCATTTCATGTGTGTGTGTGTGTGGGGGGGGGGGGTGCGAGGGAGGGGTCAAAAACTTTCCAAGGGCGTTGAATTGATCATGCTAGCCTTGGTATTAAACAGAAAGGTTGGCAAACAATGTAGATCCAGAGGAGGCAGCTCATCTGGATCTACACTGTTTGCCTTTTGTTACAACTCTGCCATTTGCCATTTTATTGTCAAGTTTTGTCTACTTGACATCCCATTACGAAAACACGCCTATTCAAATACATAGAAAATTTCATCTCCAAAAACTGAAAGTTTTCAAGCAAAAAACTCTGATATTTTTCACATTTCTGCTCAAACATAGATTGTAGGTACTCGTTAGAACCGCCTCGGCGAGGCGGTTCTAACGAGTACCACGATCTATGTTATTGAGCAGAAATAAGAAAAATAATGTATACCCCTGTAAACCCCAGTTTTACTATATAGAAGTGGGGTTTAAGGGAGTCAAAATTATATAGGCATGTTTTCGTGATGCCTTGTTGAGATAATGGACACGTTCAGTTTCATAGACGGAAGAGTCCACTTCAGAATCTCAGGGGTGAACGGGTTAAGCATACCAGACATCTGATGAGATCGGAGAGTTATGATCTTTTCAAGTGACATTTATTAAGCCAATCCTGGCATTTTCGGTGACAGACTGATTTAAGACAAAGAAAAGGTTACAGAGGAAGCCAATATTTGTAGATTAATCTTGCAATAGCACCTCCAAACAAATAAGCCTCAACATGAGAAAACGTACCGTCCGACACGAGCGTGCAACAGACACTCAAACCAGCCTGCGGATCCGCGCAGTCTGATCAGAGTCTTCGTTTTTCCCTTGATGAAACTTCACATCCTTGGCTGTATAAATTGCGCACAGTGATGATTCAGATCAGACTGCGCAAATGCGCAGGCTGATCTAAATCTTCGCTCTGCGCACATGTCCTAAGATATGTTCTCTGACGTTGAGGCTCAAATGGTCCTTATATATTTTCTAAAACTGATTGCTGACCAAGGCTCAAATGGTCCCTATATATTTCTAAAAGTGATTCTAAAACTGATTGGTGACCAAGGCTCAAATGGTCCTTATATATTTTTTAAAAGTGATTTCTAAAAACTGATTGCTGACCAAGGCTCAAATGGTCCTTATATATTTTCTAAAAGTGATTGCTGACCTAGGCTCAAATGGTCCTTATATTTTTTCCTAATAGTGATTGCTGACTAGAGCTCAAACGGTCCATATATATTTACCTAATATTGATTGCTGACCAAGGCTCAACTGGTACTTATATATTGTCCTAATAGTAATTACTGACCAAGGCTCAAATGGTCTTTCTATATTTTCTAAACGTGATTGCTGACCAAGGCTCAAATGGTCCTTATATATTTTCTAAAACTGATTGCTGACCAAGGCTCAAATGGTCCCTATATATTTCTAAAAGTGATTCTAAAACTGATTGGTGACCAAGGCTCAAATGGTCCTTATATATTTTTTAAAAGTGATTTCTAAAAACTGATTGCTGACCAAGGCTCAAATGGTCCTTCTATATTTTCTAAAAGTGATTGCTGACCTAGGCTCAAATGGTCCTTATATTTTTTCCTAATAGTGATTGCTGACTAGAGCTCAAACGGTCCATATATATTTACCTAAAATTGATTGCTGACCAAGGCTCAAATGGTACTTATATATTGTCCTAATAGTAATTACTGACCAAGGCTCAAATGGTCTTTCTATATTTTCTAAACGTGATTGCTGACCAAGGCTCAAATGGTCCTTATATATTTTCTAAAAGTGATTGCTGACCAAGGCTGAAATGGTCCTTATATATTTTCTAAAAACTGATTGCTGACCAAGGCTCAAATGGTCCTTATATATTTTCTTAAAAGTGATTACTGACCAAGGCTCAAATAGTCCTTATATAATTTCCTAATAGTGATTATTGACCAAGGCTCAAATTGTCCTTATATATTTTTCTAATTTTGATTGCTGACCAAGGCTCAAATGGTCCTTATATATTGTCCTAATAGTGATTACTGAACAAGGCTCAAATGGTCCTTATATATGTTTTAAATAGTGAATACTGACCAAGGCTCAAATGGTCCTTATATATTTTCCTAATGATGACTACTGATCAAGGCTCAAATTGTCCTTATATATTTTCCTAATAGTGATTGCTGACCAAGTCTCCAGTGGTCCTTATATATTATTATCTAAAAGTGATTGCTGACAAGGCTCCAGTGGTCCTTATATATTTTCCTAATAGTGATTGCTGACCAAGGCTCCAGTGGTCCTTATATATTATCTAAAAGTGACTACCGACCAAGGCTCCAGTGGTCCTTATATATTTTCCTAATAGTGATTGCTGACCAAGGCTCCAGTGGTCCTTATATACAGTATTATCTAAAAGTGATTGCTGACCAAGGCTGAAATGGTCCTTATATATTTTCTAAAAGTGATTGCTGACCAAGGCTAAAATGGTCGTTATATATTTTCTAAAAGTGATTGCTGACCAAGGCTAAAATGGTCCTTATATATTTTCTAAAAGTGATTGCTGACCAAGGCTCAAATGGTCCTTATATATTTTCTAAAAGTGATTGCTGACCAAGGCTCAAATGGTCCTTATATATTTTCCTAATAGTGATTGCTGACCTAAGCTTTCGATGTTTTGAGAAGGTTCTGAAAACTCTTCTTGTACGTGTACGAATGTCAATGCGGAAAGCATAGGGAAAGAGGTGCAATCTACTGTAAGTTTTCGCTGCTGCTCGTTTATACTTTAACCTATACCATGCTGCATAAATTTAGATCTCACGCCTACTTTTAATTTTCAGTCAAAACGGTTTTTTGATCCAGGTTGTTGATACAAATTCACATACTTAATGACAAGCAGTGCAGATTCATATCAGTTGGCTTCTGTATGCAACTGATCTGGACCTACACTGTTTGCAAAGGCAGAGGATATCCGGGTTCAGCAGGACCAGGGTTAATGTTTATTTTCATTTTGTATAGTTCTAATACTTGCTGCACTATCCACTAAGACCAAAAAGCGTCCCACACTGTAAAGATTTAGTTAATGTTTATTTTGCGTCCTTTAGGTTTAAGCATCGAGTAAACAAATCACGAGAAAGCCATGTGAAAACTCGGCCACGTAGAGTCAAAAGATGACGTCAGGACATACCCGGGACAGCAACAGTCCATGTATGTGCGCAGTTGGATACGAACCTTCGCTATCCAATCACAGAATTACTGGAGACTATACAAAATATTTTATGAACGCTCCGGGAGCTTTGAATCCGTAATCGGTGTAGCTTGTTCGAAGACACATTTGTGTTTGACTTGTCCCATTTTAATGACTCTTCACAACAAAGAGTTTCAAAGTTCACAGTTTGTGGTTTCGTGCCTTGCATAATGATACGAGCACATTACGTGTCACAAAAGCGCAAACGCCGCAAATCTCGCAAAATCCCACGGATTACAGGAGACGTATGTCAGAACTGTTTTGTATCCCTTCTGAAATCCTTCTGAAATGGCATTACGAAAACACGCCTACTCGAATATATCGAAAGTTTCACCACAAAACATCGGAAGATTTCAGATAAAAATTCTAATATTTTTCATATTTCAGCTCAAAACATCGATTGTGGATACTCGTTAGAACTGCCTCGCCGAGGCGGTTCTAACGAGTACCCACAATCTATGTTTTTGAGCATAAATAAGAAAAACATGAGCTCCCTTAATGCTTTTTCTTTGAGTAGCCCTCTTTTCAGAAGGGGTTTTCTGTAACATGCATTCAGTCAACTTGTGAACTGGATACACTTGTAGATTTTCCATTATTACAAGGGAGACAACTTCTGCAACTTCTTGTTTGCAACCCTGCTTGGCAAGACCCTTCCGAAAAGTGATCTGCTGTAAAAAGAACTACATTGCTCCAAAAAGGAGGGACAAAATCCTTTCCTTCAAGAGTATTCTTCTTTTCAGACGGACATTTTGATAGCAAATTAGTTTTAGAGCAGACGCCTATCCAGAATGGATGCCAATGACTTTTGACAAAATTGTCTCGCTTAAAACTGCATGTAGACCCCTTAAACCAGCCGGATGGTTTTCTTTTAGCAAGAAACAAGATTAATTAAACGCAAGTCAAGGAATCAGTGTATTTAGAATAACCTTTACAGAGAAATAAGGATAGGTCGGACATGGTAATAAACTGGTGTTATTAATAATAGAATCACCAAGAGCGAAATGGTATTAAAGCAAATGTCAGTGTAGTTTGCATATCTGTGCACGTTTAACCTTAACCACTATATAGGCTAATTCCACAGGTGACAAAATCATGATTTTATTTCCTTTTTTTCCCAAAAAAAAGGGTCTGATATTGCTTGCAAATGGAGACAATTTGCATGAAATTTCAAACCCTTTTTTCTGGAAAAATAAGAAAAATATTTCAAAATGTCGCCTGTTGAAATATGTACCCAGCATGCTATGTGTTAAAGACTGGTTCTTGCTACAATGTCTGCATCATTCAGGATAAGATAAATTGCTAGTTGCGTACAATAGTAATTATGAACACTATTTCATCTTTTCCTGAAATGATATCAAGGATTTTTATGAGATGTATAATTATGTACCATAATTGTTTTGACATTACTTAGATCCACTTCACTTTGCAAATCACGTTGCTGAACGAAAGCGCCTCAGTGAACATGAACTCATACAATGAGTTTCCAAAAATGACCATTTTACTTTCTGTTATGTTGTGTCTAAAATTGCTGTATACATGTAAGTAGAAGACAGTGCATACCTGATAAGTGTCCGGTCTGAGAATAAACTGCTAGCCCAGGACTGCTCGTCCAATTTCTTTGTGTCAGGTCACGGACTGCAACAATTTACGGAGCATCAGGTTGATTTCATACGACTATAGTTTCACATCAAATAGTTGGAGCTTTTTTGCCTGTTTCATCACGAAAACATACCTATATAATTTTGACCCCCATAACCCCACTTTTATATAGTAAAAGTGGGGTTTACAGGGGTATACATTATTTTTCTTATTTCTGATCAAAACACAGATTGTGAGTACTCGTTAGAACCGCCTCGCCGAGGCGGTTCTAGCGAGTACCCACAATCTATGTTTTGAGCAGAAATATGAAAAAATATCAGAGTTTTTTATCTAAAAATTTTCAGTTTTTGGAGGTAAAATTTTCTATATATTTGAATTTGCGTGTTTTCGTAATGTCAAAGTGCCCATCACGAAAACATACCAATACAATTTTGACCACCTTAAACCCCATTCTTATATAGTAAAACTGGGATTTACAAGGTTATACATTATTTTCTTATTTCAGCTCAAAAACATAGATTGTGGGTACTCCTTAGAACCGCCTCGCCTAACGAGTACCCATAATCTATGTTTTGAGCAGGAATATGAAAAATATCAGAATTTTTTTATCTGAAAGTTTTCCTTTTTTGGTTGTAAAAGCTTCAATATATTTAAATAGGCGGGTTTTCGTCATGTTTTGGCTAGCTTTGATGCCAGAATGAATAAATTCAGAAAATTCAGCCATAGTTATTAGCAGAATTCTGGCTGGCTGCTTTAATAATGAAACGTACAAAATCGTCTATATATATTACACTTACGTCTCCCGTGACCTGGTGCAAGAGCTATCTATGTCAGTGTCTCCGAACGGAAGCGGATTACATGACATATAACCTACTATTCCTTTTCGTGTTTTGAAAATTTTATAAGGTCTGTTGTCAGGCAAGTACCAGGTAAAGACTATTTGAACTTAAAACAAAACAAAAAAGATGCGAGCTGTAAAAAAAAATAAAAATATATAAAATATATACATATATATATATAAAATCAACTGTAGTCTGTGGCTTAAACAAGTAGAAAATGGGACACAAAAACGTTGTTTTGTTTGAGTTGAGGCTTTACGGCCCAGCCGACCAAATGGGTTAATGTCGAGAGTGGTTAGTTTACCTAACCACACTTTTACTGGGCAGGCTTAGTCCTCTAAGCGGTTAACCAGTATTGTGCACATTCTTTCGCCAGAAACTGACAACTGCCTTTCTTGAATCAGCGGAAGGGAGAGAATGACCGTAGAAAATATTTCGTAGTCAATATCCACGAAAGAATGTTACCGACCTGGTGGGGTCGAACCCGCAACCTCCTAATCACCAGCCAGACCCGCTTCTAACTAAATCCAAAGCATTTTATTATCAGATTCAGTGCTTCTTAATGCTTAGCACGCTGGATAACATTTTCAGTAGACCATTACGAAAACATGCCTGTTCAAATATACTGAAAGTTCTACCACCAAAAAAAAAAAAAAAAAAAAAAACGATAAAAAATCTGATATTTTTCATGTTTCTGCTCAAAACATAGATTATGGGTACTCGTTAGAATCGTCTCGCCGAGGCGGTTTATATGTGTACTCACAATCTATGTTTTGGGCAGAAATAAGAAAAATGATGTATACCCCTGTAAACCCCAGTTTTACTATATAAAAGGTTCTTCTACTTATACAGCAAGGCGGTTCTAACGAGTACCCACAATCTATGTTTTACAACGAAGATAAGAAAAAATATGATATATACCCCTGTAAACCCCAGTTTTACTATATAAAGGGCTGGATTAAGGAGGTCAAAATTATCCGGACATGATTTCGTGATGCGGCATACTGAAATACTGTTCCCAGTTTTCCCAGAAAACAGATATTGCCAATTCAAGCATTCACACTGTCTAATCAGAATCTTATTGGACGCAGTTTGGATACAAAAAAATACCTATATATAAATAAATAAAAAAAAAAAAAAATATATATATATATATATATATATATATATATATATATATATATATATATATATATATATATATATATATATATATATATATATATATATATATATATAGTAAAACTGGGGTTTACAGGAGTATACGAGGGATGTTCGAAATGAATTGCTTATTGTCCTCTAGCTCGATATCCACGTGGGGCACGATAAAAACCAATACATACCTGTATAGGGCTATTCAATATCTACACAATGGTGTATAAATGTACATGTTAGACTAAGTGTAAGACTTAAAATTTGCCATTTGAATACACGCAGTCAATGAACACTGCAGTAAAAATGGTTGGTAGAAGCGTCGACAAAAAAAAAAATGAAATACGGGCTTACATCAAAGCTCGCTCAAAACTTGGTTGTTCTTTGAAGAAGCTGATGACTAAAATTTCTACTGCTTTTGGACCTTCTTGTGTGTCTTATGACACAGTTCGGCGGTGGAAAAAGAAATTTGAATCTGGTGTAGAGTCCATCAAAAATGCACCGAAATCAGGTTGGCCAAAATCTGCATCTCGTACAGAAATCGTTTCCAAAATAAAGGAAATCATTGAAGGAGATCCAGATTTAGAGTTCGTGATATTGCACGAAAGGTAGGCATATCACTATCAACGGTTCACCTTATTTTGAAGAAGCATTTGAAAGTCAGAAAGATTTTTGCTAGATGGGTGCCACATCTGATGACTGACGAGCAAAAGAGGCAACGGGTTAAAGAGACCAAAAAGCTGCTTTAAATGTTTCCAAAATATGACAAAAAGCAGTTTACCATTGTCGTCACAGGTGATGAAACCTGGGTCCATTATTTTGAGCCCATCAGAAAGGTTAGCAATAAGATCTGGGCCACTAAACACAGCAAACGCTCATTAATTGCCAAACGTTCTTTGAGTACAAAGAAGGTTTTGTATGCAATCTTCTTCTCTGGTGAAGGAGTCGAAATAAAAGTGCCAGTGAAAAAGGGCAAAAGCATCACCGGAAAGTACTACAAAGACGTAGTACTGAAGAAACTGAAAAAGAATTATCAGAAACGACGCCCTGCCACTGGTTTTAAACATGTCCGTCTTCTACATGACAATGCCCCAGCTCATATCTCCGCAATAGTTACGGCGTTTTTGAAGAAAGAAAAAGTAACTGTTTTGCCTCACCCAACGTATTCCCCAGACCTTGCCCCATGTGATTTCTTCATGTTTTCGAAATTGAAAGCATTCCTTGCTGGGCGGAAATACCAGTCCCGACAGGCATTTGGATCTGACATTCATCAGTACCTTATTACTGTGCCCAAATCAGCATACCGTGACGCCTTCAAGAAGTGGATACATCGGCTGAAACTTTGCATTTCTAGCCACGAGGAGTACTTCGAGGGCATGAAATGAGTACTTTTGGGCTAACTTGAAATTTGACGTCTCCAGATAGAAATAAGCAATTCATTTCGAACATCCCTCATATATTATTTTTTCTTATTTTTGCTCGAAAACATAGATTGTGGGTACTCGTTAGAACCGCCTTGCCGAGCGATTCTAACGAGTACCCACAACCCACAATCTATGTTTTGAGCAGAAATATGAAAAAATGTCAGAGTTTTTTTATCTGAAATTTTCAGGTTTTGGAGGTGAAGTTTTCTATATATTTAGATATGCGTGTTTTCGTGATGCGTTGTAGCTCATATATCTAGCTGTTCTAACTATCTGGCATATTTAGCCTTCTCTGCTCTCGGTATCCCCGTCCTGGAAGGCCTAAAACCTCTGTTACCAAGACTAACATCGCTGCTGCAAAGATTGTGGCTGAACAGGTTGCGCGATTGTCTGTCAGAGATATAGCTAGTTGTACTGGCATATCAGAAGGCAGTGTGCAAACAATTCTGAAAAAGCGTTTGGACCTTAGAAAGGTTTGCGCTAGGTGGGTACCTCATTTGCTCACTGAGGAGCAAAAGACACGCCTTAAATGTGCCCGGGAACTTTTGAAAACATAAAGGCTGTAAGAGTTGGGTTATTTCTAACTTGCTAACAGATGATGAAACCTGGGTGCACATGCTTGAGCCACAAAGAAGGGCTGATAATAAGCAATGGAAGCGAAAAGATAAAAAACGCCCATGTATTGCCAAGAGAACCATAAGTTCGAAAACGATGTTGTATGCAATTTTCTTTAATTCAAGTCGGACAGTCGTTCAAGTGCCTTGTCCATCTGGTCATACAGTTACTGGCCGATTCTAGAAGAATTCTGTACTGAAGAAAGTGAAAGAGTTTTACAATAAGAAACGACCAAGCAAAGGATGGTCAGGAGTCCACCTTTTACATGACAACGCCTCCTCTCATTAGTGTGAGGTTGTTAAGTCTTTTTTGGCTTCTGAAAAGGTGAAACCTTTAAACCATCCACCTTATTCACCTGACCTGAGTTCCTGTGACTTCTTTTTATTTCCAAGGCTTAAGAAAATGCTCTCTGGAAATAAGTATACGTCTAGAAGTTCTCTTGGCAGCGCTATTTATCAGTATCTCCAACAGATACCAAAAGAAGACTATCTGCTTTTCGCGACTGGGTAAAAAGGTTACAAAAATGTATTTCAGTAAAGGGAGAATACTTTGAATGTTTGTAATAAAAATATGTTTGATAAAACGTAGCACTGAAGTAATCCGAACCCAGTGACAAAACTTTTTGCAGGACCCTCGTACAATGTCTTGAACATACATGCAGCTGAAGGTAAGGCGCTTTTTGCAACCAAAAATACTGACAATTTTCTTATTTCTCCCTACATACATTGGGGGTACTCATTTGAAGCGCTTCTGATGAATACACAGAGCATATGTTTTCGTTGAGAAATAAGAAAATTATTTACCTGAAACCCTCTCATATCTATAGCTATGCCTTGAATGAGATAAGTATTTATTTGCTTATTCATCTATTTCTAGCACGATGCAGTTGCGCGTGATGCTACCATTCCAGTAGTTCGTATAACTCAATTTACGTATTCCTTTTCTGGCTGCCTTTTCCTCTTTTGGTATATTCAATTTCGCTGATTTGTCTCTCTCGGCTTTGAATCCTTTCAGAACGATCACAATGTCAAATAATATCAGTCGTGCTTGGTGTAAACAGTTTTATGACATCTTTTGTACTTATTTCATTAACCGTATTCTTTGACCGTCTGCCTTTTGCTACCAGCTTTATAATTAAAAGTATTAGACATTTGAGCGAACAATAATTATTTTTCTGTTCCTCTTACACCCACATTGGCTTTCTCGGGTTTTAGCAGAAATTATATTATGTCTCCCTGTTATTGCTATGACATTAACGTTAACAGGACCATGTAATGTGTACCGCCACGTTTCTCCTTAATACAGTCGACTCTCGTTATCTCGAACTCGCTTATTTCGAATTACCGCTTATCTCGAAGTGAAAATCTGGTCCCTGTTTTAACATGAAACTATTACAACAGGTAACAAAAAAAATGTGGAAAAGAGGAGAAATTTCTTCCTAAGTCCTAAGGAGCAATTTCTCCTCTTTTCCACAATGTTTTCAATATATCTCTATTTTCAGGAGTCAAATTACATATTCATTTGTGAAATGTGGTTGTTTGATTTATCTTTTTTCCTCAATGCGGCAAATCTGATATGTCGAGATGCGGATATCTCGAAGTATTTCAGAGAGTCCCTTGGACTTCGAGATAACGAGAGTCGACTGTATATACAGAATGCAGGGGTTCCCCGCTAAGGTATGCATTATTAGTGGCGTCTGATCTGTGTCAGCACTGTTGGCCTTTAACCTGGATAAAATATTTCGAAGTAGGGATCCTTTGGATATACAGACCATAATACAGTCGAACTTTGATGGCTCGAACCCCTTTGGGACCACGAAAATTTGTTCGAGACAGCGGTAGTTCGAGCCTCGGAAGGTTACTGTTAGTGCACCACCAGGAGACACAATGGAGATAACTGTGGGATATCTTTTCGGTGTTCTATATTTTAAATGTATGTTGTGTGTACTCATTAGAATCGCCTCATAGAGGCGATTCTAATGAATACACACAGCAAAGATTAACAAGATAAAAGAAAATCTCCCTAAATTATCCGTTTATCGTGTTTGGAGGAAATCCCTGCGGACTCAAGAACGTGTTCGACTCATCCATGGTAAACGAGCCAGCGAGGTTCGAGCCATTGAGGTTCTACTGTAATCTATTAACTTCGAGTGGACACTTCTATCACAACTCTTTGGACCGGTCTAGTTACAATAGCAGGGTGTCTAGTTAGTTATTATTTTTGTTACACTTTAAAGAAATTCCCGTAATCGATGCGAACAGTGTAGATCCTAATCAGATGCCACGTTCTGCATTGCACGTGTACATTGTTTGCTAATGACACTTTTTTGTGGTTAAAACAAAAACAAAATATAGCAGATCCAATATGATTGAGTTTTGTACGAAGGAATAATGAAAAAATACAACATCCCTCGGGTCCCTTGCGCCTTCGAACGGAACTCTGTTTTCACACATACGAGTAAAGCATGTGCCAAAAATCCCCCAAATCCCCATAATATAATATTTATGCTATGCGAAACTTGTCTTCAAGCATATGCATACAGGGAAGGCCTAGATCAGTCTGCGCATCCGCGCAGTCTGATCAGGGCCTGTCCTGTCTGCTTACAGAATTAACGGATACTAAAATTTCCACTCAAGCACTTAGCGACAGCTCTTCGATCACGAAGTTTTGAATGGTACGGGTATTTTGGAGCAACACCGTTCCCAAGCAGCTTTGTGTGAACTCTGTATTGGTTTATCTATGTAAGAGCCCCAAAACCGCAACAGTGTAAACTAGTTTGTTTGTTACAAATATGTGTGTAGCAAGATTAGTATTTTAATACAATAAACATTTTCAACGAAATGCATACGACTCTTAATATTTCTGCTAATACTCCGATTTCATTGATTTTATACAACTAATATACTGTTAGTCTGAAATTTGCCATGCGGCAGTTGTGTAATACTAGGTTATGCGACGTTGCCCAGGCCCTCTAACCGCATGCTGAACAAAAGGCTGCTTTCCGTAGGAAACATGTGTTTAGTCTGTTCCATTGCTTTGTTCTCAATTATTTACCCTATATTTACGAACACAAATACATGTATGCCTGATCTGTGCAGCTTCTGGAGTAAAAAGATGGATTTTTTGTTTCTTTTTGGAGTTGTCATCTGAGAGGTTTTTTTTTTTTTTTTTTTTTTGTTATTATTATTTCTGTACAGAATTGTAATGACTGACACTTTACAACAATATACTGAAAAGTTTCAGTAATTTTGAACTAGCCGAACATACTCAAAACTCAAACTTTGTCTCCAATCTTCATTCCCTGTCAATGTTTGCATATTCTACCTATGGAAACTGACAATATTCGATTTTTTAAATCGTTGAATAGAATAAAACTTTTCGTGCATAGTTACGACAAAATGTACTTCTTTTTGATGAAGCATCAGGCAAAAAATGACATTCTGATTCTGAATTGATGTCAAAAACAGTCTCTTAGAAAGGTCACTTCAAGGCGTAAGACACCGCAGGAATCGATTTGCCTTCAGCATCCAAATTGCTTCTCAGAGTTGACATTTAAAACATCAGCTTAATCTCCAGCTGCTTCAAACCATAACAATGCACTATAAAGGAACAAGGCCTTGAGCTAAATTAACATTATTTAACCCTTTCACCCCTGAGTTTCAGAGGCGGACTCTTCCGTTCGTGACTTTGGACACATCCATTGATGCAAAAAGTGGTTTCAGTCAAATCATTAACAGAATGGCAGACAGTGTAGATCCTGATGAGACGGCTCATAATGAGCCGTCGCATCAGGATCTACACTGTTTCCAATGGTGTCTGTGTTGGTATGTAGTGATGAAAGGGTTTAATCAAATATCAAACAGTTTGGACCGCATTAAACCTCATCGAAAATGACCTTTTGCCAGTGACTTTTATATTCACATCACAGGTTTTGTTTGTGTTTGTTTGTGTTGAGGTTTTAGGGCGCAGTCAACCCAATGGGGTCATGTCGAGCGCGGTCAGTTTACCTAACCACACGTTTACTGGGCAAGCTTAGTCCTCTAAGCGGTTAACCAGTATTGTGCACATTCTTTCGCCAGAAACTGACAACTGCCCTTCTTGAATCAGCGGAAGGGAGAGAATGACCGTAGAAAATATTTCATGATCAATCTCCACGAAAGAATGTTGCCGACCTCGGCGGGGGTTGAACCCGCGACCTCTTGGTCTCCAGTCGGACGGCGCATCCAACTGAGCCACCGAGGCCGGCGTACACATCACAGGTAGTCAGACTTAAAATATTGGGATACGAGTAAGCACTGCTAGACGATACAATGTCGAAATAATTGGGTAATTCGGGTTGATGTGGTTTTGATTAATGGATGCACACAAGAACATATGCTTTTTTAGTATTTTGTCTACATACATGTAAAACTGTTGACATTACGAAAACGCGCCTATTCAAATATTTTGAAAAATTCACCACCAAAAAATGAAAATTTTCAGATAAAAAAAATTCTGATGTTTTTCATATTTCTGCTCAAAACATAGATTGTGGGTACTCGTTAGAACCGCCTCGGCGAGGCGGTTCTAATGAGTACCCACAATCTATGTTTTTGAGCAGAAATAAGAAAAATAATGTATACCCCTGTAAACCCCAGTTTTACTATATTAAAATAGGGTTTAAGGGGGTAAAAATATATAGGTATGTTTTCGCGATGAACTCTTCAAACGGGCATTCATAAGTACAAGATATCCTATGCCTTTCATCGATACCAGCTTAAACATCGATTGCAGAAGTGTTTAGCTCACAGACTCTCAAAGCGTCATAGATTTATGTATAACTTTTAGAAAATTAAGCATTGTCATGCTGAATAAATTAGGATGCCACGCTCACTTTTAATTGTCAGCCAATCGGATATTCACATACTAAATAGCAAACAGTGCAGATCCAGATCAGTTGACTTCGTCAGAATCCAACTGATCTAGACCTACACTGTTTGCAAAGGCAAGGTATATCCGGTTTCAGCAGGATCAGGATTAACATAAGAGTACTAGTGAAAGTTAAAATCGGTTTATGGCAGAAACATTGTCAATTTTGCAATACATGTTTTAATTTCTCCATAAAAATATTTATTGTGAGTAAACAATAGGAATCAAATTAAGGAGAAGAACTCTATAAGTACTTGTGCTTTCGTTCTTATCGTTCTTATCCTATGATTTGTTTGTATTTACTTGCTCTGTATACTTAATATTGGTTCCGAAATAAATAAGTTTAAACCAAACACTAGGAGCACCTCTCCGAGGCGCTTCTAATAAGTACCCACACTACATATTCTTTAATGAAGAACTAGAAAAAAATATCCCAGAAGTATCATCTAATACTCCATTACAACTCTCTCACTGATTGTAAGAGCACGTCTCATATTTCCATCACGAAAACCTGCCTATATAATTTTGACACCCTCAAACCCCACTTTTATATAGTAAAACTTGGGTTTACAGGGGTATACTTTATTTTTCTTATTTCTGCTCAAAAACATAGATTGTGGTACTCGTTAGAACCGCCTCGCCGAGGCGGTTCTAACGAGTACCCACAATCTATGTTTTGAGCAGAAATATGAAAAATATCAGAGATCTTTTATCTGAAAATTTTCAGTTTTTGGAGGTGAAATGTTCTACATATTTGAATAGGCATGTTTTCGTAATGAGATTCTATAACTCTTTGAAGTAAATGCGGGCATAAAAGGTCTGCATCTGACTGCTTATCCTGATACTTGTTCACTTCTGTCTGACGGCTTTCAGAATCACTATTACGTTATAAGTGATAAATCAATACTTACTACTTAATACTGGTCCTGCTGAACCCGGATAGGCCCTTCTTTGTAAACAGTGTAGATCCTGATTAGCTGGCTTCTGAACTGATATGGATCTGCACTCTTTGTCATTAAGTATGTGAATTTGTATCAACAACCTGGATCAAGTAATCTGATGGGCTGAAAATTAGAAGTGGGCGTGGCGTCTTCATTTATTTAGCATGACAAAGGACAAGACACTTTACATGATGTGCAAATGCGCATCTGGGCTGCACGTTCCTTGTCGTTATCTGAGCCGCAACCTTTCGACATGTGCGCTTAGCGATGATTCATAGTAGAAGGTAACTTTTTTATGGTACATGTGCTTTATTTAAAACGATTTAAAACATGCTTAATTAAACACATTTATGCCTAGCGTCCCATAAAAAGGACATTGGCAAACAGTGTAGACCCAGATCAGTTGCCGTAGAACGCGGCGTCTGATCAGGGTCAACAGTGTTTGCATTAAACACAGGGAGTTTTATAAAAGCATGGTAATAACAAGAAATAACCAGACACCCCTTCTGTTGGAAATGAATCTGTCCAAAGACATGAGGCAGAAGTGTCCACTCGGCATAAATGGGTTAAAGTTCAATCGCCCAGTTATTGCTTTTTTGCGTTGATGGATTCATGTTACTTGACAGGTGTAGCTCAATATTAACCCATTTACATGGAATGAAATCTTCTACCATAACTCTTTGAACACGCCAATTTCCAGTTTAAGGGGGTGTCTAGTTTGTTTTTATGATTATTACATAATTTAGACATACCTGCACTTCATGCAAACAAAGTAGACCCAGATCCGACGCCGCTATCTGCGGCGTCTGATCTGGGTCTACGTTGTTTGCAAAGGTGCAATTTATGGGACGCTAGGCTCAAATAGGGTAACATATTTAACCATTACTACTGTATGGGCATATGCAGCAGACGACAAAGATGATTTATTTTTCATAGGAAATAGGCTTTGACATTTCATACAAATTGTCTCCTACTTGCATGAAATGTCATAGTCTATTTTCTGTTATAAAATTGAAAAAAATATTTCAAAATGTCGTCTGCTGATATTTTTTACCTATGTGCTATGAGTTAAGGGAACTGGATACATCTGGTCCTTTTTCCATTGTTTATAAGAGAGACAATTTTTGTAACTTCCTGTTTGCTTTCATGCACACCTTATACCATTACGAAAACATGCCTATTCAAATATACTGAAAATTTTACCACCAAAAAATGAAAATTTTCAGATAAAAAATTCTGATAATTTTATTATTTCTGCTCAAAAACATATATTGTGGGTACTCGTTAGAACCGCCTCGGCGAGGCGGTTCTAACGAGTACCCACAATCTATGTTTTAGTGCAGAAATACGTAAAATAATGTATACCCCTGTAAACCCCAGTTTTACTATATAAAAGTGGGGTTTAAGGGGGTCAAAATTATATAGCTATGTTTTCGTGATGCCTTTTCAAATGGTGGATATTCTAAATGAATAGACTTTCCCAAGTGTATCCATTCCTCTAAATACAAAAGGCCCCGAGCTTATAAAACTGTTTCCATGCTCAACTCAGCTGAGCATGAAATTTGTTCTGCTAATAAATCTCAAATTACTAATAATTGAAAATCCTTTCTTGTTAAAAATAGCTACGCATGAACATTTCTATGCCACTAAATATGAAAATGCCAACTACTGTTGGCATTTTCATATTTATTAGCAGAGAACATTTCATGCTCAGCTGAGTTGAGCACGAAAAAAATAAAAAAAATAGTATTATAACCTCGGGGCAAGGTTTAACCGTAAAATGCCTAAATTGTCTTCTTAGTGTTACTATTAATGTGTTCCTTCTTTTCCGATGATTCAAAGTTCCAGTCTATTGGGTTTACCATTTGAACCGACTTTTTATATGTCCAATATGGCGTCATAATTAATGTCACCAAGACAAGCTGTGTGTACATACTGAAAAACATAACTCCTGGCATAGCTGTCCATACACGGGTCCAGTTTGTGTAGGTCAAATACCAGATGTAGCATTCCGCCATAGATCGCAAATGAAAAGTATGAACGAGCAAAAATTGATTTGCCTTCCAGAGAAATGTGTGAGCTTTACCCGCCTTCAATAAGGTCCAACACAGACAGCTAAATGGTGTACTCATTTCAAGAATCAGTCCTCTTATTCCGAAGTAATGGGTACTTTCAACAAACATGATCATGGAAAACCCAAAAAGTGATAGCCAATGATGGATGTTTAAGAGTATGCTGCATTGCTTGTAGTAAATATCCGAAAACAGCAACATGCCACATTCAAATAAGAAAAATCCAATGGTTATTGTTATGGCAACAAAGCTGGTTGGACATGTTGCAAATACGACATCCTGTGACAATTCTGTGTCAAAAAATATTCCCCAACCTCCAAAAACAATACAGAAGATACCATAGGCTCCTCTGACTATCGAGAGATGCCAGAAAAGTTTCTCTTTTGCTGAAAGACTTTGGTATGTGAACGTAAGCTTTGAAATACATAATACATGTTGACAACAGGAACAGAACACCGAAAAAGGTAAATGAAGCAGATATAAACGCCAGTCTTGTTGATGTTTTACTGTAATCACATACTGCTAGCAGAGGATGAATGTGTTCCACCAGTCCCATCGTGTCTTTCCTTTTATCTGGAACATAAAAGCATGTTATAATGGTATTTAACACTTTACATGCTATAGGCAAATTCAGCAGACGGCAAACTGATATTTTTTATTATGAAACACGCCTATTTAAGAGAATTTTACCACCAAACATTGAAAACGTTTAGATGGAAAATTCTGGAAGCTTTCATATTTCTGCTCAAAACATAGATTGTGAGTACTTGTTAGAACCGCCTGAGCAAGGCGGTTCTAGCGAGTACCCGCAATCTATGTTTTTGAGTAGCAATAAGAAAATTAATGTATACACCTGTAAACCCCAGTTTTACTGTACAAAATTGGGGTTTAAGGGGGTCAAAACTATATAGGCGTGTTTTCGTGACCTTCCTAGAAAATAGATCTGATACTTCATACAAAGTGTCTCCTTAAGAGACAATTTGCATGATATGTCAAATCATGTGGGAGACAGATTCACATAAGTCCTTAACTTTTTTTCTGAATTCTAGTTGAAATATGTTTATGTTAATATGTATTGTATCTGTATTTATACAAATATAATATGTTAATACTAAATCATATCTTCTAGAAAAAAATAAGACATACTTCAAAATATCGTCTGCTGAACATTTTACTCAGTATGCAAAGTGTTAAATGGACTTGATCAGAGGCTTAAAATTCTACTGACGGGGCTATCAGCTCCCCAGTATAGGTGTGCAACATGTACGGGTACGGGTTCCTATCATCTGATCGGCTGCTGACTGAGAGTTTATCAGGAACACAATCTGGTTCTCTTAAAGAAACTGGTATGATAACTGCTTTAACCTCTGCAGTACTTCAATAAATGTTTACAGAAATAATAATTACACATGCCAGTTGCACAGTCAAAGAAATAATCGACAGATGACATTTTGAAATATTTTTCAGATTTGTTCCAGGAAACAGGGTTTGACATTTCATGCAAACTGTCTCCTAAGGAGACGGCTTGCATGAAATGTCAAACCCTATTTTCTGAAAGAAATATCACCAAATTGCTGTCTGTTGAATTAGCCCTGAGCGTGCTAAAAGTTAACTTGAAACCATTTCTTAATCTGATATTAATTTGGAGCAATGACTATACAAACTCATTAATGCCAATCATTGCTGAAGCAAGCTATCCAATGATATGGTACTCTCCTCCTGTAACTGAGTCGTTTCGAGGGTCATAGCCCCGCTAGTAGAATTATAAGCCACTGACTTGATACGCACATTGTATGGCGGTTTTTCAACCATTGGTAAACGAGCCTTTGTGAATTCCTGTTTGCCATCCTGCACACCAAGATTTTTCTGAAAACAATGATTTCTTAGCTAAGTTAAGGTACTGGATACGATTCTGTCAACTTTCTTTGCCATCCTTCTGAAACTGAATCTAATAGGAAAGCAAGCGTTTTAGTTGTATATTAACATGCAGTAGGTTCGGTGTGCCAGAAAGCAAAGTCTGTCTACCTAGTAAAATGGCGGACAATTTACCAAATGTACCCAGACCCCTAAAGCATAGTTGATATATCTTCAAGGGGGCGAGTGTTAAATAGGTTGTTGTTCCCATCTAAAATAGGTCTACTGCAAACCTTTCCCCTGTAGAGTAACGGCTTTAGTGAGACGACTTTGTATGCAGAAAAGCAAACAGGAAGTAACAAAAATTGTATCTTTTTGTGCAAGTGGCGTCTTATAAGCTACTTGTTCTGTGTAATTGGCGAAAAATGTACCAAGTGTATCAGGTTCACTTAACCCATTTATGCCGAATGGACTCTTGTAACATACACTTTGGACCGATGCATTTCCAATAAAAGGGGTGTCTGGTTCTATTTATTATAACCATGTTTTATAGAAAATCCCTCTACGTAATGCAAGCAGTGCAAACCCTGATCAGACGCCGCGTTTTAATGCGTCTGATCTGGGTCTACACTGTTAGAAATTGTCCCTTTTTATGCGACGCTAGGCGTTAATGGGTTATGTTTATACTTCCAATTGTGTTATTCCCATTTATGACCGTTTGTGTCGTGCCGTGCAAAACGGTATCTCAAAGCATACAGGAAAGGTATATATAAGCCTGTGGCAGTCGTGCAGTCTGGTCATGTTTACAGAATTATTGGATTCATAACAGAAAGACCATTTTTCTAATGTACTTGCAACAAAGATACAATGCGGCATTTCTGGTTGTTTCTGATCCGTACTGTTTGCCTATACACCAAAAAAGACCGCATTGCCTGAAGCGGCTCAAAATAAAAATACAAACGATATTATACATTATAAGTTAACATCAGGATATGTCAACCCAAGAGTGATGCTCACCGAGGCTTCGGCTTCACCTCTGTGAACTTCACTTTCTCGGAATGATCTATCCTGGTGTAAACCTCAATATAGAATGCATCAATTGTTTTATTATATGATTCTTTTTCAGGTGTCTGACAGCAATGAAAAAAGTGATTTGACCGGTCCTCGACCTCAGCAAGGCTATTCGCTATACAAGCATGACTATTTTTAGCTGCTTGGCAGCATGACAAAAGTGATGTTGACCGGTCCTTGCTATTTTAAACAAGCAGCAGCTCATTTTAGTAAACAACAAGATTTGTAAAAACAAAATCTTTTACAGCCAGTTTCAGTCATATATATCAAAGGAAAATGAAAAATGATCCAGCGCACGACAAAACCTATAACAAGACATGTACGACCAGAAAAGACTCAGATCAGCCTGCGCTTCCGCGCAGTCTGATCAGAGTCTTCATTGATCGCAGATGCCTTCTAAAGCCTTCGTGCTATCTAAAGAGAGAAAGGCGAAAACTGTAGCCATACTAGGTGGATGTGCAGGCTGACCTGATTCTTTGCTGGTCACGCAGGTCTTATTGCAGGTTTTGTCGTGCGGTGGCCATTTAATAATTGAGAAGATATCCAGAAAAAGCCACAGTCACAGAATATAAACTAACAATGACAAAATTTGGAAGACATTACAAAAACATGCCTATTCTAATATACTGAAATATTTACTTCCAAAAAATATGAATTTTCAGATAAAAATTTCTGATATTTTTCATATTTCTGCTCAATGCATATATTGTGCTACCCGTTAGAACCGCCTCGCCGAGGCGGACCGCTCGGCGAGGCGGTTCTAACGAGTACCCACAATCTTTGTTTTTGAGCAGAAATATGAAAAATAATGTATACCCCTGTAACCCCCAGTTTTACTATATAAAAGTAGGCTTAAAGGGGGTAAAAATTTTATAGGTATGTTTTCGTGATGGAGTTTACAAATTATGCGCAGAACAGCAGATAAATGTTGTAAATATGTGGGTATTGTACCCCTCAACATTCAATTAGTTGGGTATAATCTTATTTTCAGGTTTTTAATTGAGTAATTTTACCCCACAACATAGACATAATTGAGAAATATTTCAAAAATGAACAAACAAGCACTAAAACAGGTATAAAATCAGCGATCAAGAGTAAATATACATTTTCAATAAATTCATCGAAATAACTTGAAACAACGGATTATTTGAACTTGATAATTACAACAAAGGAACTACAGCAGTGAAACAGATAAGATGGGTATTTGGTGATAATTCAGGAATAAGGTTCTTTATTTCTCCATAAAAGAAAAACATATGCTGTGGGTATTAATTAGAATCTTCTCGGTGCTTGAGACGAAGTAAAAAGTGGAGTGTGAGTCCAATGAGTACACGTAGCTTTAGTGCACTGCCTTGATGTCATCGAAAAGAAAGACAACAAAACCAGGAAGTTGAATGTTGTTGCTGTCAGAGAAAATGAGTCATCTCAACCTACTTTACTTGCACTGCGAACATTGCCACGATGTATTTGAATATAGCATTTTTTTGTTCGTTTCATTTTTTAGCTTTTGATTTCAATGGTAATAATATAACAATAGTTGAACTCTTCCATCATTTGCTGCAAGGAGGGCAAATATATTTTTCTGGTTTCTTTAGCAATCGAATCGAGGAACATTTCTTAAAAAGTACTGAACTAATCCTCTTAGTGGTACCTCTCTTTCATTTCTTTTCATTTAAATTCGGTACTTCACCCCACCCAAAAAGTTCGTTGCTGTCTGCTGTTATCTCTAACTTTTGGACTAATTGTTGTTAGGTGAAAATTTATCAGTTAAAACCAATTAACGTCTGTTATACACATTACGAAAACACGCCTATTCAAATTTATTGAAAATTTCACCACCAAAAAACTGAAAGTTTTCAGATAAAAATTCTGATATTTTTCATATTTCTGCTCAAAAACATAGATTGTGGGTACTCGTTAGAACCGCCTCGCCGAGGCGGTTCTAACGAGTACACACAATCTATGTTTTTGAGCAGAAATAAGAAAAATAATGTATACCCCTGTAAACCCCAGTTTTACTATATAAAAGTGGGGTTTAAGGGGGTCAGAATTATATAGGTGTGTTTTCGTGATGATGTATGCTATGGCAAATTATACAGGAACTATACCCGCACTTTCAGATCATGAACTTCTCTATTGACCTACCCGTAAAACGTCATTTCAATGTTCATTTCGCACCGTGTTGCGATCAACACGTGCTACAAAAAGAAAAGTCAAGGTCTTTTTGAATTGCTAAATTTTCTAGGTTTCTGCTTAAACTCGCAGAATAAGGCGTGGTAATAATATGTGTCTGTTTCGTATGCATTTCTGACGTGAAAAGGCTCCACAATTAAACCAACTTAATATGGTAAGATCGTTTTTCCTCTCGAAACGGTTCCCACCATGATTTCACGTGATGTTACCATTACAGCACGCAGTTTCTTTATGCGGGGTAAGGAAAAATGTAGCTGTGTTAACTTATACTGGTAACGCGAACATCCCTGAATTGTGTACCGTCACGCGGGACGCAACTGAGCAGTCCTACGAGAATCTCGGTACACAAGATTTACTGGATAAATTATGTAGGACTTAGAAACTGGTATGGCCAACATGAATAACCGTTTTGATTCGCAGACCGATATCTTGCATAAGCGCTAAGATACTATTTGCTTGTTGCCGCTTATCATCTTTCAAAAGAAAATGCTAAATATTAAAATACGACGGCGAGTCTATCATCTCGGTAATGAAAATTCGGCATCCGAAAACATATGAATGAAAAAATACTGTTGAAATCTCCTGTCTGAATATTATGTACAAAAAGAAAGAAAGAAAAAAGAAAGGAAGAAAGAAAGAAAGCAAGCGATAAAAAACTACTACGAATCAGAAATGTTAGAATGAGGTCATGCGATCTGAAAAAAAAAAAAAAAAAAAAAAAAAAAAAAGATGTTATTTGACTATTCCGCAGCTGGACATCTTAACCTCAATGGATGAAAGATCATGACACCTGCTGTCGTTTGTTTTAGCTTTGTCGTTAAACGCTTCACAGCATACTCAATGTTAAAAACAAAACCTGACTGGTTTGGCGCCCATTTGCGGCAGTAAAAGGGATAATTTCGCCCCGAATTTATGAAAACACAGAACTCAGTCTGAATTATTTAGAGCAATGTAAACAAATCAGATAAGTATCCAACGCTGTGACTTGCGTTTCGAAAAAAAAAATGCGCGTTTGATACGCTTAATTCTCAAAACAATTGCGTATCTAGTCTTCATATTAGCGTAAAATCCGCTAATACGCTACTTATCTCTTTGCCGGATTACGGCAGACAGAATCCATTTTTTAAAATTGATGAAAAGAAAAGTACCTCGCTCTATCTTACTCAGTTTGTCCTAATATTTGAAAAAAATAAAATGCAGTTGCCTATCGATGGTCACTGCATGCATCTTAACTCACCCACAGACAATCTTAGCACATTTCCTCACAACAACGCGCAAAAATAACAAAGATGTCTAAACTAGCCACAAATCGGTGTCCAGTTACCTGAGATATGCGAAACCCACACTGGTGTCACGTGTACCTATTCTCAACGTATGCTTTTGTTTTTCGGTCACCCGTCATAATGCAGTGGACAGTATCTTATTTATCCTAAATATTCGAACGGTCAGTCCTGAGCAAATAGCACAGCTCCAGATATGGTAATTTAAGCCAAAAGTACTGATTTTTTTTGTCATTTCCTCATTAAAATATGTTGTAGGTACTCATTAGAAGCACCTCATCGAGTTGCTTCTAATGAGTACCCACAACAAGTTTTTTTTTTTTTTTTTTTTTTTGAGAATTAACAATTATATATACCCTCTAATCAAGACCTATGGTTTACAGGGTAAACTCATCAAACTGCTCCCAAAAGGAGCAATCTGTCAAGGGTATCCTCTGTCTGACATTACTTTGCAAACTTTTAGACATACCATGTGTTCCGATTGACCTGTTTATATTGTAGAATAACTGTGGTACGATATAACGGTGTCCGAATATTTAGGGTAAATAAAAATGCGATGACATATGTAGACAAGGCTTGCAGTGAAATATTTTTACCTACATAAACTATTGTACAAGATAATGGTTTATATTATGTAATTTATCTGATAATTTTATCATTTAAGTGCACTCGTACCTGAACCGGGCCTCAGCCCAACCAACACGGTGCGAACGGCAAAGACTCATATAAGCGTGCATTTCAGTGCAGTTGCGTCAGTCTTCGCTTTTCATTTTTTTTTTTTTTTTTTTTTGCATTCCAAATCGTTTGCAGATGGCTAATGTGAGCAGCGAAGACTAAGGTGATACTGACTGGATAAGCAGGTTTATCTTATCACCATTTACTACTGTAACAGTAACTCTTAATATGTTTCACTGCTATCGGATGACAGGAAAATGGCAGATTATAATTAGTGTTTGCACTGATGATCAATTATAATCGATCATCAGTCAGTTTTGCCTCTTGTAACTGATGATCGGATAGATTTTTTACAGTCGACTAATCGGAAAATTCTGTTTTTTAAGAAACAATTTTTTTCTTACATTATATTTTTAGAGGTAAGTTATAAATGAAACTCAAACCTGTCTATTTGGGTCATTCCAGGCTTTTGATCAATAAAAGTGAGAACAAAAAAGTATTAATCGCCTTAAAAAAAGTCAACTCAAAAATACTGTCTTTTTTACTTATTTCTCCCTGAAAACATATGTTGTGTGTACTCATTAGAAGCGCCTTCGCGAGGCGCTTCTAATAAGTACCCTTAACGTATGTTTTCATGGAGAAAACCGCAAGGCGCTTCTAATAAGTACCCACAACATGTTTTCATGTAAAAATATGAAAAATATTATCTGGATACCGCTCTTATTGATCAGGAGCATTAAATATGTATCTGGAAATGGGCTAAACTATGAATGAATATATTTTCAACAAATCGATTATTAATCGATGATCAGTGGGTTTTACAAAATCGATGATCGACTGAGAAATTCAGGCCGATTCCCAACACTGGGGGCGCAAAATGCTGCAATGAGACGGTGCTTTTGTGCAAAATTACTTAATAAGCGTATTTCAAACATGCTCTAAATCTTGGACATATTTGTTAAGCTGGGCGTGGCCTTTTCTTTTTTAATTCTTTCGACCGGTCGATTTTAATAGAAAGGGTGTGTTCATTATTACCATGTTTAATACAAATTCCGGTATTTAATGCAAACAGTGTGGGCCCTTATCAGACTGCGGTCTGTGTCTACACTTTTTACCCGAGTCCCATTTATAGGAAGCTAGTTATAAAATGGTAAAAGTTGGTAATGATGAGTTGTTTGGGTCGTTCCAGCATACCTAGTATATGATTCGCCGACTGCCTCTGTATGGAATTCTCAATCTCATTACGAGAACAAGCCTATTCAAATATACTGAAAATTTTACCACCAAAATAAATGAAAGTTTTCAGATGGAAAAATTCTAAAATTTTGCATATTTCTGCTCTAAACATAGATTGTGGGTACTCGTTTGAACCGCCTCGACGAGGCGGTTCTAACGAGTACCCACAATCTATGTTTTAAGCAGAAATAAGAAAAATAATGTATACCCCTGTAAACCGCAGTTTTACTATATAAAAGTGGGGTTTAAGGGGGTCAAAATTATATAGGCAAGTTTTCGTGATGTAGAGCACAAATACATACAGTGAACCCTCGTTACAACGAAAGCATTTGCTCCCTAAGACGTGCCATTAAAATGAATTTGCTGTTGTACAGAATACTTAATAAGCAGATAGGTACATGTATGTAATGAAGGACTTCATTTCCTCACAGAACATACATTTTGGATATTTGTTAGAATCGCCTCACCGAGGCGATTCAAAAAATGTACAAAACATATATTTCTTTAAGGTATTAAATACAATATTCTTCCATAATTTGTGGCTAATTGTTAACTCTTAAGCGAAGGTTTTGTGACAGTCATATTGTCATTATAAATAATTTTGTCGTTGTATCGAGTGTCGGTATAAAGAAGGTTGTCTGTACAAGAGCCATGGCATGAAATAAGATGTCTTCGGGGCGAATGTGATCAGAAAAGATTCAGCACACATGCTAATAAGATGCTAACCATTGACGATACATTCTACAGTTAAACCTCAATGGCTCGAACTTCTTTGGGACCATGGAAATATATTCGAGACATGGGTACATGTAGTTCGAGCCACTGAGGGTTAATCATCACGCCAGGTCAGAACGCAGATGGCAATAATTTAGGGAAGTTTTTTTGATCTTCTATACAATAATGGTATGTTGAGCGTACTCATTAGAATCGTCTCGATGATGAGATTCCAATGAGTACACACAACGTACAATTTCATAATAAAATAAGAAAAAAAACTTAAATATTTGTTTTCTTCAACTATCGGAAGAATTTCATAGGGACTCAGAAACGAGGTCTAATCAGCCATGGTAAACGAGCCAACGGTGTTGTACTGTATAAAGATTATGTAAGCGAACAGGGAAAAACCTGCAGGTTGTGCAGATCAACCTGCACATCCGTGCAGCAAGGCCTTCGTCTGTTAATATATATTCTATAGTGTCCAGTAAAACTGGTAACAATACAAATGAAATTACCAAAGACAGGCCATAGTCACCACGCGCAGCCTTTCAAAAGGCACTGATAGACGGTTCTGTTGTAACTCTGAATAAATGAGCGTCGCCGTGAAAAAAGGGTCTTATATGCGAGCAGTATGACCCAGGTCATCCAGTAAAGCTACGCAATACAATAAGGGTATTTACTTCATGTATTTATACAGATATTATATAATGCGACATATTCTATCAGCAGATAGAGAAAGCCCTTAACAATAAGCGCGGGTGCTATACAGATCGGGCCTGCACAATCAGCATTTCCCTCAAAAACGCCTTTTCCTGTGGCGCGGCTCAAAAATTGCTTTGATCCGCGAAAATGCTGACTGCCTTATCAGTGAAACATCGCATAAAACACATAAAATGATGTGATTAAATAAAGTAAAGGGTTTAATGGCGAGCTTAAGTAGACAAAGACAATAACACATAGGACCAAGGTGGGTCCGACTACAGACATCGATAAGTAGGCCTCAAGCTTGTTGAAAAAAAACTGAGGAGGAAGCCGTCTACGGCCTGATTTACCGTCGTGCAACCAAAAAGGGAAGCTATGTTTACCCAGTCAGCATTCTACGTAAATCTATATCGGGCCGTCATCGGCCCGTCAGGGTAGCTGACGGGCCGATAACGGCCCGATGTAGATTTACGTAGAATGCTAGCTGGGTATAAACCATAATTGTGAAAGCGTTCACAACCATGCATTCAGATTACAGATGCTTGACAATGTTTACGTACACTGAATGAAAAGTTAATCAGTGCACAGATACAAGCATATCAATCTCTACATCAGATTACAATATATATCAGCGTTCACCTAACATGTTACAATAAGGGTTATCAAATGATACTGCATATTGACCACTCGAGATGATACATGGGTTTCATTGTAAATCGAATATAACATATATATGCGAACCCCGGAATGAACTTTTCCAGAGGAAAACATAGACTATTTTTGTTTTACACACACATACACACATGCTGAGGGTAATATGGTTTGAGTACTCATTAAAGCGTCAGACAGAGAAAAAACTGCGACTATTTTTCTGGTTTACACACACACACACACACACACACACACACACACACACACACACACACACACACACACACACAACATATGATGTGAGTACTCATTGAAGTGCCACGCAGAGAAAAAAAGCAACTATATATCTGGGCCCGGTTGTTCAAAGCATCGTTAGCTTAACAAGCTCGTTAGTGGTCAAAATGTTAATTGTTCTAGTAAGTACAGTATCTAATTCATAGGTATTTTTGCTGAAAAAATGGGAGTAGCTTTTGCAAATGCAAATGCAAAAGCTACTCACATTTTTTCAGCAAAAATATTAGCATATACGTCATATTTAATGATCAAAGTTTTAACAATACGTTAACTAACGACATCGTTAGTTTTGAACAACTGGGCCCTGATGTTAAAGTCTAGTTTTGTTTGAGCTGTGTGGTGCGGGGGCACACACAGACACAGACACAGACACAACATATGATGTAAGTACTCACTGAAGCACCACGCAGAGGCGCTTCTTATGAGCACTCACAGCATATGTTTTTGTGATGATGTAAGAAAAATATTTTCATATTTATTCTGTCAAGATTTGCTGGAAGTAAATGAAAACAACAAGCAGAAACAAAAGCATTAACCAGAGGATCAATGGCTCTGTAGCTCACCTGAGATTATTTGTTCTGAGCAATCGTATGGAACACAATTTAAAGACTGAAACATATAGGTATTTCAGCCGGCAATATATTCGAGACATGGGTACATGTAGTTCGAGCCACTGTTAATCATCACGCCAGGTCAGAACGCAGATGGCAATAATTTAGGGAAGTCTTTTTGATCTTTTATACAATAATGGTATGTTGAGTGTACTCATTAGAATCGTCTCGATGATGAGATTCTAATGAGTACACACAACATACAATTTCATAATAAAATAAGAAAAAAAAAAACCTTAAATATTTGTTTTCTTGAACTATCGGAAGAATTTCATAGGGACTCAGAAACGAGGTCTAATCAGCCATGGTAAACGAGCCAACGGTGTTGTACTGTATAAAGATTATGTAAGACAGGGAAAAACCTGCAGGTTATGCAGATCAACATGCACACCCGTGCAGCAAGGCCTTCGTCTGTTGATATATATTCTATATAACCTTTGGTCTCTGTAACTGACAGTAACTTGGTATGAAATTTAGTTTAAATTAATTTTTCGAAACAGAAACTTCGATATAAATATGGCTTTTATAAAGTGGCATATAGTGACATACCAAATATCAAAGGCATATGCCTTTTCGGATACCTTCTGGATTCCTCGGGGGATGGAGGCGGGGGGATAATTGTTGTACGGGTGTGCGAGCCAGTATTTCGAAACCTACTCCATTCATATACCTGGCCTTTGAAAAAACAGATCCATTTGTATACTTGCTCGTCTGAAATGTTCATATACTGCCTTTAATTTTATACCCATTCATATAGTATTTCATAAATTAAACGCCATTTTTGTATCATCTTGTACACTGGCACGCATTTACACTAACTCACCTGTCTAACCCAGTTATTTCTAGTTGACTCATGTATCCTTATCATTTGGACAAGCTTTTCTTTGAAAAACGGGGCATTTCATACAACAATCAAGAAAAATCGGGTCTGTCATATACTTTTTTGTTGAAAAAGGGAGCTAATCGTATATCTGACAGCGCTGAAAAAGGGGACCATTCGGCACGCACATCCGTTCTATATCATATGTAGGAATTTATTAACCGCCACTCCCCCTCGAGCTAGTTTCACACAAGGAAGACTTTTAAAGTTTTTCCCCTATATATGTAAAACAAGTGAACCCAGGGACAGGGCCATTTTTCAGACCAGGGTTATAATGCGAACAAACTTGGTTGACGACCACTAGATAAAACTAAGTACCAAATGTAAAAGGTCTGGGCCTTCAACTTCCACACAAGAGGATTTTTAAAGACCCAGGGCTAAAATTTGTATAAACATGGTGTAGAGCCACTAGATAAAGCTACTTATCTAACATCGAAGGATGTGCCTTCTTATTACAGACAAGAAGATTTTTTAAAGTTTTTCTTTATATGTGTCTATTTGAAACAAGTGACCCCGGGGTGAGCCATTTTTGACTCCAGGGCCATAAATTGGACATTATTGGTTAAGGTCTATTAGATGAGACTACATATCAAATATCAAAGGCCTAGGCCCTCTAGTTCCACATAAGAAGATTTTTAAGTTCTTATCTATATGGGTCTATGCAAAACGTGACCCTCACCCCCGGGCGGAACTATTTTTGACCCCGAGGCTTTAATTTGAACAATCTTGGTAGAGGTCCATTAGACAGCGCTAAATACCAAATATCAAAGCCCTGGGACTTCCAATTTCAGATAAGAAGATTTTTAAAACGTTTTTTTTTTCCTAAAATGAGAATACGTAAAACAAGTGACCCTGGGGCAGAATCCATTTTTGATCCCAGGACTATAATTGAATAATCGTGGTAGATGTCCACTAGATGAAGCTACATACCAAATATCGAAGGTCTGGGCATCCTAGTTTCAGACAGGCTTTTATATTTTTCCTATATGTGTCTACTATATAAAACAGGTGACCCCTCCTTCCCCCGTACGGCCGGGCAGGACCATGTTTACCCCAGGGCTATAATGTAAACACTTTTGGTAATTTCCTACTAATGAAGCTACATACCAACTATCAAAGGCCTGGGCTACTAATTTCAGAGAAGAAGATTTATTTTGTAAAGTTGTTTTCCTTATACGAGTCTATGTAACACAAGTGACCCATTTTTAACCCTAAGCTGTAATTTGAACAATCTTGATAGAGGTCAACAAGAAAAAGCTAGATTCCAATTATCAAAGTCGGGCCTTTTTAAAGTTTCTCCCATGTAAAGTCTATGTAAGAAAGTTAACCTTTCTGTAAAAAAGGTCAACCCAGAGTCATCATTTTTTTTAACTTTATTAGGTCTATGTCCCCAATGCTGTATACTAAGCTCCAGGGTCATTGCCAGTTTGGTTCCGGAGAAGAAGAATTTCAAAGGGTTTTTACTATATATGAGCGAGGCGGCCAGTTTGGACATGTGACCAAGATGCGGCGAATAAGCGTCCATTCCCCTTATCCTGTGGGGCTCCAAATGAAATTTGGCTTTGATTGGCCAAGTTTTTTTTCTGAGGAGAAGACGTTTGAAGAGGTTTCCTTATATATGTCTATGTAAAGCAAGTGACCCCTGGGGCGGAGCCATCTTTTACCCCAGGGCTATAATTTGAATAATCTTGCTAGAGATCTATAAGATAAACCTACAAACGAAAATCAAAGGCCTAGACCTTCTACTTTCAGACAAGAATATTTTTTTTAAAGTTTTTCCCTTTACGAGTCTATGTTGAACAAGTGACCCCTTGGATGGGACCATTTTTAACACAGCGCTTTGAACAATCTTGGAAGCGGTTCACAAGACAAAGCTACATTCCAAATATCAATAGAAAGGAGGGCAAAGATCAGGAATCGATACCTAGGATACCAAAGAGAAAGAAGGACGCACTTAAAGCAACGGCACCACAATCAAAACACTAGGCAGAAAGTCAAAAGAACAGCCTTTCTTTCGCCAAACTAGAATTCCGAGAATTGGATGTGTCGCCTGCTTAAAGCGCCAATAATTTGATATGAAAAAACCAAAACAGAAAAACACTAGTCCTTATAACAGCTCCTATCCCTAAAGGCAACCCCTCACTACAAACTCCGAATGAAACCAATGCAAAAGTTATTGAGGGGAAACAATATCTTTACCTTGTATTTAACCCCAACAACAAAAACTATGTCCTAAAAGGGCAATAACTCAGCCAAATTTTGCGGATGATTACCAATATCAAACTTGACCTGTATTTTACAATGATATATCCTTCTGCAAACTTTCAATAAAATCAATGCATCCCTGCAAAAGTTATTGAGCGGAAACCAATAACAACACACCAACAAAAAAAAAGTCGAAAAAGGGCCATAACTCAGCCAAAATTTTGCGGATGATTACTAATATCGAACTTGACCTGTATTTCATAATGATATCTCCATCTGCAAACTTTCAATAAAATCAATGCATCCCTGCAAAAGTTATTGAGCGGAAACCAATATCAGCAGACCAACAAAAAATAAGTCCAAAAAGGGCCATAACTCAGCTAAACGTTTGCGGACAATTACTAATATCGAAACTGACCTGTATTTTACAATAATATATCCTTCTGCAAACTTTCAATAAAATCAATGCATCCCTGAAAAAGTTATTGATCGGAAACCAATATCAACACACCAACAAAAACTAAGTCGAAAAAGGGCCATAACTCAGCCAAGCTTTTGCGGATAATTACTAATATCGAACTTGACCTGTATTTTATAATAATATATCCTTCTGCAAACTTTCAATAAAAGCAACGCATCCCTGCAAAAGTTATTGATCGGAAACCAATATCAAGACACCAACAAAAACTAAGTAGAAAAAGGGCCATAACTCAGCCAAAATTTGGCGGATGATTACCAATATCGAATTTGACCTGTATTTTATAGTGATATAAAGTTCTGCAAAATTTGAATGAAATCCATGTATCCCCTCAAAAGTTATTGAACGGAAACGAAAAGTGTGACGACAACACCGACGACGCGGACGGACAATATGATCCCTATGTGTCTGCCATGATACGCAGGTGACACACAAATGGAAAAATGGCTATCCGAAATAAAAAAAAATCACCAGGACATACATGCAAAGGTATACAATGACAGAATTAGTAAACCACAGCAGAAGTATCGCCTCAGAACTGTCAGTAAAAACCTAACTGGTGGGTGTGTGGGTCTGTGTGTGGGGGGGTGGGGGGATGGGGGGTGGTAAATCGATTTTACATGGCCAAAACCCGCGCCCTTAGTTCCTCCGTAGTATACACAAGACATCTGGTCAGTCTGCGTAAAGGGTTTTTAACTCATCAGTGCAACAATTCGGAGAACATAAAAATCAAACAAATACAGAGATGAAACAACGATGAGAACTCGACAGCAAGAAATAACTGAAATCCTGAAGCAAAAGAAAACCAACAGTTGGATTCCGGTGGGCCCGACAAGAGTCAGAGCATCAGGCACCAACAGACTTACTTAAACGTCTTTAGGCCGGAGCCGTCATAGAGTCTGAGGCCCGACCCGCCGGCGTGCAACCAAAGAGGGAAGCAATGTTACTAACCGTGATTGGGTTCACTACCATGCATGCAGTCTGTCGTCTTACATTTATGTTGTACTCAATTTTATATATCGAAGAATGACTTTACGAAATTGAGTGCTAAAGTCATTGCAAGCATATATTTTTCTGAATTTATATACCAAGTCACCATAACATTCAGGTTCCGATAGGCCTTGTTGCAGAAGAGATTTAAGTCCAACTTTGAATTTAAAATCGAAATCGAAATGACATCTATAAAATTGAGAAAAGGCTGCGCGGAGTTTATGGTGCAGATGACCCTGATTAGAAGTTTAGCAAATAATGATTTATTTCGAGTTTTGAAGTTAGTAACATGACTAGACACTCTGGCGAACTAGTTACGATATATAAACACAGCAGGATACTCGATGAGGAGCTTCCCTATCCAAGTAAAGAAAATTAACAATCTCAGACTTATTGCGTTTATCATAAATTTTGCATGCAACGAACTCATCTAAAATAGACAAATGCAAATGCAAAAATGGGGCTTTAGTTTCAGAAGAATTTGCTTTATTTGATTGAAGCTCTTAAGGATAAGTTTGACTATCAAACCATCGAAACAATTCTTGTCAATATTCAAATAATCGTCC
This sequence comes from Anodontia alba, assembly GCA_964016985.1. Taxonomy (NCBI): domain Eukaryota; kingdom Metazoa; phylum Mollusca; class Bivalvia; order Lucinida; family Lucinidae; genus Anodontia; species Anodontia alba. Next base: position 24,112,205 of record OZ024821.1, read on the forward strand.
TAAAATCTAGACGTGGAGCTCAAAGCTGGGTTTTCTAGGTTCACACAAGAATATTTTTAAAAGTTTTGCCTATAGGAGTCTATATAAAACATTTTACTTTTCCGTAAAAAAAGTCAAGGTCAACCCAAGGTCATTATTTTTTCAATTTTTATTGGGTCCATATCCCCAATGCTGCACACCAAGCCCCAGGGCCATTGTCTGTTTGGCTCTGGAGAAGATTGTCAAAGGGATTTATCATATATGAGCGTGGCGACTATCTTGGTCGTGTGACCTAGATGCGGTGAACAAACTTTCGTTCCCCCTGCCCATTGAGTCTCCATATAAAATTTGGCTTTGACTGGCTCACTGGGTTTTGAGTAGATGTTTAAAGAGTGTGGAAGACGGAGGACGACGGAGCCTGCCTATACTATAAGCTCACATATAAGTGCAAAGGCTCAAGAAAGCTAAAATTGATTTAAGACTGCAAAACTCTTGAAAATATAGAGAGTCTAAAACACCTTTAACATTTAAATGAAACGCTGTTGTTCCTTTATTTTAGAAAAAAAAAAAAAAAAAAAACACATTCATGAAATTTTCGCACAGTGACCCGCTTTGGAGGCTTTGGTTCGATAAATGCAAAACATGTCAGTAACGGTTCTTTGATAATAATAATAACTTTATTTCCAGAGGATAACATATTTGGCACGAGTGCCAGTCTAACATATGGTCCTCAATTTTACAAAAACAAGTATGCATGATGATTTAAAATCACTCCACAAATCAATTTAAACATGCATATATAAAACATATTCACAAATGTAAACAAAGTAAAATGACTCGTACAATATACACAATTGAACACATAATTTACAAGAATCTCAGACTATCAGCAGATGGATGGTAAGAAACCGTGCAATATTAGCTAAAACCAGATAAATATAAAATGTGTGTTATGAATACTTTAAAATATTTACTTTGTTAAATTTAAGTTTCCACTGGCTAAAAGTTGTTGCATTTATATTGTTCGATATACTCGTATAAGATATTTTATCACAGATTTGCCATGGTATTTAAAATATTTGTTTTAGAATTCAGATCACGTTTGATAAAAAAGATTATTAAGAAATAGCCAGATGTTAAATTGCATCTAAGAGTTATCACGTATAAAATTTGTAAGATTCATATATGAAGAGGTCCTGGTATCACAGTATAGCAAAGATCACAGATTGTTGAATTAATTGAACATTGTTCATTTAGGTTCGCACCAGACTCGGCATTTTTATAAGATTGTTCATGTGTCATATTAGAGGAGTCCCTGGGGGAACCAAACCTGAAAATTTGAGGCCGGTCTAGTCTTTTTGTCCAAACTCTGCCCCATCCGACGGCCCGGTAACCCCCGAGGGGCTCCAATAACATGACGTCATTCGTCATCATCTTGAAGCCTGCACCATATGACATTTAACAGAACATATACTTGAGCGCAATATTTATAGCTTCCCCAACTTGAAACAGAAACTTTTTCAGAAATAATGCATGCTGGAGACATTGGATATGAGTTTTTGTTTTAATCACTTCTTTTTAAGCTTTTAAAAGCAAGCACATCCTACATGTAGCACTGTCCTAGTTCATATTGATATGATACTGTGCGTACTACAGCATCAGCAGGCAATGTTCATACGCATCGGTCATGCACCACGGAGACGTATACAACATGGAGCAGACAGCATGTGGCGGACCCAATGTCCAGACAGCATGCAGCCGCTCCATGCACAGCTCCTCCGGTGGTGCACAGCCGGAATAGGCTGACTACTCCGGCCGATTTATTGTGCATGTTATAATACAAAAAAGGACAGATACTATAAACGCAGTTCATATAGGTATTTCTGCGAGTCAAGAAGATATAACCCGTTTTGCGCCCCTTTATCTATCGAATCTCAGTGTTATTAATCTTATTTCTAAGACTGAGAGTCTTTCGAAAGATCGAAAAGTTGAAAAGTGAAATATGTGGAACATATCCCGATCGTGAAATCGGCTGAACCCCAAAAATTAGTAGAAGGGGACACACTAGGGCATCTCAAATGAGGCATACGGGGTCGGGAGGGGACTTTGTAAATTAATATTCGAGTTAATACTTCTAGTGTACTGCTGTTGAAATTACTCTTTCCCTGTTTTCGTAGAATTTCAGCATATCCTCACTTACGGCTTTTCAGAATTCAGACCAGATTAATAATTATAATTTAAAATATGCTTAGAAGAGAAATAAAACATTGTGAACTTAGCGCTGTTCTGTCATGCGTTAAATATCGTCTTCAAATGGCAAAGGCTTTACGGTTCAAATTGTAATTGTTGGAAAATCTTGTAGAAACAGAAACCAGGAAATTTGTGATGCAAAGTAAGAACAACATCTTATGGGTATCAAACAACTGACTGTCTGTTCCATATTTTAACATTAAATTATGAATTAAGTTACATTATAAGATTCTGTTTCATTTTTGGCTGCAAGAATTTCAAGAACAGCACCATGCTAAGAAAGTTCACGATGTTTTCTACACCCTAACCTTCTGACAATGAAGACCCATACATATCCCTGTTTTAAATACATCATTACGAAAACACGCCCATTTAAATATACGGAAAATTTTTACACCAAAAAATGAAAAGTTTCAGATAAAAATTCTGATATTTTTTTATATTTCTGCTCAAAACATAGATTGTGGGTACTCCTTAGAACCGCCTCACCGAGGCGGTTCTCACGTGTACCAACAATCTATGTTTTTGAGCAGCAATAAGATAAAAACAATACGCACCCCTGTAAATTCCAGTTTTACTATATAAAAATAGGATTTAAGGGGGTCAACATTACATAGGCATGTTTTCGTGATGTGGTATTGTCGAACATAAGGGCACACATTACATGGACTTGTAAACGTAATGTGGTTACACCTGGTAGATTCTTTGCGAATTTTTTCAACGATGACATTGTTTTGCGATTTCCTGTTTGCTTTCCCACATATCAAGTCCTATTTAAAATGGGTTCTACCCTGAAAGAGAAGCATTTACTCCCCTACTCTTAATGGAAAGACTGTGTATCCAAGCATGGGCGACACAAATTATTTCCCGTTAGATCACACGCTTTTTCTAAAAGGAAACAGAACAGCTGTGACAGAATTACTTACCCTGCAAGTGCATTCGCCTTAAGTAAATTGAAACTAGACATGTGTCCATAGTGCATAGATGCTTATCTATATGGTAACAATGCATATAATCTGGATGCATAAATTTTAACAACCATTTTCCAAATGCTAAATCTGATCTGTTATACGTTTTGACCTCAGCCTCACCAAGGGCATGGCCTAGGGGAAACTCTAGCGTAGAGTCAACGGTTGCGGTCTGGGTAAGTAGCATACTAAATTTAAACTTCCTAACATAAGAAGGTACCCAAGTTACGACCGCCATGAGAAACGCGGATGTAAATGTCAATGTTAACTTAAATGTAAACGTTCGTTAAGGTCTGGTTATGAACGTGATATAAGCAACCACGCAGGTAGGATCACGACGAAAAGCTATATGACAGGACAACTGCTGCCTTCGGCAGTTAGGGGCATAAATATTACCAAATTATGTTCATGATGTATTCATTTACAATGCCGTCTCGCTATTTGTGGCATGGGATTTGTATTCATTCTAAAACATTAGAGTGTTGAGTTTGGGGCAGGATTAGAAATTACTTAAACTGCAAAAAAACAAAAAACAAAAAAAAAAAAAAAAAAAAAAAAAAAAAAAAAAAAAACTATATATATATTTCTAGGCCTGAAAGTGTGTCATTCTAAATCCATGTCTGTACTACGACATCCACATTATCAGATAGAAACGCAATAAATCAGTTTCGTACGTATATTTAGGCTACAGAAGATTTCGTTTGGGAGTTGATGCTTGGCGCTGCTTCAGAAGCTAAAGGTGAGATTTCGACCGAGTAAAAGTAGTCTTAGCCCTACAGTGGTGGTTTCTACAAACCGTTCTGAGTAGGTTTCTCTGTCTTTCTTTATAAATATGACGTTGTTTCCTAATATCATTGTTGGGTTGGTTCCTCATCTCTGTTGCATTTGGTGCCTCAGGAAGACTGTGCTTCATCACAAAAACATCCCTATATAATTTTGACCCCCCCCCCCCCTTAAACCCCGCTTTTATATAGTAAAACTAGGGTTTACAGGGGTATACATTATTTTTCTTATTCCTGCTCAAAAACATAGATTGTGAGTACTCGTTAGAACTGCCTCGTCGAGGCGGTTCTAAAGTGTACCCACAGTCGATATTTTGAGCAGAAATATGAAAATATCAGAGTTTTTCTATCTGAAATTTTTCAGGTTTTGGAGGTATAATTTTCTATATATTTGAATAGGCGTGTTTTCGTAATGTTGCGATTGTGGCCTTTCCGTGGTACATTTATATATTTGAGAGATAGGATTGCTGCATTTGCAGTTAATGACTTTGGGATCACCTTGTGCACGGTACTTTGTTTACCTACTGACACTATTTATCATTATGAGCTGTCAACACGCCGATCAACTTTTAAAGGAAATGAATTTACCATTTCAGGAAATAGGGATGTTCGCTGCATGGGATTACATCAAGCCGCCTATTTATAAGATGAAAACACTTTGTGAACACGCATATTTTAACAGATGGGATTTGCAGTGAACACATTGTCATGTTAAGCCCTTGGCATTGCCATTTAATTTAACAATTTCAGCTACTAAAGTGGACTCTTCCATTCTAAACTTTAGAGGAGGTTTTTATTGTTGTTGCTAATAAGTATGTCTGTCAAAATCACAGATAGACAGATAATGTTGATCCGGATCTACACCGTTTGCAAAGGTATCTGGTTTGGTCTCCAGGGTTGGAATTCTTACATTTTGATTGAATAGCCGTTTTACGCTACTTTTGCAAACTTCTTTCTTAAAGGCGGGACATTCTAAAAGGAATTAATATGCTCCATTGGTTAAATTTGAGAGGACAAGTCAATACGTAACCATCCTAACTGACCGAAAAGGTCACGATATTCATATTTATGTAACGCACGTTTTAGTCGTGTAAAATGGTATCAGCGATTGATTCTCAATTGTTAAGATATTGGATGTTAAAAATGGGTAATGATACAAAGGCTTACTTTTCGTCTAAATTTGAATTAGGGAAAACCCGTTTCACGTTCTTGAAAGGGGAAACAGGCAAGGAAATGCATAACGAAGTAACCGATGTAAATAATCTGAGTTGGCGACTTTAAACGAGTAGAATTTACTTGTAAGACAAAGGCAGGCCTGCTTACCCACTAATTTTTACAGATAAGGAAATGTGCCGCGAAGTGCGATCTTTTTATTATATGGGTATTGTGACGCAATTACGGCGAATTCAGGTGGCAGAGGTAGCAAACACGTTTGTTATCTTACATGGCAGCGTTTCGAAAATCTTACATGATCGTTTAAACATGCGGAAGCTAACAGCCCAGTGGGTCCTCAAAACCCTTAGCAATAAGCAAATTAGGACTACAACATAAGTATGCAGCGGACTATTGAAAAGGGTCAGGTCGAAGGGATATTGTATCTTCTAACTGGTCCATTGCTATGAGCCAGAAAACGCTTAAAGTCGTAGATGCAGCTTTTCCTAGGTATTGCATGGTAGAGATGGGCAAAAGGAAAAAAATCTCAGTATCTTTCTCTCACACAATATACGTCACCACTGTCATGGGTTTATACCAATTTGAAGACTGACTCTAATAGCAGGTGAAAAATCTGTCATTGATTTTTATGAGAAAAAAAAAGAAAATGGACAAATAAAGAGACGACTAACCAAGAAGATGCCTTTTCTCTTACAGAATACAACTAGTCATACCCAATGTTTGTACCACATTTCAAAATCCTAGGAGCAGTAGTTCCTGAGAAATCTAGCAAAAATTTTTATTGGAAAAAAAGAAGAAAAAACAAGATGTGTTTGTGAAACACGAACATGTCCCCAGAGCAAGGTCAATTTTTCTTTAAAGTAGGTCACAGGTCAAGGTCACAGGTAAAATGTTTTGTATGAGTCGAAAGCCCTTATCACAAGGAACCTACAGGCCAAATATGAAGGCTCTATCTGAAACGATTCAAAAGTTATGACCAATGTTAATAGTTTCTTTAAAGTAGGTTACAGGTCAAGATCAAGGTCACAGGTCAAAATGCTTCACAGGTCAAAATAAGTGGGAAGCCCTTGTCACAAGAAACCTACATGTCAAATATAACGGCTCTACCTTAAACGGTTCAAAAGTTATGACCAATGTTAAAGTTGTCCAGCCAACAAACAAACCAACAAACAGGGCAAAAACAATATGTCCCTGCTATCTCTACCGTGGACATAAAAAATAGACAAATAAAGGGAATGATAGGCATAAGGATGCTGAATCGGTCTTATACGATACAAGTAGTCGTACCCAATGTCTGTACCAAATTTTAGAATCCTAGGTGCAGTTGTTCGTGAGAAATCTTGGCCCGCCGTGGTTCAACTATTCGTTTTTATTTACTCTGGCACACAGTAGAATTGTCATGAGTACTCATCTTTGTTTATCATGGTGATTAATTTGATTTTCATGTTTTCGCTTTGATGCATTGACTGAGTTGAGAGCCTTTATGCTAACCGAATTTTTGGTGTCTGGGAAGTGCTGCGGCTTGTGATTGTTGCACTCCCTGGATTTTTTTTCTTTCCTTTTTTGACACAAATGTCCTATCACTACACTGGAGTTTGATGGGAAAAAGGCAAAAATGGTTAAAGGTAAAAGGAGGAAATTTAAAATAAATTTCAGCGTCGTGGTTTTCTTTTACACAATATACATAAACCCGTTTTAGGTGCATTCAAAATTTTAAGACTGGTTCTTATAGGAACCGATTAATCTGATACGGAACATTTTATTGGAGAAACAGAAAAATGAACAAATAAAGTGAATGATAAGTATGAGGATGTTGATTCTCTCTTACGTAATACTTAATGTTTGTACTGAATTTCAAACTCCTGGGTGTAGTAGTTCCTGAGAAATCTCTGACGAAACAATTGTTGGAGAAAAAGAAAAATGGACATATAAAGAAGATGGTAAATATGAGAATGCTAATTCTCTCTTACACGATACGAGTAGCCAAATTCCAGAGAAATCTTTGACACAAATACCCTTATGCATTACATTGGAGCGAGAAGTGGAAAAAGGATAAAAGAAGACCAAATAAAATCAAGCATCTTGGTTTTCTTTTGCTACAGTAAACTTCAACCCTCTGTAGGTGTATACAAAATTTGAAGACTGGCTCTCATAGGAGCTGAGAAATCAGTGACGATAAATTTTATTGTAGAAACAACAACAAAAAAAAAAAAAAAAAAAAAAAAAAAAAAATGCACAAATAAAGGAAATGATAAGCATGGGGATGCTGGTTATTTTTTCTACACATTATAACACAGAAGTCTCTGAGAAATCTTTTAAAAAAAATTGTATTGGCGATTGAGAGTAAGAAAATATGGAAAAATTAATGGAAAATAAATATGAAGATGCTGATTCTCTCTTACACACAATACAACATGTCATACCAAATATTTCTACCAAATGTCAAAATTCTAGGCGCAGAAGTTTCTGAAAATCTCTGTCGAAAAAAAAGTTTACACACACACACACACACACACACACACACAAGCATTATTACGGAAAAGACGAAAACTATATACGAGGGTGAGTCAATAAGTAACCAGCCTTACTTATTTCCGGTTGAGATCCACCTCTTCTTTTTTGATGTAATTGCCCTCTAGTGTGATGCACTTAGACCAACGGTGTTCAAGTGCCATCAGCCCAGAACTGAAAAAGTCAGGGTCCTTTCCATTGACCCACTCCTCAACTGCCGTCACGACTTCTTCATCAGACTGGAAATGAAGTCCGTCCACCGATATCCTTTTTCAAGTTTGGGAATAGGAAGAAGTCGCTAGGAGCTAGGTCAGGCGAATAGGCAGGATGTGGTATTAGTTCATATCCGTTTCGCTCCACAGCATCCATTGCAACTTTGCAAGTGTGGACTCTCGCGTTGTCCTGTTGCAGCAAAACACCTTTAGAGAGTTTACCTCGGTGTTTTTCACGGATGGCGGTCCTCAGCTGGTCTAACAAGTTTGCATAGTACACTCCAGTTATTGTACTTCTCTTGGGTAAAAAGTCCAACATAATAACGCCTTTTGCGTCCCAAAATACTGTGGTCATCACCTTGCCAGCAGATGGTTGCGTCTTGAACTTCTTTGCCTCGGAGACCCAGGCCCTACCCACTGACGACTCTGAGCTTTATTCTCTGGATCATAATAATGAACCCAAGTCTCATCTACAGTAACCAGACGCAAAGGAAAATCATCTTTTGACCTAAAACGCTTCAACAAGGCGCTGCATACTGATGCTCTGGTTGCCATTTGCTCATCGCTAAGGGATTTGGGGACCCAACGGGCTGTTAGCTTGCGCATACCCAAGCGATCATGTAAAATTGTTGAAACGCTACCATGTGAAATGTGTAATGCATTCGCTATTTCTTCCACCTTAACTCGCCTGTCAGAGTACACCAGATCTCGTACTTTGTTACACATTTCTTCATCGGTGGCATCTAATGGGCGTCCAGACCTGGTTTCGTCTTCTGAAGACGTTCTACCGCGTTTGAATTCCCTAACCCAGAATCTAACTTGTGCATACAATGGTGCAGATGACCCATAAACATTTGTCAACTCGCAATGTATTTCCTGACCTGTTTTCCCTTTCAAATACAAGTACCGAATTACAGCACGGTACTCAACTTTTGACGAAAAGTTTGCTTTTGCATCGCTAGCCATGTTTGACATTCAATATCTTGTGAGTGAATGGCACGATAAGGGTGCAATTTTGCTCTCATGCCTAAAACATGTATTGAAACAAGGCATGAAAATCGTGGGTGTCTCGGTCAATTGGAAATGGGGTAGGCTGGTTACTTATTGACTTGCCCTCGTACCGTCAATATACTTCGTACCCTATATATACTTCGTATGCCGGGGTTATGATAATATCAACTGGCCCAGTGACATATATCTGGTTAAGCAGAAATGGACGTTTATTATAGTCACAAAAAGCAAAATGAATATTAGACTGCGCACCTGCGCAGACAGTTCAAAAGCATCGTTAGTTGCCTACAATTTCTACATTATCCCTTGGCTGTAGAGACAGACAATAAAGAGCCCGATTAAACGGTGCGTCTTTGTGGGACGATTAAGTAGTCACAGGTTGACTATCGTAAAAAGCCATTTTTTTTTCTATTCGACGGGACTTAATTGTGGAAGCCGTGCAATAACGTTTCGCTCTTCGTTATTCCGTGTATTTTAGTAGTTGTGCCGCTTCAAGCTAAAATGTGTGTAAGCACACCTGTATTGCGCAGATTCGAAGCATACAGCACTTACGCACAATCTAATCTGAGCGTTTGCTCTCCGTTATTGCATTCTACAAAACCCAATAGTTATGTCCTTTAGAAAACAGACAGCAGAGGATCAGATCAGATTATGCTTATGGCCCTCTGCTGTCCGTATATGCCGGAAACACAGTTTCACTAGGCGCAGCCCAATTATAAAATGATCAAGTATAGCCATAACGGGAAATTCAATATTAAGTTAACTAGTTTCGTCTACATTATATATATTCCTCCTTTAAAATAATTCCGAACATGAGTACTCAAGCGTAAATGTTATGCATCCTGCGGAGACGTCTGTCACTTACCCACATATATATATTTATAGAAATAAAGATTATTTTATATCGTCTTACTTTGATGGAACATTTCACGTTTCTTAATGTTAATCTTAATCTAACTGATGCTGTGCCTTTTGAAAAGCGGTACTCGAGGAACAAAAAGAGCAAATATGCAGATCACTGAGCCAGCGCCTTGCGAAGCCCCATCGGTGCTTTTCGATGTTCCTTAATGTACAATGTATACACGGAAAAGGATAGGCTTTGGTCAGTCAGCACGAAGTCAGTCTGATACTGATCTTCGCGTTTTAATACTCCTTAAGAACCGTTTTCATACGGCTCATCCACTTTCTATTTTCTCACCGTCTACATGTAAAGAAAATCAAATGTTAACTGAGAATTTGTGTCCAGTACGGCTTTGTAAAGGTCAAGACAGAATTGGTTTACATATACATTTACAGTGGGACCAAAAGACGTAAATATTGCTCGGAGTTTAAAAATTGCCTTTAAGCGAATGTGAACAAGGAGGCCCTGATCAATTTGTCGATTAGCGTGGTCATAGGGCCTTCCCTGTTCGTTGATATTTTCGCTACCATATCTGTTGGCTCTGTAAGCGAGCATCGGAGGCTCTGATCAGCGCAAAGTCCGATAAAAGCTTTTATTTCTCGTATATGGAATAAGAGTCGATTTTGCGTGGTGCATTAAATGCCATGTTCTGTCAGTGAATTTGCATTCGCTAAATTCTAACACAGGGTAAGAAGTCAATTGTATAGCTTTTATCTTTGTGTTGAAGTATTACGGACCAGTCAACATAATGGAGTCATGTCAAGCACGTTTATTTAACCAACCTTTTACTGGGAAGGCTTAGTCATCTAAGCGGTTAACCAGTATTGGGCACATTCTTTCGCAAGAAACTGACAACTGTCCCTCTTGAATCAGCGGAAGGGAGAAAATGGCCGTAGAAAGTATTTCATGATCAATCTCCACGAAGGTACGTTGCCGACACTGCAGGGTCGAACCCGTAACCCCCTGATTACAAGTCGGGCGCGCATCCAACTGAGCTACCGAGGCCGGCGAAGTCAATATTATGAACATGGATCGTGGAAGGCCATGACCATAAGATAGTTCGGACGCGCATACTGATCAGGTTTCTTTACGAATTACATCTTGCATATTTACCGTTAAAGTTAAATTCAGTAATATGACAGGTGGGGCCCAACGGGATACTATATGATTCAATCACTTGACACTGAATCTTGAAAATTATTTCGTTCGTTTTATATACTCAGTCCTTACTTTTTCATGTTTACTTCATCGTTTTTTTTTTTTTTTTTTTTTTTTTTTTTTTTTTTTTTTCATAATTAATTTAAGTATTTTTGCATTATTCAATTAAAGCGCTGGAAATATGGGGATCCGATACACAAACAGTTTCAGTACAACCTAGTAAACCCTCTGAAGCATTTATTTAACTGAAACATGGTATCAACCGCAATATTCAGCGCAAATAAACAAAAGTGAACACTGATAAGAGGAAACCGAAATAAATACCCTAATGGGGGAATTGTAACAAGTTGTGTCTTCCTTCTAAAAGGGGTCTACTCCAAAATTCTACGTTTACAGTAGCCCTCTTTAGAGAAGCAGCATGGTGTGCAAAACGCAAAAAGAGTCACAGAAGTTGTCTTTTGGCGGCAACATCTGCCAAATATATAAAATCTACGTAATAGACAGAAGTTATTTGCACTACTTCGCCAGTGTAAAGTCTAACAAGGCAGTTAACGACTACCAAAAGCCCATACTACTTTGGTTAAAAGTCTCATCCGAAAGACGGGTTAAAAGCAGACTGGAGAAACCCAGTATGGAACTCACGACCTAGTTTTTGAGGCCAATAGCTTAGCGACTACACAACGGAGGCTTCTTAAGAAGTATATTATACTCATATTATACTCATTTTCATGAAGGATTTCTCAGCGCTTCGTTTCAAGCAATCCAGGAAGCAAAGAAAGCTTTGTTTCGGGCAAGCAAACATTTTATATACTGTTTCTAACTTGGTGTTTCTGCATGGACCATCTTGTAAAGCAACCAGGGACTCTGAAAACGGGCTTACACTAATTCAGCAACATTTCAATAAACAAAGAAATGACAGGAAAGGACCGAGTTCAGAGCCCCTTTATCCGTCACGGTATGAGCCTGTTGCATCCTCGATATATCAGTATTGCCTCTACTTCAAGCTTTTTAGATAAGCAAAAAATGTATGAATTTCTTAAGGTTTTACAGAAAACTTTCCGGGGGATGTTACCTTCCCCATTTAATTTATACACTATAGTCGAAACAGACTGTACAGAACAATTCTCGATGTAGAAACCTCAAGAGAGTAGTAACAGTAAAGGGTAGCCGTTTTCTGGATGCAAACACACCAAGAGAGTAGTAACAGTGTTACGAGCCAGGCGTAACGAGAAAGAAATGAAAGTGAAACCAGCAACAAGCTTTAAATTATTAACAATATTTATTCACAAAAAAAATAAGATAAGATTCAAAACAAAAGAATGTAAGTGAACAGTACCTTTCAAGTTTATGTCACAAAGTCCCTCTGAAATAATCCATGAGAATTTATAAAACAAATCCTTTGAATATCAGTTTCTGATCCCACAATTTAAAGTTCCTGAATTCAGAATTTAAGTCCAGAATGAATAAAATAGTAAGTAATCCAGTATAGAATAATTTCCAGTGAAAGTATACAAAGATGCCCAGATGAAAATCTGTTCTCCTTATATAATATCAAAGAAGGTTCTAGAAAAAGAATTTACTACAAGCATCTCTTATTTTCCAGTTCCAATCAAGAAACTTCTAAATCTTCCATGACATTCCAAAAAGAACTCAGTCCAGAATCAAGGACGTAAACATCATGTTATTGTAAACATGCTGTTCTAGAAAGTTATTTTTGGAAACATAGTAAATAAAGCTATTTATGGAAACATAGTAAACATGTTGTTTAAAACAATTGAACACCCTGTTATATAACACTTCCCCTCTTCAGGGAAAAGAAAGATTTATGTAATAAAGCTTTCTTTTGCCATAAAATTATCATAAAATAAAATACTGATAAAGGCAATTATTATCTTATATACAGCAAGTTACAGGACACCACAGATCAAGACATCATGCTCTGGACAAGGCATCAGGAATAATATTATCTTTTCCCCTGATATGCCTGATGTCAAGATTGTATTCCTGTAACAACAGGCTCCATCTGAGCAACCTCTGATTCTTGTTTTTCATCTTATGGATGAAAGTCAGTGGATTGTGATCACTGAAAACAACAATAGGTGAGGACGAAGAAGTCAGATAAACTTCAAAATGTTGAAGAGCAAGAATGAGAGACAAACATTCTTTCTCTACTGTAGAATAATTCTTTTGATGTTTGTTAAACTTTTTGGAAAAGTAACAAACTGGATGATCCACACCATTGTCATCCTCTTGCAGTAATACACCACCTGCACCAACATCACTCGCATCTACTGCTAACTTGAATTCTTTATTAAAATTTGGTGCCAAGAGAACTGGCTCACTTCTCAGTATGGCTTTCAGTTTATCAAAGGCATTCTGACAATCACTGGTCCACTTAAACCTCATTCTTTTACTAAGTAAATTAGTCAGTGGCTCAGCAATGACAGAAAAATTATTACAGAATTTTCTGTAATAACCGGCCATACCAAGAAACCTCATCAGTTGTCTTTTGCATGTGGGCACCGGAAAATTTGAAATAGCTTCAACTTTAGCCTCTATAGGTTTAACCTGACCATGACCCACAACATGTCCTAGAAATGTTAAAGTTGCATGACAGAATTCACTTTTAGCAAGGTTTATTGTCAATTTTGCTTCACTTAGTTTATCAAAGAATGCTTTGATAGTTCCAAGATGGTGATTCCATTCATCACTGTATATGATGGCGTCATCGATGTAAGCATCGCAATGCTCGATTCCAGCTATTATGGTGTTGATTAAGCGTTGAAATGTTGCTGGAGAGTTTTTCATTCCGAAAGGCATTACTTTATAGTGATACAATCCGTCAGGAGTAACAAATGCTGAGATCTCTTTAGCTCTTTCTGTGAGAGGAATTTGCCAAAATCCTTTCAGAAGATCAAATTTAGTTATATATTTTGAATTTCCAATTTTGTCAATACAATCATCCATTCTTGGGATGGGAAAAGTATCTGTTTTACTCAAATTATTGACCTTCCTGTAATCGGTGCACATCCGATATGTTCCATCAGGTTTTGGCACAAGAATGCAAGGTGAACTCCATTCACTTTGACTTGGTTCAATGAAATCATTGTCCAGCAAATACTGAATTTCCTCCTTAAGATATTTTTGTTTTGTTGGATTCATTCTATATGGATGTTGTTTGACAGGTTGTGAGTCCTCAACACTCACATCATGATAAATTTTGTCAGTCCTTGTAGGAATGTCCGGAAATAAGTGTTCATACTGATAAATTAACTGTTTCAGTTCCTTTCTTTGGACTGGATCTAGGTGTGAAAGTTTCTGGTCGAGATCCTTTAGAATGTCAGAATTCTGGAGTTTTGATGAAGCAGGATCAGATTTGATGAAGTTCATGTCTTCAGAGTTCATTTCACTTTGTCCCTGAGGGACTGAACTAACAACACTAATTGGTGTAACAGAAGAGCTATCCCTATCTATGTATTGTTTAAGCATATTAACATGACATAACTGTTTTTGTTTGCGTCTCCCAGGGGTGTTAACAATGTAATTTACATCACTAATCTGTTTATCTACAGTGTAAGGGCCGTAATACCTGGCTTGCAATGGTTTGCCAGGAATAGGCAAAAGAGCAAGTACCCTGTCTCCAGGCATGAATTTTCTTTCTTTTGCATTTTCATCATACCAACGTTTCATTTTCCTTTGTGCTGACTTAAGATTGGTCCGAGCAGCCTCACAAGCTCTAGACAGTCTGTCTTTAAAATCTGATACATACTGAAGTAAGTTCAGAGAACTGTCATCAACTGAGAGAAATTTTTCTTTCAAAAGTTTCAAAGGTCCACGCACAGTGTGGCCAAATACCAGCTCAAATGGACTGAAACCAAGAGATTCCTGAACAGATTCTCTAACAGCAAACAACAACAAATGAATGCCTTCATCCCAATCTTTTTCAGTGTCAAAGCAGTATGATCTGATCATATTTTTCAGTGTCTGATGAAATCTTTCAAGGGCACCTTGACTTTCAGGATGGTAAGGTGACGATTTATACTGAGTAATGCCCAACTCATGCATGACCTGCTGAAAAATTCCAGACATGAAATTTGAGCCCTGATCCGACTGAACAGACTTTGGGAGACCTACAAATGTAAAAAACTTTACCAAAGCCTTAACAATGTTCTTAGTTTTAATATTCCTAAGTGGAATGGCTTCTGGGAAACGTGTAGAAGCACACATTATAGTGAGAAGATATTCATTACCTGACTTTGTTTTGGGCAAGGGACCAACACAGTCAATAATTATTCTGCTAAAAGGTTCATCAAAAGCAGGTATGGGCTGTAAATGAGCTTTTGGTATTGTCTGGTTGGGTTTTCCTACCATCTGACAAGTATGGCAAGATTTACAAAACTGAGAAACGTCAGATTTTAACCCTGGCCAGTAAAAATGGTTAAGAATTTTGTGATAGGTCTTGTTTACACCTAAATGACCTGACATGGGAGTCTCATGGGCCAAGTTCAAAATTTCAGGGCGATAAACCCTTGGAACCACTATTTGGTGGTTAACAGTCCACTCGTGTTCTGCTGAGACATCAGGAGGACGCCATTTTCTCATTAAAATGTCATTTTTGACATAAAAACAGACTGGGACTTGATCTATTTCTTTCTCATCTAAAGCCCTTTCAAGCAAAGGCAAAATTTCAGGATCATTATGCTGTTCCTTACAAAGTTGTGACCTTGACACCAAGTCATGACCTTGACCTTGGTCATTTAATACTGAAGAGTAATGACTGGACTCTGACTTGTCACTTAAGTCTGTCTGCTTGCCAGACAGGCTGGGTGAAAGAGAATTTATAATCTCGTCTGTAAAAGACTGACCCAAAAAGGTATCAGTTAAATCAATTTCCCCATCATTCTGTTTTGCTTTCTTTGCCATGGCCCTTGTAACAGCACAAGATGGGTACAGATCAGGGATTTCCTGTTCAATGGGATCAGGTGGCTGATCAAGACAAGGTATAGTAGTCAAAAGTGGATTTACCACAACCTTATCTCCTGCTAAGTCATTGCCTAACAGTAAGTGAACACCTTTAAAAGGTAAAGAAGGTCGAATACCGACAGCCACTAAACCAGTTACCAAGTCTGAGGATAAATAAATGTTATGAAGAGGAACATTAACAAATCCACACTCTACACCCTGAATAAGGACACTTGTCCCAGAAGAAGTCTTCTCAGAAAAAGGCAGAGTATCTGCTAAAATAAGGGATTGAGAAGCTCCGGTATCTCGTAAGATTTTAATTGGGGTAGATTGGGCATAGTCACTATTTAGTGACACAAAACCATCTGATAAGAATGGTTCATAAATCTCCATAACAGAATCAGTCTCAGGCCTTTTGGTCTGGATAGGATCTTCCTCCTTAACACATGACTGTGGTTTTGACCGTAAAGAGGTAAGGCCTGTAGGTTTAAGCCCCTCTTGTTTTTCTTTCTTTCTTTTCAAATGTAAACATTCAGATATAATATGACCTGTCCTTTTGCAATAATTGCAAATTGGTTGAGATAAGGGATTTTGATCTTTATTTTCACCAGAAGGTTTGGGTTTGGGAGTAAATGTTTGACTATAATTGCCAGATGGATTACTGGGACTATGTTTGGATCCTGACTGTGGGAAAAATGGTCTTCTAGAGGGATTTGACTTATTAATAAAGGAAACTTTATGTGTTAAAGCATAATCGTCTGCAAGTCTAGCTGCAGCTTCCAAAGTTTCAACCTGTTTCTCATCTAAAAAGGACTTAATGTCTGAATTTATGCACCTTTTGAACTCTTCTACAAGCATGAGCTGCCTAAGTTTTTCATGATCAGAGCCAATTTTCTTCGAAGAGCACCACCTATCAAATAACTGTTCTTTAGTTCTAGCAAATTCTACATGGGTCTGCTCATTTTCTTTCTTACTGTTCCTAAATTTTTGCCTGTAAGCCTCAGGGACCAACTCATAAGCCTTAAGAATTAATTCCTTTACAGTATCATAACTGGAGCTCTGCTCGACAGTCAGCTGAGTATAAATTTCTCGAGCCTTCCCAATTATAACACTTTGCAAAAGCAAGGTCCAATGCTCCTTTGGCCACTTTAAATTTTCTGCTACTTTTTCAAAATGAAGAAAATATTTGTCAACCTCTTTTTCCTGAAATGGAGGAACTAATCTAATGTGTTTGGTAACATCAAAATGAGAGCCAGACTCTAAAGGTTGCCGTTTTACTGTCATATTTTGCATTTCTAGTTCTTTCATTCTTAAATTAAATTGTCTCTCTCTTTCTTTTTCTTCCATTTCCATTCTTTCTTTCTGCATTTGTCTTTCTTGTTCAATTTTAAGTTTTTCCTGCTCTAATCTTAATTTTTCTAACTCAATTTGCTTCTGAATTTCAAGTTCTCGCATTTGCAAACCTGTATGTGTAATGAGAACAAGAGACAAAGCAGAAGAATCTAGTAATTCCTTATCAACCAAAAATTGGACCAAAACATTTTTTATTTCCTGTTTTAACATGGACTTGTTGACGTTAGTCAATTCATAGTGAGCAGCAATATCCAACAAATCTGACTTTTTGGCCAAATTTAACAGCTCCTGCGAAGGCGCAGCAATAAAAGCTTGAAGGTCAAATGACATGATTGCTTTTTGCTGGTTTTATCAAGTAAATTTATCAATCAGAGTTTATTTACTGATATTTTTCAAAAGTCAATACTTGCTTTTTTTTTTTTTTTTTTTTTTTTTTTTTTTTTTTATTATTATTATATTTTTTGTAAGTCAATACTTGTTTTTTATTAAATAAATTTTTTTTATCTTTACTGAAATCTTTTACAAGTCAGTACTTGTTTTATAGCAAACAAATATTTTTTTTCTTTAAAAATCAATATTTGTTTTCTTTAAAAAGCTCAAACTTGTTTTAGCTCAAGAAAATGTTCGATCGCGGACGAGCCCCCAATTTCTGTTACGAGCCAGGCGTAACGAGAAAGAAATGAAAGTGAAACCAGCAACAAGCTTTAAATTATTAACAATATTTATTCACAAAAAAAATAAGATAAGATTCAAAACAAAAGAATGTAAGTGAACAGTACCTTTCAAGTTTATGTCACAAAGTCCCTCTGAAATAATCCATGAGAATTTATAAAACAAATCCTTTGAATATCAGTTTCTGATCCCACAATTTAAAGTTCCTGAATTCAGAATTTAAGTCCAGAATGAATAAAATAGTAAGTAATCCAGTATAGAATAATTTCCAGTGAAAGTATACAAAGATGCCCAGATGAAAATCTGTTCTCCTTATATAATATCAAAGAAGGTTCTAGAAAAAGAATTTACTACAAGCATCTCTTATTTTCCAGTTCCAATCAAGAAACTTCTAAATCTTCCATGACATTCCAAAAAGAACTCAGTCCAGAATCAAGGACGTAAACATCATGTTATTGTAAACATGCTGTTCTAGAAAGTTATTTTTGGAAACATAGTAAATAAAGCTATTTATGGAAACATAGTAAACATGTTGTTTAAAACAATTGAACACCCTGTTATATAACAACAGTAAAGAGTGGCCATATTTTGGGTGCAGAAATCCCAAGAGAGTAGTAACAGTAAAGGGTAGCGGTATTCTCGATGTAGACATCCCAAGAGAATAGTAATAGGGTAGCCGTATTCTCGATGCAGAAACACCACGAGAGTAGTAACTTTAAAGGATAGTCGTATGCTAGATGCAGAAACAGCAAGAGAGTAGAAACAGTAAATGGTAGCCGTATTCTGGATGCAGAAACCCTATGAGAGTAGTAACAGTACAGGGTAGTCGTATTCTCAGTTCTTGATGCAATATCACCAAGAGAGTAGTAACAGTAAAAGGTAGTCGTATTCTGGATGCAGAAACAGCAAGAGAGTAGTAACAGTAAGGGATAGCCGTATTCTCGATGCAGAAACCCCGAGATAGTAGTGACAGTAAAGGGTAGCCGTATTGTCCATTTAGAACCCCAGGAAAGTAGTAACAGTAAGGGGTAGCCGTATTCTGGATGCGAAAATCCCAAGAGTAGTAATAGTAAAATAATAGTAACAATAAAAGGTAGCCATATTCGTAGTAGCAGTAAAGGGTAGCTGTATTCTGGATGCAGAAAGCCCAAGAGTAGTGTAGTAATAGTAAGTAAAGGGTAGTCTTATTCTGGATACAGAAACCCTAAGAGTGTAGCCGTATTCTGGATGCAGAAACCAAAAAAATAATAACTAAAAAGAATCCCGTATAATGAACCCAAGAGAGTAGTACCTGTAATTGGTAACCGTATTTTGGATGCAGAAACCCCATCATAGTAGTAGCAGTAAACTTACATGTAGCCGTATGGTGAATGCAGAAACTCAAAAAAGTAGTAATAGTAAAGGATAGGTTTATTGTGGATTCAAAACCCATAAGAGAGTGAAAACAGTAAAGGGTATCCGGGTATTCTGCATACAGAAACCCAAACAGTAGTATCACCCAAAAGAGTAGTATCAGAAAAGGGTAATTGTTATGTGAATCAAAGAGAGTAGTAACAGTAAAGGGTAGCCGTATTCTTGATGCAGAAACATCAACGGTAGTACCAATAAAAGGAAGCTGTGTTCTGGATGCAGAAACGCCAAGAGAGTAGTAACAGTACAGGGTAGCCATATTGTGAACACAAGAGGACAGTAACAGTAAACGGTAGCCGTACTCTGGATGCAGAACCCCCAAGAGAGTAGTAACAGTAATGGGTAGCCGTGTTCTGTGTTCTAGATGCAGAAACCAAAGAATAGTAGTAGGAATAAAAGTTACATGTAGCCGTAATGTGATTGCAGAAACCTAAGAGCACTAACATTAAAGAGTATCCTTATTGTGGATTAATAACGCCCAAGAGTGATAACCTTAAACGGTATCCATATTTTGGATACAGAACCCCCGAGTGAGAATAGCAGTAAAGGTATCCTATTCTGGATACAGAACCCCAAAGAGAGTAGTAGCATTATTCTAGATAAAATCATCAGGTCTAAACGTGTGTCACTGGTAAGTATATTGTGTGCATGTAACGGAGCAAGTATCTACCACCGACGAATATATTAACCGGGAAAAGAATGGCCGAAAGCCTCATAAACGGTACATTGCCGCAAGCTGGGGGCTATGTCAGTGGTGATGGATGTCTAGATCAAGAAAGCTTTCTGACATGTCTAAAACACCAGATAACTTAAACCACATTTTATATTTCTCGACGGACATCAGTCATAAGAAATTGGCAGCGGTAGAATTTCGTCGCGCAAATGGAGTCATTTACTGAGGGGTGGGGAGTATGCAGTCTTGTAAACTACAATGTTGCATATGAAGAGACTTAACAAAACCGAGTCTTCGGTACTTTGTGTGTTGTTTATTTCCAAAGACAATCCTTTTGTCTTTTTTATATTACTAAACTCCAGCTGGTTTTGTGCCGTTTCGCGGCCGTAATAAATCTCCCCATTCATGATTATAGTGCAGATTATGTTATTTCCTTTGGGAGCATTGAGCTCATTCTTGTTATTTTGAAAATCAAATTCCGCTGAAGCCGGTGCCAGGGGTTGCATATAAAGAGACTTAATAAAACCGAGTCCGCGATTTTCGTTATTTGGTATGTTCTTTGTTTCCAAAGGCAATCTCTTTGATTTTTATTTCAAGCGAGCCCTACTTTTCCCTACTTTATTTTTATACTCCTACTGTTCCCTACTTTTTTTCTGAAAATGCTCTACTATCCCTCTTTTTTAGTTTAAAAATGTTTGAAGTGATCAAAAATTGTATTTTTTCCTTGCTCGCTTCGCTCGCTCGGATTTTCTAAAAATCAGATCAACGTAATCTGAGCAGCCACGATGCAAAACATTATAAAATAGTTTTACTTCATTTGTAACACTTTTTTTTGG
This sequence comes from Anodontia alba, assembly GCA_964016985.1. Lineage (NCBI taxonomy): Eukaryota > Metazoa > Mollusca > Bivalvia > Lucinida > Lucinidae > Anodontia > Anodontia alba. The sequence goes on from OZ024821.1 coordinate 24,133,056, forward strand.
GTCATTGTTTGCTATTTCCTTTCCATTTTAATATAGTATTATTGTTCAGAGAAAACTTGCTTGCTTATGTCTTTTTCTAGTCTTAAGACACTCAGAACATCCCTCTTTTTCATGATTAAAATTCCTACTTTCGCCCTACTTTTTCACAATTTTGAACCCTACTCTATCCCTTCTTTTTTATGGAGGGCACTTGAAAGCCTGACTAAGAGAGCTGAAGAAAAATCATTACGAAAACACGCCTATCCAAATATACTGAAAATTTTACCACCAAAAAATGAAAATTTTCGGATGAAAAATTCTGATATTTTTCATATTTCTGCTCAAAACATAGATTGTGGGTACTCGTTAGAACCGCCTCGACGAGGCGGTTCTAACGAGCACCCACAATCTATATTTTAGAGCAGAAATAAGAAACTAATGTATACCCTTGTAAACCCCAGTTTTACTATATGAAAGTGGGGTTTAAGGGGCTCAAAATTATATAGGCATGTTTTTGTGATGGTCAGTGAGAAAGTTGTCTTTCATGAGAGTTTATCCATTCACCTTTATCTGTGTTAATGCGGTTCTACATATTACGTTAAAAGCAATACGTTCGCGATAATGAATACCTACTGAATAAGCCTTCGCACACTGACTGCTAAACATTCTAGCAGCGATATATATATATATATATATATATATATATATATATATGAGAGAGAGAGAGAGAGAGAGAGAGAGAGAGAACTGCTAACTATCAAAAGTTTGGAACATGTACTTCTATCTGTAATTTACTTTAAGGTAATTCAACTGTGTTCCAATATTGTTCTAGATAATAAAAAAAAAAAAAAAAAAAAAAAAATAGCAATCCCTTTAATTTAGTTAGTGCTGGCTTTCAGAAGCTAGTGTAGTTTAATTGTCCATTTGTGGATTGATCGTTTTTGGACAGACACAAGCCTAGTGTTTTACAGTTACTTTTTACACCCCACCACAAATTATGATTTCACGTTAGACGTCCGTGCGTCTCTCCGTCCGTCAGTCAGTCGTACGTCCGTTTTTCGTTTCCGGATGATAACTTGAGTAAACATTAATGGGTGTTCACCAAATTTAGTATGTGCATTGATATTGTGGATATCTAGTTTCGGATTGCTAATAGGCACATTTCGTCAAATTTTTACGGAGTTATCTGCCCGAGACACGCCCATATTTTCGTTTCAGGACGATAACTTGAGTAAATAATAAGGGATTTTAACCAAACAGGTGGTTTTTCTCCGGGTTATCCGGTTTTCGCCCACCTTCGATGAACGATCGGCTCGATATAAGTGAAATATTCTTGAAAGGGCCGTAAAACCCAAATCCAATCCTAACCAAACTTGCTGTATATATTGCCATTAAGGAGATCTGGTTCGGAATTGCTAATGGGCAAATTTAGTCATTTTTTACGGAGTTATCTGCCCGAGACACGCCCATATTTTCGTTTCCGGACGATAACTTGAATAAATAACAAGGGATTTTAACCAAACTTGCTATATGCATTGAAATTGAGGATACCTCTTTTTTAATTGCTAATGGGCAAATTTCGTCAATTTTTACGAAGTTATCTGCCCGAAACACTCCCATATTTTCGTTTCCGGACGTAATGTGAGTAAATAAGAAGGCTTTTTAATCAAACTGGCTATATGCATTGATATTATCAAGATCTGGTTTCGGATTGTTATCTTTCCTTCTTTTTTTGCCTTCACCAGACTTTGTCAGACAACGCGTTTTAGTGTGTGCAGTAATACTATGTAACCCTTTCGAATGCTGCAAGGAGTTTAGCCATCTTCGGTGGCTCAATCGGAAGCACACTGACTGGAGATCAGATAGAATAACTTCTAAAATATCTGTCACCAAGTTTCCTTTCAGTAAGCGTTTTGTCCAGCCATGCTCTACAAACACATATTTGGTGCACTCTTGGAATTCAGATCAATGAGCAATTTTGGTATTACAGAAGGAGTGGGATTAAACGGATGCAGACATCGCACGATTTACAGAAAATAACCCAATCTATCAAACAATTTTGAAATCATCGTCCTTTGTCTTTCCGATTATAATGGCATTTGGTACTTTTACCCAACACTAATTTATAATATGTTGAGCGTTAGTGTTTTGGGATTTACGAAGACATTTAACACAACGTGAGAAAGACCCCTGTCGTATATGCGGGCAACTTAAGTCTAGATCAGCTGCGTATCACCAAAGGCTGATCGAGGCTTTCGTTGCGCACTATCAGTATCATTGGATACAGTCTCTGAGCTGGTATGTTATGTAGATTTGTTTTATCCGGGTGTTGTGGAATTCCACAATAGTTCCATTTCTTGTTATTATGCTTATGCTCTTGTTATTGCTATAATATATGTGATTCTATTTATAGCCAGACTTCTATTGACGCCGAAGTCTACTGGCGTCGACGTCGGCCTTTGACGTGGTCAAGGAGGTATTTTGGACATTAAGAACAGGGATAACATGGAGTAAGGCGGAAATGCTAGCAAAAGGTGGAGATGCTAGCGAAGGGACTTTATTAGAAAAATATATAAACAAACTCATTCTGAATTGGATCAAAGTTGTGCAAGGACTGAATACAACGTTTAGATTATAAGTACTACTATTGTAGACTAAACAACTACAACCCGAACTCCATATCTGAGACTGCAATAAATACAACTTTGGATTCGAACTAAAACACCTGCTGGTTTAGAGACTACAACGCGAAACTACATATCAGTAATTACTATTTTGATAAACTGCTCTACATTCTAAAACTACAGACTACAGAACAACATTAATAATTTGGAGACTTAAATGATAAAGTGCTGGTTATGATAATTTAAACTATATTTAAAATATGTGGCATGTGACATTATTTAACTATTTGTGTTGATTCTTAGCCATATAGATGGCGCCGGAACCCAGGAACTGAGTGGGCCCTAGAGATTATTCAGAAACTTCACTAATCCTACAATCCAATGAGATAGTATAAGTGGAATTTTGAAGTGTATAAAATGTCTTTGCTACACCTAAAGGGAAAAAGAACCCGATATCGTAATAATCTAGAGATATCTATTACAGACTGCGTCAATCAGGGCCCGGTTGTTCAAAGCGTCGTTAGCCTAACGAGCTCGTTAAGGGTCATTTCGTTAACTGTTTTAGCGGATTCAATACACAATATTCTGATATTTTTTGCTGAAAAAAAATGTGAGTAGCTTTTGCACTGAAAAAGCTACTGACATTTTTTCAGCAAAATTTTTTAGCATATTTGCGTATCATTCGATGTAAATTTTGACGAATCGTTAACTAACGACATCGTTAGTTTCGAACAACTGGGCCCAGCATTTTATAAATGAACAAGGAAGTATCAAGAGACTCAATGATCTCACAGATAAGTTTGATACAGCCAGCGAAGCTTTATCAGTAAAGGCTAGAGAATGAGATAAAGGATGTTATGAAGTATTCATTGATGACGATATTTCGTTCATTATAGCAGTAATAGACGGTCGCACTCAGTTAGAAAGATGCAACAGAGCAGTTAAGGATCTTATACCGGAAGAATCAAAAGCCTACGAAAGAACTGCTAAGGAATATACCTGCTTACATTATGTGGTGCAGCTTCAAACACGACTACAATAGCTTCTATTGAATCAACACCAAACTAACAATACTGATTAAGATAGACAGAGAGAATACCATAGCTCTGTGAACCTGCCGAAAATCGAGATTCCCCCATTTAAGGAAAATAGGTTAAAATAGAGAGAAATCTGGGACTCGTTTGACGCTACAATAGACAAATACTTCACAGTCCAATCTAGAAACATATCTTACAAGTAAGCTTACATGAAAGGCTTAACACGCCATATCAGGTATTATTATCCATATAAAGTATGAAATTTTTACTTTGGATAGCCATTCGGCCAATTTTCGGAAAAGAAATTGTCCTTTTGGCTTTCTGCTTGCAGTGTTTTGATTGTGGTGCCGTTGTTTTAAGTACGTTCTTCTTCCATTTTGGTGGGACTGAAGGTGTTCGGTAATTGTATCAATTCCTGATCATTGCTTTCCTTTCTATTGATTATGATACAATCTAATAAAAAATATCTGCAGCAAAGAAACATTTTGTCACATTTTGCTGTGGAAAATCATGAAATAGCCTACTTTATGCCTTTGCGAGCGAGATAGACGCGTACCAGCCTGCGCATCCACGCAGTCTGATCGGCGCATTTCTTGTTTGCTGCTTGATATGGCTCTTTTCATATACTCGGGTTTGAATGTTCTGGTAAAGTAGCGTTGCGTATGTTATTTTCCGCGTAACGTAGCGTTACGTTATCACAAACGGACGTGACGTTTAATGTTTTTCAATATGGAGTTTAGTTCTGAAGAAGACGTGGTCGAAACGTTAAAAAAGCTGTATTTGTCTTACTTCTTTGACCATTTCTTGATACTATCTAATGAAAACTATGAAGTCACCAAACATCTCTAGAAAGAAAAGATGAAGTTGGCTGGCTGTAAAAGTGCTTTAAATCCCCTGGTGGTTTACTCTACAGACCGTTCTAAGGCGGTGGTCCCGGTGTTATTCTTACTCTTTGTTGCTTTGTGGGTTGTTCTACGAGGCGGTTTGTTTTATGTCTTACCTTGTGTCATTTTGTTGTTGTGTTTTTCAGTCCTTTTAGCATTGTGATTACCTCGCTTGGGAAAGAGAGAGCTAACCTTAGTGCTTTTCGTACGTTTGTTCGATTTGTGCTTGTTTGGATTTGTCAGTTTCCTCTTCCTCTTGGTGTCTGGGAAGGGCTGCGGTTTGTGATTGTGGCACTCCCTGGACTTTTCTCTTACCTTTGTTTTGAGATTCTCAGACTGTAATGAACTCTCATTATGCAGACATTATAAACATGAAACCGCAAAAGAATTCTGTTCACTTTACAACAAATTAGAAAAAACATTTCAGGAGTTTGGAAGCTCTTCAACTGGATACTAGTCAAGACTTATTTATCTCAATTATTACTGTCAAACTCCCAAAGGGCGTTTGTTACCTCTGGAGGTAAAAAACAAACAAAAAAAAAAATCAGAAGAGAAATGGACAGTTAGTAGGCCGGGAAAAGTACTCAATGATTATATAACAGCACTCGAGAAAATTAAACTTGAGGCCCAAATGGGCCAGAAATCGCTCACCTGGATTAGGCTGATCTTGATATGTTACTTTGTGCTAGTGTGACCATCTTGGCTATCAAATCAGATTGCCTTTAGCAATCCAGAATCTGACGTTGTTTGAAGTTTCAATATTGCCACCATGACCGCCATCCTGGATATTGGAACTGAACGATTTAGCAATTCTGAAATTTCATGTCACCCCGATGCCTCCCATCAAAAAAAGGGGCTAAGAGAAAAGTCCAAAGAGTGCAACAATCAAAGACTGCAGCCCTTCCCAGACACCAAGAGGAAGAGGAAACAGACACAACCAAACAAGTTTCGGCTCAATCTGACTTACGGTTTGGGAGGAGATGTGGTTTGAAGAATTTCAAGATTGAATATTGGAACAGAACGATTTTAGAAATTCTAAATTTCCATAACTACCCAATGCCTCCCATCAAGTTTAAGCTCAATCAGATTTACCGTTCCAGAGCAGATGTGATTTGAAGATTTTTAAGATGGCTGTCATGGTGGCCATCTTGGATTTCAGAAGAAACCATTTAGTAATTTTAAACCTCCATGCTGTCCCGATGCCTTCTACCAAGTTTCCGCGCCATCCGACTTACATTTCGGGAGCAGATAACAATTGTAGACTTTCAAGATGGCTGCCATGATAGATACGATTCTGATAGAGATGTCGTAAATGTAAAAAGTTACTGACGGTCAAAGGGATGAGGGACGGACCATGGTCAACACACTACGGTATAAGCTGACCTGCAGCAAAACTCCAGGTCAGCTAACAATCGAATATCTTCAAGATGGCGGCTGGGGCAGCCATCGTGAATACCGTAACAAAATGGTTTTAGCAATTCTGAATTTCCATGTCGCCGCAATAACTCTCACCAAGTTCTGGCTCAATCTGTTTTACCATTCCGCAGCAGATGAGGTTTGAATATTTTAAAGATGGCCATCTTTGGGACCATCTTAGATATCGGAAGATAATGATTTTAGCAATTCTGTATCCCTATGTCGATCCGATGCCTCCTATCAAGTTTGGGCTCAATCCGCATTAATATTTGGGAGATGTGATATGTCTTTTTAAAGAATTTCAAGATGGCCGCTGTGTCAGCCATCTTGGATGTCGGAATGGAACGAATTTGACAGTTCTGAGTTTCCATGTCTTCCCAATGTCTCCCATCAAGTTTCAGCTTAATCTGACTTATCGTTCGGTAGCAGATGTCGTTTCATGATTTTCAAGATGGCCACCATAGTGGCCAACAGAATGAATCAAGCAAATCTAAATGTCCATTTCACCCTAATGCCTCCCACCAAGTTTTGGTTCAGACCGACTTACTGTTCCGGAACAGACATGGTTTAAATATTTTCAAGTTGGCCATCATGCCGGCCATCTTGGATTCGGAACGGAATGATTTCAGCAATTCTGAATCTCTATATTGTTCCGATGCCTTCCATCAAGTTTTAGTTCAATCCGACTTGCGGTTGGGGAGGAGATGTCGTTTGAAGATTTTCAAGATGGTCAATATGGTGGCCATCTTGGATATCGGAACGGAATGTTTTAAGCAATTCTAAATCTCCATATGGCCCTAATGCCTCCCACGAAGTTTGGGCTTAATCTGTCTTAGGGAATCGGAGCCAGATGTGGTTTCAAGATTTTCAAGGCTGCCATCTTAGATAGCTGAACGGATTGATTTTAGCAATTCTGAATTTCTAACTTGCTCCGATGCTTCCCATCAAGTTTCAGCTCAATCCAACCTACGGTTAAGGAGGAGGTGTCGTTTGAAGAATTCAATCTTGGATACCAGAACAGAAAGATTTTAGCAATTCTAAATCTCCATTATGGCCCCAATGCCTCCAACCAAGTGCTAACTGCTTGTGTGTACAAGATGTCCAGCAGTCTCATCACACTGATGTCATTTATTCAATACATAACAAAAAAACAAAACAAAAAAAAAAAAAAAAAAAAAAAAAAAAAACGTAACATTATGAAAAAACAGCTTGGCATATAATTATTTGGAGACAATTTGCTCAGCTGTCGAGGCAAACTAGTCAATGCTGAGGTAAATTAGAGTACACGATTACCAATACTGCTTCCAAAATCTGATAGGTTATACAACTGGTCATCACTGGGACACATAAAAACTTGTTTCATATAGGTGTTGCTCAAATACTTGCTCTTGTTCGAAGAAGGTCGAACAGCAGTAAAAAGTGAACTACAGAGCTACACAGTGTGTAGACATAATAAAGGAGGGCCGTATAAGATGCCACTAAGGCCCCCCTCTACCCATTAAACGTGTCACAAAGTCAACACTCGTTTCATACAGTGGAGTTGATTATTTCGGGCCGATTTCTTTTATTAAACCAAATAATGGTAACAAGAAAGTATGGATTTGTTTGTATACATGTTTAGTGATAAGAGCCATTCATCTAAAATTAATGTCAGATATGTCCACAGAGCAATTTCTGTTAGGATTTAGGAGATTTTTGGCAAGACATGGCAAACCTGTAGGAACGATATCTGGCAATGCATTTCAATTTAAATAAGCGGCAGACACACTAGATAAATTCTGGAGGGAAATTCTACCAGAAAAGTACTTTCGTATGCTGCAAATGAGAACAGTAGATGGAAATTTATCGTAGAACTCGACCACTCCCTCACACCCCCCTTCCCCACCCCTTTGGAATGGTGGGTTCTATAAAAGACTAACTGGACTCGAGGAAAGCAACTGAAGTACAAAGGAAGGCAATGTTCATGAATCGATACAATTACCTAGCACCTTCCGTCCAAGACACCAAAGGAAACGAAGGACGCACTTAAAGCAACGGCACCACAAAATGAAAACTATGTCTTACATGTGAGCAACTTTTAACGGTACTGAAAGGAGCAGAAGCTGTGATAAACCCACGACTCCAAGTGTATGTTGGGGATGAAAATTCACCAATAACATTGACACCCTCTCATTTCTTGACACTTAATCTCAGAATTGGCATACCCAAACAGGACACTGATAACGATGACTTTAACCCTTCTGATAGTTCAACCGTTAAATTGTTGCCCACTTGGAAAAGAGTCTAATACAGTTTGGAAAATCTGGAGGGAGGACTATCCGCTTAGGTAGAGAGCAAGTACGCAAATCAGATTCAAGAAAAATGAAAATAAAAATCTTTAATTTTAGTTCAAATCGGTGATATCGTCCTCATTAAGGATGATCTACCAAGAGGCATCTGGAGTTTAGGAAAGATAACAAAACTGCTAAAAAGTACAGATACAAAAGTACAAAATTGAGCAGCAAAGGTTAGGCCTCTTATGGAAGAGAAATATAGAACGCCCACTGAATCTTTTATATTCAATATACTGTCAGCCAGAAACTGGAGGTGACATTGATAATAATGTTAATAAAGACAAACAATGACAAGTTTCTGAACAAAATGAAGAAAATACCATGATGTCAGCTTCCTTAACGTGATTCAGCTGTAGTAAAGTCTGCACAAAGGATAAGGAAACAATCATAGCTATAATATTTGTTAGCGGGGTGTGTGTGCGAGGGGTGTGTGTGGGGGGGGGGGAGGAGGGGGGTGGGGAGATTTGTGGAATACCACAGCTGTTCTATTTCATATTATTATGCTATGTTCTTGTTATTGCTGTATTATATGGGATTCTATTTATAGCCAGCCGTCTATTAACGTCGAAGTCTTATTTGACGTCGTCAATGTAGTATTTTGTAGATTGGTTACAGCGATAACACGGAGTAAGGTAGAAATGTTAGAAAAGGGGATTTTTTTTAGAAAATCATATGGACAAACTCATTCCGAAGTGTATCAAGTTTGTGCTAGGACTGAATACAACTTATGTATTATAGCTACAAATACGAGGGATGTTCGAAATGAATTGCTTATTTCTATCTGGAGACTTCAAATTTCAAGTTAGCCCAAAAGTACTCATTTCATGCCCTCGAAGTACTCCCCGTGGCTAGAAATGCAAAGTTTCAGCCGATGTATCCACTTCTTGAAGGCGTCACGGTACGCTGATTTGGGCACAGTAATAAGGTACTGATGAATGGCAGATCCAAGTGCCTGTCGGGACTGGTATTTCCGCCCAGCAAGGAACGCTTTCAATTTCGGAAACAAAAAGAAATCACATGGGGCAAGGCCTGGGGAATACGGGGGTGAGGCAAAACAGTTACTTTTTCTTTCTTCATTGCGGAGGTATGAGCTGGGGCTTTGTCATGTAGAAGACGGACATGTTTAAAACCAGTGGCAGGGCGTCGTTTCTGATAATACTTTTTCAGTTTCTTCAGTACTACGTCTTTGTAGTACTTTCCGGTGATGCTTTTGCCCTTTTTCACCGGCACTTTTATTGCGACTCCTTCACCAGAGAAGAAGATTGCATACAAAACCTTCTTTGTACTCAAAGAACGTTTGGCAATTATTGGGCGTTTGCTGTGTTTAGTGGCCCAGATCTTATTGCTAACCTTTCTGACGGGCTCAAAATAATGGACCAAGGTTTCATCACCTGTGACGACGTTGGCAAACTGCTTTTTGTCATATTTTGGAAACATTTGAAGCAGCTTTTTGGCCACTTTAACCCGTTGCCTCTTTTGCTCGTCAGTCAACAGATGTGGCACCCATCTAGCAGAAATCTTTCTGACTTTCAAATGCTTCTTCAAAACAAGGTGAACCGTTGATAGTGATATGCCTACCTTTCGTGCAATATCACGAACTGTAAATCTGGCATCTCCTTCAATGATTTCCTTTATTTTGGAAACGATTTCTTTACGAGATGCAGATTTTGGTCTATCTGATTTCGGTGCATTTTTGATGGACTCTACACCAGACTCAAATTTCTTTTTCCACCGCCGAACTGTGTCATAAGACACACAAGAAGGTCCAAAAGCAGTAGAAATTTCAGTCATCAGCTTCTTCAAAGAACAACCAAGTTTTGAGCGAGCTTTGATGTAAGCCCGTATTTCATCTTTTTTGTCGACGCTTCTACCAACCATTTTTACTGCAGTGGTCAATGACTGCGTGTATTCAAATGGCAAATTTTATGTCTTACACTTAGTCTAACATGTACATTTATACACCATTGTGTAGATATTGAATAACCCTATACAGGTATGTATTGGTTTTTATCGTGCCCCACCTGGATATCGAGCTAGAGGACAATAAGCAATTCATTTCGAACATCCCTCGTATTGTGGACTTAACAACTACAACCCGCTCCATATCTGAGACAGTAATAACTACAACTCAGGAGCGCTTCTACTAAGTACCCATAAGATATAATTTTGTAGGGAAATGAACAAAAGAGCAAAATATCAACAGCTTTAAATTGGTTAAAAGTCTATTTCACATAAGTGTGTAACGTAAGGTAAAGTACCCGTAATGTAAGCGAGTAACGAAATACCTTGACGACGAGGTTGTACAGGCTGAAGTGGGTCTTCATTGCCTGCAAATACGGTATGGGATATTTTCGCGAATTACTGCTTGTGAATCTTTTGTTCCATATAAAAAAATATGACTTCGCAAACCGTATTGCAAAATAACAGTATGTTGAATTACGCACGTGATCGTGCCGGCCTTGATGGCTCGGTCGGATGCGCGTCCGACTGGTGATCAGGAGGTTGCGGGTTCGATCCCCGCCGGGTCGGCAACAATTTTGCATGAAGATTGATCATGAAATATTTTCTACGGTCATTTGCTGCCTGACGCTGAATCAAGAAGGGCAGTTGTCATTTTCTGGCATAAGAATGAGCACAATACTGGTTAATCGCTCAAAGCACTAAGCCTGCAAGTAAAAGTGTGGTAAGATAAACTGACCGTGCCCTATTGGGTTGACCGGGCCGTAAAACCTCAACACAAACAAACGCACGTAATTGTGAGCCTTATCGACATTTACCAAAGGGTTTTTATTGGGTGCGAGCTGGACAATGTTAAGCCTGTCACGGTAAACAGAAGCAACGCTAGAAAGACAACACACAAGATGTCCCTTCAACATTACAGTCGACCCTCGTTATCTCGAATTCGCTTATCTCGATTTACCGCTTTTCTCAAAGTGAAAATCTGGTCCCTTATTAAACATAAAAATCTTACAACAAGTAACAAAATATTGTGGAAAACAGGAGAAATTGCTCCTAAGGCTCCTAAAGAGCAATTTCTCCTCTTTTCCACAATATTTTCAATATGTCCCTATCTTCAGTCAAATTAAATATTCATTTGTGCAATATGGTTGTTGGGTTTATATCGGCCTCAATTCTGCAAATCTGTTATGTCGAGGTACGGATATCTCGAAGTATTTCAGCGAGTCCCTTGGACTTCGAGATAATGAGAACCGACTGTACTTGGCATGGGTTTCTATGACTGTTTGTTCATCCCACTCCTGCACCTCAAAACATAACCTTTTTTACTGATATGTCGTATACAAAGGTACTTGATTCAACACTACTTTACTAGCCATGAACAATAGTTGGGACCATTTACCACATTTAGAAACTATTAATAACGGTTGGAACGTGTGAAGGTTTTAAATCTTAATGACTTTAACTACCGTAATAAAGCCCTTACTGCCAAACTTCTTAGGTAGGGCTATCGTTATTTTAAACTTCGTCAGGCATTTTCGAAATTTTATCGCAGACACAGTGCCTTGTTAATAAAATATAGCGTCAGTCTGAAAACACTTCTGCAACAAGGTATATCGGAACCAGAATTTTACGGTGATTTAGTGTACAGATCTAGAAACATTGTACGTAAATCTAACTTTTCGGAGCAATTCAGAAAACTTATTAACCATTATAAAAGAGTTGGCTATAGCCTGGATATTAAGCGGCAGACTGCATGCCTAGCTGTCAACCCAATTATTGTTGATGGCTATGCTTCATTCTTTAATTGCACGACGGCGGTTCGGGCCTCAGACCCAATGACGGCCTCTTCGTTAAACTTTAACCAGTGGGTTGGGGCTTGACGATATGTCTTTGATGTTATATATGTTCTCACTTGCAGCGTAGGAGGCTGAGGAATGCAGTATGTTGGACAGACCAAACGGGCCCTTAAAACAAGGTTTAAGGAACTTTTGCTTAAAATCAAAAAAGCAAAGAAAATTGATACGTTTCTTTATCAACATTTCCGGAGTACTGGTCATTCATGATCATCTAGTGAAGTTTTGGTTCAACCTGTTGAAAAAATTATACACAAGTCCAATTCTACCGAAACATTAAAAAATATTTGAAGACATGAAACTGAACTTAAATGGATTAAACGTTTACAAACCCCTTTTCCACTTGGATTTAATGATAATATTTACCTTGAAGGAAATATTTCTAAAATGCCGGATTTCGATGCTTTTTCCCTTTTAGATATTAAAAAACGTAATAAACGATTCCATGGTACGCGCAAAAATGGCAATTTTAAACGAAAACATAAAACTGTTTTATCTCTTTCTGATTTAAATATTCTCTTAAATTGTGGACGTCATCAAATGCTTTTTAAACTAGCTTCACTGTCTGTTTCTGTATTACGTAAGTTAGATGATGAGGCGAATAAATTTTATGATAGAAAACATGATTTGTATGAAGCAGCTCTCCTTACTAGGTGTTATACTCAACATGCTCTTCGTCCTTACATTGATTCTGAAATTAACCACATTAGACACTTCATCAAAATTCCATTCATTAATAAAGGTATTGAATTCATTGATTTACCTAGCATATTTCGAGATAATAATGTTATATGAGCTCTAACTTCATACTTCGAAAACACGGAATCTCCTATTATTTGTTATAAATATAACAAGCCTATCCGTAATACTCTACTTAATTTCAATAAATTAGTTTCTGATCTTGATATTGAAACTAGTTCCCCTGATTCTTGAGATTGTAAAGATTCTAAATTTTGTTATCAACCAGCGGGTCATATTGTCACTGGTAACTTGAAGATTATAACTGATTCACAAATCCGTTCAGTTATTTCAAAAGGACCTAAATACAGATTCCAAGCCCACATTGATTTAAATAAATGTCGGGAAACAATTGCCAGTGCTTTAAATGATTATTGTACGCGTTGGTGTAAACGAGAGCATGTTGAGTCTAATGTTTTAAATAATTGGAAATTAAAGATTTTTTAGATCATTGATGAACTTGTGTTATTTTACTCTAATAACCTTGATCTTCTCCCTCCTAAACCTAAATTATCTTTTCGATATTTGAAACAAGGTATCCAAGAATTTCATAGGAATTATGTTTTGGCTCCAGCTGATAAAGCTGCTAATAATGTTGTGTTGTGTGACGACTTTATTATATCAATACTCTAAAACAACTTGGTAGTACCAAAACATATGAACGGATTTCTATGACGAGACATCTATTGTCAATACCCATTCTATCGATATTACTGCTAAGTTTGCAGTGAGTATTAAAGAAAAGCAAGACAGACTTCCTACGTTATATTGGTTACCGAAACTTCATAAACGACCTTATAAAGCACGTTTCATTGCTAATTCTAGTTCTTGTACGACTACTGTTTTGTCCAAACTGCTAACTTCATGCCTTACTGCTGTTAAAAAATCATTGGATTAGATACTATGATACTGTTTACAAAAGGGACGGAATTAACTATTTTTGATCAATTAAAAATTCTAATGATGTTCTCAATAAATTTAAATCTAAAAACGTTCAGGCTTCTAAATTGTCTACATATGTTTTTCTACACTGTATACTACGTTACCTTATCATCTTATAAAAGATAAACTTATTGATTTAATTAACCGAACGTTTATTCGGGAGAATACCCAATATTTGGCTTGCAACAAAGAATGAGCTTTTTTCACTTCTGATGTATATAATAATCATACTTTATGGTTGTGTCAAAATGTCTGTGATGCCCTTGTTTATCTTTTGGATAATATTTTTATAGACAAACTATTGGTATTCCGATGGGAACTAATTATGCTCCTCTTGTTGCAGATTTGTTTCTTTTTTGTTATGAGAGAGATTTCATGAAGTATCTCTCACGTGAAAATCAGGCTGACATTATTGAGGCTTTCATTTCAATTCAACTTCAAGATACCTTGACGATTTATTAAATATTGACAATATTTACTTTGACCAAATGCTGGACCGGATATACCCTACAGAACTCCAATTAAATAGAGGAAATTCTTCCGATACCGAGGCACCTTTTTTTGGATTTGAATCTATGTATATCTAATGGTACAGTTTCCACCAAAATTTATGATAAACGGGACGATTTTGATTTTGATATAGTCAATTTCCCTTTTCTGGATGGCGATGTCCCCCGGCGTACCTCATTTGGGGTATACATATCTCAACTTATAAGATTCGCCAGAGCTTCTTCAAATCTTAATGACTTTAACGACCGTAATAAAGCCCTTACTGCCAAACTTCTTAGGCAGGGATATCGTTATTTTAAACTTCGTAAGGCGTTTTCGAAATTTTATCGCAGACACAGTGCCTTGTTAGAAAAATATAGCGTCAGTCTGAAAACACTTCTGCAACAAGGTATATCGGAACCAGAATTTTACGGCGACTTAGTGTACAGATTTAGAAAAAATGTAGGTAAATCTAACTTTTCGGAGTAATTCAGAAAATTTATTAACCGTTATAAAAGAATTGGTTATAGCCTGGATATTATGCGGCAGACTGCATGCCTAGTTGTCAACCCAATCATTGTTGATGGCTATGCTTCACTCTTTAATTGCACGACGGCGGTTCGGGCCTCAGACTAAATGACGGCCTCTTCATAAAACTTTAACCAGTGGGTTTGGGCTTGACGATATGTCTTTGGCTTGGCCCGCCGTAGTTCAACTATTGGTTTTCATTTACTCTGGCATACAGTGGAATTAGCCATGAGTACTCGTCTTTGTTTATTATAGTGATTAATTTGATTTTTATGTTTTCGCTTTGATGTATTGAGTGAGTTGGGAGCCTTTATGCGAACCGAATTTTTATGTATTTCTGTATTAAGAGTAGCATCGGGACCAAGGGTGAAGTTAGCTAGCTGTAAAAGTGCTTTAAATTCCCTGGTGGTTTGCTCTACCGACCGTTCTAAGGCGGTGGTCCCGGTGTTAGTCTTACTCTTTGTTGCTTTGTGGTTTATTCTACGAGGCGAGTTGTTGTGTGTCTTTCCGTGTGTCATTTTGTTCTTGTATTTTTCAGTCCTTTTAGTATTGCGATTACCTCGCATGGGGAGGAGTGAGCTAATCTTAGTGCTTTTCGTACGTTTGTTTGGTTTGTGCTTGTTTAGATTTGTCGGTTTCCTCTTCCTCTTGGGGTCTGGAAAGGGCTGCGGTTTGTGATTGTGGCACTCCCTGGACTTTTCTCTTACCTTTCTTTGCTTAGCCCGCCGTGGTTCAACTTTTGGTTTTCATTTACTCTGGCATACAGTAGAATTAGCCAGGAGTACTCGTCTTTGTTTATTATAGTGATTGATTTCATTTTTGTGTTTTCGCTTTGATGCATTGACTGAGTTGGGAGCCTTTATGCGAACCGAATATTTATGTGTTTCTGTATCGGGACCCAGGGTGAAGTTAGCTAGCTGTAAAAGTGCTTTAAATCCCCCGGTGGTTTGGTTCTACTGACCGTTCTAAGGCGGTGGTCTCGGTGTTAGTCTTACTCTTTGTTGCTTTGTGATTTATTCTACGAGGCGATTTGTTGTATGTCTTTCCATGTGTCATTTTGTTCTTGTGTTTTTCAGTCCTTTTAATATTGCGATTACCTCGCTTGGGGAAGAGAGAGCTAATCTTAGTGCTTTTCGTACGTTTGTTCGATTTGTGCTTGTTTGGATTTGTCGGTTTCCTCTTCCCTTTGGGTCTGGGAATGGCTGCTGTTTGTGACTGTGGCACTCCCTGGACTTTTCTCTTACCTTTTTTTATGCTGATAAATTTGTGACTTTTGTGTTGACCACATTTGTAGCCCATAAATAGCAAGACCAGTCGCCGACTAGAACGCTTGTCTGAAATCACGCTTATCCATCGTAAGGTATATTTACTCTGGGACTTTACATTAGGACCACTGCGGGGGAGGGGAAGACTTCTTGCTGCGAACAAATCTTCTGAACCGTATTTCAGGCCAGTACCAATTCCAACTACATGTACATCCGTGCAGGCAACAGATTTTATTTATATTGACTTATTAAGCTTTAGCATGAACGTTTGAAGTCTTAACTTAATGTAAAGCTAAATCACTGAGGCGTTCCTCACATGTAGATATACTAACATCAGCCCACGCATTCACTAGATCCAAAGATGAATTCAAGAGCTAATTTAAAAGATATTTAGAAACGTTAACGTAAACATTTTACTTGACAAATTTGAACTTGATCATGCATACATTAACGGTGCTGGCTTTTGCTCAGTAAAAAGGGACCGCATTATTAACATCAACCCAAGTATCAACACTCAATTTAAGCAGTCAGGAGCTATAGATATTTAAAAATTAACGTTTAAATGTTAATGCCTAGGCATATACTTGATTTCGGACGTACTCACCATTGCCAGTTTTGTTCATATGATAGCTATATCAATGATATTGAATAGCTTTGTTTGTTCGACCACATTTTAACATTTAAACGCACTAAAAATGTGGCAAATTTTGTACGCATTGAACAAATGTGGTAACCTCGGCCAACGAATTTGTAATCCATGCAAAACACTAAAGGCTTTAGTAACCCGTGAGCAAAGTTGGTGGCTGATGCCTTCAATTATATGACATATATTATTGATTAAGCTAATTATCATAATACCTAGAGGTTGAATTAAATGTCTAAATAACATTCTTGTGAAAGAAGGAGAGAAAATTTGAGTCTTTCTCTAACAAAACAGAAATCAGAAACAAGCGGCGGACAATTAGTCCCCTTCGGAACACCCACAATTTGCCTAAAGTGAACATCTTTGTTCAACACATTGCAGGCCACAATTACTAAGATTTAATGTCAAACTATAAATGATATAAGAGACTGTTTCGCCCAGATCGGATACGCTGATCACAAAGAAATTAATTCTATTTAAGGACGAATTAATTGTCGACACAGAATTCAAAACATACAACTGTGCATCTTGGCATTTAACTTTGTAATCTACAGGGATTAACATAGTTAGGAAGAATCTCCTTTAAAAGTACTGGGCCAGCTGCTTGCGGAGTCTTGTCTCGAAGAGGCATTGAGAGTTGGAACGAATAACAGTCACGTTCCTTGATCAAAATGACCGTCAGCCCACAAAAATCTTTAAAGACATTCGTTTGGCAGTGATAATGTCCATTCTTTGCACGTTTTGTTTCGTTTATTTCCACAACCACCGATTCAGTGCTGAATCAGTTTGTAATTTATTAAGAAAGGGCTATCGTCTGGTGATTTCTGTGTACTCGGTAATGTTTGAGGAAGATATGTGATCACAACTCGTTTGTCGCAGTAATCATTATGACCATACCTACCTAACGAATGGCGTAAGGAAACTGAAAGAAGCAGCACAGCCATATCATGTACAGTCGACTCTCGTTATCTCTTAAGTCCAAGGAACTCTCTGGAATACTTTGAGATATCCGTACCTCGATATATCAGATGTGCGGAATTGAGGAAAACAACAAATCGAACAACCACATTTAATAAATGAATATGTAATTTGACTCCTGAAGTTAAGAGATATGTTGAAAGTACTGTGAAAAAGAAAAATTGCTCCTTAGGAACAATTTCTCCTCTTTTCCACAATATTTTGATACTTGTTGTTAGATTTCCATATTAGAACAGGGACCAGATTTTCACTTCGAGATAAGCGGTTATTCGAGATAAACGAGGTCGAGATAACGAGAGTCGACTTATTTATTCAAGGATATCTGATTTCATTATGTTTATTGCCCAAAAGCTAAATCATTGTATACTAGATTGAAGGCGAACGCCCACTGTAATTTTGCACGCTAAGCAACCTGTAACATAGCTCCATTAAATCTATACATTACTTTGTACTTGGTGATACTTTAGGATATGCCTTTTTGTTATATTTACTGAAGTGCATTTCATTTGTAGTCACTCGACTCGCCTCTGGAGGCCGATTCCAGTGACAAATACAAGAAAAACTAAACTTTTGTCTAAATACGTCTTGTATAAGCCGGGACAAGTAATTCCTATAAGACTGCATGTGCACCCAGCGAAGATTCAGTCCGATGTGGAGGCTGATCTGAATCTTCGCTCGGCGCACTTGTAAGTTTGTAGGAATTGTTAGGCCCTGGCTCATTCCTGGTAATATTAAAGCGTTTTTATGACCTGCTAACATCAAGCAGTTCTTGTGACCTTACAAATTTTGCAACTCATCATAGTTCCTTTAAACTATCTAATTACACTCTATTTCCGTCAAATCTATTTAGAAATGATTTCCAAGCTGCCATTTGAGTTAAATTTCCCGGTCAAACAAAACTTTGATTGGCTTATGAACGTCGCATAAAAAGATCCAGAGTTTTACTGTTGTAGGTATACGCCATAAGGCTGTCAACTTTGAAGAAGGGCTCGTTTATGCCACGAATATACCAGAGTATAACGTATTTACCACATATATTTGACCAGACCCAGATCAGACATGCATTCTTTGCCACTCCACCAGCAGTTTTAGACCAGGTCATCTTGAAGTATAAAGGACTTCTACAAAGTTTAAGGCGATTTTGGTACATAAAAGGAGCATCGTT
Organism: Anodontia alba; assembly: GCA_964016985.1. Lineage (NCBI taxonomy): Eukaryota > Metazoa > Mollusca > Bivalvia > Lucinida > Lucinidae > Anodontia > Anodontia alba. The sequence continues at coordinate 24,151,889 of OZ024821.1, forward strand.
TCAAGGAAAGCACATTTTAAACAAAAAGAAATATTGCTATTTTGTTTTACTTCTCATTACGAAAACACGCCTATTCAAATATATAGAAAATTTAACCTCCAAAAACTGGAAATTTTTTAGATAAGCAATTCTGATATTTTTCATATTTCTGCTCAAAACATAGATTGTGGGTACTCGTTAGAACCGCCTCGCGATATTTTTCATATTTCTGCTCAAAACATAGATTGTGGGTACTCGTTAGAGCCGCCTCGGCGAGGCGGTTCTAACGAGTACCCACAATCCATGTTTTTGAGCAAAAATAAGAAAAATAATGTATACCCTTGTAAACCCCAGTTTTACTATATAAAAGTGGGGTTTAAGGTGGTAAAAATTATATAGGCATGTTTTCTTCGTGATGTGCACAAAAATATGGGTATTCACTGGAAGCGGCTGTCGGAGACTCTTCTAAAGAGTCCCACAGCATAGCATATGCATTCAATAAAAAAGAAAAAAATATCATTTGTATTCTCGCTTTTACCTGAAGCTAGGAAACATTTAGGGCAAATACTGTACACGAATTGTACAAATTCACATCATTCTATACATCTATACAGTCTCATCAGGGTATTTGCCCTCCGTATATGCATTTCATAGTATCCCGTAGCTATATGCTGATTTAGGCGTTCAGTGCTTGCCTTCACCTCAAGAAAACTGTTTTCGCATGGCACGGTTCGTTGTCCAATGTCTGACATCGTGGTTTGCCTTGAACTACATCTTATTGAGTCATAACGTCAGAAAACAAACATCTGGACATGTGCGCAGAGCAAAGATTGAGATCAGCCGGCGTATTCACGCAGTCTGGTCCGAATCTTCACTGGGCACATTTTAGATAGCCAAAGACGCAAAATTTCATCATGTGAACAACGAAGACTCTGATCACACTGCACAGATGCGCAGCGCACGCTGATCTGTGTCTTCGTTAGGCGCACATGGCAGAAGGTACGGTTTCTGACGTTAAGGCTCAATTAATTAAAAAGATGGTTACACAATACCTCCCCTGCGACCAACGTGCCAGTTTCGGTATTGTGTGCCAGATCAGCATAGCATGAGAAAAACTCTTCTTTATACAGTCAGGCAAGAAACGTGACTGGGAGCTAATAAGGGCCAGTCAAAGCAAAACTGAGAACCGGCCTACGTCTAAGGGCTTGTGTTATGTATGGCCATGAAATATTGAAAAAACAAAACAAAAAAACAACCTTTCTTCTATAGATCGATCAAACTGACTTGTCACTTTGACGTTTACATTCAACCCTTAAAGCGCCACTCATAACAATCGTCGTCTGCTTTGTCATCTGCGTGTGATTTTCGAAGTCATTTCTGGAAACAGTGTGGACCCAGATCAGACTGCTCCCAAAGCAGCAGTCTGATCTGGGTGCACACTGTTTGCTTGTATGAAAAAATAGGTTTGAAAAGTTTGCAAGAACATTCAGCAGACGACATTTTCAGATGCAGGGTTTCTTGGCTTTGTAGGGGTTAATTCATAAGGGTACGTCCATAGTGCATTTTAGGCATGATAGTACATGTAAGTTAATCCTTCGTTCCAAGTGAAACAAATATTAGCTCACCTTAACAGGTATTACCTGGTTTCACAGTAAACATACACTTACGAATATTATAATCGAAAGATCAAAGCGATCGCTCATTTTGGTCGCCCTATACCATGTCATTGCACGGAATAGGTTGTATTTTGGCATGACATTTAGTGTATATGCCACGTGCACCGACTCAGGGGTCTATATATGTAATATTCGGACGGACAAGGAAACAGTGCAACTATAGAAAACATTTGATCGGAAACACACACACACACACGAAGGACATATTTGAGGACACAATACGCTCTGCGGTACGCGAACATGTATGGAAGGACACATCTTAATATGTCTCTGCGGCGTCTCACCTGTGTATACACCGTTTGCTAATGTCCCTTTTATGAAACGCCAGGTATAAATAGGTTATGACAGCCTAGAAATAGGGTACAAAGATTTTCCTTGACTGATTCTTATAGATAAGACATTCGCCATTATTAATCCGACCAATGCCACTCTGGCATCCTTGAAACGTTTGGGAATTTTAAAATGACGGCCGCCTTTATAAGGACTTTATTTGTATATGGGGATTTTATACGGGATAACTGCAAAATTGCCACTGGAATAACCAAACCTGTATTTCTTAATGCCTGCATCAAGAAACTGGTTAGGTCACACTTGAAAAGAGACGAGAAAATCATTCACTCGTCATGTTTTATAAAATGTGGTAACTACTTAACTCCCGTCTTATCTTTCCTCTTAAGTGCCCAGTCAGTAAATAGTCTATCGCAAAACAGCGTCCGAACTACAAATATCTTACTGTCTATTCACGCTAAAACTAATCTATAATATCAGTCCTTTCTACTTTCTGTTGTAGGGGAAAGGAACAACTTGTCAGATGAAGCAGAATATTCCAGTTGGGTAACCTTTTTCAAGAATTATTTAAACCTTGACAGAATGTCTATTCCAAAATATTTCTATACAGATAATAGAAAAACACAGCTCTTGCATACACGTCTCCGAACAAAATGCAGCAGTCTTAACAATGATCTTTACTTAACAAATGTAACTGATTCTCCAGTTTGCCGCTGCACACAATAAGACATTGGACACCGCTGTTTACTTAGCTGTTCGTTGTTCATCGCTCAGAGAAACGAACTCTTTAGCGCCACTGTATCACAGTATCAAACAATATCGCTAAATGTACTACTATTTGGAAATGCTTCATTACCACACACAACAAATGTTCTAATATTTAAAAAAAATAGAAAATACATAAGCGACACAAACAGATTTCGACTGTTGAAGCTATTGCGAATAAAATGTTTTATACATGTTTCTCTCTATTCAATAGCTGACGAAATATGGGATATTTGCCTGGGATGCGCTGCCTTTGTCCCCTCATTTGTTATTACCAAAATCCCTTAAGGTCTTGTGCTAATACTAAAGTGACTTCTGTGACTGATATTACAGCGCTAGTACTTGCATTAGTATTGAGCCTGTTAGCCGTGGGTCTTCTCATTGCCCTTTATGCATCTGATATGTTTGTTTGTCCTTTTCAATTTTGTATCTTAAATTCATTCACAAATTGAGGTCCATTTTACTTAATATATTTCCGTCACTACATTACGAAAACACGCCTATTCAAATATATTGAAAATTTTACAACCAAAACAGGAAAATCTGCAGATAAAAAACTCTGATATTTTTCATATTTCTGCTTAAAACATAGATTGTGTGAACTCGTTAGAACCGCCTCAGTGAGGCGGTTCTAACAAGTACTCACAATCTATTTTTTTAGCAAAATAAGAAAAAAAATGTATACCCTGTATGGGGTGTACTATATAAAAGTTGGGTTTAAGGGGGTCAAAATTATATAGGCGTGTTTTCGTGACGATTTGTACAACTGCGATTGTTAAAAAGAGAAGAACTAAATAAGTAGTCATACTTTTATTTTGACCCTATTTCTTATTCCTTACAATGTATGTTGTCAAAAAACGTGGAAATAAACCAAACTAATGACCAAATTATGTGACTGTATTATTCCTTAAACTGGCTTGCGAATAAGATTAAAAGACTACTTCTAACTGATATGATAAAGCGCGAACTACAAATACTCAATTGTGGCTGAAAAAGTTAAGAGCGCTGCCAATTTTACATATTTAGCCTAAAATTTAGGTCGATTCTAGTCTTTCTTTATTTCTTTTGTTTCGCCCCTCTCCATTTAGAGCTTAAATTACATCTATCTTTTAGATTGGTATTTTGAGAAGTCATAACAGGGTTCAAGACGGCTGACAAACACAGGAAGTTGTACAGCTTTACACGCAATGGAAATTTTTGGGTGTCTGCAAGCAATCAAAAGCAAGCATTGGGCAAGGAGAGTCCTGTAGTTTTAAATAGCTTCTAGACAAGATAATCAGTATACGTTTGACACAAAATAAATGCTATTCAAACTGCTAAAATTAATGTTTATGGGCATTATTTTGAGATATGCGAAAGTATACTTTCCGCATAACATCTTATGGTCTACTTTGTCTCTGCCACTATACTAATTAAATGCACGAAAATATGTTTTGATAAATAGTTGACTGAAATGCATAAATACCATATCGTTTGCTGTGAAGCAAGTGTCATAGACTGAAACAGCCACTTATTCATTCCTCACAACTAACTCTGTTCATTCCAGCATATTAATCTCCTAACAAGAACTGAACACCGTCCAACCAAGTATTGTGCATCCGCACTGCATAGATGCACATATTACGAAAATACGCCTATTCAAATATACTGAAAATTTCACCATCAAAATCTGAAAGTTTTCAGATAAAAATTCTAATATTTTTTTTTTTCAAATTTCTGCTCAAAACATACATGTAGATTGTGGGTAGAGCCGCCTCGGCGAGGCGGTTCTAACGAGTACCAACAATCTATGTTTTTGAGCAGAAATAAGAAAAATAATGTATACCCCTGTAAACCCAATTTTACTATATAAAAGTGGGGTTTAAGGGGGTCAAAATTACACAGGTATGTTTTCGTGATGGAAGTCCTTTGATTCATACTGGCATTTAATCATTCTCAGAATGTCCTCTGGTGCCAGGAAAGTACCGTTAGGCACTGTTAATGGTTTAAGGGTTTGTGTGGTGTCTTGAAGCTATCCAACATCTCTTGGTGATATACCCTACGAACCCAAATCGGAGCTCACTTACAAACACCAGCCGGATAATATGCTCGTTTTATGCTCTATAGATGATTCAATAGTTGGAGGAAATGCATTGGGACACAACTAAGATCTTGCTGTAAAAAGGGTCACAGGTCAACTTACGGTCATCATTTGAACAAACTTGGTAGAGCTTGAGACAGCAATGCATATGGCCAAGATTCAGCCCCAAAGCTTTCTTGGTTCTGGAGAACATTTTACAAGGCGGCCACCTTGTTCAGTGGCAGAGAACCATTTGAAAAAATGGCAATACCCTTTGAACAGAAGGCCCCATGTGAAATCTGGTGAAAATTGTTCAAGCGGTTTCAGAGAAGAAGACATTTAAAAATTACACCATTTTATACATGTATATAGCCCAGGGGCAAGAGCAGATAACCACCAGGGGAGAAAAGTTTGATTATAATAAAATGTTTACTACTTTAATCACTCACTGTAAATTTCAGCCTTTAATCTTAAATACATTTTGAGAAAATGATTTTCACCATTTTCCCCATACAAATGGATGGGACCAGAAAATGTAACTTGAAAGGTGTTGTGAAACTCTCTGCCCCCAACGATATGCTTGTACATACAAAATGCCAAAATTAGAAAAGGACATTACTCTAACTCCTATTATTTTTATTCAGTAGACCTACCCCAATAAGCTTACGAAGTTTCAAGACCCTAGTTAAAATAGTTATCTTGCTTACAAGAAAAGCGTGATGCTCGGACGAACGACTCAAAAGCAAAATGTCTTCGAAATTGGGGGCATAATAAGGCAATCCTTTTAACGTTGATAATAGCATCATGATTCTAATTACTAAATGTAATAAGGCAGTTCTCCATATGAGAATCAGATAAACAAAGTTCATTTCACAATATATCATATATAGCTTTCTAAATATGTGATCTATCTAAAACTGATGATAGTCTATCTATGGCAAGTCCTAATGACCTACTCGTATTATTTTCCAGTTGATATAACATTTGTCTACAAGGACTGCGTGATTATTTGATAGGTGACACGAGCCGCAACATGGGTAAAGGGTTCGAATCGCACATGCATAAATGGCTCCGTTGTCCATCTACAGAATCACGAGCCACAACGTGAGAATACGCACCTTTTTTTCCAACGCAAACTTATATCAGCCTGTGCATCTGCGATAGATATCCGCATGAAGAAACTTTCCAAGTTATTCAATCCAAAAATGCGCCCAGAGAAGATTCTGATCAGACTGCGCAAACGCGCAGGATGATCCAAAACTTCGCCCAGCGCACGTCCGAAGGAACGGGTTTTTTTTTTTACGTTGAGGCTCGTATGATTCTGTGTAAGTAATTATGATTAGAGAATAGCCTGATCAGACTGTACTTAAAGAGCAAAGTGATCTGATATTCGTTCGTCGTACATGTCATATGGTACAGCTGAGCCAAAGCATAACAATACCAACAAAATGATATGTGCGCCCAGCGAAGAACCCACCCAGTCTGATCAGTCTTCGCAGTCCACATGAAAAAAAGTCTGAATCCTTAGCTAACCATTGAGCGCACAGCAAATACTGATCAGACTGGGCGGATGCCAAGGCTGATCTGAGTCAGGCTGGGCGCACATGCCATTTTGTTGGTTTTGCCATGCGCTGGCTTGTTTTATAATGCTGTTGCTCGCATAATAAACTTTGTAGACGGACTAGAGGATTTCGACCCTTCAGAGAATACTATGTGGGTGGATTTGTGAATGACGATAACTCTATCTTCCGCTTCCTTTCCTTTGGCTACCGATTTAATTGTTGGTAGTGCTCTCGACCTCCGGCTCTGATATAATATGTCTAGAATTGTGGTCAGTCTGTCGATCATAACAGTAACAGGTCAGGCATGTCTGTCCGAATACGTCAATAAGTACTCTAATTTGATAAATCGAACCCCTGAACCGCCCGTGAGGAGAATGTAGTAGACTTTCAGTACAGTCCATAGAAGTTCTAGTACCTGGTATGCAGACCAGTCTGCTATTAGCCAAATTACGGCGAATGGACTCCTCTACTACACCCCTTCGGACCGGTCTACATCCAATAGCAGGGTGTCTGGATAGATCTTGTAACTATGTTGTAAACAAATTCCCGTACTTAATCCAAGAAGTGTATCCTCTGATCAGAAGTTTGATTTGGGTCCGCACTGTTTGCCATCAACCCTTCTGTGGGGTTTCCGACTAAAATGGGTTAACGGAAATTGTAGTATCTAGTATCTAGACCAGCCTGTTATTAGACATGTACCGCACCACCATGAGCCCAAATGGTTTATAAAAACGTTAAACTTTAATACCCCGCCATTATCGTGTCGCGGGCAGCCAACTCTGTCAAACATTAAGAAAATTTGCCCATTAGCAATCCCAAGCCAGATCTCCTTCATATCAATGCATGTTCCAAGTTTGGTTGAAACCCCTTGATATTTTACTCAAGTTATCGCCCGGAAACAAAAATATAGGCGTGTCTCGGGCAGATACATCACGAAAACATACCTATATATTTTTGACCCCCTTAAACCCAGTTTTTATATAGTAAAACTGGGGTTTACAGGGGTATACATCATTTGGCTTATTTATGCTCAAAACATGGATTGTGGGTACTCGTTAGAACCGCCTCATCAAAGCAGTTCTAACAAGTACCCACAATCTGTTTTGGGCAGAAATATGAAAAATATTAAGATTTTTTTTTTTTTCTGAAAATTTTCATTTTTTTGTGGTAAAATTTTCAGTATATTTGAATAGACATGTCTTTGTAAAAGGTAAGAGATTAAGTGCAGGGAGTGCCACAATCACAAACCGCAGCCCTTCCCAGACACCAAGAGGAAGAGGAAACCGACAAATCCAAACAAGCACAAATCGAACAAACGTACGAAAAGCACTAAGATTAGCTCTCTTTTCCCCAAGCGAGGTAATCGCAATGCTAGGACTAAAAAACACAAGAAAAAAATGACACAAGGTAAGACATAAAACAAATCGTCTCGTTGAATATACCACAAACAACAAAGAGCAAGACTAACACCGGGACCACGCCTTAGAACGGTCAGTAGAGTAATCCACCGGGATCTCACAAACCGACAAATCCAAACAGGCACAAATCAAACAAATGTACGAAAAGCTCCAAGATTAGCTCTTTCTTCCCCAAGCGAGGTAATCGCAATACTAAAAGGACTGAAAAACACACAAGAACAAAATGACATAAGGTAAGACATAAAACAAATCGTCTTGTTGAATAAACCACAAAGCAACAAATAGTAAGACTAACACCGGGACCACCGCCTTAGAACGGTCAGCAGAGTAAACCACCGAGAAAACCAAACCAGATCCCTCAATATCAATGCACATATCAAGTTTGGTGAAAGTCCATTGATGTTTACTGAAGTTATCATCCGGAAACGAAACTATGGGCGTGTCTCGGGCACACAACCGTCAAAATTTGACGAAATTTGCCCATTAGCCATCCCATACCAGATATCCACAATATCAATGCACATACCAAGTGAAAATCCATTGATTTTTACTGGTTATCATCCGGAAACGAAATGCCGGCAGACGGACGTACGACGGACGGACGGACAGACACACGGACGTCCAACGTGAAACCATAATGTCCCATCACTATCGTGTGGCGGGGTATAATTACATGTTAAAATGACGGATGTCTGCGTAATAAAATCTGGATATAAAAGAATGGGAGATAATAATGGATGCTATGCGACAGACAGCAAGCTTAGTTTCAAGGTAAAAAATATGTAAAATGAATTCTCATATAGCGTTATATATCAAAATGCAAAAAAAAAAAAAAAGGAAAAAAAAAAAAAAAAAAGTTTACCAAGTTCGTTAAAGTACAAGGACAGCTTAGAAATCTAAATCGTTTCTTTAGAAGGCTATTGGAATCAGAAACAAATTGCCGAATTTACCAACTTAATTGCACATAGCAAATAAACTGGTCCAGAGAAGTTTCAAAAACAAATATTTCATGGCACTGTTATTGTTTATTATAATGAACTGAAATAAGACCTTGACTGCTGAGTTAGATTTTGAAGTACAGTCAGTTAAAGTGTGTGGGGTCTACTACGTTTTTCGAGGTTATTTATAAGCGACGTTACCTTCGCTTGCCGGAGACGTAATTAGACGCGCCAAAACTTTATTTCTAGCGGCATTTTTCTTAAAAGGGGCGAACTCAGGAAAATTTATCTGTACGGTGTTTTATCGTGATAATTGCATAATTTTAGACTGCTGTGAAATATTACTTCAAACTAGAAAATGATGTAAGCAGGATGAGAAGTTTTCTTGGTGTTCTGGTGAAAAATGATGTGTGCAATCAGTATATATAAATATGATGGGGAAAACAAAATAAGTGTGAGCGCCCCGCAAAATGTCAGATCACTGATCATTAGCGCAATCTGATCATCGTCTGCTCTGTGCGCTATATGGATGCTGGTTGACTCAGTGCCTTCGTCAGCTTGTCGCGACTCATATATACTCTTGCTCAGTTGAAATAAATAATCTTGCAAGTTTGTTTTTCTTTTCTGTGGTACACGCTGTTTGACTGGGAGTTAGGAACGGTTATTACTAATAGAGAAACTGCCCTTTTCGATATAGTTAAAGAACTTGAGCACGAAACTTCCTGGTTATTTTGAAAATCGAATACCGCTTAAGCCGGCGCTAGGGGGCGTATGCAGCCTCGCAAACTACAGTGTTGCATATGAAGAGACTCAATCAAACCGAGTTTCCAATTTTCGTGATTTTACGTGTTCCTTGTTTCCAAAGGCAATCCTTTTTTACTTTTATTCTAGTAGGGAGATCATGTGTTCTTTTGAAATGCTGGTTGTCTTGAAACAGCTTAAAATAGCATAAAATATGCAGGATTTTATTTTTAACACAAAACTTTGTGTGACTATTAGATTTTAGATCTAGTTTTTTTTTTTTTTTTTTTTGAATAAACTATTTAAATCAAAGTACTGACATCATTAAATCAAAAGTACCGACACCACTGTTGGGTCGATAGTCTCTGAGTATAGGCTGAAAAATGGTTCTGAACTTGGCCTCAGACTGTTTTGTTTAACCCTTTAATTCCTATACTTTCAGCAAACAGTGTAGATCCTGAACAGATGCCACAAAAACAAACATGGGGTATTTTTTTCGCTCTCTCAAATTATGGTAGCGACTCTTGTCGTTTACCATCAAATTATGGTAGCGATTTCTCCATTATGGATGGAAAAAGACGAGAGTCGCTAGCATAATTTGAAAGATTAAAATACTCCATGTAACCAAAATAAATAAAAAATACAAAGTTTCTATGTATCAAGCGTACTGCAGCGTCAGTGGGCTTTATCAGCGCTATTAGAAAAATCTTTTTTTGTGGGGTTGTCTCGGTAGCGCAATTGGTAAAGACAGCGGACGCTGCAGTGCTAGGCGTCGTCGCCGCAATGGGCAGCGCTTGCATGGCGTGGGTTTGACACCAGGCAAAAACACTTGGAAACTTTTATGAGAACTATTTCTCCATTATGGATGGAAGACGAGAGTCGCTACTATAATTTGAAAGAATAAAAATAATCTATGTAACGCATATAACTAAAAGAACTAAACTCATAAATATCAAGTCTACTGCACCGTCAGTTGGCTTTATAAGCGCTATTTCAGCAACCTTTTTTGGGTATTTCTCGGTAGCGCAGCTGGTAAAGACGCCGGACGCTACAGTGCTAGGCGCCGTCGCCGCACTGGTCAGAGCTTGCACTGCGTGGGTTCTACCCCAGGCAAAAGCACCTAAAAAGTTTTTGAGGATTATTTCTGCATTATGGATGGAAAAAGGCGAGAGTCGCTAGCATAATTTGAGAGAATAAAAATAATCCATGTAAAGCAAGTAAATATCAAGTGTACTGCAGAGTCAGTTGGCTTATTTATAAGCGCTATTTGAACAACATTTTTTGGGGTTGTCTCGGTAGCGTGATTGGTAAAGTCGCCAGACCCTGCTGTGCTAGGCGCCGTCGCCGCACTTATCAGAGCTTGCATGGCGTGACCCCGGGCAAAGGCACTTGGAACTTTTCCTGAGGATCATTTCTCCATTATTGATTGTACAAGACGAGAGCCGCTACCATAATTTAAGAGAGTAAAATAATTCAAGAAACGCAAATAAAAAAAAATACTAAGCTTCTAAATATCAAGTGTACTGTAGCGTCAAAGGCAATCCTTTTTGACACTTATTTATAAGCGCAACTTGAACAACCTTTCTTTTTGGATTGTATCGGTAGCACAACTGTTAAAGACGCCGGACGCTGCAGAGCCAGGCGCCGTCGTCGCACTAGTCAGAGCTTGCATGGCGTGGGTTCGACCCAAGGCAAAAGCACTTTGAAATTGTTCTGAGGATTATTCCTCCATTATGGATGGAAAAAGACGAGAGTCGCTAGCATAATTTGAGAGTGTTAAAAAGAAAAAAAAAAAAAAAAAAAAAAAATATATATATATATATATATATATATATATATATATAAAGAAAATCAGTGTCCGAGTTTGCCAAATAACACTATATTTTCAGTAAACTTCTTCCTGGCAGTTAAACTGTTAACTGGGAATTGACCGCAATTCTGTCACTTGTTTCTTTGGAATCGGTAACTCTTGTATGGTAATTTTTAGGTTTAAAAACAAATGTCATACAAGGAATCATATAAAGAAAAATCAATAAGTCCGAGTTTGCCAAATAACGCTATATTTTCAGTAAACTTCCTCCTGGCAGTTGAATTGTTAACCGCGAATTCCTCGTAGATTCTGTCACTTGTTTCTTTGGCATCGCTAACTCTTGTAGGGTAATTTTCAGGTTTAAAAACAAATGTCACACATACAAGGAATCATATAAAGAAAAATCAATAAGTCCTAGTTTGCCAAATAACACTATATTTTCAGTAAATTTCTTCCTTGCATTTGAATTGTTAACTGCGAATTGCTCGCAGATTCTGTCACTTGTTTCTTTTTCTTTGGCATCGGTAACTCTTGTAATGTATTTTTCAGGTTTTAAAACAAATGTCACACATACATTATATATATATGACCAACGTTGCCGACCTTATTATATGCACCATGTGTGAAAAATTTAAAACGGTATGTTGGTGAAACTGGTGATCCTGTGAATTAATGGTTGAATAGCCACAGGAATGATTGGAAACACAGGCAGTTCGAAAGGTTTTGTGTTCACCAGAACATGATGTCCTTTACGACGCCTCGCTTTGTTGCTTAAATCATAACCCGGAGTGGACTGATCGAACCAGGAAAGTTGAAAGAGCTATTGGACCCGACGTCTGAACACAAAGGCGGCCATGAAAGAGAATCACCGTTTCTTCGCCAGGGCTTGCGACACCTTATGTAGAATGTTGTGTATGTGATTTCCCGCAATCATAGCTTAAGTTGGTTCTATTTGTCCTAAGTATTTGGTGAAAATGCTCAGTTTTGCGTATATTCTTTTCGGTATGCTGTTTTTGGCGCATTGTTTACATTCCGTATATAGGCTACAGAGTGTTGATAAGAAAGTAGAGTTTTTTGGGTTTTTTTCTCTCTTTTTGCACGATGTGTTTATGACATAATGTATGCATTTCACATATACTGAAAATACCTCATTTATCTAGTGGCAGCAGGCTAGCATAGGTACGTGAGCTTGAAGGTACGTGAGCTTGAAGTTCTTCCATAAATAATTCATAATGTCAAAAATCAAAAGTGACAGTAAACCATTTCGTAAGAACTGACCAGGAGTGCAAGCATTTTTGCTGCAGCTTTGAAATGATTAAATCACGGAATCTTGGCAAGTACCGACAGTGTACCGTGAAAATATCAACCGAGGCATAGATAACTTTTGCTGACATATCAGCGAGACACATTCAACAGCGATTAAAAATGTTAAATACTGACAACAGCCATTGCGTGTCCACATTACGAAAACATGCCTATTCAAATATACTGAAAATTTCACCACCAAAAACTGAAAGCTTTCAGATAAAAATTTTGTTATTCTTTTTTATATTTCTGCTCAAAACATAGATTATGGGTACTCGTTAGAACCGCCTCGGTGAGGCGGTTCTAACGAGTACCATAATCTATGATTTGAGCAGAAATAAGAAAAATAATGTATACCCCTGTAAACCCCAGTTTTACTATAAAAACGTGCGGTTGAAGGGGGTCAAAACTATATAGGCATGTTTTCGTGATGAGTTAACGGTATGATCGGTTAGAACTTTGTCTATGTCACGCTTGGGTAAAATCTGTTTTCAAAATAATAATTTCAAGAAATAAATGTATCTGAATAGTGAATACTTAGATGCTATATAGTGAATACTTTGATGCGCTCAACACATTATTTTCATTCACACACCGGTTACCGCAATACATCGAACGCGACTGAGTACAACGAACGCAGTTGAAAATGATGACGTCACAAGAATATGTTCGGTTAGAAAATAATTTATTTTAGCCATATCCTTAATCTTCTTGGATGGTTATTTTGCATAGCTGCAGGAAAGCGGTATTTCTTTGAGCCCAGGTATAGTCAATGTCCACTGAATCCGGGAATGGTTCAAACACATGGTTTTTGTAAGAGGACAACTTACCACGGGTTACGATACACCATAACGCAGTTAAGCAGCACAGTTTGGGAACAACAAAAACGGATAATAATCTCCATGCACTGAGACAGAACTCTTTAATCTGCTTGTGAAGTCCCGATAAAATGATGCTGTTTTTAAATTCCAAACGATCTGTTTGACTGTTATATACTCTTAAATACCTTTCTGAGTCTCATTATTATGACTTCTGTACATATGCATGACATTGTTTGTAATCTTTGAATTACGACGTGCTCACTTGTACCCAGAATCAGAATGGTTTCCGGTGACACATCAAATGACATTCATTTAAAAGGACCTGTGATGTGGGGAGTTAGTCCCTAACTCTTACCAAAGAGGTAAACTTAGCTACACTATCCTCACTAGGAATGAAGCATGACTAAAATCAAAATACTGACAGCTCTGGTGGGTCGACTCTCTCTGAGTATAGGCTAGGAAAATGGTCCTGAACGGAGAAAAAGACAATTTCGTCCATTCCTAAGGTATCTGTACTGTAAGTAAACTCTGACGACCCAAATCAGACGCCGCGTTTTGTGGTGTTTGATCTGGGTCTACACTATTTGCCAGTGTCCCAGTACACGAGCCCAGTCATTTTTTTTCAGTTTACCCACCCTTTTAACACAGCGCTCTGACGTCACAGGAGGAATAGCGCTGCTATGAATTACCATTACCTGGATTTTGATCACATGGTCAGCAATAGCCACGTAGACAATAGCAGGTTGGGTAGTTTGATAAACAATCGACAAAAAAAAAAAATCCGGCTTTGGTTGAATTCGACTTAGGCCGCTCGCGTGAAAATCCAGTGCTGAAACCACTGTGCCAAAGAGTCTGGTGAGATTCGACCCTGGGCCGCTCGGGTGCAAATCCAGTGCTGAAACCACTGCTAAAGAGTCTAGTGAGATTCGACCCAGGGCCACTCGGGTGAAAATCAGGTGTTCTAATCACTGAGCCAAAAGAGTCGTATCCCTTACGCAGCTGTCAGAGATTGGTTATATAAACCTTTAAGCTATGTATAAATTTCCAATGTAGATAAATTGAGGTAAGGGTCGTGAGTCAAACCCATTACTTTTGTTTGTTTCTTTGACCGATTGAGTTAGGGTTTAACCGATGTGTCAGCCCTTGTGAGCCATATTATGTCGTCTCTCAGAGAAAGGGAGAAAAGAGAAGGAAAAGATAGTAGAGGAGACGTAAGAAAGAGACAGGGAAGTAAGAGGAAAAGGAATGAAAGTGAAGAATTAAAACATTCCCATCTACCCTTACCTGCTTCAAGGATAGCAGGTCTTGCCCATCTGTGAGCCAATATCAGTTGGGCACCCCAGTGACGTAAGATACACGACATCTTCGCCACACCCAACCACCCCAAATTTGTTTGTTTTAGAGTTTAACGGCCCAGTAAACACACTTCTGGTCAGTTTACCTAACAACACTTCCTGGGCAGGCTTATACATAAGAGGTTAACCAATACAGTACTTACGCCAGAAACTGCCTTTCTTGAATAAGCTGAAGGTAGAGAATGCCATAGAAAAGAATTCATGACACACCCATTGTGATGAAATTATTGTGGTGTTTAGTGACGTCATGTTGCATGCAATATCTTAGCGACAGCGTCCATTACGTGCTATATAACAAATGCACATCAAACAACTCAAACACGTGAGAAGTTTTCACTTTTATACAATCCCTTTGCAGGATAATCTGGGTAGGATAAAAGTTTGTATCCCAGGGTTAAAACTAGGATTTCCTAATCTGGTGTGCAAGAACTAGTAAAAGGGGCGAAAGAAACATTCCTTCAGTAAAATATGCGTGTCCAGGAAAGACCCGAATCCTCATACTCAAGCCAATGCCTTTGGTTCACGCATTGATATAATAAATAAGTTGCTCGCAGAATGTAAACAGACTATGCGGATGCACAAAGTGTCTTCAGTCACTGCTGTACTGACAAATTATTTTGCAGATTCTTGTAATCGCACTGTGAGACCAAATAGTGCCTCAATGAAGTTGTTTTGCTCAGTTAGTAGAGCTCATTGCCTGGGATTACAACATGTGCTTTAGAAATACGCTCTGACCTTTGCTCGTGACAGTTGAAATAATAAACTATTTGTTAAAACGGTAGTATTAAACTAAATGTACATTTCTATATTTTACATATACATGGGCAGGCTCTTTTGTATGCTACATGCAAACTTTATGGGTCAGAACGATTGTTCATTGCGCGTCTGATGTATAAAGTTGTCTACATGTCATAAACAATATGCTCTGGCACCCAGCTACACGAAATGTCAGTGAACACATCTTACAACCAAAAACACTTTCTAATATCGGAATGGCAAGCGCATCAGTTGACGTTGCAATTTTACAACTTAAGGGGCAGATATATGCCGGTCTTCTCGGCTAATTCTTAAAAACAATACTGGCGCTTGTAATGAAAAAAAAAAAAAACACGTCAAAATTTGGTTTTTGTTGTACCATCTAATCCGTGTTTAGTGTACCCAGGCACAACACATGATCCGTGGTAAGTTGTACTCGTGTTTCAAAATAGTGTGCTTGGAAAAATCAATAAAATTCTTATTCTAAAAGTTTTTAAGAATTATAAAAATAGTATATTTACTCCAATACCTAGAGACATGAAAACCCCTAGAATGGCCGTGTATATGCCATTTATTTTTAATTGACAGACCCTTAAAACGAGAAGTTTTGTGTTTTTGCCTGTTTTTGCCCAGTTTGTAGCTTTTTTTTCCTTCTCTGGCCGTGTCATAACTTAAGATTTGGACAAAACAAAAAAGGACACAACCTCTTGTAATCCCATAACCGCGGTAACCGGTTGATTAAATTCTTACCTGATTTTTGCTCGTAAACATTTTTTTTTCTGTAAAATATATTCAAAACAAAACTCGTTTTTTCCAACGGTTTTATTTACTAGCGCGCGCATGACGTTTAAAAGTCCAGTTATCAAACAACTCTAATCAACGATCATGTCTAAATAAGTGAAAATAAAAATATATTGAAAGGGCTGTAAACCGAAACAAAAAAACAAGTCAGAATAATGATGTCAACAATGCATTCGAAGAATATATATATACTGACAGGAAAAAGAAACGCAGGGTAGAGTTTTTTTCCTTCTTATTTTAACCATTTTTTACGGTGTTTACTATAGCCATACACTTTTACAGATTGTCCTGTGAATGTGAACCGCGGGTATACGAGTCTTCGGTCAATGTGCTATCTACCCAGTGTGTGAAATCATTCAACCGTGCACTACACAGTGCATTGCACGAACAATACGGAAAGCCAAAATTTCGTGCAAAACAAGCATGTTTAAACCTTCAGCACAAGATTTCCTCACACCATTTGGTACACTTCAACGATACACAACGCTCTTCGATTCTTTTACCGATTTTTCTTTTCATTTTTACGCTACTTTGAACTTTTTTTCAATCATGGTACGATTGACTGATGTTCAGAGGGGTAGGGCAATTGCGTTGCTGATGCAGGGTCAGAGGCAACAGCAAGTTGCCAATTATTTTGGGGTTAACGTCTCAACAATGCAACGTCTTGTTAGACGTTTAAGGGAGACAGGGCATTTAGCAGACCGACCGCGGTCTGGGCGTCCACGCGTGACGTCGCGACGTCAAGACAGGACAATCCGTCTGGCACATTTGCGGAATCGTCATCTCACTGCTACCGAAACTGCCCTTAATACAGTAGGTACGCATAATCGACAAATTTCTCCGAAGACTGTTGGAAGTCGGATTGCGTGAGATTGGTCTTCGAGCTCGTCGTCCATACGTTGGTCTGCCTCTGACCCAGGCACGTAGGTTGCGTCGTATGGCGTGGTTGACGACGCATGCGCCCAGGCTATTTCCGATGAGGCAGTGGAGACGAGTTCTTTTTACGGACGAGTCTAGGTTCACTCTATCGCGCAGATGGTCGACGTCGTGTGTACCGACGTCGCGGAGAACGCTTTTCCGACGCCTGTGTTGTCGAACGGGATCGGTTTGGGGGTGGCTCCGTTATGGTCTGGGGAGGCATTGCTCACGGGAAAAAAATCATAGTTGATTATTGTTGCGGGCAATATGACCGCAGTAAGGTATAGGGATGAGATCTTGCGTCCTGTTGCAGTCCCGCTTATGCAACAACGTAATCTGATTCTGCAGCAGGACAATGCCCGACCACATGTTGCCCGAGTTTGTCAGGATTTCCTGGCAAACAATAACATCGCACCACTAGCATGGCCACCGTACAGTCCAGATTTGACCCCAATAGAGCACATGTAGGATGAGCTGGACAGAAGGGTTAGGAAGCGCCGAAATCCCCCCGCAACTCTCGCACAACTAAGAAATGCGTTGATCGATGAATGGAATAACATCCCGATGCGAACTGTCAATGCTTTGGTTAACTCTATCCAAATGAGAATTAGGGCAGCAACGGCAGCAAGAGGGGGGCACCCCATATTGATTTTCAGTTTGATTTTGATTTCAAGATTTGGGGGGTAGCTACCAATGAAATTTGGAACTTTTGTTTCATACATGTACCGTGTTGTAATCATAGTAAAATATTTAACAAACTTTTTCAAACTTGAATGAAATTTAGGAATAAAATTTACCCTGCGTTTCTTTTTCCTTTCAGTATATATATACCTGATGTCTACAGTAAGCACTTGTTCATATTATAGTTGATGTAAACATTTCTACTATATAATATACTCGGGGAACAAGGACTCTTACTTAAAGTTTTCTAGCGTGGCCTGTCGATTCTTCATCTAACAAGTCGTGAACAATTCAACTTTTTAGAGGAAAATGTAGTATGCAAAAGTAGACCATACAGGTCATAATGTAGCTCTACGTAGATATAATAGTCTTATCTGATTGTGTATTATAAATATATAAACAGATAGATAAAAATAAATGAATGAATTAATAAATATGTTAAGGTAGACAAATAGGTAGTCCTAGAAGAACTTAACAAACGTTAGCATTTTAATAAGTATATCACATGCTATAAGTATTTATCATCATCATCATCATCACCATCATCATCATCATAGGAAGAAGATGAAGACAAAGAAAACGCTGTAGTGCAGTGGTAAAACATTTGAAGTAGAGCTCCAAGTGTTGTATGTACCGTTGAGCAAGACAATTTATTTACAATTGGTCTCAGCAGGCACTCACTGTTGAAAACATTGATTGAACGTTATGTGCCTGCGGAGCTAAGTAGCCTTCTGATTCTAACATAGGAAGAGCTGCAAAAATGCCCGCAATGACAAGCACCACATGCAGAAGAAGAAGAATATAATGTGTAAAAAAAAATGTGTTGTTTAATGTACAGTGGAGCGTGGTAGCTCAGTGGTTAGTGCACTTGCGTCTGACGCTAGAGGTCCCCGGTTCGATTCCCGGCAGTGGTAATAAAACTCGGTGTCCAAACATGCTCCCTTGGCATCATTTGCAGGGATGAATGTCACAAAGTGCACCGTCCTTCGGATTGGGACGTTAACTGGAGACCCCCTGTGCAGGGAGAATCATTCCCTGTGCAGGTTAAATATACCTACCGTAATTACATAATTATGGTGTAGGCTTTCATCCTGCAAATCTGGTGTATGTAGTGTACACCTGCGAGTAATGGTCACAATTGACCAATCGCAGTAAAAGCAAATAAACAAACAATATACTGTCTTTTACATTAATCCATTACAACCGCCCCGCCCCCCCCCCCCCCCCCCCCCCAAAAAAAAAAAAAAAAAAAAAATCTCACCTGTTCTCGCATATGCCTCCCTGCCTCTCCTCTTTGCGGAGACTGGAAGATAGTTAACCCAAGATCTAGGCAAAACCTAGTTTTTGCAAATATTAGATGCCTTTGTGAGGCCCTCCCAGGGGTGGGGGGGGGGGGGGTACCTGTTCCCCTGAAAAATCGGCATTTTCCCTTCTTCCTCAAAATCTCGATTTGCTATGTTTCCTGTTCTCCAAAATAGCCTTTGTTCCCCTGTTCCCTTTAGTTTTAAGTTTTAGACTTTTGTTCCTTTGTTCCCCTAAAATACATCGCCTTATTCCCAATGTTCCCCTGGGAGGGCCTCAAGTGTAATTCTCTATTTCACATGTAAAACGCCCCTAGCCTTCCTACTACAACCACCACAATAACTAACGAGCAACTGATTAACAGTACATTACTCCATGTGGGGACTTAGTCCAATTATTGACGACGTCATCCAGTTATTGACCTGTGACGTCTTCATTACCTCATCGGTGCAGTGGTAAGACGTCAGCTGACTACAAATAGCTAGACAAAACATTTAGTCCTGTAAACACACTGCTATTAATCACAAGGATTGGATTTGTAAATTCTTACAGGGTTCTCATAATGTTTGGGAAAATCGTGATCGCGCTTTTCAAGATCCGGAAAATAAAAGGTATTGTTGTGTTGAGGAGTTTTAGTACAGACTTTAGTTGAGTATCTCCTGTCATGGGTTATTTATCGATAGTCTCCTACATACTATGCAGAATGCACTGGCCTGTCTTTGGCTTTTCCAGCAGTCATAGCCGGATAAATTGCAAGGTGCTTTGGGGCAATGTACACAAAAGTAAATTCAAGGTAACAAAGTGAGCTCCGAAAATCGCGATTTTAAAAGTTTGTATTGGTATTACCGTAGTAAGAATGTCTTTCCTGTTCCACATTGCCCGAAAATAAACATGTTGTGCCCCTCCAAGCCTCGTTTTATCGCTAGCTCAAACTTTTCATCTGCCATCTTTCTGAATCAGATCGCATCGAACATTTTGACGTTCAAGACGTTGCCGTGCAACATCCGCTGCAGTGTTGCAGAAGTCAGAGGCGCAATGGCTCCGAAACGCGCTTGCACACCTGGCAATTCCTGTGAAATTGCCTGGCAATTTCTTTAAAATTGCTTCAGAGTTTTTATATTTGGACATTTTCAGTACGTTTGATGGACCAAACTTCAAGCGCCTGTGGTATAGGTAACATTAGTCCGAGTCTAAGGAAAACTTCATAGTTATCGTTATTTTAAACTTCGTAAGGCGTTTTCGAAATTTTATCGCAGACACAGTGCCTTGTAAGAAAAATATAGCGTCAGTCTGAAAACACTTCTGCACAAGGTATATCGGAACCCGAATTTTACGGTGACTTAGTATACAGATTTAGAAAAATTGTAGGTAAATCTAACTTTTCGGAGCAATTCAGAAAACTTATTAACCGTTATAAAAGAATTGGCTATATCCTGGATATTATGCGGCAGACTGCATGCCTAGTTGTCAACCCAACCATTGTTGATGGCTATGCTTCACTCTTTAATTGCACGACGGCGGTTCGGGCCTCAGACTCAATGACGGCCTCTTCGTAAAACTTTAACCAGTGGGTTGGGGCTTGACGATATGTCTTTGGCTTGGCCCGCTGTGGTTCAACTATTGTTTTTTTTTATGTTTTTATGTATTAAGAGTAGCATCGGGACCCAGGGTGAAGTTAGCTAGCTGTAAAAGTGCTTTAAACCCCCCGGTGGTTTGCTCTACCGACCGTTCTAAGGCGATGGTCCCGGTGTTAGTCTGACTCCTTTTTGCTTTGTGGTTTATTCTACGAGGCGATTTGTTGTATGTCTTTCCGTGTGTCATTTTGTTCTTGTGTTTTTCAGTCCTTTTAGTATTGCGATTACCTCGCTTGGGGAAGAGAGAGCTAATCTTAGTGCTTTTCGTACGTTTGTTCGGTTTGTGCTTGTTTAGATTTGTCGGTTTCCTCTTCCTCTTTGGGTCTTGGAAGGGCTGCGGTTTGTGATTGTGGCACTCCCTGGACTTTTCTCTTACTTTTTTTATGCCCCCAACTTCGAAGAAGTTGGAGGGGCATATTGCTTCTGGGGACGTTTGTGCGTGCGTGCGTGCGTGCGTCCGTCCGTCCGTTACGCTTTTTGATGCATAGCATAACTTCTAAACCATACATGCTAGGGTTTTGAAATTTCATATATGGATTCTTCATGAAAAAATAGCTGACCCGTATTTTTTCCCCATCAGGATTATGCCCCTTTTCTTGAGTTATGGCCCTTTGAAAAAATATAGATGAAATATTGTCAGCAAAATATCTCAAAAGCTATTGAAGCTAGAGCCTTGAAACCTGGTGAATAGATTGGTATTGATGAGTAGATGACCTGATTAACTTTTGAATAAATTCTGAAAATTACTTCATGAGTTATGGCCCTTTATAACTTTGGGCATTTTTACCATTGCACACTTTTTGATGCATAGCATAAGTTTTGAACTGTGCATGCTAGGGTTTTGAAATTTCATATATGGATTCCTCATGAAAAAATAGCTGACACGTATTTTTTTCTTATCAGGATTATGCCCCTTTCCCGAGTTATTGCCCTTTGAAAAAATATGGATGAATTCTTGTCAGCAAAATATCTCAAAAGCTATTGAAACTAGAGCCTTGAAACTTGGTGAATAGATTGGTATTGATGAGTAGATGACCTGATTAACTTTTGAATAAATTCTGAAAATTACTTCATGAGTTATGGCCCTTTATAACTTTGGGCTTTTTTACGTTGCACATTTTTTGATGCATAGCATAAGTTTTGAACTGTGCAGGCTAGGGTTTTGAAATTTCATATATGGATTCCTCATGAAAAAATAGCTGACCCATATTTTTTTTCCCATCAGGATTATGCCCCTTTCCTGAGTTACGGCCCTTTGAAAAAATATAGATGAAATCTTGTCAGCAAAATATCTCAAAAGTTATTGAAGCTAGAGCCTTGAAACCTGGTGAATAGATTGGTATTGATGAGTAGATGACCTGATTAACTTTTGAATAAATTCTGAAAAGTACTTCTTGAGTTATGGCCCTTTGTCATTTTGGGCATTTTTATATTGCACACTTTTTGATGCATAGCATAAGTTTTGAACTGTGCATGCTAATTTGAAATTTCATATATGGATTCCTCATGAAAAAGTAGGTGACCCATATTTTTTTCCTATCCAAATTATCTCCCATTTTAGAGTTATTTCCCTTTTAATAAAATAACATTGAAATCTCGTATATTTGTATTGTTGTTATCGTCATGGGCAAGCAATGTTGGAGTCAAGCAGTGTTAGTGTCAGGCAGTTGGGGGCGTAGTGTTTTACAAACACCAGCTCTAGTTTCTATGACGTTTAAGTGACTTTCTTTATTTCGATATTTACCACTTACCGAATGCGCAACTTAGCTATTGAAAATGCAGAATTCCCCAGCCAGTCCTGGCTGGACACTTTCAAAGTAAATTCTGAATAGCAGATAGCAACATAAAATTTTATAATAAACAAAATTAACCATTATCCAATGAATTAAATAATTTGTTTCATTGGAAACTTGCATAACCAGCGTTTTCTCTATAACTGTCAAAGTCTACTTTCTTTGCATAGACAGTACACGATAAAAGCATTTGTTACCCCCAAAATGTCAATTACTCGTTTCAAAATTCGGTATAATTAAGTAGTATCATTTTTTTCAGTCAAAATATTAGTTTGATAATCCTTAGTGGCTGTCTACATAACAAATTAATTTCCATGCCTCTATTTTGGTGAAAACCCTAATTTTAGATAGGACAGGAAAATACCTGATTTTCGTAATAGGAGTTACTCTGATGTTAGTGGCAAATATCAATACAAAGAAAAGCCACTCAAACATTAGAGATGACTCGAATTAAGATAACATGAGCCCGAAAAGGGCATAATCTGTTTTGCAATTATTTCAACTCAACTTTTGTTTGTAAATTTTACTATTTCTTTCCTTTTTTGATATATATAGTGAACCTCTGAAGAAGGCGAAGGCTGCAGGCAAACACATTATTTGCAAGTTGTTAATGATTAACTCTAA
Source organism: Anodontia alba (assembly GCA_964016985.1). NCBI lineage: Eukaryota > Metazoa > Mollusca > Bivalvia > Lucinida > Lucinidae > Anodontia > Anodontia alba. The sequence goes on from OZ024821.1 coordinate 24,175,115, forward strand.
ATATGTAGTTTAACCCCTATCATTTCAGCATCACTTCTGGACTCAGTGCTACCAAAAATAGGTAGATATAATAAGGCTCGGTAAGTGCGCTATTACTGATAGCGCAATTTGTAGTGCACTTAAATTGCTCCTGGTGAATGAATGTCATATGACGTATCATAAGTAACAATTCTGATTCTGATCCTGAAAATTATATAAATGCTTTGCGCACATATATTCCGATTCTTAAAATTTTGTGTGCGTTTAAGGGGAGATTTATTTGTGTATGCGTTTGTGTGTATAGGGGGTAGGGTGCATAAATGAGGACATTAGGATATCATATTTTTTCTTGGGGAATATTTGGTGCCCTGAAAATGGCCGTAAGTGGATGGGGTGAAGTCCCCTGACTGTAGGAAACCTCGCTTGATGCTATTCCAATAATCCATGCCCTCAATTTTCTGACAGATGTACCAGATCTTATTGTACAACGGAGATGGATCCCCATTGACAAGAGGAGTGGATCGAAAAGCATTGGCAATAAACAAGTGGATGAACCACCGGCCAAGACGTCTCTGGAGAGCTCGGTTGATAGTCTTCCTGTTTTCGTCGTAGACTGCTACTGTCGGTTCCGGATCATGAGATCTTGAAACATCGCCTTTACGCAAAATTTAACGAAAAACCCGTTGCACTCCTGCCTCCAACAGCTAGTCACACATGCTCACTATGTCGTTCACCAAGGTTCCATCTGTTGTTTTCGTGTCAGTGGAGTTTCCACCGTCGTGCAAGAAGACCTGTGCTGGAGACGACTTCTTCAAGGCTGTCCACGTAGGGTGTTTCTTGGCAGCAGAAAGATCCAAGCCAGGCACTCCGAAGTAGCGAACCCTGCCGCATAGAGCGTTGATGTTCAAGCGAGTTTGCCCTATCTTGTCAACGTAAGAATCACCAAACACTGCAAGACTTCCCATTCTGCCAATGTGACAACCACGTGGTGACATCTTTGAGCAACCTCTATTTAAATGATCTATTGTAGAAGTCCACCACTTTTGTAACAAGACATCCAACAGAAAAACATTTTATGTGATATATAACTTTTATGTTGTACTTTTATTATTTATTTGATTTGTTTCATAACGTCCACGGTAAACAGCTATGGTCATGTCGGGACGGTCAAGTAACTTAACCACACGTTTCCTGTGCAGGCTAACCAGTACTCAGTGCACATTATTTAGCCAGTAACTGACTATTGTCCTATTTGAATCGGCGGAATGGAGAGAATGACCGTAGAAAATATTTCATGATCAATCTAAACGAAAACAAAAATGGTGGGAGAGGGAGGATCGAACATGCGACTTCCTGTCGGACGCTCATCCAATCAAGCTATCCAGTCTTATATTTAAAAAGAATACGCTGGAGATCACTGGTATCTAGAGGAAGTTAGGTCATGTAAGGCCACGTCACTGGTATGTGAAGGGTAAGTTCGGTCGTAAGGCCACGTTATTGGTATCTAGAGGGAACTTCGGTCACGTAGGGCCACAGTGCTGGTATCTGAAGGGTTATTCAGCCAGGTAAAGCCACACCACTGATTTTGCTTTGTATTGGGGTTTAACGACACGTCAACCCTTGTGGTTCATTTTGTGTCGTTTTCCATGGGAAGGGAGAAAAGAGATAGTAGAAGAGATGAAAGAGAGGGACAGGAAAGAAAGAGGAACAGGAATGAAAGGTAAGAAACAGAAGAAACAAAAACATTCCCTCTCTACCCTTACATACTACAAGGATAGCAGGCTTTGCCCAACTGTAAGCAAATATCAGTTGGACGCCCCGTTGACGTAAAATAAACGACACCTTTGCCTCACCCGTCCACCCCTCCGAACAACTGGTATCGAAAGAAATGTTGGGTCATATAATGCCACAGTACTGGTACTTAGAGGGGTCTTCAGTCTTGCAAGGCCACAGTACTTTTCTCTAGAGGTAAAGTCGGTCATGTTGCATAGTTAATTTTAATTTTATTTGGACTGTTGAAAGTGTTTCTCTCTGTCATACTGACAACAATATTTCCTTCTATAAATTATAATTATCCAAAAGAAAAACGATTCCAACCTTTGACATTTTTAATTCCAGGTAACTTTTCAGCTCACCTGAGCCGAAGGTTCAAGGTGAGCTATTGTGATCACTCACCGTCCGTCGTCGTCGTCCGTATGTATGTCCGTCCGTCCGTCCACAATTTTTAAACAACATCTCCTGAACCACTGTTTGGAATTTGACCAAACTTCACAGGAATGATTCTTGGTTGGTCCTCTTTCAAAGTTGTTCAAATGGTTTCGGTCCATTGCATATCTAGGTCACAGGAGCTAAAATTAGATTTTTTAACTAAAAATTTAAAAAATCTTCTTGTCCGAAACCACTGGCCCGATTTCAACATAATTTTGCAAAAATGTTCTTTTGGTGATCCTCTACCAAGATTGTTCAAGCCATTTGGATTCGTCAAAAAACATGGCCATCAGGGGGCGGGGCTTATTTTCCCTATATATCCATATAGAAAACTTTAAAAATCTTCTTGTCAGAAACTACTAGACCGATTTCCATATAATTTTGCAGAAATGTTCTTTTGGTGATCCTCTACCAAGATTGTTCAAGCCAATTGGATTCGTCAAAAAACATGGCCGCCAGGGGGCGGGAATTTATCTATATAGAAAAATTTAAAAATATTCGCGTCAGAAACCACTGGACTGATTTCAATATAATTTTGCAGAAATGTTCTTTGGTGATCCTCTACCAAGATTGTTCAAGACATTTGGATTCGTCAAAAAACATGGCCACCAGGGGGCGGGTGTTATTTTCCCTATATATCTATATAGAAAAATTTAAAAATCTTCTTGTCAGAAACCACTGGACTGATTTCAATATAATTTCGCAGAAATGTTTCTTTGGTGATCCTCTACCAAGATTGTACAAGCCATATGGATTTGTAAAAAAACATGGCCACTAGGGGGCGGGGCTTATTTTCCCTATATATCTATATAGAAAACTTTAAAAATCTTCTTGTCAGAAACCACTGGACCGATTTCAATATAATTTTGCAGAAATGTTGCTTCGGTGATCCCCTATCAAGATTGTTCAAGCCATATAGATTCTTTAAAAAACATGGCAGCTATCGGGCGGGGCTTATTTTCCCTATATATCTATATAGAAAACTTTAAAAATCTTTGCGTCAAAAAAACCACTGGACTGATTTAAATATTATTTCGCAGAAATGTTTCTTTGGTGATCCTCTACCAAGATTGTTCAAGCCATTTTGATTCGTCAAAAAACATGGCCGACATGGGGCGGGGCTTATTTTCCCTATATATATCTATATAGAAAAATTTAAAAATCTTCTTGTCAGAAATAAGTTGACCGATTTCAATATAATTTCTCAGAAATTTTTCTTTGGTGATCCTGTACCAAGATTGTTCAAGCCATTTGGATTCGTCAAAAAAACATGGCCGCCGGGGAGGGGGGGGGGGGGGGTGCTTATTTTCCCTATATATCTATATAGAAAACTTTAAAAATCTTCTTGTCAGAAACCAGAGGACTGATTTCAATATAATTTTGCAGAAATGTTCCTTTGGTGATCCTCACCAAGATTGTTCAAGCCATTTGGATTCGTCAATAAAACATGGCCACCGAGGGGGGGGGGGGGGGGGCCGAAGTGGGGGGGGGATTATTTTCCCCATATATCTGTATAGAAAACTTAAAAAATCTTCGTGTCAGAAACCACTGGAACAATTTCAATATAATTTTGCAGAATTGTTCCTTTGGTGATCCTCTACCAAGGTTTTTCAAGCCATTAGGATTCGTCAAAAAACATGGCTGCTATGGGGCGGGGCTTATTTTCCCTATATATCTATATAGAAAACTTTAAAAATCTTCTTGTCAGAAACCACTGGATTGATTTCGATTTAATTTTGCAGAAATGTTGCTTCGGTGATCCTCTACCAAGATTGTTCATGCTATATGGATTCGTCAAAAAACATGGCTGCTAGGGGGCGGGGCTTATTTTCCCTATATATCTAGTATATAGAAAACTTTAATGATCTTCTTATCAGAAACCACAAGACTGATTTCAATATAATTTCGCAGAAACGTTCCTTTGGTGGTCCTCTACCAAGATTGTTCAAGCCATTTGGATTCGTCAAAAAAACGTGGCTGCCAGGGGGCGGGGCTTATTTTCCCTATATATCTATACGGAAAACTTTAAAAATCTTCTCGTCAGAAACCAAAGGTCCGATTTCAATATAACCTGGCAGAAATGTTTCCATGGTGACCCTCTACCAAGATTGTTCAAGCCGTCATGATTTGTCAAAAAACATGGCTGCTAGGGGTCGGGGCTTATTTTCCCTATATATCTATATAGAAAACTTGAAAAAATCTTCTCTTAAGAAACCACTGGACCGATTTAAATATAACGTGGCAGAAATGTTTCCTTGGTGACACTCTACCAAGATTGTTCAAGCCGTCATGGTTTGTCAAAAAACATGGCCGCTAGGGTGTTCTTATTTTCCGATATATCTATAAAGAAACCACCGGACCTTTTTCAAAGTAACATTGCAGGAATGTTTCTTATGTAACCCTCTATCAAGATTGTTCAAGCAGATGATTCATCAAAAAACATGGCCGCCAGGGGGCAGGGCTTATTTTCCCTATATATTTATATAGAAAACTTATTTTTTTTGTCAGAAACCACTGGACCAATTTCATTATAACTTGGCAGAAATGTTTTTTTGGTGACCCTCTACCAAGAATATTCAAATAATCATGATTTATCATAAACATGACTGCCAGGGGGAGGGGCATATTTTCCCTATATATCTATATAGAAAACTTAAAAAACTCTTCGTGTTAGAAACCAATGGATCGATTTCAATATAACTTGGCAAGAATGTTTCTTTGGTGACCCTCTACTAAGATTGTTCAAGCCGTCATGATTCGTCAAAAAACATGGGCGCTAGGAGGTGGGGCTTATTTTCTCTCTCTCTCTCTATATATATATAGAAAAATTTAAAAATCTTCTCCTAAGAAACAGTTGGACCGTTCAATGAAACGGCAGGAATGTTGCTTTGGTGACCTTCTACCAAGATTGTTCAAGCTGTCATGATACGTCAAAAAACATGGTCCCCAGGGGGCGGGGCTTATTTTCCATATATATCTAAACAGAAAACTTTAAAATTCTTCTTGTCAAATACTCCCTGACCCTTTTCAATATTGCTTGGCTGGAGTGTTGCTTTGGTGACTTTCTACTAAGAATCTTCAAGCAATCATAATTCTTAAATAAAAAAACATAGCTGTTAGGGGGTGGGGCTTATTTTCCCTATATAGCTAAATAGAAAACTTTTAAAATCTTCTTGACAGAAACCATTGAACAGATTTCAGTATAACTTGGCAGGACTGTTCTTTTGCTGACCCTCTACCAAGTTTGTTCACGCTGTCATGATTCGTCAAAAAACATGGCGGTTAGATGGTAAGGCTGTATAGCTATATTAAACACTAAAAATCTTTTTGTCAGAAACCACTGGACCAATTTCAATATAACTTGGCAGAAATGTTCCTTTGGTAACCCTCTTTCAAGATTCAACTCAAGTCGTCATAATGCGTTAAAAAAACATGACCGCTGAGGTGGGGGTTTGGGGTGGGCGGGGTGGTGGTGGGGCAGGGCTATAAAATTTATACAAAAATCTTAGAGCAGTGAACTTGGCTGAAACGTCAACAGTAAGTATGCAAATCTGTTTGCTCAGATGAGCGATATAGGACGATCATGGTCCTCTTGTTTATATAACATACTCCCAATCGAACTCTACTAAATGCAAAATTTTCCAGACATTTATACCAGAAAATTCACCGGTGACAAGAACATACAAAGAACGGTGGCATAATATTCGAAATTTTCATGAAAATCGTGTTCTACAAATTTTATGAAAGTATATATGTATAAACCGGTCACCCGACGCTAAGGACGGAACCGCTGGATAAACGGTGTTATTTAGGGAACCGTTAGTATAGAATCGCGATCTTCGCGACATTCCCCACACAGACAATTTAAATAAGTACTATAATACCATACCATCGTTTTTTTTAAGTCATGGTAATGTTTTGCATATTCAGTGAACTCATTCTGCATATAAAGATATTTTTCACATTTTCTTTAATGTGCACCTCAGAGAGGTTTTCTGAATACCCAATCGAAGCTGTTCTAGACACTTATTGAACTTTACCGTCTTTATATTTCTTAGTTTTTGATAGAATCAGATTAATGGAAGCTATCAACATCTTATCAAATTCTTCCTCACCCCTGATGACGATTACAGCAGGGAAAAGGACTGACATTTTTTTTTCTCAGGAATTTGAATTTTAGGGGCCCAGCCCAAAATTTAGGGGCCCAGGATTTGAAACCGCACATGACAATAAAAACTTCAACCAATTTAATTAAAATTTTCATTCGTATTAACTAAATCTTTTCATTGATTGGAATATTTAAGTTTCATAACTCTAGATAAGAGTGGGTATTTTGTGATAATTGAGCGATAATTTTCCTTATTTCTCAGTGAAAACATATTTTGAGGGTACTCTTTTATAAGAAAAACTATTGCTAAATTATCACAAAATAACCACTCTTATCTAGAGCTATATTTTCTTGTGCTTATTATAATGTCTCTGCAAACAGCTATGGTCATTATGGGGTAGTTTTTGTTTTTGTGTTGAGATTTTACGGCCCAGTCAACCCAATGGGGTCATGTCGAGAGCGGTCAGTTTACCTAACCACACGTTTACTGGGCAGGCTTAGTCCTCTAAGAGGTTAACCAGTATTATGCACATTCTTTCGCTAGAAACTGACAACTGCCCTTCTTGAATCAGTGGTAGGGAGAGAATGACCGTAGAAAATATTTCATGATCAATCTCCACGAAAGAATGTTGCCGACCTCGGCGGGGGTTAAACCCGCGACCTCCTGGTCTCCAGTCGGACGGCGCATCCAATTGAGCCACCGAGGCCGGCATGGGGTAGTTTTACATTGACCTCACGTCAACCAGATTGAGAAGCTTAAAAAAGACTCTCCTCATCTAAATCTGAGTAATCATCAGAATCCTGAACAGATTAAACCACTATTGGAATCCACCAAACCGGGCCTGTCTACTGCCCACTCGGGTTCAAACTTCCTCACGCATTTATTTTCGTATTCATGGAAGTACTCTTTCTTTTCTTCTGCAGTTTTCTTCTTTTTCTCTGCTGGTTTGGTTACGCCAGATATGTAACACCACATTTTGCAAATTTGTACGCATGAAACGATAAATCGTTTCAAAGGAGAAACGAAAGTAGAATACTCACGGTCGACGCCATTTTTACAAGGGAGAAAACGCCTTAATTACTGGTAAAGTGCAGGACCACTGAAAGTAAGCCAGTCCATACGGAGTACAAGTATAAAGCGGTACTCTCCGGCAACGACATAGCGAAGTTGTCCCAATCTTTAAAGGCCACGAATCTTACGATTTTTTTATGTTTTTTTTTTTATAATATTTATGGGAGATGGGTAGGTCAAAACAGTTTACAGAGTGGATGTTATTGGGTAGCCCTGTTAATTTTCAAGAGCAAAACTGCCTTGTGAAAAGAATAGAATATTTAGAATAGAATAAAAGTGTAAAATCGGACTTCGAGGTGATGGATTTTAATTCAACAAGATAGACGCTTGATGGCTTCAGTGCAATCGCAAGAAAATGCCCGCATGTTTATAAACAATCGGTCTCAATTAAAATCACGGTCGCCAAGCAATCATGCTCGCCAACCGGGCGACCGTTTGAATTATTTTAAGGGCTTTGGGCGACTGGGCGAGTGCTGATCCTTATCCCTGTTACAGCGTCTTCATTGTTAAAGTCACAATCTGAATTAACGTCATTTCCGTCTTCATTGTCAACGTTATTTCATTAACACTACTGTTGTCATTATTCATGTTATCTTCCTAATCCACAACATCGCCGTTGCAATTGATTTCAGCATCAACGTTTAGTAAATTACCATCGTCAAATCCAAACAGCATCGACGTCGCCATTATCACCAACGACACATTCAGGACTAACGTAAACGTCACAGCGAGCACCATCTCCGTCAACATTACAGTCAGCATTTACCTCCTCCCCGTTATATACGCCAATGCCATCACAAAAAAAGGCGTCGAGAACAACGTATGCATCGACGTTATCAATGTCATCCACATCACTGACATTACTTTGACGTTTATTTCCAGTGATAAAAATATCAGTATCACCGTTACTATTATCACCAAACTCACCTTCAGAACTATCGTTGACGTCACTACGAACACCATATCCATGAAAACTGCATTCAGCATTTATCTTAACGTCGTCACAAACAACAGCATCAATTACAACGAAATCATCGGCGTCAACAACGCCATCGACATAATCTTGACTTTCATTGCCAGTGAAAATGTCAGTGTCAACGTTAATGTTATCACCCATGCCAACTTCAGAACAAACTTTAACGTCACTGTGAACGCAATATTCTTCCATTATTTTTTGCAAAGGATTATTGTTCGTATCCACAGGAGTAGGATATTCAAGTTCACTCATTAAATGAAACAAGTCATCCTCGTCTTCGGTAATATCTCCCAAGGTCGGTTTGTATGGTGATCTGCGTGCTTGCAGCTCATTGAAAAAATCCTAATTTTTTGCTTATATCTTCCAAGTCTTTATTTAGTTCGGATGCACTTGAAGACACAGCCTTGACATCGTATGCCATTATTTTTGAAGTGCTTCTGTCCAGTTTATGAATTTTCCCAAGCGAACAATAAATAATTTGTGTTGACTTTTTTCCGAATCCCAATTTGTAAACTCTGTTCTGTAAAATTGTACGTTTCTGTATAAATTGTATTATGAGTTTATGAAATAAAATATGTTTAGAACTAAACAAAATGGCTGCCCAGAGCTAGAAACAGAAACACCCTTTTAAATGACATCTTCTAGGCCAAGGGCTCGATTTCAAAATAATATCACTGAAATGTTCCTCAAATGCCCCGTTACCAAAATTGCTAAAATGCTTTGGCTCCGCAGAACAAAATGGCTACTAGAGCTAAAAATAGAAAAAGGGCTAAGAGTGTCATGCGTCTGTCAACAGTTTACTTAAGAGACATTTTCTCCTAAACGGGTAAATGGATTTTTAAAGAATTTTTCAGGAATGTTTACTGAGTGATCCTCTACCAAAATTTCTAAGATGGTTCCGCTCCGCTAAATAAAATGGCCACCAGAGTTAAAATAGAAAAACCTTTAAACGACGTCTACCATGCCAGTGGTCCGATTTCAAAATAATTTCACAGAAATGTTTCTCTAATGCCCCTTTACCAAAATTGCTAAAATGGTACCGATCTGCTAAAAAATAATGGCCGTCAGAGTTAAAAAAAAACAAACAAAAAAAAAAACAAAAAAAAAACCTTTAAACGACATTTCCTCTTAGGCCCATGACCTGTTACCAAAATTGCTAAATTGACTGAACAAAATGGCCACCAGAGCTAAAAAACAAAAAAAAAAAAAAAAAAAAAGAAAAAATGCGTAGACTGTCATGCATCTGTCAACAATCTACTAAGAGATATCTCCTAAACGGGTTAATGGATTTTGAAATAATTTTACATGAATGTTCCTTGAGTGACCCTATACCAAAGTTGCTAAAATGGTTCCGCTCGGCTGAACAAAATGGCCGCCAGAGCTAAAAAGAAAACTTTTAAAGGACATCTCCGATGCTAATGGCCCGATTTCAAAATAATTTTATAGAAATGTTCACTCTAATACCCCTTTACCAAAATTGTTAAAATGGTTCTGCTCCGCTGAACAAAATGGCCACCAGAGCTAAAAATAGAAAAAAAGCTTTAATCAACATCTCTTAGGCCTATGACCGGATTTCAAAATTATTTAACAGACATGTTCATCTTATATCCCTTGAGTAAAATTGCTAATGGCCACCAGGGCTAAAAATAGAAAAAGGACATAGTCTGTCAACAAGTTACTTAAAAGACATTTCCTCTTAAAGAGGTTAATGGATTTTGATGTTTTTTGAGTGACCCTCTTAAAGCGGTTAATAGATTTTGATGTTTCTTGAGTGACCTTCTACCAAAATTGCTAAAATGGTGCCGTTCCGCTAAACAAAGTTGCATCCAGAGCAGAAAAAAAAAAAAAAAAAAAAAAAAAAAAAACAGAAAATTTTTAAACAACATCTCCTCCTAGGCCAAGGGCCCGATTTCAAAATAATCTCATAAAAATGTTCCTCAAATACCCCTTTATCAAACTTTCTAAAATGGTTCTGCTCTGCTGAACAAAATGGCCACCAGAGCTAAAAATAGAAAAAAAAACCTTTAAACAACATCTCCTCCTAGGCCTATGGCCTGACTTCAAAATAATTTCGCATAAATGTTCCTCTTATTGAGTCATAGTCTCCTTGAGTGCTGTGATACTCAGGTGAGCAATATAGGGCCGTGATGGCCCATTTGTTTTCTGAAAACCTTTATTTTCACCGAGTAGGTAGATATTTGTCTTCAGTGAACGGAAAATCAAGTTGTTGTTTTTTTTTCTTCAAATTTTGAGTTTCAATGTTTCAATAGTTTTTCCTGATATCCTGCTCCTTATTTTCTTGGTACAATTAAGATAATCGACTTAGTAGAAACAGAGGGGTGCGACCATGTCAGGTAGGGGTCAATATGTCTGTAGTAAGCCGAAAATTCTATTTTGGAAATACCGAATTTTTCGATATTTTTCTCCGATACCCTTATTTTCTTTAAACCTTTATGTTTATCGAATATATAGATGCCATAGCTGCATTGAAATAGGAATGTGTATGTCACATTCCCTGTGTAAGAGCCCATTTGGGGTAAATACGTCTTAAGGGATCTGAACAGCCGAGAATTGTTCGTTATTTTTAGCTCACCTGAGCAAAAGCTCAGGGTGAGCTATTGTCATCACCCTATGTCCGTCGTTCGTCGTCAACAGTTAGTTTGTTAACACTCTAGAGGTCACAGTTTTGACCCAATTTTGATGATACTTGGTCAGAATGTTTGCCTCTATGAAATCTAGGTCGTTTGATACTGGGTTACTTGGGTTAAACTAGGTCACCAGGTCAAATCAAAGGAAAAACTTGTTAACACGCTAGAGGTCATAGTTTTGACCCATTCCTGATAAAACTTGCTCCAAATGTTTGCCTCTATTAAACCTAGGTCCAGTTCAAAACTGTGTCAATTGGGGTCAAAAACTAGGTCACCGGGCCAGATCAGCAGAAAACCTTGTTAACACTCTAGCGGTCACATTTTTGAAGCAATCATCATGAATCTTGCTCAATATGTTTGTCTTGATGATTTCTAGGTCAAGTGCGAAACTGGGTCACTTGGAGTCAAAAACTAGGTCACCGGGCCAAATCAGCAGAAAACCTTGTTAACACTCTAGCGGTCACATTTTTGAAGCAATCATCATGAATCTTGCTCAAAATGTTTGTCTTGATGATTTCTAGGTCAAGTTCGAAACTGGATCACTTGGAGTCAAAAACTAGGACAAGGGGCCAAATCAGCAGAAAACCTTGTTAACACTCTAGCGGTCAAATTTTTGAAGCAATTATCATGAATCTTGCTCTAAATGTTTGTCTTGATGATTTCTAGGTCAAGTTTGAAACTCGATCACGTGGTGTCAAAAACTAGTTTACCAGGCCAAACCAGTAGAAAACCTTGTTAACACTCTAGCGGTCAAATTTTTGAAGCAATAATCATGAATCTGGCTTAAAATGTTTGCCTTGATGATTTCTAGGTCAAGTTCGAAACTGGAACACCAGAGGTCAAAAACTAGGTCACCTGGCCAAATCAGCGTAAAATCTTATCACTCTAGCGGTCACATTTTTCAATCAATTATCATGACTCTTGCACAAAATATTTGTCTTGATGAGTTCTAGGTCAAGTTCGAAACTGGGTCACTTAGAGTCAAAAACTAGGTCACCGGGCCAAATCAGCAGAAAACATTTTTAACACTCTAGCGGTCACATGTTTGAAGCAATCATCATGAATCTTGCTCAAAATGTTTGTCTTGATGATTTTTAGGTCAGGTACGAAACTGGGTCACCTGGGGTCAAAAACTAGGTCACCTGGCCAGATCAGCAGAAAACCTTGTTAACACTCTAGTGGCCACATTTTTCAAGCAATCATCATGAATCTTGCTCAACATATTTGTCGATGATTTCTAGGTAAAGTTTGAAACTGGGTCACTTGGGTCAAAAACTAGTTGACCGGGCCAAATCAGCAGAAAACCTTGATAACACTCTAGCGGTCACATTTTTGAAGCAATCATCATGAATCTTGCTCAAAATGTTTGTCTTGATGATTTCTAGGTCAAGTTTGAAACTGGATCACATGGGGTAAAAAACTAGGTGACCTCGCCAAATCAGAAGAAAACTGTTAACACTCCAGAGGTCACATTTTTGAAATAATCATCATAAATATTGTTCAAAATGTTTGTCTTGATGATTTCTAGGTCTAGTTTAAAACTGGGTCACTTGATATCAAAAACTAGTTCACCTGGCCAAATCAAAGGAAAACCTTGTTGATGCTCTAGTGGTCACATTTTTTAAGTGATCATCATGAATCTTGCTCAGAATGTTTGTCTTGATGATTTCAAGTTGATGTATAGTTTTCTGTCCAGTGACTCTCTTTAGTATTTCCATTTAGGTCAGTTTCTCAGTAATTATTGGTCCTACAGAGTGGTACTTGTGAAGTGTTTGTGTTAAGGTCAGTTTCTCAGTAACTGTTGCTCCTACAGCCAGTGATACTTAGTACATGCATACATCTTAGCATGGCCTCTTGAATGCAGTCATCCATATTTGACCTTGACCTTTATTTCACAGTCCATTAGACATGCTACATTGTCTTACTTGTTAATATAATCATTTTGAACTTTGATCAGAATGTTTGCCTTGATCAGTTCTAGATCAGGCTCTCAAAGTGCTATGTTGCTCAGGTGAGCGTTACAGGGCCATCATGGCCCTCTTGTTTTTCTTTTCTCTCTGATATACAGCCTCTTATTTTCTGAATAACATAATGATTATCGAGTAAGTAGATGCATTAGCTGCAAAACATAGGAGTGCGACCGTGTCACATTTCCCCAAGTATGGGGTCAGTATGTCTTAAGTAGCCGTAAATCCTGACTATTTTAGATATACCGAATTTTCGATATTTTTCCCCAATACGCAGTCCCTTATTTTCTGAAAACGTTTGCGGCCTCCCGTAGCCTAGTGTATATAAGAGCTGACTCTTAATCATTAGGTTCTCACCACTGTGGTTTGAGCCTTGCTTGGGCTTTATATGGGAAAGCCAAGTTCTGCTTACGGATGGTCAGGTGGTTTATCCCGGGTTCTCCGGTTTTCGCCCACCTTTGATGAACGATCGGCTCGATATATTTGAAATATTCTTGAAAGGGCTGTAAAACCGAACTAAATAAAATCTGAAAACAGTTATGTTTATTGAGTAGATAGATATCCTGGCTGCATTAAAATAGAACTTCGGTCGTGTCACGTGCCTAAATGGGGGTAAGTACGTCGGAAGAGAACTTAAAATTCGAGGTTTTTACATGTTGAATTTTCAATATTTTTTTCTCCGATATCCAGCCTCTTATTTTCTGAAAACCATTATGATTATCGAGTAAGTATATATAGTAGCTGCAAAGAGATAAATGTGCGACCGTGTCACACTCCCTGGTAGGCTTGAGCAATCTTTACAGAGGATTACTAAAGCAATATTTCTGCCAAATTATATAGTTTCTGACAAGAAGATTTTTTAGGGTTTTTCTTTTGGTTGCGATGGCCACCAAACCTTGTATGGATTCAAAATCTCAAAACAATTTTCAGTCAGTATCACTCAATAATCAATTCTATGAGTTTAAATTGGCTAAATTGTTTAGATGTTGTTTAAAGAAATTTTGGACGATCAGACTGACGACGACGACGGATGGTGAGTGATCACTTCAGCTCACCAGGGCTGAGTTTCGGGGAGAAAATTTGAAAATTCAGTTTATCTAAAATTGTCTAAATTTTTGGTTCACTTGAGTCATATTTTACCTTATAGATCCCTATCATGATTCGTAAGGCCAAGGGGGAGGAGGGGCGGGGGAGGGGGCTTATTTTCCCTATATACCTATATAGAAAACTTTAAAAATCTTCTTGTCAGGAACCACTGGATCGATTTCAATATTACCTGGCAGAAATGTTTCCTCGGTGACTTTCTTTCAAGAATGTTCAGGCCGTAATGATTCGTCAAAAAGCATCACCGCCAGGGAGCGGGGCTTATTTTTCCTAGATATCTGTATAGAAAGAAAATTAAAACAGCTTCTTGTCAAAAACCAGTGGACCGATTTCAATATTGCTTTGCAGAAATATCCTTTTGGTGACCTACCAGAATTGTTTAAGCCGTTGTGATCCGTAAAAAGCATGGTCGCCAGGGAGGGGGCGGGTGGGGGTGTAGCTTAATTTCCCTTTATATCTTTAAAGACTACTTTAAAAAATCTTCTGGTCAGAAACCACACGATCGATTTCAATATAACTTAGCAGAAATGTTCCTTTGGTGACCCACTACCAAGATTAGTCGCCATGATGATTTGTTAAAAAACATGGCCGCCAGGAGGCGGGGCTAACTTTCCCATTTGTTTATATAGGAACCTTAAATCAAAGGACTGATAGTCCTAGGAGTCTGCTAGCTTGTAAAGTACTGACTCACCGCTGTTGAAGTAATGGAATTATCAGAACTAAACAATCTACGCAAATGTAAGGTCATGCCAGCGATATTTGTTTTCTTTAACAAAATGCTTTTGCCATTAACATTTGGCATTCCATCTGAATCTCTCGCATATGAGTCAAAAAGGTAGAAACAGTCACCTTGTTCCAATAATGCAATGGAAAAGCCTTTGCAAATGAAGACTGCATATGGGTTGAATGAGAAAAAAAAGGTAAGAGAAAGTCATAGCGAGTGCTGTCTCTAAATCAAGGAAAGGAAACTCCACTGAGGATATGATATTCAAATTTCCTGAGAATGTTTTTTTTTTTTTTTTTTTTTTTTTTTTTTTTTCTTTTTTTTTTTTTTTTTTTTTTTCACTTTCCAGTGATAGTGCTGGTTGTCAAGTGAAAAATAAGATGGCAAATCACATGGCTCTAAGTAGTCATGATATGATATGTCTTGGAATTCGTTTTTGCATATTGTATAATTTATCTCCTGCAAACAGAATTTCATTCATGTTGTTCACAATCCACATGTTGGTACATATCCTTTTCTGTACAGCTTTCACCAAAAATACTAAACAATATGGTAGGCATTGACGCCCGCTTGAATCAGGACTAAATATCTCATCTCCTTGATGGATACTTCCTTGCAATAATACAGATGCATTTTCTTGTGATTTATATGATTTGATGGACCTGGATTTTACTCTATATCCATATTTTTACACTTGCTTACAACCATGCAGTGGCTTCATCGAATATTAAATTTACATTCAGAGGCAAGGCTTTGTGAGAAAATTTACTATTCCTTGAAAAACAACTAACATGAACATTCTGTATTAAATGCTTTCATAATCAGTTTCTCAACATCAGTCAGATGGAAATGCATTCTACTTCTTTTAATGTATAAATAAGAATGGGTCTTTACTGAGGCATCTGTGTAAAACAGATATTCATAATCTAACCATGTACTGAAAAACTAAGTACAATTATTTCTCTTCTGTTTTGTTTCTTTCTTCACAAAAATTCCATGTTGTTATCTGCATATATAGGCCAGTGTAGTGACTGGAGTAATGAACCTCTTTATTTTTCCAATGAAGTTTATCACCTGATTATTTCAAATGAGTATCTCGAACAGCAATTTCCAATTTCTAGAATTATGAAAGTTCAACTCTAGATATGCTCCAGTTCATACAAATTCAACACCTGATATAGCTCCACGATTATTCTAGTGCAATTTTATAAATTTACTCTATCAACTTATTATGAGGACAAGAGCAGATTAAATAAATATGAAATGGCTATGTTCAGTCCAGATTAGCTGTAATAACTGATTGTCATTTGCTAGTGCTTCACCTAGGCATCAACAGATTAGCCCGACCAGCTATGCCTACCATTTTCAAGAGATTTTCAGATCCACAAAAGAAGGGTCATAAACGTATAAATGGGCCAGCAGTCGTCAGACAACTCCGTGTCACTGAGGTGTGAATAACGTTATATCATGTACAAGGAATGAATTAAGTGCCTGATTTCTTGCTATATTCAATATCGAATAAGTAGATTCTGATTATGTAAATACTGATTGATACCTTCCTTTTCGTTCAGCTTCCGTTGCTAAGCACAACATCAAAGTTGGCGAAAAAAGTAGTACATGCCGAGCGGTCCTACTAATCGATTACCCCATGGCACCCCACGGTACCCCATGGCAGCCCACGGCATCAAAATATATAAAATATGTTATAGATGGACAAGTACAGTTTTGCAATACTCGTCTTCATCTTAATAAACAGAGATTTATATTGATGATGTGTTTGATTTAAAATATGTCTAAAACTCTCGTAATTGTTTGCGCCCCATGGCATCAAAATATATGTATATTCACCATAAAATATCTGTTCTAGATGGCCAGTAATAGTTTTGTAAGACTTGTCTCTATCTAAATAAACAGAGTATTTATTTTGATGACTTGAGTTTGAACTCGAATATAAAATGTAAAGTTAAAACTTATTTTTGATAGACTATCAACTTACACCATTGGTCTCTTTGCTATATTTTAGCATCAGCCGAGTTACCGCCTTGACAAAAGTAGCGCGTGTATTACTACACCGAATTTTGAAGTCTGTGTTTCAAATTGCATTATCTAAATCGATTTCAGTTACAGTTATGTTAGCGAAATAAAAAAGCCATACAAAATTCCGCTGCTTCACATTCAGTTCACCGTAATAGTGCCGCATTGCGTCTGATTAAGAAGTAGTGCGCGTATGAATATATGCATAAATAGCTGTGATGAGAATCCGCTCGTGACGTAGTAAAACCCCATGCGATTGCAAAGAGCCTGCTAGCTGTCGCTAGCAGACTCAAACATCTTCTTGCCAGAAACCACTGGACCTATTTCAAAATAAATTTGCAGAAACTGTTCTTTGGTGATCCTCTACCAAGATTTTTCAAGCAAAACACTTAGCAACCAGGGGCGAGGCTCATTTTCCTTATATATCTTTATAGAAAAATTAAAAAAAAAACACTTACTTTTGTAGATACTACTACCCCAGTTTTAATATAATTTATTAGAACTGTTTCTGCGGTGACCATCAACCAAGATTGTTCAAGCCATGATAATTCGTTAAAAACATGGCCGCCAAAGAACAGGGCTTATTTTCCCTATATATCTATAAAAATAAAAAAAAAAGTCTTGTCAGAAACCACTGGACCGATTTCAGTATAATCTGGCAGCAATATTCCTTTCTGGACTCTCAAATAAGATTGTTCAAGCCAACATGATTCGTCAAAAATGTGTCCGCCAGGAGCTGGGCTTATTTTCCCCTATATATTTATACAGAATCCTTTAAGAATCTACTTGTCAGAAACCACTTGGCCGATTTCGATACAATTTAACAGACCTGTTTCTTTGGCGACCTTCTACCAAGATTGTTAAAGCCATCATGATGTGTCAAAAAACATGGCCCCCGGCAGACGAGTTTTATTTTACCTATATACTTATCGAAGTTCTGAAGAACTGATTAAAAAATGTAAGGCAATACTTGCCATATACGACATTACTACTCCATTTAATGTCACTCTTTAACATAAAATTTATACATTAATCTTAAACATTACGAAAACACGCCTATTCAAATATATAGAAAATTTCACCTCAAAAACAAAATTTTCAGATAAAAAAAAACTCTGATATTTTTCATATTTCTGCTCAAAACATAGATTGTGGGTACCCGTTAGAACTGCCTCGGCGAGGCGGTTCTAACTAATACCTACAATCTATGTTTTCGAGCAAAAATAAGAAAAAAAGTGTATACCCCTGTAAACCCCAGTTTTACTATATAAAAGTGGGGTTTAAGGGGGTCAAAATTATATAGACGTGTTTTTGTGATGAAGCAGTGAACGTGGGGGAACATTAAATAGTAAGTATGCAAATCTGATTGCGCAGGTGAGCGATATAAGATCATCATGGTCTTTTTTTTCTGGAAACCAAACTATTTTAAGATATACCTATTTTTTCGATAATTTGTCCCGATACTCAGCCCCTTATTTTCTGAAAACATTTATATCGAATAGTTAGATATCCCAGCTACATTGAAATAGGAATGTGATTGTCAGGGGCCTTTTGGGGGTAAAATTTTCTTGAGTGCGCTGAAAATCCAGATTTTATTCACACGTTGAATATTCAATATTTTTTCCCTGCTATCCAGTCCCTTATTTTCGGAAAACAGTTATCATATCGAGTAAGTAGATACACTAGCTGCAAAGAAATAGGAGCGCGGCCGTGTCGCATTCCCTGGTACGGGCTCTATAGGGATTCAAACCTTAAATATGTCGAAGATCCAGATTATTTTCTGGAAACCTTTTTGTTTATCGAGTAGACTGATACCCTAGTTGCGTTGAAATAGGGATGTGATCGCACTCTATTCATTGGGTCAAGGCCTTTTGGGGGTAAATATGTCTTGAGTGAGCTGAACGCCCGAGATTTTTTTTACATGTTGAATTTTCTATCTTTTCTAAAATTTCTCTCCGTTAACACGCCCTCTTATTTACGGGATTATAAAGAGGTAGATACATTAGCTGCAACGAAATAGGAGTGTTCCGTGTCCAATTCTTTGTTTGGGGGTCAATAGGGGTTCAATATGCCTTAAGTAATATGAAAACCGAGACTATTTTTGATAGACCGAATTTTTCAATATTTTTCCTCTGATACTCAGCACGTTATTTTTTTTTAAACAGTTATATGTTTATCGAGTAGGAAGATGCCCTAGCTGCATTGTGATAGGAATGTGGTCGTGTCACATGCATGCTTAGGAGGTCAAAGAGGTTAATATGTATGAAGGCAACTGAAAATTCCAGATTTTTTTCACATGTTGAATTTTCAATAATTTTTCTCTGCTATCAAGCCTCTTATTTATTGAAAACTATTATGATTATCGGGTAATAGATGCAGTAGATATCAAACGGTTATTAATAAAAGATAATACTCGTACTTTTTATAAACTTAACTTCTAACTTGCGCAAATTCGAACAAGCATATTTCCTTTTCTTTTCCGTGAATATAAAAAATACTAACGTCAGTTTGTTTCACAATGTTCCGTTTAGTGCAGACGAGAATTAATATAGCCTTATTAATTCAAATTAAAACACAATGTGTGTATCTCAGTAGGTACCATAACTGATACACAAAACCAAAATGTTTAATTTTAATTCTTGGTTGCCTTAAACGGAACATTGTAAAACAAACTAAAGTTGGTATTTTAGTATTCACGAAAAAAGAAAGGGAATATCTTCGAATTTGCGCAAATTAGAAGGTACTTTTTTCATACTTACAAAATGCATTTGTATGTATTAATAACCATCTGATATCGGATAACCAGTATTGTGCACATTCTTTCGCCAGAAACTGACAACTGCCTTTTTGAATCAAAGAAAGGGAGAGAATGATCGTAGAAAATATTTCATATGATCTATCTCCATGAAAGAATGTTGCCTACTCGGCGGGGATCGGGCCCGCAACCTCCTGATCACGTCGGTCGCGCATCCAACTGAGCTTTAACTCATTCTAGTCTGGAGACTCCCAAAACGGGTAACAGACAAACGGTACAGACCCAGACCATACGCCGCAGATTCCTTTTGAAACTAATTCGCCCATGTTAAATAAAACAAAAATAAACACGTTTCCAAAACATATTTAGGTTTCAGGAACTATGAAATGCACCTTTGGTACCCGCATGACGCCTGTTTTTCTCAACTGACGTACTGAGAGGTCCGTACTCACCGTTTTCCTCTGCTAAGGATCATGATAAATTTGATACCATATTTACCCTAAGTTTTTGGATGCCTAAACGCTATCATACTGGTCCTACAACCTGAACAATTTCATTGTTTCATCTGTTCTTGGGTCTAAATATTGATAGAAGAGTTGTAAACAATGTACACCCTGATCAGATTCCGCGTTCTGTGGCATCTGATCTGGGTCTACACTGTTTGCTCTGGCCCGCCTGTCCGAATATCTAGGGCACATATGGTATACTATATAGTAAATAGAGTAATCACCATTAATGTTTGTGTTCAGTTATGGATGTCAGCTGGAAAATAAGTAGAAGACATTAATAAGAGAATGTCTTAAAATGGCTACTGTATTTATTCTAAGTATAAGGACATAACTGTTTTAGCTAACCGTGTAGACCTAGCTTGGATGCCCCAGACATCGGAGTAAGATCAGGGTTTACTGTGCTACTCATCAAGCAATTTTCAGACAGAGCACAGGATACTTAAAATTGTTGGACAAGTAAGGTAAGCATTTAAGATACCCGAATACTTCGGGTAAATATTGTATACATCGTAGAAGGGTCAGCAAGTGGAGATACGACTCTAATTTAAACATCTATTCTAGGATGAGATTTAAGTAGCCACTGAATAAACATATGGCTAAAGATGCTATATTCTAGGGCTTGTAAAATATATTTTTGGAAACGGATTACACTTCTAGTTTATATAGTATAATGTCTCTAATGGGCAAAGTTCTGTAGTAGTTTTTCTTCTTTCAGCAAATGGACAATACTTAGCTCTTAGAACGTTCTTTTTCTGCAAAATGTCTGCTTAATAAAAATCTAAATGGTTGCCTTTGAACACAAAGAAGACATTACAGACAGAAAATGGGAGTCTCGGTTTTATTAAGCATGTATATTGTCAAGTCCATTAACGCATTAATTTTGTAACCTAAGACAACAGAAAAATAAAACTACAGCATACCGCTGTCGAAGCATGCATATATGCATTTGGGCCGCGCCTGGCGAAAACGTGGTTTCGGGCAACTCCAGACAGCGAAGGGCCAAATTAGCCCATGCATCCGCACAGTCTGATCAGAACCTTCGCTGTCCGCTTACAGGTCCATTTGACACTAGAAAATGTACAATGGAGAGAGCAAATGTCCTTATGAATCTGAATTTGTGGAGTTTGGGCATTTCGGTTGGTAACACTGTAATAAATAACTCGCCAAAATTCTCAATAAAAGCTTTGCAGTATTTGTTATTGGATTTTGACAAGGGAAATGGACAGCTCATATTCTATGTCTGACTTGCAGGCAGGGGATATAACCCATTCCCCTTCAGTAATCCAACTAGCTGATGATGTTACTGGACATGCAGTATTGCCTTCATTCCTTTTATGTTACTGGTTCAGGACTGGTCACAGGAACCATTGCCACGCAAGACATGTAGGATCCAGTTGACATGTATATAACAAGACTAAACGACCACATTGGTCATTCTGAGCTCATTTTGGACACGGACTGTTACTGTCGCATTATAATATTTAAATATAAGGGATGCAAATACACTTTCAGGGGGATGCAACTGCTATCTTCTGAAAAGTTATAAACTCTAAAAGACTTGTAAAGCATTTGCTCGTCTTAGGAGCAAATTATTTTGTTTTAGACTGGCATCCTTTTCGGAAAGGCTTTGTGCGCAGGAAAGCTAGCAGGAAATTACAAAATTTGTACATGCGCAATAAATAAAGAAGCATTTGTTTTAGATTGCGTAGGAAGTTTTGTGTATTCGCGTTTGCCATAAAGCTTTTTGTGAGAAAATATAATGATAAGTTACGTTAACTTTTTTATCCGCCATTTTTACAATGGTGACATATTTTGTGACTTCCTCTTTGTCTTCCTGTGCATCAGGAAATCTAGCCTACTTTAGAGGAAAGAACTTAATGAAAAGGAAAGATTTTATATCCAAGGGGAACATTTTTTTCCTTTGGTAGTAGAATCTTTTCACAAGAGCGATAAAAACAATTATGACAGTTACTTTGCCTTAAAGTGTAACTTTTCCCTTGCAATTATATAAAATCCGAATTTAATATTCCATTTAAGATGCTGTAAAATGCACATGTTTATTAATATCGGATGTATATCAGAAAGTAGTTCTTTTTCCCCAGACAATAAGGTCGCATTTCATTCAAATTGTCTCGGAAACAATGAAATGTCTTATTCTGAAAAATAAATAAATAAAACTGAGAAAATTTTATTGTCCCCTTTTATTTATATTTAGCAAATTAAAATTTTAATCTTCAACTTAGAACTTCTCTAAATGTACTTGTTAGGTTCCATCATTTTTTTTGGTGGGCGGTTAGATAAACAAAATGTTGCCTAGATTACCTTTGAGGTTTTAAATAAATATAGGAAGAATCTCTTTATTCAGAGTCCAGTATAAACCCATTCGATCCCAATCCATCGATTTGTACATTAAAACGGAAGAATTTAAGCGATCAGAAATATGAAGGCGGTTCTCTTGATGAAATGTAAATTACAAAACAATCATCCGTCTCAGTTTGTCAGTTAGTAAAAAGCAGCGCCTTCTCCCTAAAAGTAATTCTCGAAAGACGCATTTTAGGGTTTCTTTAATGTCTGCGTCATTATATGACTTGTTTAAGTTAAGGTAAACGGATACTTTAGGTAAATTTTCAGCCTTTTTTACAAGGGAGAAAACTTTGGCGACATTATTTGATTCCAAAGACAATCATTAGATTTTTATGTTTGCTTTCCTGCACACCAAGTCTTTTTGAAATGGAGTCGACTCAAAAAAAGAACAAATTTGCTCCCTATGTGAGCTGATTTTTTTTTTCATTTTAGACTAGACTCTTTGCCTCCCAGAATGTGTATCCAGTCCGCTTAAATGAAAAATAATGATGGGCTCCGTAACAAAGCGTAGGCTGTATTTCGATCAAATTGTGTTATTGGAGCAATAAATGCTGTTCTATATTCCGCAGACGACTAGCCAGAAGGATATGAAAAACGTGATTTCTCGAGATTCATATTATGAAATTACTGTGACATTTAGATTACAGCTTTACGGTCATGTGATTAAATTAAAACTAACATTAGCTTGCGACATCTATAATTTAAGCGTTTTTACCTCCTTTGATACCTTTTTTTGAATCACAGGCATATGCAAAAAGATATATCACAGAGAAAGCGGACTTTATTTAAAATTGTCACTTCGGTTCTACAAAGCTTAGAGTCATTTGCCGTAACCATTTTGAAGCGTTTTCTATCGATGCGATCAGTCTTGTCTAAAGTTTGTTACTCGTCCGTCCGGAATTTCTCTGCCCTTTGTTTATTAATTTCGGTGTATCGCTGCACCGTGGCAGAGAAAGCTACTGATTGATTGTCCAATCGCCGCTATTCTTCCAGACGGTATGGATTACCGCACAAATACCAACCGACATGTTTTAGGCACAGCATGTTTTGGTGGTTCATGGGTGGTTCTTCGCAGTTTGAATCCAATATACTGACCAACAATCATGTGTTTCGTTTTGCAGGTGCGAATAACAGATCAGTCGCCGTATTCGAATAAGCTGCAAGAGTTCCTACGAAATACAGTTGTTGTCATTTTGTATACCGTTCCTAAATTGTCACAAGTAATGGGTTGTCGCGGTATTTGGATATGTGATGTTTTCGCATGTGTCTCATCGAACATATTTATAAATTTCTGTTATCCTGAGGGCATGTTTCCGTACGACTTACTACGTAGATGTAACGTGCCCGAAAAGTACATAGTTATCATATTTTCACAAGTAACAAAAGGGTACAAAGATAGGAAGTCAATAAGGTCCAATTTGATTATTTTCTTGTATATTATTACAGTAGGTAACACTTATTAATACAAACATAAATCTATCTGAGCAATCAACCTTATTTTTTCTGTTTCTACATTAAGGGGAATGGATTCACTTTCTGTGGAGGAAAACTTTGCCAAACTTGATTTGCATTCTTTTAAAAAGGGACCTACTCTAAAAGGAAAAAAATAAATGCTCCTTGGGAGTAAAATTCTTTCTTTATAGAGTAGATCCAATGTAGGTATTCAAAAAGGAAGTCAGAGAAATTGTCTCCATTGTAAAAATAGCAATCATTTACCAAGTATATCAAATTTCCTTTAACCGTCACAGTTTGTGCATATGTTAGTATATAATTAGACCTTCAAAGAACACTTTCTATATTCGATGATGGGAACGGAAAGAAGTTTCATTACGATAGCTCAAGTATTCCAAATATTTTCAAGCCTTCAAAGAACAGCCGCATGTAGACAGACTCCTAAACGGCCCACTGCACTAGTTTTCAGTAAAAGCTGTGCAGGTATTTGTCAAATATGCCGCTCTGTTAAGCAGAACAGATGCAAAGCTACTCTATTATGTATGATAGTATGTTCCAAAGTAAGTACTTACACAACCGTGAAGGCAAACGAACCTTCAAATTATTCTTAAAATCTAAATTATTCATATCGCATCTTGACTTGTGTTAGCAAAGACAAATTACACCATACATTCATGATTTACCAAACAGGCCACCAGCTGGTCAGTTAAGGCAGAGAAAAAGAATGAGTTTCTTGCATGTTTTGCAGTTTAGAAAACAAATAAATAACAATACAATATTTTTGGTTTCATGCCTCTTTAATTCGAAGCGTGGGGACGTATCAGAGCAGTTGTTAACTCCCACCACCATCCCAGTCTCTCTATCTCTCTCAAACACAAGCACACATAGACAAACACAACGTTTACATTAGTTACATGTATGTACAATTACTGATGACCTAAACAACACCAGAACGATTTATTTCAGTACTAAAACTTACCGAGTTGCTCCTTAAATAACAGCTGTAGTATATAACTTTTTTTTTTCTTTTTTGTCCCCCGCCTTTTCGAAGAAAAGTGGAGGGACACTGTTTTTGGTTTTCCGTGGGGCGTGGCGCGTGGTTCGTGGTTCGGAGTTTTTAGTAGGTACTTTGTCCCCTTAACTCCTCCCACAGTTTTTGTCCGATCCTTTTGAAACTTTACAGGTGTTTTAAGGATGGTCTGAAGATGTACATGTGGTTTTTTCAGAATCCTGAAAGATTTTTTTATTACTTTTTCCGCATTTTTAACTTAGACATTTTTTGAGTTCTAATATTACAGAAGTCTATAGGAAGTAGGTACCTTGTCCCCTTAACCCCTCCCACAGTTTTTGGCCGATCCTTTTGAAACTTTACATGGGCTTTTAGGATGGCCTGAAAATATGCATGTGGTTTTTTCAGAATTCTAAAATAATTTTTTATCACTTTTTCCGCATTTTTAACATAGACATTTTTTGAGTTCTAATACTACAGAAGTGTATAGGGAGCAGGTACCTTGTCCCCTTAACTCCTCCCACAGTGTATGGCCGATTCTTTTGAAACTTTACAGGCGTTTTAAGGATGGTCTGAAGATGTGCATGTGTTTTTTTCAAAATCCTGAAATTAATTTTTATGACTTTTTAGACATTTTGAACATAGACATTTTTTGAGTTCTAATATTACAGAAGCGTAAAGGGAGTAGGTACCTTCTCCCCTTAACTCCCCCCACAGTTTTTGGCCGATCCTTTTGAAACTTTACATGGGCTTTCAGGATGGCCTGAAAATATGCATGTGTTTTTTTTCAGAATCCTGAAATACTTTTTTATCACTTTTTCCGCATTTTTACTTAGACATTTTTGAGTGCTAATACTACAGAAGTGTATAGGGAGCAGGTACCTTGTCCCCTTAACTCCTCCCACAGTTTTTGGCCGATTCTTTTGAAACTTTACAGGTGTTTTAAGGATGGTCTGAAGATATGCATGTGGTTTTTTCAGAATCCTAAAAATAATTTTTATTACATTTTAGACATTTTGAACTTAGACATTTTTTTAGTTCTAATATTACAGAAGCGTATAGGGAGTAGGTACCTTGTCCCCTTAACTCCTCCCACAGTTTTTGGCCGATCCTTTTAAAACTTTACATGGGCTTTCAGGATGGCCTGAAGATATGCATGTGGTTTTTTCAGAATCCTGAAGTAATGTTCATTACTTTTTACTTATTTTTAACTTAGACATTTTTTTTTAATTCTAATACTACAGAAGTATATAGGGAGCAGGTACCTTGTCCCCATAGCTCCTCCCACAGTTTTTGGCTGATCCTTTTGAAACTTTACAGGTGCTTTAAGGATGGTCTAAAGATATGCATGTGGTTTTTTCAGAATCCTGAAATCCTGAAATTATTTTTTTATCATGTTTTACACGTTTTGAACTTAGACATTTTTTGAGTTCTAATATTACAGAAGTCTATAGGGAGTAGGTACCTTGTCCCCTTAACTCCTCCCACAGTTTTTGACCGATCCTTTTGAAACTTTACGTGGGCTTTTAGGATGGCCTGAAAATATGCAGGTGAATTTTTCAGAATCCTGAAATATTTATTTTATTACTTTTTCCGCATTTTTAACTTAGACATTTTTTGAGTTCTAATATTACAGAAGTGTATAGGGTTCAGGTACCTTGTCCTCTTAACTCCTCCCACGTTTTTTGTCTGATCCTTTTGAAACTTTACAAGAGCTTTTAGGATGGGCTGAAAATATGCATGTGGATTTTTTCAGAATCCTGAAATAATGTTATACCACTTTTTCTGCATTTTTAACTTAGACATCTTTTTAGTTCTAATACTACAGAAGCGTAAAGGGAGTAGGTACCTTGACCCCGTAACTCCTACCACAGTTTTAAGCCGATCCTTTGAAACTTTACAGGTGGTCTGAAGATATGCATGTGGCTTTTTCAGAATCTTGAAATTATTTTTTATCACTGGTTTCCTGCTTCAATACTTAGGTAATTGATACAGGACCAATGGTCCTCTGGTTAACTTTACCATTTTTAACACCTCAAATAAAAATAAGGCGGGGGACATAAATTCCCCATGGAATTTGCTTGTTTTTTTGTTTGTTTGTTTTTTGTTGTTTTTTTTTTTTTTTTCAGTAAAAATATACTTTTCAGTTGCTAGGTCTTTTCAGCTATGTAATAATTCTTTCATAGCAAATGATACATCAGAACAGTCAAATACCATTTTAACGGTACATTATCGATGAACAATTTGCCCGATTACTAGAGGTGGTTCACGGAACCATTTTGGCCGCAACGTCGGAAAGCACATTTTTTTTTTACAGTGGAACATGTGCGCCCAGCGAAGATTCAGATCAGACTCAGAATCTTCACTGGGCGCATTTTCGATAACCAAGGATGTAGGTTCTTCAAATTTTTTCTTACGTTGCGGTTCATTTGAATGGTATATTGCTGGAGTAGGAAACTATTGCATTTTATTATAATTGTTATACAGACATGTCTCATAGAGAAAAATGTACGCTTCAAAAATAGTATTCTGATGTTTGATGCATCTGATTATGTACAATGCAGTAAACAGCGATTACTATAGACAAGTTAAGGGCTCGTCTTGGGTCAAATACCCTTAAAAGATACTCGACCTGATCAGGTTCCCGTTTATCTTCATATCGTTATGCAAGCTTAAGCAGAAAAACAGACGTTTGCTTTGGTAACAGAGCAGGCCCATATCGAACACCACAGAGTTTTATCGAAGTTTACAACGTTTGCCATATCAATAGCAACTTGAGATAACAGAAGAAAGCAAAGCATCTTTTCTACGTAACACACCTTTAAGTAGATAAAGGTCTTCCGATTTGCACGACGGAAAATTCCACAGGAAATACCTTGATCTTTGATTGATTGTGTTGGAGTTTTACGACACGTAAACCCTTGTGGGTCATTTCGTGTCGTCTCCCGGAGATTAGAGATAGAAATGATAGTAGATGAGATGAAAGAGAGGGACAGGAAAGAAAAAAAAAAGGAATGAAAGCTGAGAAATCGAAGAAATATAAGCATTCCCCCTATACCCTAGCCTGCTACAAGGACAGCAAGTCTTGCCCAATTGTAAGCCAATATCAGTTGGTCGCCCCAGTGACGTAAGATACCCGACGCCTTCTCCCCACCCGACTACCCCCACTTTGACATTGAATGTGCTGTTTAAATCCTAATGCATTATTTTGCAGATAAAAGATCATAATTAGCGTTCTAAATTGCAGCAAAATTATTGCCAAATTTGCGTCTTCTTTACGCTCTGCATGCTGATTAAAACTTTCAGCAAGACGATTTTTTACTTTTGTTTTTATTTCTGCCTTAAAATAGGTTTTGACATTCCATGCAAAGTGTCTCCTAAGGAAATATCAACGCCTATCTTCTGGCAAAAAAAGAGAAAAAAAAAGTTTGCATCATGAACCTATTTTCTGTGAAAAAGAATAATAATGAATATTTTCAATTTGTCGTCTGCTGAATTAGTCTAGAGAATAGTAAAGGTTAACGACGAATGATTTCGTGTCGTGATTATGATGGATTACAGATTATGTTGTTTGTTCGCAACTAACGCAGACTAAGCTCTTTTATATACTCTGCGTTCATTTATTTTATGTAAACACTATACTTCCTAATTATGTACACAGCCGTTCATGATATTTTGTGAATAACACAGAGAATTAGTAGGGATTCGCTTTGATTTATGTGATATTGTCAACAAGAAAATTAAGGGAAATTGTTGTAATTTAATTTCATGAAGATGAAATTGTTTTCCTTCCAGAGGCTAGGCTGTGACGGCCATCCTCTAAAGTTTGATGTTGACGATGTTGACTGCGTGTGTTAATAAACAAAAACATTGATTTTAATGACATATTCTGTCATTCTTAGTTGCCACGGGCGGTTAGGACCCGAGTGACTTTCGCCAACCTTTGTCACAAGCCCGAGGCGGTCCTGCTTTGTATTTGCTTCATATATAGTTTGTGCTGTTAGCCCAACTGACGGTATGTAGTTGCTGACCCACAGGGACTTATGGTCAGGACGTGGACGCTGGACTCACCTTTCTAAATCCTATGGTGCCGACGACTTGGGAGACTCTGATTTGATCAGTGGGTCAACAAAACAGCTGATGCACGACATATTTGAATGACTGCTCGACTGTCTGACTGATTGACGGACAGCTAAGACGATGGACGCATGATCACGCAGTCACTACATGCATAATGCTTGTAGACGGGCTTCACAGGACAAAATATGTTGGAGGATGTGTGTGTCATCTAGAAGGGTTAGGAATAATCAGTAAAACAGAATTTAAATTTAAAGATTGTATTCTTGAAATAACTACAAAAAATAACAATTATTCAATGACAGATGACTGTTGAAAGTTGCTACATCAACCTTCAGACAATAACATGAATGTGATATGACTGAGCTCATACCTCATGACCACCATCATAAATGGATTTCTAGCTTAATCCTTCTAAAATAAAGATGACTATCGAAGAATTTAATATCACTCTGTTCATCAATTTGGCACAAAGTTAAAAAAACAAAAAAGAAACAGGCGTTTGCAAAGAAAATGATCTAGAATAGATCATATATGGAAAATAACACACAGACACACAAATTAATTCCACGGTAACTATAATTTTTCTAACAAATGTGTCTTAGAAACTCTTATTTTGGAATTTAATAATATAAATAATAAAAAAATGAAAAATAAATTGAAATCACCTAAAATACAACTGATATGTTTGGAGTCAAAATGTGAAGTCCCCGTATCATTCCTGTGGGGTTCCTTTTATACTTCCCACAGTTCCAACATCCCACGTTCCCAGTTTTCCCTCCGAATTTATCCCACAAGCCTTTTCCCACAGTCCCATATCAGCTTCCCACAAACAAAACTGCAGGCGAATGTGCCATTTTCACCTGAGAAGGCTTCCCTTGTCAACTTTTAAATACAAAAACACTTTAAAATTAAATGAATGTTATAAATACTTTTATGCAAAAATATTTTAGGATAATTTATCTTAATAGCCTTCTAAATAGATTTTCCACCAAAATTCTAATTTACGAATAATATTATATTACATTTAGTTGATGTTTCTACCATATTGATCATTTTGACTTGACCTCAAGAATAACCTACTAGAAAGCTCTTTTTGGAAGCATCTCTCCCATTTTATTAATTACACTTACAATCTCCAGGGCCAAATATGGCTGCTAAACAAAACAAACTTTTCAAAGTCTGTAAATTTAGAAGAAAAGATACATCTTCAGGGAAAGAGACAGCAATCAGGATTAATAGATTCCTATTCATGAAATCTTCTGCATCAGACAAAGTAGGTGTTAAAATAATTACTTAAAAAATGTTAACAAACTTTGCTTTAAAACAAAACCATATACCCATGTCAGTGTCCCATCGATTTGCGCTTAGTTGTTGTCTGTTTTCTCTTCCTCTTGTTGTCTGCGAAGGGCTGCGGTTTGTGATTGTGGCACTCCCTGGACTTTTCTCTTACCCTTTTTTAAATTAATTGTTTATGGCTTATCAACAACCAGAAATGAAAGCTGACGTCGCTCAGAAATATCTAAATGCTGTCGAGCCAACACATAATTTGTTGGTATAAGAAAAACAACAAATGCAACATAACCATCGCATAAATCAAGTTGCTTTTCGATGGTAGATGAAAAAAAAATGCTTAAAGGTGATGTCTCAAAATGGTTGACATTCCATTTGCACCAAGTAAAAAAAAGTATATACTACAGCTGACTCTGAAGGGTGCACTCTGAACACACTTCAGACTTACTGGACTGCTGTGTAAATCTTGAAATTAGTCATATTGCAAATGCCTGGTAAAATTATTATTTCCCCTTTTAACTCCTTTCCAGTTACTCTTTAATTATTTTGTTCACTGGTGAGTGCTCAACTTCAGTGAGAGCATTGATCGCTCTAGCAACAAACCAAAAATCATTTCCAAGATAAACTGTTTTGAAAATATTTATTTTTTTGAAAGTAAACTACATGTATTGATGTAAAAACACCTGAAAGCGAGCACTCACAAAACAAAGTGACACACTGCATGTATGCACTTTTAAATAGATTACGAATGCAAACATGGTAACCACACCCATTGTACTGCATTTGCAGGGTGAGAAAATGAAGTTTTCTGGCTTACGTTTCCAAGTAAAATTACTAAATGTGCAACCTATGTGCACATTCAGCTGCCCATAATGGTAAAACGAAAACCTTCTGTCCCCTCAAAAGGCAAATATAACTGCAATATAAATGTTGATCTAGCCAAGCATACTTTACTAAGATTGAACACATTTTCTTTTTTTTTTTTTTTTTAATGAAAAGACATTTATTCTCCAGTACTGTGCTCGGGACCTGGCTTTATCTGCAGCTTGGTTTATTTCTGTAGCAGTATGTATGTAGTTAAAAAGAAAAAAAAATGATCATCTGCCTCCCGAGCAATTTCATACTGATATTACCCGGCAGTGCAAACTGATCTGGAACTAATCAGAAAGAGCCCTTTCACAACAAAAGTAACTGTTTAAAAAAGTCATTTGTTTCACTAAAACACCACGAGTTATCAGAAATTAAGGAATTTTTATTCTGTTGGCTCCCCAGCCGTGTTGGCATAAAAGGTACCGAGGCTGCCGATGTAAAAGCAAAGGCCTCACTCGATCTAGAAATTTCAAATTTTTTAAACTTCCATGTACATATTATACACCTTTTATCAACAGGTACAACTTATCCAAATGGCAGATGTCATGGGACAGAGCGACATTTATTAAACTACACAAAATAAAACCGGTTCTTGGTAAAAAAAAAAAAAAAAAAAAATACCATTTGTCGATCATTAAGGCGAGAAAAAGTGGTTTTAACTCGTCTCTGTATAGGTCATACTAGACTCACACATTCTTATTTACTCAAACGAGAAGATCAGCCATTTTGTGTCAACTGTAATGAACCTTTTACGGTGAAACACTTTCTGATCGACTGCATTAAATTCTCTCTGGTGCGGTGTCAATACTTCCAAACAAATGACCTCAGATACTTATTTGAAAATGTCCCGGCTAATAACATACTTATGTTTTTAAAACCCATCAATCTTTTTAACAAAGTATAACTCCTTAAATTTTTAAATTCGTTCTCATTTTACATTTTATACATTTATGACTAATCATTATAACCGTTTCATTATAGAACCATGTTAGTCAACCATTTTGACGCAAATGACCCTCATGAGTTGATGCGTCGTTAAACCTGAACTCATCGTCATCGTTTTGACTATCATTCCCTTCAAGTGTTCCAGTTAACTGTGGTTCAGTAAAGCTATATTTCTTGTTTCATCACAGTCTCTGGATTTTTACGAGGATTCTTATATGAAATTACAATATTATCAATATATCACCGTTGAGTCACTAGGTAATCCCGTATTCCGTAGCAAACTGAAATTCTGATAGTAATAATTTCTTATTGACACATTAAATCTTTTTTTTTTCCAATTCACTTTCAATTTTCGGACTCCAATGGTCACAGAAGAGAAACTTTCTTTATTCACAAGCTCCTTTAAAGAAGATGAAAGAATATGGGATATATTTTTGTGAAGGTCAAATTATGAAAGATGTAAAAACGGGGATATTAGCCAGAGATATGTGCAGCTAAAAATCAACCAAAATGTTACAAATGCCAGAAGGCAGGTCCTGCAACCCCGTTTGGAGCCCCAAAAGCAAAACGCCCATGTCCTGCATGGCACATGCTGCCCAGTGATTTAAAGGTATCAAAACCTGAAAACTAGATTGCCAGATCACAGGACAGACTGTGTCACGCCACAAACAAGATGTTGCGCTCATGCCACTCAGAAACAGGGGCACAAAACTCCGCATTGCATTGTTCATCACAGTTCGGTTTTATTGTACAGTTCCAAATTATTGGTAGCAGCAGTCACATTAGAAGTGGATTGACTATTGGTTTTCATTTACTCTGGCATACAGAAGAATTAGCCATGGGTACTTGTCTTTGTTTATTATTGATTTTTATGTTTTTGCTTTGATGCATTGACTGAGCTGGGAGCCTTTATGCGAACCTATTTTTTATGTATTTCTGTATAAAGAGTAGCATCGGGACCCAGGATGAAGTTGGCTAGCTGTAAAGTGCTTTAAACCCCCCGATGATTAACTCTACTGGCCGTTCTAAGGCGGTTGTCCCCGTGTTAGTCTTACTCTTTGTTGCTTTGTGGTTTATTCTACGAGGCGGTTTAATTTATGTCATACCTTATGTCATTTTGTTCTAGTGTTTTTCAGTCCTTTTAGCATTGCGATTACCTCGCTTGAGGAAGAGAGAGCTCATCTTACTGCTTCTCGTACGTTTGTTCGCTTTGTGCTTGTTTGGATTTGTTGATTTCCTCTTCCTCTTGGTGTCTGGGAAGGGCTGCGGTTTGTGATTGTGGCACTCCCTGGACTTTTCTCTTACCTTTTTTTTGATACAGATTAAACAGATAGGGTTTTGCAGATGCTTCCTATCTGTGTAGATTGGTGTCATGATCACTGTTTTTTATATTATATAATCAGTATTTTCTCCATATTATGAAACTTGTATTTTCACTGCAAATTGATTGTTGATTTCAATATAAATCCATCAGATTTGGCTTAGAGTGTCCAGGCTACCAAGTGTCCAGTTAACGTATAGCGGTAGATTTACTTCCTCTTCTTGAAGGTACTTTTTTTCTGCTGACCAAATACTTTGAGTCTTAGTGGACATATTTTCTCTTGATTCCCTTCTTGGGCTCAGTTCTCTCTTCCTCTGCCTGTTTGCTTGCTTTTTCCCTCTTTCTGTTTTCTCCTCTTTCCCTTTGTTTTCTTCTCTTTCTCTCTGTATCCACACCTTTTTTTCTGCCTTTCATAATCTCTGCTGTCTTGTTTCTTCCTTTCTTTCCTCGAGCTCTTCTGAAGAGTAGAGGTAATTGTTTCAAATGTGCGCTGTATTGACAGTGGTACCTTAGTTTGTTCTTGGACACTTTTTTTTCTAAACTCCTGATTGCTCTACTATTTTTTTTGTTCTCC
Organism: Anodontia alba; assembly: GCA_964016985.1. NCBI lineage: Eukaryota > Metazoa > Mollusca > Bivalvia > Lucinida > Lucinidae > Anodontia > Anodontia alba. The sequence continues at coordinate 24,209,104 of OZ024821.1, forward strand.
CTTAAGGGAGCGGTTGCTTTTCAAAAATAGCAGCCCTCAAAATGTTAAATTTAGAAGAAGTAGCTCTGTGACAGTACTAGGCTCATGTGCTATTTCATTTACCACCCTCTGATCCTCTATGGGCTCCTCATCCTCCCCAAGGAGCTGGTGAAGGATATCTTCGTCTATGTCTGGCCCTGGTAGAGTGAGTGTTTCAGTTGTCTGATCGTTGATTCGATCTGTCTTTCGTACTTCATTTGGGCTGTGGACGGCCAAAATAGGCGTAGACAGGCTGGATCTTGTTGAGTATGAAAGGGCACTTGATTTCGGTAGCTCCTGGCATACTAAAGACCGGCTGGTTCTAGCAAGAGTCGAAGATTCAGTCTGAGCGACTGACTTCTGCCAGGGCCTGGAAAGACTGGGTGGCAAAACTGGCAATGGTGCTGACATTAGAGGTGTGGTGGATGAAGTGGCGAGTTTAGCTGGTATCATGGTGGCAACTGGCGCCATTGGTACCATGGTGATATGAGACTCTTGCGTCACCCCTGGAGTAGAAATCCTATCAGCTGTAGATACTGGGGTTGATCCAAACTGAATTGTTACAGGGGATATGGCTGTTGTATGTATGTCTGACTGTAGTTGAAGGTACTACTTCCGAAGTAACTGTTACAGGGTCGGAAACATGAGGATTTTCAGGTACAGCTGCAGATACTGTTGTAGTGGCTGCAACCCGTGGTTACCCTGCTTAGTTGGAAACTACTGCATAAAGTTCAGCAGAAATGAACTGATCATCTGTGAGACCTCTTCTGGTAAGGCAGTGGTTGATTCCAGGCCAGTCATCAGCTTAAGGGCTTGCTGAGACGAGGGCGTCTCGGATTCCAGCAAAGTGTCCTCATTCATTGGAAACCAAATCTCCCGAACAGCCTCGGTTAGGGGATCCTGGTTTTTTAGAGGTGTGAGATTTTATATGGCGATTTCTGATCATTGTCTTTCTATTTCTTTAGTTCTTCAAACTCATTGAGGAGCGCTCCTGCAGGACCACTTTCTGTCTGTTTTTTGAAAATGTAACTTCTGTTACATTTATTTTCTCCTCTTTTTTTCCCTCGATCCACTTTGTTTACCACTCATACTATTCAACAATCTCGGAACTGTCGTATTCTAGCGTTTCATGTTTCAAGTAGCGACACTTTTTGCATTCTCTATACATACATACATACATACTTCTGACATGCTACATGTTAACTTTGTTGCTAGTTTTGCAAGATTCTTTGTTTTAATGACACCTTTGTAATACAATTTTTCAGCTTTGAATGCTAAATTTTCATGTTTTCTACACATACAGGTTTCTCTATCACTGCTTCTTGGTAGCAAAACAATAAATGACTAACAGGCAGTGTTGCGTCAGAAATTTTGTTTTGTGGGAACTGCTATATACTTTGTATGTAAATTCTTCAAAATGTCATTGAGCATTTTGTCTTTCATCTCCTGATTTAGTGATTGTTAATTTCTGTCCTGCTTTTATCCTACTGTTATCGTCTCGTTTAAAGTTAAAAACTCTACGCTATTTTATAGCTTTTCAGTACGCACATTTTTTGTGAACATTTTGTTTTGTTCTTAGGTGAATCATTTTGGGGGGGTTTCTGGAGTCTCTGTAGTCTTTCCTTGTAACTCTTTGTAAGTCGCTGCTACACAGACAGCTCTTTCTTTAGCTTAGCCAAATCTCTAACAGTTTTGGATCTGTCTTGTCTCCCCCTTTCTTTCGTCCTCTCTTTTTCCTTTGCTGTGCCTCAAGGACAACTGGCCAAAGCCCAGGATTTGGAGTAGGCGGAGGAGTATCTCTTAACAAGTTTGATTCAGCATGCATTTTCTGCCTTTGAACTATTTTAGGTGTCTTCATTCCCTTCTGTTTGGACGCTTTTCTCTTTGACTTAACTCATCTATACCCTTAACTTCACATGTTTCTTTTCTTATTCTGTATCGATCTCTCTCCTTCTGGAGCTATTGATTATATAAATTGATGTCTGATTTCAGTTTGTCTCGATACTTTTTGGCCCACTTTAAGAGGCATACTCTTCTCTTGATTTCCTTTTTGTAAACTCATAAATTGTGTTCGTATTGTAAAACGCGATCACAGACATCTTTATTCCAGTCAGCTCTTTCATCTGAACTTATTTGTTCTTCATTGTAGCTTAGAATACGCAACCATCTTTCTTCATAACAAAGATAGGCTTTTTCAAATTGTTCAAACTCGCGTCTCAGAAAGGCATCTGATTGCATCTGCATTTATAATGAGGTTGGAATACACAGCCTATTAACAAAATGTAGAAGTTTAGGAAACGGTACTCTCTCTCTCTCTCTCTCTCTCTCTAAACGGTTCTCTCTCTCTCTCTCTCTCTCTCTCTCTCTCTCTATTGCACACACTTTAAGCAAATGCGCTCCCCAATTCACACACACTCACACACACACAGAGTTTGTCTGTGCATGCTAACCCGGCCTAGGTATATGTTGCCTTATGTATATCAGCACTATACATGCCAGGGTCACTTCCGTAACGATTCGGTCACAACATAATGTTTTGTTATGGTGGTGAACCGAAGCGGTGTGGACGATTAATGGTTTTCTTGTCATTACTCTTCTAAAAGGAGGCCAAAACATAGATTAGGTATATATCGCTATGCATTTTGCATCATTGATTATCACATGTGTAAAGCTGAAATGAAGCATTTGGTAATTAATCTGAAGAAAGTGTGTTCGGTATGGACACATAATAAAAATAGTCATTTTTAGTTAACCTGTCAGGTTCTGTTCTCCGCAATGTTTAGAACTCATCCAAAGTGGCACTTTTTATGTCATGCCACTTTAATATGACGTCAAAAATATCACATGCTGTACATCGATCGATACCAATAACGATATATAATGAATTTTATTAGCTCGCCGGGACTATGTCCCTGGAGAGTTTATGTTGTCACCCTGGCGTCGGCGTCCGCGTTAGCACAATGTTTAAGTTTTCAAATGTGTGCATAGTTTTTTTAACTGTTTAAGCCACTGCTTTCATATTTGGCCTACACCTACTTTAGGGTAAGACCTTTCAATAGCATACACCCCCATCCCCAAAATAGACTTTTGATGTAGGTCAGGGTCAGTTCTTACTTTGTCTTTTACAACCATGTTTTAAGTTTTGTGTTTAAGTTTTGAAAAGTGTACATAACTGCTGAAGATAGAGCTGTAATATTTGGCCCACACCAGCCTTAGGGTTAGACCTTTCAATAACACACACATCTTCCTCAGTTTTACCTTCTGCCCAGGTCAAGGTCAGGTCATACTTTGTCATTTGAACCCATGTTCGAGTTCTGCATTTAAGTTTTGAAAAGTGTTTGTAACTGCTGAAATATTCAAGATACCGCTTTAATATTTGGCCCACACCAACATTAGGGTAATACCTTTCAATAGCACAGACCTTTTCTTCAGTTTGACCTTCTGTCAAGTCATAGTTATACTTTGTCATTTAAACCCATGTTTGAGTTTTGCGTTTAAGTTTTGAAAAGTGTTTGTAACTGCTAAAGTATTCAAGATGCTGCTTTAATGTTTGGCCCACACCTACCCTAAGCTTTAATGTTTGGCCCACACCTACCTTAGGGTAAGACCTTTCAATAGTACACACCCCTTCCTCAGTTTGACCTTCTGCCTAGGTCGAGGTCAGGTCATACTTCGTCATTTATACCTGTATTTAAGTTTTGAGAAGTGTACATGGCTGCTGAAGTATGTAAGATATAGCTTTCATATTTCGTCCACACCAGCCTAAGGGAAGATGTTTCAGTGGCATATACCCCATCCCTCAGTTTGACATTCTTCCGAATCAAAGTCAGGTCATACTCTGTCATTTACTGCTATGTTTAAGTTCTGCATTTAATCTTTAATATTTAAAGATTGTTTTCTTATCCAATCAGCCCTTTCCGGCGAGCTGCGTTGTCTTCTGACAACTCTTGTATATTCATGACGGAGGAGACAAAGTATGATGGGACAAAAGTAAAAGGGTCGTTTTCAATGTTTTTCACGCTCTTAGATGATATATTGCTGTGTTGGCTTCAGCAGGTGCACTAACACGAGATAAATGTTTGACGTCTTACAGCAATGTCAGGCGTCTTACAGCAATGTCGACACGCCAAAATTAATTTTTCTCTGAGCAGACTCTGAAATCTAGATAATAAAATGCCTACTTTGAGTCGACATTCAACTGAAATTGACGCAAAATATTGATAACTATATAATAAAACTATTTTTGCACTGGTATTGGCGAACATTGCCCCGCATTGAAATATCAAAAGGTCGCTCGCAAGCTCCTTTCATATCCCAACTCGGGATAATATTCACCTAAATCAGGTCAGTAATCCAATAATACATGTATTTGTTCATGAACACGAGTCTGTAGAATTTTAAGTTTCAAACCTTTTTAGCATAGCTAAAAATACTATTACGGATATTTCCCGTAGTGTTGGTGGTGTGTGTGTGGGGGGGGGGGGGGGGGTGCGGGAAGGGGGGCAGGGGAGGCGCTCGCTTGTCAGCTTGGTACCGATGCTTGAACAACGCATTGCATAATAACCCGAATTAGTATGCTCGAAATATTAAAAATTGATACCCTTTTCCCTGTCTTCTCTTAGAAAAAGTAACCGTTATACTGTGTTCTTTTAAAACGGTAACCGTTTTCACTGTGTACCCTTAAAACAGTAACCCTTTTCAGTGTAATAAAAAAGTACCATTTTCCACAACTGTCATTGAAAACAGCCTCTGATGAAACGCTTGATTTGTACAAATTTAATTGTCAGGACAAGTATGCCGGCTCCGTAGCGCAGTCGCTAGCTCGTCTTACTGAAAAACCAGGGATCGCAGATAATTCGTGGAGGGAGTGGGGTGGGGGTGGTGGGGGGCTGCTAATAGGAGGAGCGTATCAGTAGTCAATAAAAGTTTAGTCATTTAATCAGTAGTCGGTACTACTTTGCTTAATCGGTGAAATTTTCGCTCAAAACATCATAATTCAATTTATTTCTTGTAGCATGCCTATTATTATACAATAAATACGAATAAAATCATTTATGCAAAATACAACGTGTTACGTAACATTTTGTTCTGACAAGCTTTATATACATATTTGTCATGCAACCGCAATAACCTCTATGTAACTTCATCGACACGTCCAGTAACATGCACAGCCCTCCAAACATTGTGCAGCTCTCCAAACATTGTGCATAGCAGCTCATTTTCACGAGCTGTTACTGTAACAGTGCACTCGTATACATTGTTTTTGCTTGTTGTTTTGATATTACCAGTATATACGTTACTTATAATAAGTTACTCGACTAATATTTATGTGCTACAAGAAGATCAAAATGTTACACGATAACAGTAATATCGCTTGTTCAATCTATTTTGATATTTTTTCTTGTTACTTGTTGCTTAATACAGGTGGCATTGAAGGCAGATTTGGCTGCTGTAACTACTTGATAATATTTTATTATATTATATATTCCCCGTGCAGAATACATGCATTCATAGAATATTTTGGACTGCCCGCATAGTTTGCCTTTAACCATGCATTGAGCAGACGACAAACAGTTTGTACAATCTGTCAAGGCGGGCGTATTGAAACTTATGCAAAATGAAATTAGCTGAAAACCATATCAGATTACCGCTTTCTTAAGACAAAACAAGAGACAGAAACCTTCTTGAAAAGTCGGTGGTCGTTCTCCTGAAACCATTCACCAGGGAAATATTTTACTAAATTCAATATTCAAATATATATCTCAAATATTAAGTTTAAAGATTATAAAAATGTCGACTTTAAGTGACAGAAGTCATTTCAAAAAGGTATGGATAGATGACCGGGAGGTCTGTAGTACGGAAACAGCAAAGGGATTTAGATGTACTCGTAATTCTCTGTCATTATGATGTCTTTTTTTTTTTTTTTTTACCTCACTAGGAGCTATTTAACCTACATCATCCTCTGAGCTGATTCAACAGACGATGAATTGAGGAGACAACTTGCATGAAAAGTCAACGCCAATTTACTAGGTGAAATAAGAATATTTCAAATTGTCGGCTGCTGAATGTTTTACCCAGCACGCTTAGCCGCAAAGCTAATATCAGCAGCAAATACTAAACAAGCCGTGTGCTAGCTCTTTACGATGGTAAATTAAAATGTTGGTTTGGGATTCTCATGTTTTGTCCGGACTGCGCTCCCTTGGTTTAGACATGCGCAGTTCAAATATACAGTTTTCATTGTTTGCTACCTATTCAGCAGTCTAACCCTTAAAGCGCCAAGCAAGATTTGTAGCAGACGACATTCTAATTTTTATTTATTTATTTTTTTTTTATTTTATTTTTTTTTTTTTTTCAGAGAAAACAAGTCTTGACATTTCATGTAAATCGTCTGCTTTTTCAGAGAAAACAAGTCTTGAAATGTCAAGACTTGTTTTCTCTGAAAACAAAAATGTCGTCTGCTGCAATTGTGATTGGCGCTTTAAGGATTAAGACATATCCACATGTACTTAAGCGGGCGTTCATTTTAGGACAAACGTTGAAAAGAGTTTGGGTTTCCAAACACATAGGATAAATGCCTTAACGCTCAGCATGTTTTGTAAAAACAAAATGCAGCAGGCGACACTTTTAAATACACGTTTCTTATTTTCGCTAGAAAATAGGATTTGACATTTCATATAAAATTTTCATGAAACGTCAAAGCCTATTTTCTGAGAAAAAAAAGAGAGAAATATATCGTTTTGTCGTCTGCTGAATTTACCCGTAGAGCGGTAAAGGTTAAATAAGACTGCGCAGTTTCTATTGTTTGTCCCAAACCCTAAACGTGAAATTAATTACATCCGTAATGTGGTAGCTTCTGATATGAAAGCAAAACAGAAAACATTTCATTAAATTTCATGTTTACCAGAATACGAAAGAGACGCAACATTTCTGTGAATTCTTGACAATTTAATGATTAAGGGAGTGCTTTTAATTTGTTTGCGTTTAATTTTCATTTCCTATTTTTCACAAATCACTTATAGACGGTGTTGTAAATTCAATCAAGCAATATTCCTGGAAATTTTCAAAATAAATAAAAAAAGCCTAATTGAGCTGTAGTGTGCTGCAACGCTAGAATATTGTCATTATGTGCAACAATAAGGGCACTGAACAGCTTAACATCTGCGCAGTCTGTTCATTGTGTTCGCTGTGTCTAAAAGCTATACAAGAGATCGGCAAACAGAGAAGAATCTGATTAGATTACGCGGAAGCGCAGCCTGATCTCGGGCTTTGCAGTAAGCCTATGTCCGAAGATTTATTTTCAGATGGCGTGACGTAATTATTTATTGAGAAACAACTGTCAGTTGTTATTTTGATGTTGTTTTGCGAGTTGGCGCTTAGCAGTCTGATTAATAATTTCAGCAGACGACATTTTGAAATATTCTTCTTTTTCACAGAAAATAGCCTTTGGCATTTATATATACAGATATATATATTTCGTTTTGGTAGCGCTGGATCCAGAAAGGATGCTGAAATTAACAGTGCAAATGTTTTGTTTACTTGAGGCCTTTCGGCTTTCGTCTTTTTCAGAAGTTTTCTGTTTTAAGAAAGAAAATAAAAATGTAAACTTTACAAATAAAAGTTACACGAGTTGAAACAGTTGGAAAACAGATTATGCCCCTTTTCGGGCCCATGTTATCTAGCTCGCTGCGACTTAATAACTGACATTACGCGTAAACACAACGTGCAAAAAGTAAAATGCTTATCTTTCCTGTCAACACCACTGTGCCAATATACGCAATGTATACAATGCACATAAGCCTTACACCGAAAGGAATATACGCCGAACTGAGTGTTTCTAACCAATACTTACGGCCAATGGGCCCAACTTAACGCTGTGATTCCGGAAAATCACATAAACAAAACGTTCCACATAAGCCGTCGCATGCCCCGACTAACGAACGATGATTCCCTCTACTGGTCGCACTTGTTGATACCATATGGCCGTAGAGTGTTCAGACATCGGATCCAATAGCTCTCTCGAGCTTTCCTGGTTCGATCCGTCCACCGGGTTATGATCTAAGCCACATATATATGTCCTGCCCACAATATTGAATAAAACGCGGATAACCATTAAAGGAGCCTCCAGGGATCGCGCTAGGGTATACATTATAACTAAAGATGATTTTTCAAGAAAATTACAGTGTGTTCTTTCAAATATCTGTTTTGTTAATTATCCCTAACACAGCCTTTAATGCACAAATCTGTCTTAATATGATTGATACTCAAATCTTCCTTCCAAACTGCACTTCGATAATTGGGCATGCATAATTTGGTGAAGGGTGATAAATAAGGGAATTCTCGGAGCATTTGACCATTACCTTGTTTCCTGAGTGTAACAACAAATTAAATACTTCCAATCTTTATTATTATTCGAAAAAAATTATAAATATTTTTGTCACTCGGTACATTGCCTTTCATCACCATTTCTGTGAATAATTTGAAGATTTAAAATAACCGCAAATTCATTTTGAGGTCACAAACGGCTGGGGACAAACCCTATCATTATAACCATTACGAAAACACGCCTATTCAACTATATTGAAAATTTTACTACCAAAAAAGGAAAATTTTCAGATAAAAAAAAAAAATCTGATATTTTTCATATTCCTGCTCACATTATAGATTGTGGGTACTCGTTAGAACCGCCTCGCCGAGGCGGTTCCAACGAGTACCCACAATCTATGTTTGAGCAGAAATAAGAAAAATAATGTATACCACTGTAAACCCCAGTTTTACTGCATAAAAATGGGGTTTATGGGGGTCAAATTTATATAGGCATGTTCTTGTGATTGAGGGCTGACTGTACTTTCGTACAAATAGTTAGCAGTGTACGTGTTTGATGCTGAATGATGCAATTTTTATTACCGTCGGTTTCGTCATTTGGTGTTTGCAGTTTGACTACGGTCTCCCTGACATATATGCCTATGTACCTGTATCCTACCTAACTGTCCTTTCGACATCCTTAGGAAATAAAGACTTTGCTTGGCAATTGATTATTTATGAATCGTTTGTTATAATTGACAATATATTATCCGAAACTGTTTGTTTTTTTCTGTACTTTGTTGTCAAACATTTATCCTAAAATTGTATTTACGACCAAAATTGTTCTGACCCAAGCAATTTCTATAGTAAAATTATTTTTGAGAACATTCAGTTAGATAATAATTTTTTCGCTTTTTTCTCATTGATTTTTACTGATTGAAGTGGTGTAAAAATAGTGTTAAATGTCAGTAATTTGTAACCATGGGAACTGGTTGGAAACATGCATCTAAATACCTTACCCTACCAATGTTTGTGTTTTAATCGGAGAAACCTTAGGCGCTTCCAGTGAGTATCGACGATTTCAATTTGTGGAGAAATGAGGAAATACCGCATTCAGCCTAATTACCGCACTGTGCGCTTAGACTTTTCAAAATTACTGGAAAAACTTGTAGTAAAATATGTATCCATGTACTTAAAGCACGCTTTAAAAACTTATCTAATGATGCTTTTGCGATGTTTTTTGTGTGTTGTTTTTCTTTTCTGAGTTTCAAAACTCAATGAAAACATATGTTGTGGGTACTCATTTGAATCGCATCGACAAGTCGATGCAATTCAAATGGGTACCCACAACATATGCCTTTAGACAAAAAGTACACTGGTTGTAATCTGAAGACTATGAAATTTCTTGACTGTGCGCTTATAGGGGTATGTGCGGTAATTAAGTGGAATACGGTAGGTCAATATTTTGGTAAAAAATTTATCTTATTTAGAGATATAAGCAAAGCAATAAACACTTTACATTGACATAAAAACGTAATGATCACGTTTCAGTGCTGATGCAAATATGCGTGATGGTAGTACAAAATTTATAGAAATACATTTTTTTTACAATTATACTAAAATATGCTGATAGAAAGAAAACTACATGTTTTAGTTTTCCTGCGAACTCTTAAGATTTTGTAGGGTTCCACACAACGTCTGGAATTCATGGTTATTTAGTATCCCTGGAGGGCTTCTTTAACGGTTATCCGGGTTTTATTCAATATTGAGGGCAACGGCTTGAAAGAAAATTAAGCAGGGAATTTTGCTGAATCAGCAAGTCCGATTCAATATGCAGTTAAGGCTTCCACTAAAACACGGAAATTCTAGGTTTTCATTTGAAGACATCGATTTAAATGAAGACAGAACTAACTTGTCGATGTCTGCGTGAATGTTTTAGACAATATCTATGCATGTCTATGTTGGATACATTTTTATTTATAGATCAACCTCTAGTTAAAAATTATGGTAATATGTTCACAGACTAAATCGTGTTGAGTTATTTTTATCTGCTTGAAAGAAACTATTTAGGTTAACGATGCTCATTTTACAATGTCTGGAAGATATGGCAGGCAGCTTTTAAACTACATCAAAATCTTTAACGCTTTCAGTCACAAGGACCAAAAAAGATACTTATGCAAACAGTGTAGATACAGTAGAGACGGCCAGTATGAGCAGTCTCATCAGGATTTACAGTGTTTGCCATTCTGGTCTTTTTATTAACCCTAAAAATGCCAAGAAAACATGCGTCTAAAAATGTTGTGTTTATGTTGTCTGCTGAATATTCTTGCAATTTTTTCAAACCTATTTTTACATACAGGGAGCATCTTATCTGGGTCAACACCGTTTGCAAAAATGACTTTTATAATCACAAGCAGATGACAAAGCAGACGACATTTGTTGTGATTGGCAGTTTAAGGGTTAACTGACATCCCTATTTGCATTAGTGAATGTGCTAAAATTCAAAGAATCCACTTCATAAACTCAGGGTATGAAAGGGTTAAGAGAACATAGACCTGTAGCTGCGGAATCCTGGCTTTAAAACCTGGCCGTGAGAATTCGGCACACTCTGATAATCTGTTCTTTCTCGACTTTATCCAGTCCAAACCATGCATGCCATGGTCAAATGAAATAAACTGTTTCGTAGAATGAGGTGTTTAGCCGTTTCATATGAATGGTGGTACGCTTAAGGCTAACATTAGAAGTACCTGTACGTATTGGCTGAAATTCCAAATGTTGAAAAGGTACCGAAAGGCAACCGACATTGCTAGTATAAAATACTCGTATGAACCAAGAGCCTTCAACAGGGTAGCAGAGACAAAAGTATATAGTCTGTGTAACATGGCTGTGTGAACATCTTGCTTATGTTGCTAGGCTCAAGTATATATACATAGATCTAACGTCGAATTACAGCATCGGGTTTGGAAAACAATCCTTAACATGACCCTATATGAAATTATGCTTATCAATCAATGATTTGTGGTGGTGATTCAGATTAAGAACGGTAAAAAAAGTCTTATTCGGAATTGCAAATGCAAGAAGTTGCTAGGGTGTAGGCATTATGGTCTATCTACACCGGCAAATATCTGTTTAGTCGCTGAAAACAATGTTGCGGTAATCAAATGGAGTTACGGACTTTCAAGAATTTGCGAGTGACTGAATGTTTTCAATCGCCTCAATCTGGTTGATTACATATTATACACATCTGGTAATCTCGTAAGGGGTAGCCGCTGGTTATGCACTCAAAATCTTTACGCGGACTTCCGGCCATGACTTACGAGACACCCAAATGTCAACAAACGAATAAGTTCTCCTGATTTATTGGGGGTTTTTTTTAGTAAATTTCATAGACATATTTTGAAAAATCGGACAAAGCTATTCCCAAAAGCTTTCATTTCTGCGTCGGAAAAGATAAGTGTGGGCTTGAGAAAACATGCAGCTAATTTTTATTTCAATTTCACCCGGTAATGGGTGAGAAACATAGTAGAAAGCATTAGGGTGACTTATAGATCAAAAATAGCATATATTGTTCCGATCGGAAATCCGAGATTTCCGCCACAGTTGTCATCTTTGAAATCTAGGTTGAACTCCTGAACAAAAAGGCCCACTGACTCGAAACTTGATAGGCAGTATCGGGGTGGCTTGTTTTAAGTCTTGCCTTGTGTTATTGTGTTCTTATATTTTTCAGTCCTTTTAGCATTGCGATTACCTCGCTTGGGGAACAGAGAACTAATCTTGGTGCGTTTAGTGCGTTTGTTTGATTTGCACTTGTTTTGTTTTGTCTGTTTCCTCTTCCTCTTTGTGTCTGGGATGGACTGCGGCTTGTGATTGTGGCACTCCCTGGACTTTTCTAAAAAATAGCTAAACTCTTTCTTTTCGGAAATCCAAGATGATCGCCCTAGCAGCCATGTTGAAAATCAGTTTTGAACTTTTTCTCCTGAACTAAAAGGCCAGTTGACTCGAAACTTCATTGGAAGTATTGAGGTGACTTGTTGATCAAAAGTAGCTAAAATCGTTTTGATTGGAAATCCAAGGTGGCCACCATCTTGAAGATCTGTATTGAACTTCTCTTGAACCGAAAGAGCAATTGACTCGAAACTTGTCTGGTAATCAGGTGAGCGATACATGGCTATCTTGACCGTCTTCTCTCTCTCTCTCTCTCTCTCTCTCTCTCTCTCTCTCTCTCTCTCTCTCTCTCTTTTCAATACTTGTTAGTTTTCTGTCTATAGCCTGGAAGATGTGGGGGTGGTCGGGTGGTGCGAAGGTGCTGTGTATCTTACATCACTGGGGCGTCCAACTGATATTGGCTTACAGTTTGGCAAGGCCTGCTATCCTTGTAGTGGGTAAGGGTAGAGGGGGAATGTTTTCATTTCTTCATTTTCTTCACTTTCTTTCCTGTTCCTCTTTCTTCCCTGTCCCTCTTTCTTCCCTGTCCCTCTCTTTCATCTCCTCTACTCTCTCTTCTATCTCTTTTCTCCCTTTCTCTGGGAGACGACACAAAATGACCCTCAAGGGTTGACGTGTCGTTAAACCCCAACACAATCAAAACCTGGAAGATGTGAGAACGTGACAAGGTTTATTGAAGACTGGATTCATGTATTAGGTACCAGGTCTGACCTATCTGAAAAATATAATGATACAGTTGTTATTTGTGTTTTTTTAGTCGTTAAGCTTATAATGAGACACGACACAACATTACGTAAGTCGGGGTGGTTAGGTGAGGCAAAGGTGTGTATCTTGCGTCACCGAGGCGTCCAGCTGGGCAAGGCCTGGTATCCTTGGTTTAAACATATTTTATTTGAACACTTTCATTAGTACATAAAACACATCACACACTTTATAGGATTGGAACGAAAGCAATCTGCTTGTTTGGCTCCTCTCCTGGTATCCTTGAAGCAGGTATTGGTAGAGGGGAGTTGTTTTTATTTCTTCTGTTTCTTCACTTTCATTAATTTACCTATTTCGCCCTTGTTTATTGGCTGGTTATTTTGTGTTGAAAGCTTTGGTACTTTTGAATATTGTTCCGAAGCCTGTCAATACATGTCGGGAACCAGCTTTCATTGATTTTTGAAATTTCAAATAACCTACTTAGAGTATGCATAAATAGAAAGAAAGGCAAAGATCAGGACCCGATACAATTTCCTAACACCTACTGTCCAAGACACCAAAGGGAAAGAAGGACGCACTTAAAGCAACGGTACCACAATCAAAACACTGCAAGCAGAATGCCAAAAGGACAGTTTCTTTCCCAAAAATTGGTCAATCGGCTATCCAAAATAAAAATTTCACCAGGAAATACATGCAAAGAAATACAATGACAGAAATAGTAAACCACAGCAGAAGCACCGCCTTGGAACGGTCAGTAAAAAAAAATTACCCGGGGGCTGAAATCAATTTTACGTGGCCACATTCCTCGCCCTTAATTCTGCCGTGGTATACACAAGATAAAAACCGGCAGTTACACTTATATGACATTTTTACGGCAATTATCGACAGAAATGAGAATTGTTCAGTCATTTGTTTTTTATTTCGATTCAAGTCACCCAACAATGAGGTTTATTCGTTTTTCGATGACATTCGAGACAATTTTCGAAGTCCATGCAAAGTCTGAAATTTGAGATACGATTTTTTTATATTATTAATTTTACATTCTGAAAATATTTAAAAAATCGACAATTTTACCATTTTCAGCAAAGGTTTATGTATGAGTAAGCATCTGAGGGCAGCTTTTGTAAACCATTCCTGTACGAAAGGTAAGTTTATTCAAGCAAACAAATGCTTGAAACACTGCTATATATATATATATATATATATATATATATATACGATTTGTGTTTCTAAATATATGGTTCCATTTGTTACCGTATTTCCTACTCATGACAAGGCACTATTGGGGACAACATACATTTATTTGGATACATGAGCCTGACTGTGCGTCAAATGATTGGGCCCATCGAGCGAAAAAGCCCCATCAAATACGCACAAAATGTGCAGATTCTGATCATCCTGCGCATGCGCAATTTATCATCCGGACATTTGCCGCGTCGAGCGAAAAAAGTCCATCGAACATTTTGCGCCAGATTTTGATCACCCTGCGCATGCGCAAAGTATCAGCCGGACATTTTCTCTCCTTTCACATAGTCTGAAGTATCCAATGATTCTGTTAGCGGTCAGTGAAGACCCTGAACAGATATGCAGGCTAGTCTGGGCCTTTGCTGTCCGCATATGCGCGAAGACACGTTTTCCGTGGCGCAGCCCATATCATGGTCTGGCTGTCGGTTTAGTAATCTGTTAGTGGTTTAGCCAATAATTGGATTAACTGCATGAAATCACGGAGGTGTGTCTGATATATGGTTCCTCGTGAACCATTATTTACTCTAATTACCGTACAGCCATGCCTGAGCAAACGGTGTAGACCCAGATCATATGCAGCACCATTTTGAAATATTTTTCATATTTTTCCCAGAAAACAGGATTTGACATTGAAACAATTTGCATAAAGTGTCATATTCTCTTTTCTAAAAAGTGCTGACGTCATACGACGTCCATATTTTTTCAATCTTGTTGCAGTTCTTTTAATTCATATCCGAAATTTTAAAAGCTAATTTAAACTGTAAACAGGCGTGGCGCCGATTAACTTTAATTATCATGCTTTAAATGTTCCTTCTTACACGTGCGTCGTTTGTTGTTTTGTAATTCTGCTCGCGCATTTGACAAAGTCTGTTCACCTTTGACATGAATAGACGATTTTTAGGAGTGTCTGTTTTACGATGAATACTTTAGAGAAACTAGGATATTGTATTGTTACGAGCCGAGGATCTAGGGTCTTGATTTGTCAAGTCTGGATTACTATGACTGATAACTTTAGAATTGACTTTCTTACTGCTGACTGATAGGCTTTTACTGAAGGCAAGCAGAATGACTGATAACGGGTGACTAATTTCTGTCTGAATAGTGAAAGACAACTGACTTACGACTGCTGATTGACAGAATGACATATGACTGACTGATGGCTTATGACTGCTGACTTATGACTGCTGACTGACTGATGACTGAGATAAGTCTCAGATCAAATATACAATAACAAAGGAACAAGTGATGACAATTTTGTTCCTCCATATAGTTTACATGTAAGTAGGGCTTTGGTAAAAAAAAATTAAAAATAGGGTATCAAGGGAACTGATGGCTGGAAAATATTGCTGAAATCCTAGCTCGATTTCAAGATTTTATTAGTGTGACAGTAACTGAAATAGGTATAATTCATTCAAAAACAGTTATAATTCATTCAAAAACAACTAACTGAAATAGTGTGACAGTAACTGAAGTCGGTAGAATTCATTCAACAACAATTTTTTAGTACTAAACAAAATGATGCAAGGAAAGTCTTGGAATTAAAGGAAGAGGCGCCCAGTTAAACAGCTACACAATGGCACTAACCAGGTTGCAAAACAAAAGAATAGCTGTATACAGGCTAATTAGAAAAATACTGTCAGGTGCCTGTTTAAAAAAATTAACATAATGAGGTCATCAGGGACCATGCCAGAGCTTCTAAAAGGGGAAAACTTATGATTCGCAGAGAAGTACACGACACATTTTAGCTTGTCCCTAATATAGAAGCATGCTCACCTCCTCCCCCGATATATACATGTAACAGTCAAGTAGTTCATATCACTTTCTGGCCAGATCCCTGAGGTGTCCAGTTTTACATTTACTCTCACTTCTTGTGTCAAAGCTCCGACTAACACACACACGTAATATGAACAAATGTCGAACGTCACTGCCCCCGTCTCAACAGTGAGTTAAGAAACCAGGTACATCAGCAATGACGGAATGATAGCTTGCAGAAAAAATGATATAACAGTACGTGGTGCAAACGCATAAAGCCGTATGTAAATAGACCAAATTTCTTTATATAGCACATTACAGACCTGCTAAATCTCTCAGACTTCTCCAGGTATAAGTAAATTGCAATGAATTCACAAAATAAATATATAAATAACTTCATTGGGCCAATTTTGGTACATTTGAAAATCGAGCTGCTCATGTATACGCTAGAGGGCGTAAGCAGTGTTGCAAACTTCATTACTGCTTATGAAGAATCTCAGTAAAACCGAGACTCCCATTGTCTAATCCGTTGTGTGTTCTTTGTTTCCAAAGGCAATCTCTTTGATGTTTATTCATAAAAAATAGATTTTAAGAAATAATATAGGACGCTACCAGCCATGAGGATTCTGCACTTTTAACAGTCACACAGAAAAATATGAACTGATGGGAACAGCCACTCACTACAAGAGCAAAATGGGTCTTCCCATCCAGAACGTGACAAAATTCATTTCTGTCATCTTGTGAGACAAAATCCTCGTGAGATGGACCCTATCCTTAGGAACCATTCAGGAATGCCAATTAAAAGTACATGTACCCCTATTCACCACAGTTGTACAAACCTTCACAGCTTGCGGAGTGATTGTATCATGTAAAGCACACAAACTGAGAGGGCAGATAAGTTGCAAACGGGCCTACAGTATTTGGGCATGCACAAACAAATATGTAATATCCACGTATTCAGGAAATCCCATCAGGAAAATGTCTTTTTGCCTGTTGTCCTTTCCTTCTCGAAAGAAAACAAATACAAACATACCATCTTAATGTTCGTCTATTCCGTGCCTGCCCAAAGACCATACAGTCCCACTCCTGGATTGCCCCACAAGTACACAGTCCCCACCCTTCTCAACAGAGGAAAATGTGTGCACCCGTGGTATACGCAAGGTCACATCAGCTTAAATTAACTGACTATTACGAAAACACGCTTATTCAAATATATTGAAAATTTCACCACCAAAAACTGAAAGTTTTGAGGGAAATATTTATGGTCCTGTTGCCATGACTCTAATGTGCTTTTAATTAATATACCATAAAAGTGGTCAGATAGTTGCTTTTTGACCAAAACGTGCAGTCATTTACAGGATAGCACTGAATGAGTGAGGAGTGAGAAAGTGAAGGATTTGATAGTGATTCTCTTTCTTGTTTTATTGTGGAATACATGAAATTTTGTGTTTCGTTGTATCGGTGTGAATTAATACGGGTTTGTGTTTTCATTGGAACACCATTTTCCATATAGATTTTTAAATTTAATTTAAAAGGTTATTCAAAATGGTAAGCTTATTTTCGTTGCAATTAAAAACCCAAAACTTTCTTAAAGACTATAATTTCATCTTAAATTTTACTCTGGATCATTATAGAACCACGCATAGAAATTTAGAAACAAATCACCAGTTTAATTTTGAATGGACTAAAGATGCATCGAGACTTGCTAAGATTCTTCACTGAAACCAGCTATCTAAATGCGTTGAATTAAAAAGCAAGTCAAACGTGCATGCTACTCATATCTGAAATTGTTGTTGTCAAATTTCTTCCACCACCGACTCCTTTAAAAGAAATGTTGGAACCTCTAAATAAGGGATCTTCTAGTGAAGGTTAAGAGGCCCTGGGGAGGGAGGCTGGGGCTCTGAGGAGATATATCCTATGCAGTATCAAATGCTCAAATATCTGTCCAAGGTACAAATATCTGAGCTGAAACCTTGCATAGGGTATGTTTGCAGGTGTCATATATGCTAGAGTAGTCCGCATTTTAGACCATTAACATCCCTGATGGCCTGCGCATGCATATGTTTAGCTTTAGCTTTAGTAAAGTTTCTTTTCCCATAGTATAGCCAAATGTTTGCCGCAACTTTGCAATAGGTCTGCGGCAACCTTATAACAGACTTAGTTTGCATGTTAAAAACACACTGCAACAACCTTGCGGCAATGTTGCTGCATTTTTGTGACAACTTGATCATAGCTCTGCAGCAGACCTTGCCACAGGCCCATTTTGTTTTATAAGAGCAAGCCGGGCTGTCCTGGATGAGCAATAAATCGGTCTTTAGATCTTCATCTGCACCTGTATCTGTACAGAAAAAAAAAAACTAAATTGATAGTCAGAAATCTCAGCGAAGTTCCAGCAGTAAGGTTTATTATATGAAGCATCTAGAGAGCTCTGATGTAGATAAATGAATCTAGTTTATATTATCATATACCTATGACCGTCACTTTTTATGTATCCCCAGAAATGCGTGGAATATCCTGTAACAGTTATGATTTCACATACATTTATTTCACCTATGATCAGACAGAGACAGTTGAAATATGTGACACCTGTTCAATGACGGAAAAACAAAAACTTCTCTGTAAGGTCAGGGAACAGAGACCCCATACATTATTCATCCCGGTCAAAGCATGCGTTTAATTAATATCCTTATTATTGATTTTTATTTGAAAGGACAACGACAATTTAAATACGTGGTTTCTATCTCCCAGACTAAATAATTGCTGATAATGTTAATCAGAGAAAGAGGAACAGAAACCACACACGTACAGTATCCCGGTCCGATCGATCATTTCTATTTCATTGCACTTTTTATTCACTTTCACAATTCGTAAAGTTTTACTAAATTTGTTATACTGGCCTATCCCATTATCAGTTTGTTCATGTAACAAAGTTGTAGAGTATCCATATTGGAAACAAAAACCTGTGTAATTCGGTCATATATGATGTTACATATATGGCTTTGGTGTTGAGAATCGTTCAAGATTTTCTGTATATTTTTATTAGAAATTACTTCAGTTCACTATTTGGACCTACATGTAATATTTATTAGATTGTGTTTATACAATTAATATTTTCTTCTACGATCTTGGTTATCAGGATAAATTCTACTCAGGACAGGTTTTTACCGTGGTGCTGTGCTTTTTGCCTGTTCTTTGTGTGAAGTTTCAATCTTTTTGTTTTCTTTTCTTGAATGCATGCTCTTCTGTTTTCTTCTCTCTTTTTCCTTCTGTTCTCTTTTTTTCATTTCATCACGGCGTCTCTCGAAATGTGCCTCATTCCGCAGGGTGCTCACGAGATTTTCTACTGAGTCTCGCATCTCGATCAGAGCATCAATCTGGTCTCTTATCGACTTTTCCATGCAGCGGATGGTCCTTGTGTTTCGCTCTAAATGTTACATGAGTTTACCATTGAATTCGATGATGGTCCTTGATAGCAGTCCGAGTGAGCTACTGAAGCTTGGTGAAAATAGCTACTCTCTCACAGTAAGGCGCTGCCTCGGGGCGAAACTTCATCACCCTTAAGACACCGTTGAACGATGTTCTCCTCTTTTGGGGTCCTGAAGACGCTGGGTTCCCTGATCTTTGGCTGGTTATAGTATCAGGCTAATTGCTGAATTAATGCGTTATCGGTGGAAATAGACAAATCCAAAGGCTCATCCTGGTTGTAAGTGCTGCTCTTAACGAAGACTTGTCTTGATGGAGTTACCTTCTCAATTCTTCCGATGATCCCGTCGAATAATGCAAAAATATTTATAGATAGTGAAAGTAGAAAGTGAAAGTTTCTGGCGAGAAAGTAATGATGAGTGATAGTTCCTGCTGTTGTTGTGGAGATGCTTTTGAAGCCAAAATTTGTGGTCACAAACGGACATTATAACACAGTTCATTCAAAGGTGGTGCAGGTGTGTTATCTCAACTCGGTAACATTTACACCAGCCCGAACTGACCGTTATATGTGACTCGTGTACCAGAACTGTAAGATGGACAGATATTAGGAAAAAACAACTAGAAGAAACAGAAGAGAAATTTCGGAAAGTCAGAAATCCTGACAGCTACGTCGTATAGGCTCCCAGTCAGCATTCTACGTAAATCTATATCGGGCCGTCATCGGCCCGTCAGGGTAGCTGACGGGCCGATGATGGCCCGATATAGATTTACGTAGAATGCTGACTGGGAGCCTATATGACGTCTGCGACAGTGCCATGATCGACATCTAATTCTCGGGGGATACGCGATTGTTTGCCATTCTTGGTACGCTAGAATAGATTTTCAGGATCTACTTTCTTGTTTTAACTATGTCTGTCTGTCTATGCGTCTCTCTCTCTCTATGTGTGTGTGTGTGTGTTTGTGGACGGAGGGGTGGGGGGGGGGGGGAGGCGGTTAGAGACTTTTATTAATGTTGGCTTTAACTTTGGGGAATGCGGGGGTAGCTATCACGAGAATTGCTTTATTGCAGTGCGAGAAAACACCAGCTGTCATGTTTTCTTTATCTTAAAACCTTATTATGGCCCTGGTGAATGAATGCCTATTGATGTATCACCAGTAATCTGATTCTGAAATCAAATGCGTCATTCAAGGTCTGGGTAGTCATGGTAACGAAACCGAATATCAAACTGTTCGAGTTACAGTGGAAGTCTATTATATGGAGAAAGCATTTGATTCAATGTCCCAAACCTGGGTGAGGACCAATCCTAAACTAACCCATCAAGAGATCTCTATGACTAGAAACCTCCACCCAAGCACACCCATCCACATTATACTACCTTTCATTTAAATTGCCAGAATTGCAAAATTGAAATAGAAATAAAATAAATTTAGACCCTTTTCTTCAAGGTGAATGAATGTCTTTGCGCTGTATCACCGATTCAGATCCAGAATTTGGAAATGAAAGATGCATCTTTTTATTTACTTATTTATATATATTTATATTTATTTATATAGCTGTAGGTCCAAAATTTGGAAATGAAAAAAAAAAGCATCTTTTTTATTATTTTTTTTTCAGGAATGCTAACATCCCCGGGACGCATTCAGTAGACCGCTAGGTTTTTAGAAAACCTACTACTCGTAAGTACGATGCCAGGTAAAGTATTCTTTTTTCTGTTGGCGTAAGATTACTTCACTGGCAGAAATTTTATGGCAACACGACAGTAACGGCTGGAATACGAGCACCCATAAAACAAACACAATTTTGGGGTTTTGACATACTGACGTCCTCTAACGCTAAAGCCGCCAATCAGTAAATATCAGGAGGCCTATTAAGTCAGAAAAGGCTCGAATTATCGGATTACCGATTTACGTATCAGCCACACACTGGAACTAACCAGGTTGCAAAAACAAAATATGGCTGTACACAGGCTATATGGAAGATATACTGCCAGGTGCATGTTAAAGAAACCCATTGAACAGTATTAGCTCATCAGGGACCATGCTGGAGCTTCTAAAAAGGGGAAACTACTGATTCCAGGGGGAAGTGAGCGATACATTTTAGCTTGTACCTGATATAGTAGTTCATACCACTTCTCGCCTGATTCCTGAGATGTACAGTTTTACTATATTTAAGGCGAATAGATATCTTTGGTGCATGGTCCACGTTTTTGTAAAGGGAGACAACTTTTGTGATCTCCTCTTTGCTTTCTTGCATACCAATCTCCTTCCGAAAAGGAATCTTATCTAAAAGGGACGAATTTGCTCCCCGTGGGAGCAAATTCTTCCCTTTTAGATTAGACCCCTCTTTACAATGGAGCAAAACAACTTTGACATAGTTGCTTCCCTTAAAAAGCGCAACAAGCAAACGGCTGAGGACGATTAAGGGGAATTGATACAATTTCGAGGTAGGGAACTCTTTTCAAAATTGTTTTCCCTCCCTTCTGAAAATAGTAAGAATTTGCTCCCCTCGGAAGGAAATTTATTCCTTTTAGAGAAGACTTTTTTCAGGAGAGGCTTCGTGTGCAAGAGAGCAAACAGGCAATAAGAAGAGTTGCCCCCACCCCCACCTCACCCCAACAGCTTATAAAAATGTCCAGGTGTAAACAGTCTCCTTATATACAACATATGAAAACGATTTCAAAGTGTCTGTGCAGGTCAAATACCGTCCGACAAAAAAAAAGGTTTCCAGGGCACCTTTGCTGATACTTTTAATG
This sequence comes from Anodontia alba, assembly GCA_964016985.1. Classification (NCBI taxonomy): domain Eukaryota; kingdom Metazoa; phylum Mollusca; class Bivalvia; order Lucinida; family Lucinidae; genus Anodontia; species Anodontia alba. Next base: position 24,231,243 of record OZ024821.1, read on the forward strand.
GACTATGTCTGGCATTGTGATCAACTTGTTGGGGAAAAGGGAGCTAGGTTGTTTTGCTTTTCTGTAGTCTGTGGTTTGTATTCTGTCTGTCATGGTTTGCTTGCTCTGTCACTTGTTTTCAGTGGTAGGCTATGACCTGTCATTGTTGCTATTCCTGGACAGCTTATATACTATTTCAGTCTTAATCACTTCATTACGAAAACACGCCTATTCAAATTTATTGAAAATTTTACAACCAAAAAAAAAAAAAAAAAAAAACAGTTAAAAAATTCTGATATTTTCCATATTTCTGCTCAAAACATAGATAGTGGGTACTCGTTAGACCGCCTCGGCGAGGCGCTTCTAACGAGTATCCACAATCTATGTGTTTTAGCAAAATAAGAAAAATAATGTATACCTCTGTAAACCCCAGTTTTACAAAATAAAAGTCGGGTTTAAGGGGGTCAAAATTATATAGGCGTGTTTTCGTAATTATAATGTAACAAAATGACACAATATCTGGTATCACTAGAGACTAACTAATATGAATTGAAATTGCGAGTTTGCGAACTTGGGTTTTGGGAGGTGCTTCCAATTACACCCAGACAGAACACTTGTAGCTGTTCAATCCCAAATACTTGATGGATTAGGGCGGGGCCACATCCGGGAACTCCGCAGCCAAGAAAAACGATAAACAGAGGCACGGCACAATGAATTCATGAGTAACGTATTTGCAAATAACATCGAACTTTGAAAAATTGTGCCATACTATTTCATGCAAGTAATGTTTTAAACTTTGTCTAAGATATAACATGTCGGCCGACATCTGCATAGCCTTGACTAGATCTGCAGAAGAAAACTGAACATGGAATTGAATTTTCACAGTTAAGTGTCAATACGGAGAACTTGTGGATAATTTGGACTTTTTGCATTAAATATGCAGGCCTGTGTCGCTAGTCCTGGTAAAAAGACAATAATTATTATCGTTCGATCAAACAAAAAACGTGGTAAGGATTTTGGGTGTCCAAATACATAGGTTAAATGCCTTAACACTCAGTATGATGTGTAAAATGTAGCAGAGAACCTTTTGAATTATCTGTCTTATTTTCCACAGAAAATAGGAGTCGACATTTCATGCAGACTGTCTCCCCAGAAGACAATTTGCATGAAGTGTCAAAGCGTATTTTTGAGAAAAAAAAAAATATTAATATGTCGTCTGCTGAATTTGCCCAGTTTGTATTGTTTGTCCCTAACCTGAAATTAATTACATCCGTAATGTAGCAACTTCAGATAAGCAAGTAAAATAGAAAACAGTTCATTAAATTTCATGGTTACCAAAAGACGAAAGGGACGCAACATTGCTGTGAATTCTTGACAATTTAATGATTAAGGGATTGTTTAAATTTGTTTGCGTTTAATTTTCATTTCCTAGTTTTCAAAAATCACTTATAGACAGTGCTGTAAATTCAATCAAGCAATATTCCTGGAAATTTTTTAAATAAATAAAAAAGTCTAATTGAGCTATAATGAGCTGCAACGAGTGAAAAGTGTCATCCCAGTATACATTTTTTCAATTTCAATAGCGGACCTGTTATCGGCCCGTCAGGGTAGCTGATGGGCCGATAACGGCCCGCTATAGATTTATAAATAATGCTGGCTGGGATTATTCGATACGAAATTAACGAGGGCCCTGAACAGCTTGCACAGCCACGAAGTCTGTTCAGTGTGTTCGGTTTGCCTAGAAACTGTACAAAAGATTGGCGAATAACTTTAATTAGGGGCATATGTGTCATAAATCGACAATACGGCTAAAAGTGTTTTCGGGACTGCCTTCCTTTAATGTGAGAGAAACATGTCATTTTATGGATTTAGAATTCGTGATTGAAACTAACTAAACGTACAAAACAGTTTAACAATTGCAAGTTAGCCTTTTAAGCCGCAAAATTTGATGAAAAAAAAGTCTTGACGTCATAGGACGTCGATTATTTTGACAAACTTTATGAAGTTTTCCAAATTAATATCCGAAATTTCAAAAGCTAATCCAAATTGTAAACAAGCCTGGCGTCCATCAACTTTAATTACATGCATCATGTTTTTAAATGTTCTTTCTTACACGTGCGCCGTTTGTTTTTGTGCCATTCTATTGCTTTTTTTACAAAGTCTGTTCACCTTTGATGTGACTAGACGATTTTAGGAGTGTCGGTTTTATGATGAATGCTGTTGAGAAACTAGGAGCCTGTATTTAAGGTAAAAAGATACACTTGGTAGATTGGCCACCATTTTTGACAAGGTAGACAACTTTTCTGACTTCCTGTTTGCTATCCTGCATACCGATCTTTCGAAAAGGGGTCTACACTAAAAGGAATTCTTTCATTTTAGAGTAGAGCCTTTTAAAGAAGGGTGCAAAACAAATTCTGACAGAGTTGTCGCCCTTGAAGGCGTGTCATTTTCCATAAGTGCACAGTAAGTAAAAATACTGACTGATTAACAGGCATTGGTATACTTTCATGCGAGACAACTCTTTTAAAATGTTTGTGCCTCCTTTCTGAAAAGGAGTTTATTGTAAAAGGAATGAATTTACTCCCCTTCAGGAGCAAATTCTTTCCTTTAGACTCCTTTTCAGAAGGGTCTTGGTATGCAGGACAGTAAAACTCCCCCCCCCCCCCCATACACACACCCTACCCCCTACCCCTCCCCTTGCATTACGAAAACACGCCTATTCAAATATATTGAAAACTTTACAACCAAAAAAGGAAGATTCTCAGAGAAAAAAAAAATCTTATATTTTTCTTATTCCTGCTCAAAACTTAGATTGTGGGTACCCGTTAGAACCGCCTCGGCGAGGCGGTTCTAACGAGTATGCAAAATTTATTTTTTTAGCAAAATAAAAATTTTGTATACCCCTGTAAACCCCAGTTTTACTATATAAAAGTGGGGTTTAAGGGGGTCGAAATTATATAGGCGTGTTTTCGTGATGGTACAATTGGCCAAATATCTACCAGGCGTTTCCAGACCGCCCCTCACATTCAACATATCAGAATTATTACAAAATGTAAGTGCAGTTCGTATACCATCCGACAAAAATGCTTTTGGGGTATCTTCACTTATATCTTAGTGGATTGTGTCTAGCATTGTGATTACCTTGTTGGGGAAGGGGCAACTAGTTGCTATGCTTGTCTATAGTCTGTGGCTTGAGTACTGTCTGTAATAGTATAGTTACTCTTCTTCTTGGTGCCATTGGTAAGCTGTGATCTTTTATTCTGGCAATTTCTTGACATCTATACTGTTTTATTCTTAACCACTTTATAGTTTAAAAAGAGACAATATTTGATATCGCCAGTGAATAACATTTAGCCAAATGTTCCATTTACATGGTATTAATTGAAACCTGAGTTGCGAACTTTGGTTTTGGAAGGTGTTTCCAATTACCCGCTGACTGAACACTTGTGGCAGTTCAATCCCAAATACTTGATGGATTTGTGCACGGGAGATAAAGGCGGGAATTGTTTAAAAACGAATCAATAATATTTATTCCGTTACAACATCCTGGAAATCTCGAGATTGCTTCATAACCAAGAAAATGATAAACAAAGGTAGGTCAAAACGAATGTATTAGTTAATACGTATTTGTAAATAGCTATCGAGTTATAAAGAATTTTGGCCTTACTATTCCGGGCAAGTATTTTGTTTTACTTTGTCAATGACATAAACTGTCGTCCATTACCTGCATAGCCTGTACTTTACCTGCTAAAGAAAACAGAACATGGAAAAAATTTTGACAGTCAATTGTCAACACGGAGATCTTTCAGACAATTGACTGTGAAAATTTTTTCCATGTTCTGTTTTGGCTGGATCTGCAGAAGAAAACTGAACATGGAATTGAATTTTCACAGTTAAGTGTCAATACGGATAACTTGTGGATAATTTGGTCTGTTTGCATGAAAAATAAATGCAGGCCTGTGTCGCTAGTACTGGTGAAAAGACAATAATAACTATCATCCGACCAAAACAACTGCTAAAGAACAGCATCAAGAAAAAAAATAACGATCATTCTACGCGAGCCAATTCAGGTCACGGAGGTTCCGTAGCTGTACTGACAGTTCAAAGGAAACATTTCCGAACGTCTATGATACTCTTATTCCGAGAAGCTTTTAACCGTGAGCAGTTGTTTCTATCATGGAAAAAATATACACGGAAGCAACAGCCCTGTAAACTGAAAAACATTAGCTACGCTTCCATCCCATACAGATTCTATAGATTCTATACCAAATATTTTGAAAACATGTAATATCTAAACTAATGACCGCATTGAAAATTGGGCACAAGCACATGACAATATATCCCTGGAACTGTAAATTTACTCTCTCTCTCTCTCTCTCTCTCTCTCTCTCTCTATATATATATATATATATATATATATATATATATATATATATAACACAACCTATTTGACCTTGGACTTTACTCGCATTAAATGTCGTTATTATTCGTCTTGATGGTCCTTTCCCGTAGTGTTTAGGCTGATGGATAGTATTTCTTACTCGTTTCCCCAGGAATTGCCCAGGTCTGCACATTCGAGGCGCTTCTAATAAATACCCACTACATGTAGTTTCGTGAAAAAAAAAATAGAAAAATATCATTACTTTGCGGTTTACAAAAGCGCCTGGAGTTATACATTCGTTTTGCCCTACCTTTGTTTATCGCGTCTTTGGTTATGAAAACACCTCGAGCGTTCCCGGATGTGGCCATGGAACAAACATATTTGGCGCATTTTCGACTAGTTTCCGACTTTACCACCCGTGTTTATAGGATAAGCATAAAATCATTACAAACAAAAGGTTTGTCCGAACTGTGCATTTGTTACAAAACTTCTTAGAAAACGGTCATCTTAAACCGTGTTTACTACAGTTGTTTCAAGGTTATAAACGCATCATTACCTATATATGTCGCCCTATTTGCGTGGCTGCCTAAGAGGATAATGACATTTGCCCCAAGGAAGATTCAGATCAACCTGCGCATCCGCAGACTGACCATGGTTTTTGCTGTCTACATGCATAGAAAAGCCTTGGACCATTAGTTATCTACAGAGTGCCCAGCGAAGGCGAACCGGGCTGTATGGAAACGCACGATTATCGGAGTCGGCCCCGCAAGGCGCATTTACCAGAAGATATATTTTCTCATGCAGTCTCTTATTTACTTGCAAAGACGCACTGAAAACCTTGTTAGCGTAATTGACAAGTAGTTTATTTGGTCAGACGTATGTTTTTTGTCTCTGTTTTCGTGTAGATATTTTTCAATTCATTCATGCAGTGAGTGGTGTGATATAACTCGGCACAGAGAGAATCAAATATTGATTTATTTTCTCTTCTTTAATTGCCTAAGTTGAATGGATGCACTTAGTGGACATTTTGCCGTTTATAACCAGGAAGTTAACTTTTGTTTTCCAGTTTGCCGAGCCCCTTCTGAAAAGTACAATACGAAATCAAGCCTATTCAAATATACTGAAAATTTTACTACCAAAAAAAGAAAATTTTCAGAAAAAAAATCTAATATTTTTCATATTTCTGGTCATAACATAGATTGTGGGTACTCGTTAGAACCGCCTCGATGAGGTGGTTCTAACGAGTACTTCAATCTATGTTTTTGAGCAGAATTAAGAAAAATAATGTGTACCCCTGCAAACCCCACTTTTACAATATGAAATGGAGTTTAAGGTGGTCAAAGTAATATATGCATGTTTTCGTAATGGTATGTTCTAAACTAAACGAAATTACTCCCTTTTGTTTTACAGTACCTCAAGCTACTTCTGAAAAGGGGTATGTTCTAACAAGAAAGCATTTGCTCCCTTTGAGAGCAAATTCTTTCCTTTGAGAGTAGGGCACAATTTTGTCAGAATTGTCTCCCTTGAAAGTGTACTAATTCACCTTTAAATATTCGTCTAAGAATGGAAGCCAGGCTTAATGCACTCAGTTAACTTTTTCTTTGCTTTGTTGTTGATATTCTGTGATGTTTCCTTCAGGGTCTGTCTGCGAAGACACGAAGCAATGACGTCAACTCTGTCTACTACATTGTGTTTGTTTTTGATTTTCTAATGCAGTAATTAGCGCAAAACTGTTTCTAAGATAATGCTATAACAACGGAACTAATTTGAAGTAACAATCCGTTTTTTCATAATTTACCGAGAGATGAAATATAATAGCTTGCGTCATATGAATAATGAAAATAAAAGTTGACGTTTGGACTTAGGCAGGTATTTGTTTATGATATACGTAGTTTAAAGTGTCAATAGCTGTATGCAAAAATTAGTTTAGAATGACGTCGAGAAAACCTAGAAGCTGTTTTGCATAGTTTATGATACCGATTATCCTGATTAAGAAGTTCAGCCGTTAATATAAAATTTATTTAATATAAAATTGATTAAGTTTATTAAAGTCACCGTCTTCACTAACAAATCTAACACAACGAAGTACTGTCCTTTCGACATCTCTTGGAAAGACGTTTTGTGCTTGGCGTTTTATTTTAAATGAAAATATTTTGTTCTGATTGACCATATCTTATCAGAAACCATTTGTCCTTTACGTTTCTGTGTTTTATTCTCAAATATTTACACAAAAATTAAAGTTACGGCCAAAAGTTGGTCTGACCTATGCAATTTCTATAGTAAAGTGTTTTTTTTTTTTTTTGAATTTTTGTCTAAGAAAACATTGTTTACTTTTCTTTGCTGAATTTGAATGACTGATGTTTTACAACAATATTGCGAAAATTTAAGAAAAATTGAATAAGTGGAAATTGTTGAAAATTTGGCTCCAAGTTACCTACCCTATAGATTTCTGCACGATTTGGCTTCATTTTTACTATGGAAAAAAGTGAAAATATTTGATTTTTAAAAACCATTGACTAGAATAACATTTTTATACATAGGTAGTTACGGCAAATGGTTTTGCATTAAATCATGACAAAAATTTGCAAATTTACTTCTGTGTAAAGCGTCAAACAAAAAACGACTTTCTGTAACATGTCGAAAGCACAGTAGTTCTGAAATGTATACACCGTAGGATGAAGAAGGAGGATATCCGCATGTAGCACAAGGGACATCCCCATCCAATACAGAAGATTTATGATATCTGAGTCCTCTCGTTTGTCATACAAATTATTAGAAATTACAGTTGACTCTCGCTATCTCGAACGCTCATCTCGAATAACCGCTTATCTCGAAGTGAAAATCTGGTCCCTGCCTAAACATGAAAATCTAACAACAGATAAAACATATTGTGGAAAAGAGGAGAAATTGCTCCTAAGGAGCAATTTCTCCTCTTTTCCACAATATTTTCAGTATATCTCTAACTTCAATAATTTGAAAATCTTGTTCCGCAAAAAAAGTGTTGCTGGGCGAGGGACGTCACATTACGAAAAGACGCCTATTCAAGTATATTGAAAATTTCATAAAAAAAATGAAAGTTTTTAGAAAAAAAAAATTGATTTTTTTCCATATTTCTGCTCAAAACAGATTGTGGGTACTCGTTAGAACCGCCCCGCTGAGGTGGTTCTTACGAGTACCCACAATCTATGATTTTGAGCAAAAATAAGAAAAATAATGTCTACCCCTGTCAACTCCAGTTTTACTATAAAATAGTGGGGTTTAAGGGGGTCAAAATTGTATAGGCATGTTTTCGTGATAATTTACTCATCCTAGTTGTAAATCTTTTTTTGCCCACTTTGCATTAAATAGTATTTAGTGATTAAAGTCTAATGCACAAGGGTAGTCGATCCCATTATTTGTCACACTGTACAATTACCGTACAAGTAAAAGGATATCCGGACATAAATGACACTTTTGGCAGAAAAGGTCTACACCGCTCAGTGTTTGCATTTTACATAATAATAATAATAATAATTATAACAATGGTAATAAAAACAGAGTGGATGCAATACATTGTAGTTGCGATGTGAAAACAAATATTCTGCATTTTCACCATTAGAAAGAAAAATCTTAAAGGTAAAGGATGTTTATTGATCCTTTAAGTGACAGTTTATGGATGCTTTAAGTGACTGATATGCAAACTAGTAAAGATAACCAGGAAGTGCCACAATCATAAACATTGCCTGCAATGACACCATAAGAAAGAGTAAACAAACTATGACGGCAAACACATACAATGTACGTAATAAAATAAGAAAAAATAAAACAAACAGTAAGCAAAACAGCCCAAGGTATTGTATAATTAAATTTAATCTACAAATACCGTCTACGGCCGTCTGGACACTCAAAGCGGATTTCTGTAAATAGTTCTTTCCCGAAAAATAGAAAGCTTCTGTGAAGTTAGACAATAAAACCTTGGTGAACGTACGGCAGAAGGCCTTAAGAAACAGTAAAATTCAGACAAAAATAGCAAATAAACAAATCCACTATGAAAGATTTTTATGAACACCAGATTTGTATTTTGTTAAAAACCAACTTTTAAACATGACTGCCTTTTGCAAAACATGAAAGCTTCCATTTTGAATTATCGCCTACGTTACAGATTAAAACAAAATTGTTGATTGTCTCCAAATCTGTCCATTTACATATGCCATGGTAAAAATCTTAATCGTGTGTTTTTAACTCAATACTGCACATTACAGACTCAATAAAATGCTGTCTGCTGTTTTCGTTTTCTTCAGTGTTCTTTCTTACCAAAGTATCATAGTTTACTTAACATACAGTCGGCTCTCGTTATCTCGGAGTTCAGGGGACTCTCTAAAACACTTCGAGATATCCGTACATGTACCTCGATATATCCGATTTGCGAGATTGAGGAAAACAATTAATCGAACAACCACATTTCACAAATGAATATGTAATTTGACTCCTGAAGTTAGAGATATATTCAAAATATTGTGGAGAAGAGGAGAAATTGCTCCTGGCAATTTCTCCTCTTTTCCACAATATTTTGTTGTCTGTTGTTAGATTTCCATGTTAGAACAAGGAACAGATTTTAACTTCGAGATAAGCGGTTATTCGAGATAAGCGAGGTCGAGATAACGAGAGTCAACTGTATTTGCCTTCAATTTATTTCTACAGTCCTAGCTATCTGGCCAGTGTCTTTTTTCTGCATGCATTTTTATGTTCTTTGAAGTAAAATGAAATACAAAAAAAAAAAAAAAAAAAAACATGTACCAGATAACGGGACTGCTCAGTGAAGTACATGTACTAGTCAAATCTGACAACAAATTGTTTGATAGCTGGAGTGTGTTACATATTGTTTTGTTTTTGTTGTTGTTTTGGGCTTTTTACGTGTTTCAGCTGAGTGATTTTAAAGGGCGTACATACATTTTCAGGCGAGGTAATTCTGTAGCAACCTCTGAAATGAAGTCTACTATAAAAGGAAAGAATTCGCTTCCAAGGGGAAGATATTCTTTCGTTTTGGAGTAGACCCCTTTTCTAAAAATGGGCTTGAGTTGCAGGAAAGCAACCAGGAAATCACATAATTTCCCTTGAAGAAATGGTGAACACTTGACCCAAGTCTATCCAGTCCCCTTAATGTGACCTTTATGTTGTAGACTTGTAGGTTAAGGGTACTTGCTTTGTAACCCTTAAAGCGCCAAGCCAAATTTGTAGCAGACGACATTCAATTTTCTTTCTTCATTTTGCAGACGATTCGCATGAAATGTCAAGACTTGTTTTCTCCGAAAAATAAAAAAATAAATTGTCGTCTGCTGCAGTTGTGATTGGCACTTTAAGGGCTACAAAAAGGTAATAAGCGAGCTTGTAGGCATTATACCATGCCAAAAGCATTTTACTATATTACTATATAGGTACTGTATTTACCCTATGTGTTTGGATAGATAAAGCTTGAGTAAACACTGTAGACCAGGATCAACCCTGGCAGAGCGGCGTCTGATCAAAGGCTATTAGCAGTTATTAGACATATCAAGAAGTAGTAAAATGGAGTTGGTCAAATGTTAATAATATAAACGTCAAAAAGATTGCCTTAGGGAACAAAGAACACACTACGGATTAGAAAATGGGGGTCTCGGTTTTATTGAGACTCTTTATGAGCAGTAATGAAGTTTGCAACACTGCTTACGCCCTCTAGCGTATACATGAGCAGTGCGAAGGAGTTAAGCTGTCTGAATACTTAGGGTATACACGGTATTAGCGTGTCTTCCAAATGTCAGCCATAGGGCAATGCAATAACAAACGGCTTAACCACAATCCGAAAATGGTTTGAACTCGGATTATGAATTTTATTTTAATCCACTATTCTACGTGTTACAAAGTTTGCACAATTGGCTAAATATACTGCAATTCTCGCCCACAACTAAAAGTGTTTTAAGCAAGATGAATGAGATTGTTTAAAATAGAAGTCGGCCTGGCCATAGAAGTAACCTTTCTGCGTTTAAAGAAGGATTGTCAATCGCTGAGACTGATTAGATCGTAAAACTCTTGCGTCATTACACAGAATGCAAATTCCCGACAGGGGTAATACAAATGAGTTTACATTAATAACGGAATGCCAGAACACCCTTAAGCCACAAAACACATTAACTTTAATGACTGATCATGGAAACGGACCCTTAGCAATTTAATAATACAAGCATTGCTGAAGCGCTTATCTAATCTACGTCTAGTTAACAGGTTTTCTACAGTTTGCCTCTATTTTGCCGGTAACATCCAATGGAAATGATCATCAGACTAACCTAGATACATACAACTGATAAGAAGTGTTCCAATGCTTATTCTCATAGTTTATTTCAAGTGGTATTAACCTTTGTCATGTTGAATAAATTAAGATGCCACGCCCTATTTTTTGCCAGTCAGATCATTTGATATATATTCACATACTGAATGACAAACAGTGCAGATCCAGATCAGTTTTTTTTTCAGAAGCCAACTGATCTGGATCTACACTGTTTGCAAAGACAGGGTATATCCGGGTTCAGCAGGGCAAAGGTTAAGCTCCAAGTCACATTCAAGGAAGTCCGTTCAGTTGTAGTATCGCAGATCAGATCATTATTGGCTGGTTAGTTTATCGGACTGAATACAATTGGTAGTTTGTTCTGCCCATTACGAAAACACGCCTATCCAAGTATAATTTCACCTCAAAAACTGAAAATTTTCCGATAAAAAACTCTGATATTTTTTTTATATTTCTGCTTAAAACATAGATTGTGGGTACTCGTTAGAACCCACAATCTATGCTTTTAGCAGAAATAAGAAATATAATGTATACCCCTGTAAACCCCAGTTTTACTATATAATAGTTGGGTGTAAGGGGGTCAGAACTAGAGGCGCATTTTTGTGATGATTTTTAAAAAAATAAAAACAAAAAACATTTTTCAGAATTGATGCAAATTATTCCAATTAAGCAAGGTCTCTTTTCAGAAGAGTTTTTTTTTTATCTTCTACATAAGGATGCAATAGTGACAGTTTATTTTTCTTTCCATCTTTTTATTTACTTTTTTCATATATATATAAGCTACAGTACTACCTCCATAGTTTTCTAGCACAGAGTAAGAAATCCAATACTCGCAAAAACAGTGGGTTCTAAGAAATAGAGTCATTAAATTATATGGATTTTAATCACAGTAAAATCTAGCCTGAGAATATCTCTCTGAAGGACAATGTTGCGCCTTCTGAGGTCAATGTAAAATATGAGCTTACTTTAAGAGCACATGCTCAGAAGTATATGTATTCCAAATAAGAACACTGTAGCTCAAATGGTTTTAATAATGAACTCGAAGACTAGGGCTGGTGCTAGTGTGATGGATGTAGTTGCACCCACGAACGAATGGACAGAACATTGCACGCCTACATCGTGCGACAATGATTATATTTTAAATTGATTTTGATTTTGTAAATATAGATTAGTTTTAGGAAATGACCACTTTTGTTTTTAAAAAAATGATACAAGTATGTTGTTTATCTCTATACAGTCGTTTTATATAAAGATATGTCCAGGCTTTCTTCCTATATTGAAATAAATCGTATCTTTCCGATTCTAGGATTGGCAAATTAGCAAAAATTGAGTATTGGAGTCGGTACTAATTTGAGTATTAGGAAATTGATGTCTTGTCACGAGATTAATAAAAACTTATAGAACAGTTATATCGTGTTTTTTTCTTTCATTTTGACCACACTTTAAATACGCTATATGCAATTATAATCCCGACATACTTCATATGCTACATCACTTACCTGTTGCAGCTGAAAATGATCAAAGTCATGGACATAGGAACTTTACATGTAGCATAAACACACATCGCCAATCATTGATTTTGATAACTGTTTACCGTATCTTGAGAATCAGTCGCTTTAATTTTAAGTTGACACTTGAAATCAGTTATTACGCTGCTCTTGTATGGGTCTGAGGGTGAGGTCATCTGGTGAGTACAGAGGTTAATAATCCGGGCATAGCCGTTTTATTGTACGTTTTTGTCTTTTTGTTTTCATTACTTGATTTGACAAATTGATTTCTGAAATATTCAGATTTTATTCTTTAAATTGACTGCTGATTACCAAATAGCACGGTTAAAAACAGCATTTATTGGAATAGGCAGTGGCACTTGTCGGGGTATAGGTCCCCCTACTGGGCATTTGTTTTTGTTTTGTTTTGATTTAAAAGGAAATGTTATTCATTTGCTTTTAATTTAGAATTGAGGTGTAGCTGCAACCACATCCAATGATCAAATGCATCGGAATGTGATTCATACCATGCATAACTGCAACTCAATGCGAATTCTTTGTTTCCAAAGACAATCCTTTTTGGGTTTCATTTATCTACAAATGCATCCAATACATATCTGCAACTGTATCCAATGTATAACTGCAATTCCTTCTGATTAACTGCAGCTGCATGCGAAGTATTTGATTTGAGTTTTATTGGAGTAACGTCCCAATCAAGACTATTAATGTCCTGTGGAGCCTTTCAGTACCCAATGCACTTTTCCTGGGCATACTTTGTCCTCTAAGCGGTTAACCAGTACTTACAGCAGATTCCTTCGCCAGAAACTGACAACTGCCCTTCTTGAATCAACGGAAGGGTGAGAATGACCGTATAAAATATTTCATGATCAATCACTGCGAAAGAATGTTGCCGAACCCGGGGGTGGGGTGGGGAGGGGTGGGGAACAAACCCGCGATCTGCTGATCACCAGTTGGATGCGCATCCGCCTGAGCTACCGAAGCCGGCTGCATGTTACGTATACTAACTAACTCCATCCTGTGTATAACTGTAACTACATCCGCTATATCAACTGGGGCAAGCATTCCTTTTTTAACACGATTTTTTTCAGCTATGTTCTAGATTCTATCGCTAGAATTTATAACCCTATATGCGGCAATCACAACTGCAGCAGCCGGCACTTTTATTTCATATTCAGAGAAAACAAGTGTCTTGACAGTTCATGTGAATTGTCCGTATTGCAGACGATTCACATGAATTGTCAAGACTCATTCTCATGAAAAATAAAAACAAAATTATGATGTCGTTGGCTACAAATGTTGCTTGGTGCTTAAGAGGTAGCTGTGATAGGTATGTGTCAGTAGTTAACTCCTTCAGAATTTCATTTGTATTTAAAGAACTTGATGCACACTTATCTATCTATCTAGTAGTACTGCCTCACCCGCTCGCGAGGATTACGGGCAGGATGATTGCGCGTCGTGAGAAAAAGGGAGATGAATAGTGAGACTAAAAAGTGTGATAGTGAGGCGTGAAAAAGATGATAGTGTGGTTAAAAACAGATGAGTTTAAAAACAAGTTAAAACAGGGCTGTTGTGTTTATGGCATTTTGGTGTTCGAGAGACCGGACTGCCACACTGAACTGAGTCAGTGTAGACAGGATTACAACATTAGAGGGTAGTCTGTTCCATTGCCAGACAGCCAAGGGGAAGAATGAATATTTATAAAAATTGAAGGAGGTATGAATCTGCCTGATTGCGAGTGGATGAGACAGGCCATGACGTGTCCTTGATGTGGTCCGCTGGAAATATGTAGGTAGTGGTACGGCAACAAGACCGTTCATAATTTTGTATAACATGCAGAGACGAGCATCAGCTTGCCTCTGGTCCAGAGCTCACCAGCCAAGATGTGACTGCATTGTGGTTACGCTGACCTAAGTTGAATATCTGTTCAAAGTCCAACGGGCAGCTCTACGCTGCACCATATCACTTTTGCGGGTATACGTTTGTGTGTGGGGGCTCCACACGGTGGAACTGTATTCAAGTTGAGGCCTAACAACTGTCTTATATGCCGCTTCGCGGAACAGGGGTGCTTACATCTGATATTACGTTTAAGGGACAAAGAGATTTATTTGCATTTGAAGTAATTCTGTTTATATGTGTGTTGAAATTCAGGTTCTCCGAGATGTCGACACCGAAATACTTGGCAGAGAAGACACTTTTTAAGACTTGGTTGTGCATGGTGTACGGCGTTTATATAGGAGTTCTTGCCCGGGTTATTTGCAATACTTGGCACTTACCAGGGTTAAATTCCATGTCCCATTGGGCTTCCCATTGTTGGAGCCTGTCCAGATCCCTCTGAAGAGTGGCCGAGTCATCTGGGTCGCATTTCGTCAGGTATACCGCAGTGTCATCAGCAAAAAGACGTACTTGAGACTGTACATTATCAGGTTAGTCATTGATATACAAAAAAAAACAATATAGGCCAAGAACTGAACCCTGTGGTACACCTGAAGACACCGGGTCTTGGTCTGAACACTCACCTTCAAGTACAACTCTCTGGTTTCTTCCTATCAGGAAGGACTGGATCCAGCTAAGAACTTTACCTTGTACTCCATGCATCTGTAGTTTGTAGAGAAGTTTTAAGTGATTGACCTTGTCGGAAGCCTTACTGAAGTCCAACAGGATAAGATCGGTTGCTTACCCTGTAAAAGAGATCTAGTAAGGTCCTCGACAAGTTCAGTTAACTGTGTTTCACAAGACCTGCGCTCTCGAAAACCGTATTGCAGGTCATATAAAATGTGTTTTTCGAAGTGTCTGATTAAGTTGGAGGCGATGACATGCTCCATGGATTTGCATATGATGCACGTCAGAGAAATGGGTCGGTAGTTGGCCGGGTTGCTCTTATCACCCTTCTTAAAGAGAGGGGTGACTAATGCCATTTTCCAATCAAGAGGGACTATGTCTGTGTCTAAGGAGAGTTGGAAAATAGCAGTCACAACGGGGGCTATTTCATTTGCAAGCTCCTTAAGAACAACAGGTTTAATGCCATCAGGGCCAGCTGCCTTGGAAGGATTTAGGCTTGTCAAAAGCTTTAGGACCCCGCTAGTTGATATGTCCAAGTCTGGCATTCCTGGCACATTGCTCGGAAAGGATGTAGGTATCAGCAAATTCAGGCCAGACTGAACACCGCTAAGCAGAGCCCCTTGGCACAGTTTGACAAGGTTTAGAGCTGATCTGGATGAGAAGACTGATTTAAATTGCCGGTTAAGTGAGTTGGCCATATCAACATTAGAAGTAAATGTCTGCTCACCTTCTTTGAGAGGACCTATACCCTGCGAGTCTTGCTTTGAGTTTTTCAGGAAGCTAAAAAGTCTTTTGCGAGAGAAATCAGACTGGAATCGATCTTGATCGTTCTCTGTAGGGTTGTTAATGCCTAAAATGCCTTCAAGATAATTTTCATATTTTTTTGTTTTACTGAATGTTTAATTTTGTGAAACTTTTGCCTACTTGACACTGACTTTGTTTTCTTGAATTTCTTGTACTGTTTGTCTCTCTTTCTGATGTCTCTACGTATGCTATTAGAAATCCATGGCAGTTGCTTTTTTCAACCTAGTAGCTTGGAAGGGATGAATTTATTAATTCTCTCATGAATGGCGTTTTTGAACACAGTCCAAGCCTCATCAACAGTTTTATTTTTCACCTCGGGCAGAATGAGGTACTAAACGAGATCATATAATTGTTTAAAAGACTCCCAGTCAGCCCTCCTATAAAGATAGTTTTTTCTTGTATTCTGCTTAACTACTTTAGGCTTAATGCTGACTACAGACTTTACTGTGTCATGATCTGACAGACCAGGTAGTAGCTGGATAGAGTTGACGAGTGTGCTGTTGGAAGTCAGGAAGAGATCTAGAATATTGCCGCATCTAATGGCTTCTCTGACAACTTGAAGGAGGCTGTATTCATTCTGAATGTCAATAAATTCCTCATATAATCCTGAACAACTGCATCCAGGCATTATAGTAGGAACATCCTCTTCATCCCAAGACAGCTTGGGGAAGTTCATGCCTCCTAAGATCCACATATTCCTTTTTTTCCTGACAAGTTATGGCTAAGGACTTCCTCATTCAGGCTGAGTTATCATTCTCACGTGGCCTGTAATAGGAGGCAATTAAGAGTGGTCTGGAGCCTACAATATCTATCCTTACCCAAACTATCTCGCAGTGGGTTTGACAGTGACTCTGTTCGGATGCTAATATCCCATCTTTGACCAAAATGAACACGCCCTCACCAGTACCGGATGTGCGGTCGCGCCTGAAAGTATTATATCCAAGATCTTTCGGAATGATCTCACTGCTTTTAATATCCGGTGTTAGCCAGATCTACGTTCCGACAACAATATCCGGCTTTTCAGTTTCCAATAAAATGCAAAGTTTCGATATTTTATTCTTAACGGACTGAAAATTGATATTTAGAATCGTCAGATCTTGCATTTTTGTACGTCTTGACTGTTGAGTTCTGGAGGGGAGGGTGTTGTTGGTAGAGGGAGTGTTTTCCCTGTCAGGACTAAGGACACTGAAGTTATTTTCAGAGTGAAAATAATGCAGTGACGAACTGCTTACTGAAGAGTAATTTGGCTGATCACACTTCAAACATGACCTCATCGGCCTGGTAACTTTGGTATGTATCCAAGTGAATATGGAACCACTGCTGATACTCATCACATGAGATAGCGGGGTCATTATCCAGGACCTAGATACCACAGGAGCTACATGAGAAAGATGCTGGGCCTGGATTTAACTCAATCTCTGTCGAAATAGTCACAAGTAACAGGGATAAGTATACTAAACACAACCCTGTACTTGCCAGGCTTCAAAGGGTTTTATTCTATTCTTGTGTATTTGTTTTTTGTTTGTTCACATATTTTCATTTACATAACCCATAAAAACATTCTGACAGACTTATGATACTTATTTCCGTATTTGGTCAACTTAACTTGTCAACAGACGTTTCGGGGCTGTAATCTTTCCTTCGATTTCCTTGTTATTTAAGACAAAGTCAGACAGGCATTGTATTTACGACTTCAATAGAGTACAAATTATTACGTTCATTCGTTTAACCATTCATTTAGGTGTCATTGTGCCATTATAGGAAACGTAACTTTTATGTAGACCGATCGCCAGGTCATATTTTCCAGCAATAGGATTGCCAGTAAATATCATTGCACTAGCTTACCATTAATTTAACAAGTCTTGGGGTCGACAATATAAGGGGGATTTCTTAAACCGGTTTTTATAGTGAAGATTATATTTTCTGATCCTTTGAGATCACTGCATTACGAAAACAAGCCTATTCAAATATACTGAACATTTTAACCACCAAAAACTGAAAATTTTCAGATAAAAATTCGGATATTTTTCATACTTCTGGTCAAAACATAGATTGTGGGTACTCGTTAGAACCGCCTCGGCGAGGCGGTTCTAACGAGTACCCACAATCTATGTTTTGGGGCAGAAATAAGAAAAATAATTTCTACCCCTGTTAACCCCAGTTTTACTATATAAAAGTGGAGTTTAAGGGGGTCAATATTATATAGGCGTGTTTTCGTGATGGAGTCCGAGAGTTTTGAAACTTTATATGACGACCACTCATTAGGTCTAATTTGCCGAAACTAGCTAGTCTGACAAAGAAAACTTGGCACTTCAGCAGTCGTCAGTTTTGTGGGCGTGTTCATTAGTCTCATGGGGTCATTCCTTTTAACTCTAGTCCTGCTGAACCCAGATATACCCTGCCTTTGCAAACAGTGTAGATCCAGATCAGTTTGCTTCTGAAGAAGCCAACTGATCTGGATCTGCACTGTTTGTCATTAAGTATTTGAAATTATATCAACAATCTGGACCACGTAGTCTGATTGGCAGAAAATTTGAAAAGGGCGTGGCATCTTAATTTATTCAGCGGGACAAGGGTTAAAATTTATTTCAATTTCTCTTATTCTTCAGCATCCAATAAATCTGTCGCAATGTGCTAAATAACTAAACTCTTCTTTACTTCCCATAGTGTATGGTGAATATGACATGGCTTACATAACTCTAGATAAGAATATAAATATTTATTTCTTATTTCTGCACAAACATATGCGAGTCGCTTCCAAAGAGTATCCACAACATACGTTTTAGTGCTGAAATGAGAAACAAATATTAATATTTTGGTTATAACGGTTTATCTTGCTATCACTAAGAAGAATACATTTGACATAGTGTTAACGTAATGGCGCCAGGAACCATTCATTAAGAACCATTAATAAATCGATGATATTTGAAGCAAATACAAAACAGAAGAGAACCAGTATTTTTTTAGTGAATTAAGCTATGAAATGTACACCAGCAAAGAAGCTATCCATCACTTCAGTAGTTCAAATTAAGACGCCCGAATGCTTAAATGGAACGGATACACTAACAGGAGAAGTAATACTGTCAAAGTGTTTTTTTTTTTTTTTTTTTTGTTTTTTTTTTCTCACTTCTAACCCATTGTGATACGTTCAAAATAGTGGAACAGTGAAAGTGTAGTTTACTTCAAATAGTACATGTGTTTTGTTTTTTTCTTGATAAAGGCCTCTGGCCGAAATATTGAATTAATAGTTAAGTGGAAAAATGTTTCTGTGTAACACCGATTTAAAGTTGTCATTGCTCTCTTATTGAGACAATGCTTGTGTTTTGATTCCCATAATCAGCCCTTCCAAGTATGGGTTTAGTGACACGTAGTTATAACACAGAATAAGACGTCCTCGAAAGCAAAGTACAACAAAATTAGTTTCTAACTAGCCGAAACTAGCTAGTCAGGCCCAGAAAACTTGACAATTCCTTGTTTTCAGCTTCTTGAGTGTGCTCATTGCTCTGAATGGTGATTCCCTTTAGACATCACGAAAACACGCCCATATGATTTTGACCTCCTTAAACCCCACTTTTATATAGTAAAACTGGGGTTTACAGGGGTATACTTTATTTTTCTTATTTCTGCTCGAATACATAGATTGTTAGAACCGCCTCGACGAGGCGGTTCTAACGAGTACCCGCAAACTATGTTTTGAGCAGAATTATGAAAAATATCAGAATTTTATCTGAAAATTTTCATTTTTTTTTTGGTGGTAGCATTTTCAGTATATTTGAATAGGCATGTTTTCGTAAAGATATATTTATCTTCATACCAACTGGTATTGGTATCGAGTGGCGGCTGTTATGAACACTCACCATCCTTCGTTTGTCCATCGCTCCACACCGTTCAGCGACACACCTCTTAAACCCCTGGCCTTTTCGCAAGTTACCATATTAGGCGAAGGACAATAAATAGTTAAATATTTACTCGAATAGTCAGTCACGATGGCCAAGGTGACCACAATGCTCATATATGGTGAAAACATTTAAACATTTCCAGAACAATAACACTTTGAGGCTTAATCATGGCAGACAGCACTGGAGATAAAAAGTATAGCAAGTTTATACAAATGATGATCGTAGGTTGATCTTTGTGTATATTTACTTTATTTATTATTATTTTTATTTTATTTTTTATTATTTTTTTTTATCATATATTTTTATTTTTTATTTTTATTTTTATACTTTTTGAGCTAAGGTTCGATTTACCTTCCTATATATGTGTACGGAGAAGTGCTCAGAATGCATTTTCTTAGAATGTATTTAAGACCATTAACAATGTAGACCTCCCTGTTTTTCCCATAACATATGAGCCAAAACATATCGAGCAAACAAAAAGTCGACTCTCGTTATCTCGACTTCGCGTATCTTGAATAACCGCTTATTTCGAAGTGAAAATCTGGTCCCTGTTACACATGAAAATCTAACAAAAGGTAACAAAATATTGTGGAAAATAGGAGAAATTTCTCCTCTTTTCCACATTTTTTTCAATATATCTCTAACTTCTGGATTCAAATTACATATTCATTTATGAAAAACGATTGTTCGATCAATTCTGCAAATCAGATATGTCGAGATATCTCGAAGTATTTCAGACAGTCCCTTGGACCGAGATAATGAGAGTCGACTGTACCTTCTGACATGTGCACCAAACGAAGATTGCAATCAGCCTACGACGTCTGCGCAGTCTGACCAGTGTTCGTTGTCCGTATGAGGAAACTTTTTATCCTTGGCTATACAAAATGCGCCCAGTGAATATTCTGATCAGGCTGTGAATGCACAGGCTGATCTGAATCTTCGCTCGGAACACTTGTACAACGGTACGTTTTCTGATGTTTCGGCTCTTGTAGTAAAAGCAGGGATATACAGGGATAATCATTTTACGGCCAACAAAATTTGTTACTCTTAAAACCACTTTAAACTCTGAATCTGCTTAACTCATTTAAGCCTAGCGTCCCATAATATGGACAGTGGCAAATAGTGTAGACCCAGATCAGACGCCGCGTTTGCGGCGTCTGATCAGGGTCTACACTGTTTGCATTAAAACATGGTAATAGTAAAAACTAACCAGACATCCCTTATATTGGAAATGGACTGGTCCGAAGAGTGAAGTTAGAAGAGTCTATTCTGCATAAATGGGTTAATACAAAAGTGTTATCTTATTATATATTGCAGTTTCATGGCTTACACAGCCATAGATGAGATAAATATTTGTTCTCAGTATTTCTCCATACTCCATAAATCATATGTTGTGGGTACACATTAGAAGCTCCTTGTTTTTTTATGATGAAATAACAAAAATGGGAATACCTTTGGGTTGAAAACCAGTTCCTTGTCTAGAGTTATGGCTAAAACGGATAGATTTCGTATGGGCATGTTAACGTAATGTCGTGACATATCATTAGAATATTATTAGACAGAGAATGACCCTTTTCACGATTATGTCCAAATAAACATGTATATATTCCCGCCTTTTTGCATTTGATCAGTATAAATCGCTATCAAAATGTAATGACAAAATGATATTCTGATGAGTTTAACAATCGTTGGGGTAATCTTGATGAATCCATAGCAGAGTGACATTCCACAGTGCAGCCGAGTTAAAAGCTACATGTAAGTCTCATGGTGAACTCTAAGTCATTAGTTTATAAGGTATAGCAAAATAGGTAAACTAACAAACGTGAGGCGCCTCTAATGCGTAACCGCAACATATCTTTTCGTGGCCAAATAAGAGCAGTATCTTATATGCGTACTCCTATTATCTAGAATGTTGCAAGTAAGTGCATTTTCACCATATAATATGGATAATTGGGAACATTTTAGTTAATAACCCATTTATGCCGAATGAACCCTTCTACCGTTACTCTTTAGACCGGTCCATTTCCAATACAAGGGGTATCTGATTAGTTTTATTATTGCCATACTTTATGGAAATTGCTAACAGTGTAGACCCTGATGAGACGCAACGTTCTGCGGCGTCTGATCTGGGTCTTCACTGTTTCCCAATATCCCTTTTATGGAACACCAGGCATGTGGGTTAAGATTCATGCAATAAAATGTTGCCATATAATAGAGGTAGTTAAAAGATGGTTTAAAAGCGGCAAAATTCTGTTTGTCCTGCTACTGTTTCCACTACATATGTGCCAGAATGTTAGAAAACGTATTTTCTGACATGTGCGCTCAACGAATAATCAATTCAGCCTACGCATCCGCGCTGTCTAGCTTTCGTCTGCATGAAGAAACTGCATCCTTGGCTATCCAAAATGCCCCAGTGAAGTTTCTGATCAGACTGTGTTAATGCGCAGGCTGATCTAAATTTTTGCTGGCCGCACATGTCAGAAGGTACGTTTTATGATACCATGCAGCTTGCTGGACGACACGTCGCTGGCCAGATAATAAGGAATCTTTATTCAGCAAAAAGGCATTCTGTAATTTTAATGTGATTGCGAGCGGCAAGTGCCTTTATTTGCTTCACATGCGCAGGCTAACCGGGATCTTTCCTTATCCAGTATCTGATGTTGACGTATATCTTTTTTTTGTTTATATGGCAATTCTATAACAGTAATATATAATAATGTTTTACCCAACTCTATCCTTTCAGTTTGTAGTGAAGCTGCCAAAATGCATTAAAATGCATTGAAATAGACCAAAAAGAAAAATGAAATCTGATGCGACATTTACGATTTCACACGCGATTCGTTAGTTTTTTAATCTGCTTATTAATAACTGTTCTAAGGTAGTTGAACTGTATATCTGGGAAAACAGGATGAACTTTAATTAGGCTGCGCCATGCGAAAGCGTGTCTTCGGGGATATACGGACAGCGAAGGCATCTGCGCAGTCTGATCTGGGTCTTCGCTGTTCGCTAACAGAATAATTGGATGTAGCAGAATGTATGAATGGAGAGCAAAGGCCCGTATTATATTTTGCGCATACACAGGGTGATCTGAAAATATGCATTTTGCGCATATGCGAAGGCACGTCTTTGACGCGGCCCATTTAAAAGATAATGGATGGGCTAAGTATACGTGCGACCATAAAGATTGTCTAGAAATGGGCCGCGTGAAGCAAAAAGGTGCATTCGAACATGCTCAAAATGCGCAGATTTTGATCATCCTGCGCATGCGCAAAGTATCAGCCGGGTCTTTTCTTTACATTTACATATTCCGTTGAAGTCAATAATTCTGTTAGCGAAAAGTGAAGGTCCTGATCATACTGCTCAGATGCGCAGACTGATCTTGGTCTTCGTTGTCTGCATATGCCCGAAGACACGTTTTCGTATGGCACAGCCCAGATGTGTAAAAGGCAAGAAATTCCTCCAAAGGAAAACAAGAGGGTCAAGATGACCCTGTATCGCTCACCTGAGTACCAGATAATTTTGCCTTTCAGTTCAGAAGCCATTCAAAGTACATTTTAAAGATGACGGCTATGGTGGCCTTCTTGTATTTCTGATCGGAACGCTTTAGCTATGTTCAATTTACAAGTCACCTCGATACTTCCCTCTAAGTTTCCAATCAATTGGCTCTTTGGTTCAGGTGAAGAATTTCAAAATATATTTGCAAGGTGGCAGCCATCTTGGATTTCTGATCGAAACAATTTTAGCTGTTTTTGATTTACAAGTAACCCCGATACTTCCTCCCAAGTTTCGAGTCAATTGGCCCATTAGTCCTGGAGAAGTAGTTTAAAATACACTTCCAAGATGATTGCCATGGTCGGCATCTTGGATTTCAGATCGAGAAGATTTTAGCTGCTTTTGATCGACAAGTCGCTTCGATACTTCCTACCAAATTTTGAGTCAATTGGCCTTTTGATTCAGTAGGTGCATAAAAGATTTTCAAGACGATGGCCGTGGTGGCCATCTTTGATTACCTATCTGAACTATTTTAGCGATCTACTAGTCACCGCGATAGTTTCAAGTCAGTTGGCCAGTCTGTTCAGGAGTAGAAGTTGAAAACACATTTTCAAGATGGCGGCCATGGTGGCCATCTTGGATTCCAATCGTAATAATTTAAACTGTTTTTATCTACAAGTCACCCCTATACTTACTACCAAGTTTCGAGTCAGTTGGCCTTTCGATTCAGGAGAAAAATTTCAAAATAGATTTTTAAGATGGCGGCTATGGTGGCCATCTTGGATTACTGATTAAAACGATTTTAGATATTTTTTATCTACAAATTCCTACCATGTTTCGAGTCAACTGGATTTTCCGTTCAGAAGAAGACGTTCAAAACAGATTTTTAAGATGGCGGCCACGGCGGCCATCTTGGATTTCAAATCAATTTTAGCTTTTTTTATCTACGGGTAGCCACGAAACTTCCTATCAAGTTTCGAGTCAGTTGGATTTTTGTTTCAGGAGAAGAGGTTACAAATATATTTTCGAGATGGCGGCTATTACTGCCAGCTTGGATTTCCGATCCAAACAATTTTAGCTGTTTTTGATCTACAAGCCGCCCTGATACTTTTTATTAAGTTTCGAGTCAATTGGCTGTTCGGCTCAGGAGAAGAAGTTCCAATTATTTTTCAAGATGGTGGTCAAGATGGCGGCCATTGTGGCCATCTTGGATTTTTGATTGGATTGATTTTAGCTATTTTTGATCTACAGGGCACCCTGATACGTCCTACCAAGTTTTGAGTAAATAAGCCTTTCAGTTCAGGAGAAGAAGTTCAAACTATATTTTTAAGATGACGGCCGTGGCGTCCATCTTTGATTTTCGATTGAATTTTAATAATTTTTGATACTTCCTACAATACTTCCTACCATTTTTCGAGTCAACTGGCCTGTCGGTTCAGGAGAATAAGTTTAAAATAGATTTTCAAGATGGCCGTCATGGCGGCCAGCTGCTATTTCCGACCGGTATGATGTTATCTATTTTTAATTTACAAGTAACCCCGTAACTTCCCACTAAGTTTCGAGTCAATTGGCCTTGAGGTTCAGGGGAAGAAGTTAATGAATTAATATATTTTCAAAATAGCGGCCTTGGCGGCCATCTTGGATTTCCGGTTAGCTGTTTTGACCTACAAATCACCCGGATTCGTCCTTCTAAGTTTCGAGTCAACTGACCCAGTGGTGTAGGAAGAGGAGTCATTTAAAGCAAATTGTTGACGCCGCTCGACGCACAACGACGACTGATGATTGACGACGAGTATTGACTTATAACAATAGTTTACCTTGAGCACGAAGTGCTCAGATGAGCTAATAAAAATTGCACTATTCATTTTAATTACGGGGATCGAGGCTCTCATTCTTACGAATTGTTTTGCGTATGGAACCTAACAAGACCTCATCTGAACAGGTGTCTTAAGACCATGGGCAGAGAGACGTTGGTATTGCTGAAACTTTGGACCTATATATATCAGCATTCTCAATATAAACCAAATCCATCAAATGATCTGGATAATAAAAGCTGTTCAAAAGTTTAGCATAAAAGTTTCAAATCTGTGGCATTGCCCTAAAGGTCGTAGGCAAGAGTGAGGGTACTGCTGAATTAAACCTTGGACTTATATCTATCATCATACTGAATATAAACCGAATCAGTCGTATGGTCTGACAAATATGTGCTGTTAAAAACTTGAACACAAAACTTTTACATAAAAGTTCTAAGTCTGTGACCCTAACCTGAAGGTCGTAGATGTAGGTGAAGGTGTAAAGATATTGATTGATTGATATCTACCATCGTACAAATTATAAACCAAATTATATCAAGTAGTCTGGAATACATGAGCTGTTGGAAACGTTAATGTAAAATTTTAAATTAAAGTTTTATATCTCTCACCTTGTCCCTAAGGACATGGGCATATGTCAGGGCTTTGCTGAATAAAACGTTGGACCTGTATCTATCATTATACCAAAACAGGTAAGGGAAAGTCCAGGGAGTGCCACAATCACAAGCCGCTGCCCATCCCAGACACCGAGAGGAAGAGGAAACAGACAAAATCAAACAAGCGCAAATCGAAAAGCACTCTCTCTTCCCTAAGCGAGGTAATTGCTATGCTAAAAGGACTGAAAAATACAAAAACAAAATAACACAAGGCAAGACTTAAAACAAATCGCCTCGTAGAATAAACCACAAAGCAACAAAAAGTAAGACTAACACCGGAACCACCGCCTTAGAACGGTCAGTAGAATAAACCACCGGGGGGTGGGGGCGTTTAAAGCACTTTTACGACCAGCCAACTTCACCCTGGGTCCCGATGCTACTCTTAATACAGAAATACATAAAAAAAATCGGTTCGTATAAAGGCTCCAAACTCAGTCAATGCATCAATGGGAAAACATAAAAATCAAATTAATTATGTGATAAACAAAAACGAGTACTCATGGCAATCCTGATGTGTGCCAGAGTAAATGAAAACCAATAGTGGAACCACGGCAGGCCAAGCCAAAGACATATCATCAAGCCCCAACCCACTGGTTAAAGTTTTACGAAGAGGCCGTCGATTCAGGAGAAGAAGCTCAAAGTAGATTTTTCTATTTTTAGTTCTGGTGGTCATCTTGTTTATCGGAGTGAAACCGTTTTAAAAGAATTGGCTATATATGTATATAGCCTTAATATTATGCGGTAGACTGCATGCCTAGTTATCAACCCAATCATTGTTGATGGCTATGCTTCACTCTTTAATTGCACGACGGCGGTTCGGGCCTCAGACTCAATGACGGCCTCTTCGTAAAACTTTAACCAGTGGGAGTACTTGTCTTTGTTTATTATAGTGATTAATTTGATTTTTATGTTTTCGCTTTGATGCATTTACTGAGTTGGGAGCCTTTATGCGAACCGAATTTTTATGTATTTCTGTATTAAGAGTAGCATCGGGACCCAGGGGGAAGTTGGTTGGCTGTAAAAGTGCTTTATCCCACCCCCACCCCACCCCAACACACACCGTGTTTATTCTACTGACCGTTCTAAGGCGGTGGTCCCGGTGTTAGTCTTACTCTTTGTTGCTATGTGGTTTATTCTACGAGGCGATTTGTTTTAAGTCTTGCCTTGTGTTATTTTGTTCTTTTATTTTGCAGTCCTATTAGCATTGCGATTACCTCGCTTGGGGAAGAGAGAGCTAATCTTAGTGCTTTTCGTATGTTTGTTCGATTTGCGCTTATTTGGTTTTGTCTGTTTTCTCTTCCTCTTGGTGTCTGGGAAGGGCTGCGGTTTGTGATTGTGGCACACCCTGGACTTTTCTCTTACCCTTTTTTGAGAATTACCGTCACTAAAATTGTGTCCATTCCCCTAAATTGTATTATTAGAGGCAGAATCTAATATTGTCACGCATCAAAACTGTATGAAAATGAGTACTTCAAAGTGCAAATTAAATGAGGTAAATAATGAACAAATTATTTCCAATCAGGTCTGCCTAGTTTGCCATCATAAATAGAAAGTCTTATTACAAAGGAGGTGACACAACCCCAGACGAGCATATCTGCAGTCTAATCTAGACCTCCAAAGATCGCTTGTAATGCGTGTCTCTTGAACTTGAATGGGCTAATAGCATAGAAGCAGATCAGACCGCGAGCCGATGCATTGAATACTTTTGGTCTACGCTGATTACAAATACATGGGGTTTAGTCTACTTCGATTGGCTCAGGCTAGAAAGCTAGGTTTACGGTTTTGGTCTTCGTTGTTCTTTTACGTCATACAAGTATTTTTTGGAATATACCATAATTACTGCAGATATCATATTTAGACACCTTTCTTCCTTAAAATGGCGGTCCTAAAATTTTAATAAATCTGTGCGAAAGCCTATGATGCTGGTTTAAATGTGTTAGCTGAATGACAAAGATTGTAGACCTGGCTGAAAAGTCCAGGCTGTTTGCTTAGACATGACTGTCCAAATATTTAGGGTATATTCGGCAAACAAGAAAAGGCGAAATCTTTTGCAGGCAATGCATAAGCGTCACCTGGTCCGGGATAGTACTATTTTGATAAAAACAGTTGGCTTGTCTCATCTAGACCGTATTTGATATAATTAAAAACTGTTATCCATAACAACTAAGGTGCGATTTCGATATATTTACACTGCGTCATTTGATGAAATAGAATGTCGTAATTATATGTCATTTAGAGCCGAGAATTCAATATAATTAAGTGTCATTATTAGATATAAATCAGCCGAGTAATGAAATGTAATTGAAAGCAGTGTAATTGGATATAAGCTGTTAATGAGCTGCATAACTATATGCAATTGCGACGCGTAATTGGATGTACTGGGGACGCTTCATTAGATGTAATTTGGATGTTAGTGAATCGCGTGTACATGGTACAAGTAATTGCAACTATTGGTTTTCATTTACTCTAGCATACAGTAGAATTAGCCATGAGTACTCGTCTTTGTTTATTATAGTGATTAATTTGATTTTTATGTTTTCGCTTTGATGCATTGACTGAGTTGGGAGCCTTTATGCGAACCGAATATTTATGTATTAAGAGTAGCATCGGGACCCAGGGTGAAGTTAGCTAGCTGTAAAAGTGCTTTAAACCCGCCCCCCCCCCCCCGGTGGTTTGCTCTACCGACCGTTCTAAGACGGTGGTCCTCGCTTGGGGAAGAGAGAGAGCTAATCTTACTGCTTTTCGTACGTTTGTTCGGTTTGTGCTTGTTTAGATTTGTCGGTTTCCTCTTCCTCTTGGGGTCTGGGAAGGGCTGTGGTTTGTTATTGTGACACTCCCTGGACTTTTCTCTTACTTTTTTTCAATGTAACTGAGTGCCGCATCGATAGATGTAATTGAGCCGCGTAATTAGCAGATTATGTATGTCTGCACAGTTTTTTTTAATTAAAACGGTGCAGAAATACTATTTGGGTGTGTGCCACCCGTGTTTTATGAGAACTTTGTGAGCAAACTAAGCGCAGTTCGGTCATGGACGCCACGTTTGACTCATGTATATTAAAACCTTAATAAAAGCTATTTGGCCATACAGCGTTAACAGCAAGTATAGCTTTATCTACATTTATGTTTTTGGTCGTGTCCGGGTACATGCAAACTTCACATGCTTTAACCAGAGTCAGAGACACACGGTCTATTAAGGGTATGTCAATTTCGTTTTTACAAAGTAAACAGTAAAACATTATTGTTGTTCAGGCAAATACAGTCGACTCTCGTTATCGAATTCCAAAGGACTCTCTGAAATACTTCGAGATATCCGTACCTCGACACATCAGATTTGCAGAACTGAGGAAAAAAATAATTCGAACAACCACATTTAACAAATATATATTTAATTGGACTCTTGAAGTTAGAGATATACTGAAAATGTTGTGGAAAAGAGGAGAAATTGCTCCTTTCTCTTTCTCACAATTTTTTTTACCTGTTGTTAGATTTTCATATTTAAGCAGGGACAATATTTTCACTTCGAGATGAGCGGTTATTCGAGATAAGCGAGGTCGAGATAACGAGAGTCAACTGTAGTAAAGACTCATTTGAGAAGCCATAGAACGCAATATCTAATTAGAGTCTGCAAGTTTTACAAATCCCCCAGCAATTGTATGACACAATATAATGAAGTAAAATGTCCTTCTGCCAACATTAGGACAAGTATGATATGAGTTGGCATGTCCGAGTATTTAAGGTACGAAAATACAGTAGGTTTAAATCAAAATGATCTGGTGTGGGTTTGCACGGTTCGTATATGCCAGAAGGCATAATTTGTTTTAACGCAGTTCATTAGCACATATGATGTTTAATTGTCATTTAAAGTGTCTCTAATCCTGTATTCTTAAAATGTAGAACAGCGCTTCTAACTAAATTGACACAAATGGATGTTAATGGCTTAACACCTCGCTCTGCGAAACAGCAGACGATAATATTGGAATTTGCAATGGTTGAGTATCGTGACAGCAAACTTTTTGTACTGGCACTTATGGCATGTAAACTCGTCTTTCGAAAATCATCGGAAGAACATGTACCTCGACATCAATTGTGCATAACACTTTTAACCCTGAATTTCTGAAGTGGACTCTCCCAGCCTTCAATTTGGACGTCCACTGATGCAAAGAGGGGTTTTAGTCTAAAATCAAAAACAGACTAGCAAACAGAGTAGCCCCTGATGAGACGGCTCGTCACTAGCCGTCTTGATGATGAGACGGCTCGTCACTAGCCGTCTCATCAAGAGAAACACTGTTTGCACAGGTATGTGTTTTGGTCTGCCAGGTTGAAAGGGTAAACCATGTACAATTCGGCGATTTGTTTAAAAGCGCTTTGCACATGACTTCAGCCGACTGCATTTCACACGTTAATCTCTTTCAGGGGAGGCAAATCTATCAAAATTAATTTTGCGGAAAAAGAGTTTGCTGCCGTTAAGTGGAACGTCAAAGACGTTAGCTCCCTTCTCAGAAGTGACTGTATATCTACCATGCATACAAAGAGGCATTAAAGAAAAGAAAAAAAGATATATCTCCCAGTTTCTGACCATCAGTACTTGACGCACTGATGTTCAGAAAAAAAAATAGAATTATTTAGTGACAGGCAGCGGCACTGCCCGACAGAACATGACGTTGAACATTACAGTAATACATCTGTGGTATATGTATACTTCTAAACCGTCGCTCTTAATAAGGCCTTTTTAAACTATGATAAATTGACTATTTTCTTTTTTTCCACAAACATATATACGTATCATGAGTACTCATTTGAAGCTCCTTGAATTTCCATTGATTTTCTTCAATTTGATGTGTACATACAGTCTATGTTTTCGTGGATAATAAGAAAATGTTTTTCTTGCACATCAGACAAAGAAATCAGATGTTTTCACAGGGACCAGAAATCTCTATCCTACCAACCCTATCCTACCCAGAGATAAGATAAAAAAAAAACTTCACGTGTGGTCGATCAATGTGTTGGTCGTATAGGATGTCACGTAACTGCAAAGGTGACGTCATCGCGGCTTGACAAATGACGATAACTTTCCAAATTGCGGAAGGCACTTCATTGTGTATCGGAGGAAGTATTGCGCTTAAAATCAATAAACAAGATCAACAAACACTGGAAATTAATGAAAGATATGCAAGAAAACGAATTTAGCATGGGTGTTCGGCGTTTATATAAATATTCGTCCTTCGGAATCACTATCTGGCATGACAGTGGATTTTCTTTAGGCACCTAACCCCCATATCATAATGACATTTTTCCTATCTAGAGCTGTGTGAGCCACGACATTTCTAAAATATAATATGGAGAAAACGAAAAAAGGGTTAGTAAGAGCATTAAACTAATCGTGTGCAATCTAAAGAACTGATAGAAATAACAATACAAATTGAAATCACTTCTATAAACAGAAGCATTCTGATGTATACCCCTTACATTTATTACCCATATATTAATGAGTTGTTCATTACTTAGACTTGTTTCCGGGCTCATCGTGGTTCTGTTTGTGGTTTTCTTGTGTTCTGGCTTCAGATAGCCATTGAACCCTTTGCTTTGAGTTCAATTCCAGTTTTAGGTATGCCAGGCTATGTGAAAACAATGGCTCAGCTATTTGCAAACGATGGAGACTTTGCTTTGTTCCATCAGTGTTTTGTTTTTGATTATATGTGTTTCACTGTGATGTTTCACAGATGAGATAGAGGACTCCTATGCGGACCGAACATTTATTTGTAAACTGCAACTTCATCAGAATTCAGGGCGAGATTTCGCGCGAGTAAATCTAGTTCAATCCCACACACTCCAACAGAGCAAGTGCAGAATACCTCGAATCAACTCCTCTTCTTTTTTTCACTATCTCCAAATGCGGCCGTATTAGTTCTTTTGCATAATATGCACCATTTATCGTCCGACCATCCTATGATAACGTCCTGACTATTCCAAAATATAGACGACATCACCATCCCTGCTGAACAAATTCTCATATTGCTTAAGAGAGGATAGTCATGGTGCTTCCATTGCATACTCTGCTTTTTTGGCCTCAGGCTCAAAGTCATAGCCCCAAGTCTCATCCTGGGTCACAATTCGACAAATATATTTCTCAAGGTTATCTTCGTAGACAGACAGGATTTACTTAGAAATATCAAGCATACTCTTCTTCTAATATCTGGTCAACATTCTGGGAACCTATCTAACTGAGAACTTGGACAGCCCTAAGATATCGGTCAAGACTGAACTGCCTCAAATGTTATGCCTATTTGTCTAGCTATATCACGCAGGTTTTTTCTCCTGTCACACATGATAAGACTTTGCACAAACTCAATGTTGTTTTTTTTTTTTTTTTTGTTTTTTTTTTTGTGTGTGTGTCTGTATTAGCCTCTTTGCCTAGACCGTTCATAATTTTCCACGCTCTCCCTCTATCCCCTAACTGCAAGGAGACTCGCTCCCAAGGGTTTATATGAAGTCGTCATGAATTTTCTTTTGGGGACTCTTCTTACAGAAGCTCTAACTTCAACGTTGTCCATTTTCTCAGTTTAACACACCCTCCCCTGTTTGCAGCGAATTGCTACTGAAATAAATAGCTTTGATATTGTATGATTTCTATCAAAGATGTTGAGTAAGATAAAATTATCAATTGATTGGGGTTTCATTTCAATTTATTCATTCTAAGTATATCGGGATGAGAATTTCTTCATCGTACCTCGCACATGCACGTAGGGAAATATGTTCCGTGCTTCATTGTGCTTCGGTTGCATGGTATCATTAATTAAAATTTGTAAAGCTTGTCTTTAGAAGTATAAAAGTGAAAATGATTGTATATAAAGAACAAAGCACCGAAAAGCAAAACAGTCAGATCTCACTTCACCATCGAGGGGACCATTATACCAGACAGGACCCATCAAACACATCATCAAAACACGAAACAGAAACAAACACGAAAAATGACCCGCAACTATAAGCCTATAAAACTAATTAAAAATAAGAATCAACGCCCTAAAACGGTCATAAGTAAGACTAACTGGGAATGAAATCGGTTTTCTTTCAGAGTGGCAGCTGACAGACGCCTGTCAATAGCCAATTTACGTGAAATTTGCTAGTAACAGACGTCTGTCTCCAGCCATTTCTGGATTTTGCTGATGACAGATGATACGAGATAGTAAAGAAGTATGCAGGTTTGTTTGCTCTCTCTCTCTCTCTCTCTCTCTCTCTCTCTCTCTCTCGTTTAATTTTCTTTTCTCAAAAAGTGATTACATGCACATATGTCAGTTGCGGTTGAAGAAAATCACTTTAGCTAACATTATTGCTGACCGAAAATCTTACAGCAGATGCGATACAATAAATTGCACCTGGCTATCGACCAATCTGATTTAACTGATATGAACTCATAGACAAATGTCAATTAAACGATAAAATAACTGATGGTGCCCAGAAAATTCTTAAAACTCAGTTTTCGTAAATTAGTGGCTTTCAATCAACATGTTTTAAACAAATCACGAAACACATTAAAACCATAAATGTTAACATAATCCAAGTTTTTGCATCGCGGAAATATCAAATCTGGTCACCTGTTCACTATATCGACAGTAGCTTGTAAGGACGGCAATTTAACTGGTATGACAATGTCTATAATGAATTATATGAGGGAAGTCAAAAAAAGATTTGCGTAATCTTAAACCACAAAGGAAAACACATAAAATGTCTTAGACAACCAGTTCAAAATCGAATGAAATGTGAATGACTGTGATTTCTTTTTGCGATTGAGTTTGCAGTTTCTATTTGTCTGGGCTCAAATCCTTCTAAATTCATTTACGAACAGGAAAAGATGAGAACACACTTAATGGACTGTCTAATAAACCAAACTTTCACCAACTTTCCTTTTAGTGTTAATACAAACTGGAAAAAGAAAACGGTTTCAACGATGAGATAAGCTGTGTTTTGCCACTGCCGTCGTTTGTATGACATTGAGATGGTACAGTGTATTTCGTGCGGGGAATGGTTTCATTTAATATGCATTGATAGAGGCCTCGCTGAACAAATCAAATCAGATCCTTCATTTCCATTCAGATGCATTAGCTGTTTAAGTTAGCACTCAGTAACTGATAACTTTAATTATTTTCTACGGTATTGCTACACATTAACACACCATTCTGACAGTACATTCTTTCACCTCTTTAAATCAAGCATATGTTGGCTGAACAGTACCAAAACTTTTCTTATTACTACTGCACACCTACATGGTGAGTGCTCGTTAGAACAGCCAGCCTATCGAGTAAACATGCATTAATATGCATGTACGACAGCATGCGGTCTAGGACATTGAAAATACTTGGTCACAGAATTCATGGAATCTCATTCAACTTTTACTTGCTTTCCACATCTAAAATTGGTAATAATGCAAACACATATTTTCACGAAGGTCAGACCTTACCACTATTAATCAAAGTAATATAAAAATGGTCTCAAAAATCTTTTTATCAGTCACCAGCAAAATTTACGAGAAATGGCTGGTGACAGACGTCCGTCAGCAGCAAATTTAACGTTTTATTTGGAGATGTTACACTCCCTCTTGACATAAACATATCTATATTCAATAAAGTTCAGAAGTTTATATTAGATACAAAACGGTTTACATAATTTTTAACAAATATGTTGTCTCAGACCCAGGAATGCGATGGTATACAACATTGTCTCAGAACAATCCCTCGAAAGTCATGATGCTCCCAGTGCACAAACACCTTCCACTGTCTCCCTAAAAGAAAACTTCCATTTTACTTGTTGTCATTCTGTTCATTTCTATCTTGCAATTCTACTTATTTTTGTTCAAAATGTTGACATCATATTAACGTAATGAACATTAGAGTCTACTCTCATTGTCTCAAACACCAAAGACTTGACTGGGTCTATATTGGTTTGAGTTATCAGCGTTTTAGATAATGCGACTGGACTGTATTTGCTCCATATGACCATTTATTACTCCTAAATTTCATAATGGACCATGTTAATTTTGTTTTTTGTTCACTTAAAACTTGCCATATACTTACAATGTCTATTTTGTATGGAGAAGAACTATATAAAGCTTGTATGCTTCCGTTCTAATCCTGTATTTTATTGTTTTACAATATTGAAGTTTAAATTGATACTTTTGAATAAAATAGGTTTAAACCAAACACCTCACTAAAAGATTTGACGTAATATACTTGTCTGAATTTATGTAAAGAGTTTTATGTTCCTCGCTCGAATCGCTGACTTTACGTATTGGGCTTACGCAACTCTTTTTCTACACGCGATGTCAGGCGGACTATCATCTACTGCTACATTTTCTCTGTGTCGATTTTTTTTGCGTTGTTTTGCTTTGAAATTTATTTGATCTCATTTTCTAGGTGTAAAACTTTGTTTTTTAACCAATATTGTGCCCCTAAATACGCTGAAAAAGACCAAATTGATGCAAAATCGCTAGCGAAAATTAAGTTTCTCGACGTAAATGTCGAAGAGTAGGTAGAAGTTACATTGTTGGGAATAAAAATATAAAAGAGACTGAACATTGATCTTTTTAGTTCAAGATGGAATTTTGTTTCCCTCTCGAACACCAAAGTTTGTATTTTCACTCGTGGCGCTCGCAACGCGTGAAAATACTACCTTTGTTGATTCGGTGAATAAAATCAGATCTTACACTGAGAAAATCAAACAAATATCCTCTCATGATTTACTGGTAGCAAATCTTCACGCTCATTTCAGTAAAAAAAACAAAAACAGCTGTTCGGCTCAGACACTGGCAGCTAGAGTCTAAAACCCAATCCACCGTCACCGAACAGCGCATATGAAACATGAAGGATCGAAACCCATAAACAAATAAGAAAGAAATTTATAATATAAAGCATTTACACCTTTTCCTCGTAAAACCCAAAGTGCTAAGCATTAAATATTTAAGCTTTAAAATATAAACAAGAAGCCCATGGGCCATGATTCGCTTACCTGATGAAAACAAATATTGCATATCTGCGAATACCATGCAACTGTTTCCAGTATTACCAAAGCAACTAAGACACAAATTTGACGATACCATAAAAAGGTCAAATATTATCCTAGTATCACCATTTGAACAAACATAGTAGACTTTGAGTTCCCGATGCTGTATACCAAGATTCAGCTTCGAAGCTCTCTAAGTTCTGAAGAAGAAGTGTTTTACTATATATGGGCATGGCATTCATCTTGTTCAATGGTGCGGAACCATATGACCAAATTGTCAACATCCTTTCGATAGAAGGCCTCATGTGAAATGTGGTGAAAATTGTTCAAGAGGTTTCAGAGAAGAAGCCGTTCAAAGATTTCACGATTTTATACATGTATATAGCCCAGGGGCAAGGGCAGATAACCCCCAAAATTTTGACGTTACCTAAACAGTTTTACTTCTTTAATCATGCATTGTAAGTTTCAGCCATTAGTCATTAATACATATTGTGGAAACGATTTTTTCAAACTTTTCTCATACAAATGTATGAGGGCGCAAATTTGACCTTGCCTTTAAACAGTCAAAGGTCAACCTACAACAAGCTTGGTAGATGCTTTATACCAAGATTCAGCTTCAAACCTTTCTTTGTTCTGGAGAAAAGGATATTGAACTGTTTTTACCATATATCGGCATGGCGGCCATTTTGTTCAATGTCACGGATCCATTTGAACAAATTGTCAACACCCTTTCGACAGGAGGCCTCATGTGAAATCTGATGAAAATTGCTCAAGCGTTTTCAGAGAAGACATTTAAAAATTACATTTTTTATATATGCAGGAACAAGGGTAAATAACACCCAGTGGACAAATATTTTGTTGTGACTAAAACTTTTACTATTTTACTACTTACAATTTTCAACCATTAGTTTGTAATAAATTTTTAGAAAAGGACTTTTCAGCATTTTCCCCATATCAATGTTTAGGAGCACAAATTTGACCTTCCCATAAAAAGGTCAAAGGTCAACCTACGGTCATCGTTTGAACAAACGTGGTAGATCTTAAGTTCTTGATACTATATACCAAGATTCAGCCCCAAAAGCTTTCTTGGTTCTAGAGAATAAAATTTTTAAGTTTTTATTTTTTCATATATGGGCATGGCGGCCATCTTGGTCGATTGACCTTAACCATTTGAACAAATTTTCAATCTTCCTTTTACAGGAGGTTTCACATGAATTTTGAAGAAAATGGGCCCTGGGATTTCATCAGAGAAGTCGTTCAAAGGTGTGGATGAACGACGACGGATAACGACGGACGTCAGACGGCAATTGATCACAATAGTTCATCCTGAGATTCGGCTCAGGTGAGCTAAAACGTGCATCGATATGTAGTAGAACAGTTCGGATCGCCTGAGTTGGCGCTTGTACATCATATAACACGTTGAAGATCGGGACCTTCATCTTAAGGTCAGAGAGCACGTCTTCCACTGAACAAAACCTTTGTAATTAATCTGTAATTTTAATGCTATGATTTCTGATTTTGATTTTCTCGGTAACTTTCTCCTGTAATTTTAATGCTATGGTATCTTATTTTTTCTAGGTAACTTTCTTTGTATTTGTAAATAACAGTGTCAAATGTAATGCACGTAACAACTAAAGAACAGGTTCCAGTTGTTCAAAGCGTCATTAGCTTAACAAGCTCGTTAAGGGTCATTTCGTTAACTGTTTTAGCAGATTCAATATACAATATTCTGATATTTTGTGCTGAAAAAAATGTGAGTAGCTTTTGCTGTGCAAAAGCAACTCACATTTTTTCAGCAAAAATATTAGAATATTGTATATTGAATCTGCTAAAACAGATAATGAAATGACCCTTAACGAGCTCGTTAAGCTACTGACATTCAGTTTCCGCGTACTTCATTATAGTGCTTGGTTTACTTTCCTTTGGATCAGTTAACCCTCCGTATTTCTTGTAAAATCGAGTTTAGCTTAAGCAGGTGCGAGATGGCGTATTTAACCTTGTAACAATAATACAATATGAAAATTCTCAATCAAATCGAGACACCAGTGTCTGTTTTTATTTTTTCTAATAGCAACCTTTATAGATGAGCCAGCGCACGACTAAACCTACAATAAGACTTATGCGACCAGCGAAGACTCAGATCAGCCTGCGTATCCGCGCAGTCTGATCACCCTTCACTGATCGCATGTGCCTTCTACAGGTTCCGGGTTATCAAAAGAGGGACAAACGAATACCTTTGCCATTTTCGGTGGATGTATAGGCCGATTTGAGTCTTTGCTGGTCACACAGGTCTTATTACAGGTCTTTCGTGCGCTGGCTCAGATTTTATTTCACTTCACTGCAACTGGTGTCAATTGTAGTTTGATGGCCGTACAAAGTCTACCTGTACTTCATCACATGTGCTTTGTGAGGAGCTGTATGCAGCCGTGCAAAATACAATGCTCAGATGTTCGTTCTTTTATGTTTTCTTTGTTTCCAATGGCAACCTGTATAGATTCTCTTCAAAGATATAGACTTAAAAACAACGCAATTTTCAGTTTGGACGTCCGTTATCTAAAGCCTTCTAGAAAGTTTCCAAATAATAGGGGACCATGAGCAAGATTCAAGTATTAAACACATTCAGATAGATTTATGCAGATTAAAGTATGTGATTATTTTACTACTGATAATGCTAAGACGATGGTTCTAGTATTGTTTGTTCTTTGTAAGGCTTTCTTGGGCATTTTTCATGTTTTGGTCATATTCTTGTATTTGGTTGATCCTATCTGGCACTGCGGTCAGAAGACGAAGCTGGTTACTTTGCTTTTCTTTTCTTAAGTTTGTTTGCTCTTCCTCTTGGTGTCATAGGTAGGCATGTCCTCTGATTGAGGTTTAACAAACAGAACATACAACTGTTCGCCACTATATATGAGCCGCGTCAGAGGAGAAGAGCCATTTTATCATATGCGAACAACAAAGGTTCAGAATAGCCTACGCATCCGCGTAGTCTCGCCAAAACATTAAGAAAACACGCCTATTCAAATATATTGAAAA
This sequence comes from Anodontia alba, assembly GCA_964016985.1. Classification (NCBI taxonomy): domain Eukaryota; kingdom Metazoa; phylum Mollusca; class Bivalvia; order Lucinida; family Lucinidae; genus Anodontia; species Anodontia alba. The sequence goes on from OZ024821.1 coordinate 24,269,656, forward strand.
TTTCACCATCAAAAACTGAAAATTTTCAGACAAAATACTATATTTTTCAAATTTCTGCTCAAAAACATAGATTGTGGGTACTCGTTAGAACCGCCTCATCATTTAAGGGGTCAAAATTATATAGGTATGTTTTCGTGATGACCTGTGTTATAGCATCACGAAAACATGTCTATATAATTTTGACCCCCTTAAACCACACTTTTATATAGTAAAACTGGGGTTTACAGGGGTAAACATTATTTTTCATATTTCTGCTCAAAACATAGATTGTGGGTACTCGTTAGAACCGCCTTGAGGCGGTTCTAACGAGTACCCACATTCTATGTTTTGAGCAGAAATATGAAAAATTTTAGAAAATTTTCATCTGAAAACTTTCTTTCTTTTTTTTTTTTTTTGGTGGTAAAATTTTCAGTTTATTTGAATAGACTTGTTCTCGTAATGCTTACGTCAGCTGTAGGCCAAGAAGAAACCTCAGCCAAAGAACTAGACTTGTGGCCCTTTTAAAAGGCACGCGCACTAAAAGACTGATTCGGCGGACAATCCGAACATCCTTTTTCCCGCGCCTGAATTATTAGGGTGATCAGAATAGTATACATTACACAGACTTATTGAAACAACGAATCTAGACCTTTTTGTCTTTAGTATATAGTAGAGCTTTCTACAGTATCTTACCTTCTTCTAGGCAGCAGAGAAAGTTCTGAAAAAAATAAAGGGATGCACAAAGTAATCTGGACATTAAATGTTATTTTATAAGATAAAGTCCTCGTTGCGTGACATGGGTCGTGTTCGCTAACAGGTGCGGCTTTAATTAACGTCGGCCTTCATCTGTAAATAGCCATCAAGAGGAATATCAGCGCTTTAATTTGGTACAAAATTTTTAATCAAACACAAGTTGCAACATCATATCGGCCGCACCAAGCGAAAAAGTGCTTTCGAGCGTGCGAAAAATGCGCAGATTCAGATCATCCTGTGTATGCGCAAACTATCATCCAGGAATTTACTCTCAATAAATAATTCTCTTAGTGGACAGTAAAAGCCTTGATCAGACTCGATCAGACTGCGCGCATGCATGTGCTCAAAGAAATGTTTTCGCTTGGCGCAGCCTACATTTTGAATTGATTTCTAATTGCAATCCCTTTGAAGGTACCGTGACATACCAAGACGCCTAACTGATATAGTAAAACCCAACATTTTTTCTTCTCTTAACCCTGAAAAACACTGCACTGTCTGCCCATGATCTTTGCGATGCTGGATACTTTCTACTAAACTTAAGATATTATGCATACAAACAGCACAAAATCTTGCTATATTGCACTGAAGATGAGTCTAGCCCGCGACATCACTGTTTGTGCAATATAAAAAGTGCGTTTCTTGCAATGAGCTTCTATTTATTGTTTATTTGATTTTAGGTTCCATTATTGCTACTCTCGTTTCCATTCAGATACTCAAGAAAGCTGCCAATAGCTGGAAGGTTTATGTCTTGTCTCAGTTCTGATGACTTGTCGTCAACTTCCACAATTTTCATATGAATGGATGCCTCAATGTCATATTTGACAACACTATTTCTGTGGCTACAGCAATCGTCTGCGATTGCGCAAGACTGACCGACTTTCTGACAATGTTTTGATACGTGTTCTCTTGATGTGAATGAATCAAAGCTGTTGTCACTGCAATGTCCTATAGGCAGACTTGATCTGGTATGGTTGTTAACATTATCAATGAAATCGTCTTTTGGGCTGACAAGCCTATTGTTTGGATATCCGCTAGCATTTATACACTGATTGTTGTTATAAAACATGGACATTTTTATATTGGCATGTGAGTGAATTGGTAAAGGCACGTACTGGGGAAACGCAGGCGCACCCAGACAGTTCAACGTTTTCTGTTGCTTTCCCAATGGCGAAATACGTTCTTGTTTGATCAGTGGCTCCATATTATCAATATTAGGGCTGTCACTCAGAAGTATGCGATTGCACGTATTTGATGTTATCATATCTTGCACTCTTGTTTTCTTGACTTGAAGTAGTTCTGGAGAAATAGGTGGTGACGGCGGAAGATCATATTGGAGTCGTGGCGCGCTGCATCCGCCATTTAAATAATCCACGCCATAGTTGAGATAATGCAACTGAAGCTTAACATTATTCACGTAATGTGAACATGACTGATATCTTAAATTCAAAGCACGCTGCTCCATATTATGTGTCTGGTCTGATGGACCGTAATTGTAGCGTTGGTCTTGAGTATAAAAACAGGACGGTCTTCCATTACTAGTTGTTTCACTGTAATATCTAAAAGCATAATGGTTACTGTCATTAAACACATCCGGATGATTCTGATCCAATTCAGATAATCTGCTGTTGAAATTACACTTCCGCTTTAGCTTTAGTTTCCGTTTGTACTCGTTAAACTGGTGCTGTTTATCTTTCTGAGTCAGCTTGTGTGACACATGACTTGACGGAACAATCGGAGAATGTCTGTCAGAAAGCGCATGCCATGTTGAAGGGCACTGACCTATATCATACTGAAGAACCAGCGCGACTTCATCATTCAGTGATTCTTCTTCGAACGTAGGTGGGTAATAAGTTTCGTTACAGTTTTGATAAACATGTCTGTCACCTCTTGTTAAGTCATTTCTATTCGCTGTGCAATTTCTCATGTAAATTAAATTTTTAATGGCATATTTTTGACGCAACCAAGCTTCATGTTGTATAAAGGTGCTGCCTTCTTCCCTGGAAACGAAAAGAAATTCAAACAAGAATACAAGGTCAGTTGTCGAAATAAGGAAAATAAAAGTCGAAAGCCTCAATCCATTATTCATACCTTTTGTATAGCCCACTGGGCAGGCTTAGGTTCAGATAATCACTAATAGACTCTTTTGTCAGCTAGCTTCTGTCCCTTTAATCACTTGTTGTAAGTTTTGGGAAATCACAATGATTTTATGCTGATTTTTTTCATGAGCTTTTGAAGTATATGGTCCCGGAAAAGAGACGGACAATACCAGAGGATCAAATTATTGATAGTAACTAGACCATGAAGTAAGCATATACTCACTAATACCCCCGGTCATGGCCACCAGTATAGCTAGAACACCAAAGGGAAATAACTGTAAGGGACATGGCCCCATGGCCCTTATTTTCTTTCCCACAATACAACTAGTCATACTTGTCATGTGTACAAAATTTTAAGTTTCTAGGTAAAGTAGTTCCTGAGATATCTTTGACACAAATAAATGCCATGGCCATCAGTATAGCCAGAACAACAAAGGAAAATAACTGTAAGGGACCTGGCCCCATGGCCCTTATTTTCTTTCCCACTATACAACTAGTCATACTTGTCATGTGTAAAAAATGTCAAGTTTCTAGGTAAAGTAGTTCCTGAGATATCTTTGACACAAATAAATGCCATGGCCATCAGTATAGCCAGAACAACAAAGGGAAATAACTGTAAGGGACCTGGCCCCATGGCCCTTATTTTCTTTCCCACAATACAACTAGTCATACTTGTCATGTGTAAAAAATGTCAAGTTTCTAGGTAAAGTAGTTCCTGAGATATCTTTGACACAAATAAATGCCATGGCCATCAGTATAGCCAGAACAACAAAGGGAAATAACTGTAAGGGACCTGGCCCCATGGCCCTTATTTTCTTTCCCACAATACAACTAGTCATACTTGTCATGTGTACAAAATTTCAAGTTTCTAGGTAAAGTAGTTCCTGAGATATTCTTTGACACAAAATAAATGTTAACAGACTGACTGACTAACAGACAGACACACACACAGAAAAGACAAAAACTATATACCCTCTTTGCATACTTCGTATGCCGGGGGTATAATAAAACGTTTTGGTCACCTATTTGAGGTATGCGCGTTCGACTTGTGATCAGGAGGTTGCGGGTTCAACCCCCAATGGGTCGGCAACATTCTTCCGTGATCAAGAAATACATTCTATGGTGATTTTCTCCCTTCCGCTGATTCAAGAAGGACAGCTGTCAGTTTCTGGCGAAAGAATGTGCTCCATACTGGTTACCGATCAGAGGACTAAGTCAGTTCAAAAAAAAGAGTGATTAGGTAAACGGACCGCGCTCGACATGACCCCATTGGGTTGACTCGACCGTAAAACGTCAGCATAATAAACTTTTGTTTGAGGGATCCTTTGCAAGCATAAACACAACTGCTCGAATACGGTTCTACAACAGTGATGTAACGTGCACCATTGCTTCCGCCTCCTTGCCCAATGGTGAGCGATATTTAATTTTCAAATACATTCAAATGAGCTTATTATTCTTAAGTGCCAACGAATGTAAACCGCATAAAATTTTGTACGGTGAGACATTTACGGCCATAACACAACACTTAACACCAGGGCCCAGTTGTTCAAAACTAACGATGTCGTTAGTTAACGTATCGCTAAAACTTTGACAATTAAACATGGCATATATGCTAATATTTTTGCTGGAAAAATGTGAGTAGATCTGCAAAAGCTACTCACATTTTTTTCAGCTAAAATACCTGTGAATTAGATATTGTACTTACTAAAAAATTAAGATTTTGACCACTAATGAGCTCGTTAAGCTAACGACGCTTTGAACAACTGAGCCCTGATGTACATGTAATGAAAGCAAACCAATTCGGAAAGGAAGGTAGCCTTTGGAAGCAAAAACACACATCAAATAAGCGAAGTTAGCAGGTCCGGTTTTATTCAGTCTGTTAATAAACAATAAAATGTAACGTGCAACATAGCTGACGCCTCCTAGCCCAAGGCTGAATGAAATTATATTTTCAAATAAATCTAAATGCGTACGGTGATCCGAGAGGACCAGAGAATATACACTACACTAAAGTGAAGCACGGGAAGACGGTTAACGATCGCCAAACAGCATTTAGCTCAAGCTGTATTGAGATTAAAATAATTCTGCAAGTGAAGGACTCTTGCCAGCAAACTTAACTTCAAATAAACGAAATATTTTATCTTTTCTCGAAGCTATGTAAAATCATCACGAAAACACACCTATGCAGTTTTGACCCCCTTAAACCCCATTTTTATACAGTAAAACTGGGGTTTACAGGGGTATACATTAATTTTCGTATTTCTGCTCAAAGCATAAATTGTGGGCACTTGTTAGAACCGCCTTGCTGAGGCGGTTCTAACGTATACACGCAATCTGTGTTTTAAGCAGAAAACTGAAAAATATCAGATTTTTAATCTGAAAATTTTCGGTTTTTTGAGGTGAAAATTTATATATATTTGAATAGGCGTATTTTCTTAATGATGTAAAATATACGATGGTACAAATTACCATGGATCCTGCTCTTCATTACAAAAACATGCCTATTCAAATATATAGAAAATTTCACCTCCAAAAACTGAAAATTTTCAGATAAAAAACTTTTTTATATTTCTACTCAAAACATAGATTGTGGGTATTCGTTAGAACCGCCTCAGCGAGGCGGTTCTAACGAGTACCCACAATCTATGATTTTGAGCAGAAATAAGAAAAATAATGTATACCCCTATAAACCCCAGTTTTACTATATGAAAGTTGGGTTTAAGGGGGTCAAAATTATATGGGTATGTTTTTGTGATGTGCTTTCTGAAAACAAAAAAAAATGACGCTGAAGTAACACACACACACCCAGCTAAGTCATCTAAAAGCCAGGACAACTTCCGGATGTTAAACGCAGCACATAAACGTGTTCAGAAGGATGTTTTACAATTATTTTATTAAAATACTCCATTCACGAACTAGGTTTGCGCAGACAGGCGTGCAACATTTTGTGACAATAATTTTCATGGAAGCCCATTGTGTTTTTCTGCTGTACAAGTGCGCTTTGCATTAAGTTTTCAATCAAAGACGACGCGATTACTATATTTACATTTTTTAGTGCATAATATCAGTTTGTACTAGAATTGCATGCACCGATTTATTCTAAAGTACTAGTTGTTTTCCTACGTTGATATATATTACGAAAACACGCCTCCAAAAAAAAAGAAAATCTTCAGATAAAAAACTGATATTTTTCATATTTCTGCTCAAAACATAGATTATGGGTACTCGTTAGAACCGCCTTGATGGTTCTAACGAGTACCCATAATCTATGTTTTTGATCAGAAATAAGAAAAATAATTTATACCCCTGTAAACCCCAGTTTTACTTTATAAAATTTTGGGTTTAAGTGGGAGTCAAATTTATATACTAGGCATGTTTTCGTGATGAAAATAATGTCTTTCTATAGTGAAGTATTATTATCACATATTGTTCCAAAGAGTACGTACCTTATAGGACAATGAGTAAAAACAATGGAAACCTTCTTTGAATTTTTATAGATAACTTTACATTTACTCTGAAGCCACAGCCATCCGCCATCTTTCTTGCGAAAACGAAAGTATAAATTCTGAACAGTCATGGTCTCGGATACTGCAAGGGAAAAAAAGACAACTAGATTCATATTGTGTCTTCCTGAAACGTGGAAACAAGAGGTCCATGGGCCACAATTCGCCCTCCTGATAAAAACCGCCAATGCATATTAGCAAATGTCATGCAACATTCTTCCAGTATTGCCACTGCAGCTAGGACACAAATTTGACCATACCATAAAAAAGTCAAACGTATTCCTAGTCTTATCATTTTAACAAACTTGGTAGACCTCGAGTCCCCAATGCAGTATATCAAGATTCAGCCTCAAAGCTTTCTTAGTACTGGGGAAGAAGATTTTAAATGTTTTTACCATATATGGGCATAGCAGCCATCTTGTTCAATGGTGCAGAACCATTTGAACAAATTTTCAACGTCACTTCGACAGAAGGCCCCATGTGAAATCTGGTGAAAATTGGTCAACTTGTTCCAGAGAAGACATTTAAAGATTTCATTATTTTATACCTGTATATAGCCCAGGGTCAAGGGCAGTTACCCTGTGGGGGCAAAATTTTTATCCAAACTAACAAATTTTACTACTTTAGTCGTATATTGTAAGTTTCAGCCATCAGTCTTAAATACCCTGCCCAGTAAACGTGTGGTTAGGTAAACTGACCGCGCTCGACATGACCCCATTGGGTTGACTGGGCCGTAAAACCTCAACACAAACAAACATATTGAAAAACAATGATTTTTCAACAAGTCTCCTAAACACATCTATAGAGATTCAAATTTGACCTTGTCATAAAAAGGTCAAAGGTCAGCCTACGATCTTCATTTGAACAAACTTGGTAGAGCCGGAGACAGCGATACTCTATACAAAGATTGAGCCCCAACGCTGTCTTGGTTCTGGAGAGGAAGATTTTTAAGTGTTTTACCATATATGAACATGGCGGCCATCTTGTTGAAAGGCGCAGTACCATTTAAAAAAATTGGCAATACGCTTTTGACAGAAGGCCACGTGTGAAATCTGCTAAAAAATTGCTCAAGAAGATTTCCAGAGAAGAAGACATTTAAAAACTACATAATTTTATACATGTATATATCCTAGTGGCAAGGGCAGATAAGTCTCAGGGGACTAAAATGTTTTGCTATTGTAATCACACATTGTAAGTTTTAGCCATTAGTTTTTTAATATATTTTGAGAAAATGGATTTTCTCAACATTTTCCCCATACAAATGCATTGTAAAAAGGTTCGTTTTTTTTCCATACAAATGCAGGGGTATGCAAATTTGACCTTGCCGTAAAAAGGTCAAAGGTCAACTTACGGTCATTATTTGAACAACTTGGTAGACGTTGGAAAAAAAAGGGTAAGAGAAAAGTCCAGGGAGTGCCACAACCACAAACCGCAGCCCTTCCCAGACCTTAAGAGGAAGAGGAAACCGACAAATCCAAACAAGCACAAACCGAACAAACGTACGAAAAGCACTAAGATTAGCTCTCTCTTCCTCAAGCGAGGTAATCGCAATACTAAAAGGACTGAAAAACACAGGAACAAAATGACACACGGAAAGTCATACAACAAATCGCCTCGTAGAATAAACCACAAAGCAACAAAGAGTAAGACTAACACCGGGACCACCACCTTAGAACGGTCAGTAGAGCAAACCACTGAAGCCTCGGTGCTTTATACCAAGATTCAACCCAAAAGCTTTTTTGGCTCTGGAGAAGAAGATTTTAAGTGTTTTCCCATATGGGCATGGCGGCCACCTTGTTCAGTGGCGCGGAATCATTTGAACTAATTGGCAATACCCTTTCAACAGAAGACCCCATGCGAAATCTGATGAAAATTGCTCAAGGAGTGTCAGAGAAGAAAACATTTAAATTTTATACAAGTATATAGCCTAGGGCAAGGACAGATAACCCCTAGGGGAAAAATTTGATTATAACTAAAATGTTTTACTTCTTTAATCACACATAACTAAAATGTTTTACTACTTGAATCACACATTGTAAGTTTCAGCCATTAGTGTTTAATACATTTTGAGAAAATGACTTTTCAACATTACATATAAATGCACAGGGACGCAAATTTGACCTTGCCGACAAACTTGGCAGACCTTGAGTCCATTACGCTATATACCAAGATTCAGCCTTGAAGCTTTCTTGGTTCTGGGAAAGTGTTTTACCATATATGGGCATGGCGGCCATCTTGATTAACGGACCTTGACCATTTGTACAAATTTCCAATCCCCCTTTAAGAGAATTTGAAAAAAAAATCTGGCCTAAGGATTTCAGTGGAGTAGTCGTTCAAAGGGTGGACATACGACAGACGGACGACGGACGGCAAGTGATCACAATAGTTCATCCTGAGCCTTCAGCTCAGGTGAGCTAAAATATTTAATAGTACATAATAATACACTGTTTACCCATAGATCGTTACAACAAAATGTTTCATATTTAATCATGAGAAATCATCGCAAATTTGTCTTCTGAGTGAAGCTCAAGGGGAAAAACGACTTTCTGAAAGATGTCGAAAAATGAATAGAGCCTGTAAAACAGCATTCAATGTTCTCACTCGTATATACGCTCGTATCACTTCAATGTTCTCACTCGTATATACGCTCGTATCACTTCAATGTTCTCACTCGTATATACGCTCGTATCACTTCAATGTTCTCACTCGTATATACGCTCGTATCACTTCAATGTTCTCACTCGTATATACGCCCGTATCTGCGAAAAGGAAACTGGAAAACGCCATAGCACCTGCAATGAATCATTCGTGTATGCGTACTTACCTTTAATATTGGGACAGACAGGCCTAAGCAAACAGAGTACAGCGCGGCGTCTGAGCAGGGTCTACACCATTTGCATCCTTCAATTTTATTCCTTGGAAGGGCATATTGTTTTCGGCTTGTCCGACCGCCCGCCCTTCAGTACGTCACGACCTCTCATATCTTTGGAACCATATATGTTAGACGTTTGAAGTTTCATATTTGCACTCCTTATGAAAGATTAGCTGGTCCATTTTTTTTACTGTCAAATTCTTCATGACCGAGAGTTAACCCCCTTTTCAGACTTAGGCATTTTAGCAAATGAAAATCTTGTAAGCAAAATATCTAAGAATTCATTAAGTTAGGCTCATGAAATTTTGCAAGCAGTTTTGAACCAATGTGTAGATTGTCAGGTGAAATGTTTGAGAACTTATGTAAATATGTGATCAAGTTATGCCCCCTTTTCAGACTTGGGTATTTTATCGTAGGAAACTCTTATTAACGTTGTCATTATGTTAGGACAAGCATATATTTTAGGACATAGTATTTTACAAAAACAATACTTCTTAGACATATATGCAGGTAGTAAAAGGGATTTAATCAAATTTTAGGATTAGTATGATAAGGAATTAAGTCTACCCAATTCTTAGGTTGAAAACGGTACATAATGAACCATGTCACTTCAACAAGGTCCAAAGTATACATGCCAGTGCACAGGCTTGGCAGATAAAGAAAATGTAATTACTCTATATATTCGGACACCCTAATACTTAACCATACTTGTCTTAAGAGTTTAATAAGACCCTTGGACGTTTCCTGGTAATAATTTTACAACATCGGTGATTGCTAGCTATCCAGTGCAGTTCCTGTTCAAATGTTGTATTATGCAGTATCTGATCTTGGTCAGACCGGTCTCCAGATGCCTATATCCGAATATTTAGGTCAAATACGGCCTTCCAAATATTTGGACTCCTTAACTCTTAACCGTATATACGTAACCTAAAATTTTAATTAATTCCATTTGGCAACCTAGGGACGAGTGTAAAGTATGTGAAGGCATGTCAAACAGGGTAAACTCATTAGCAGTTTGATCTGTGTTTACACTGTAAATGAGAAGTTTGATCTATGGCAAGACTGTTCGTCCAGGTCTGTCTGTCGATATATATAGGGTAAATACGGTATGCACTTTTCCTTGGTGTGTTCCTGCTACGAGGCACGCACCACAGAAAGTACGCGTGGCACCGTTTTTATATATTTTACGTGCACTTTTATAGGGTTTTCATCTGAAACTAAAAACAAGAAAAACAAACTTAAAAAAGGTAGAAATCCGTGGCAATTTCTATGGTTTAAATGTGCTAGCTAAAACGGGGGTTTTGTAAAAGTTTAGAACAACACACATACTGACTTATTAGCTATTTAACATACGTAGACGCTATAGACATATTGCCATACTTTAACATTAATAGTTACATGACATTTTAGTACATAAAATATTCCGTATTGTAGCTAACAGCAAAGACTATGTTGATACCGCATTTGCGCAAGCTTAGCAAAGCATGCATTTATTATACGCAAACAAGGCACATTTTCGTTTGGCAGGTGTCCGTTTCTATACTTTAATTTGTAGCTTTAACTGATCAAAGACACAGCTTAATGGAGGAAGCTTTGTTCATGGAAAAACAGCGAGTATTCAAATCTAAATGACTCCCACAGGCAAGCAGAAATATTTTACGGCAATGCCACAACGTATTAATTGTACTATTCGGACGTGCGCCCATCGAAGACTCAGTCCAGGCCTGTGCATCCGCGCAATCTGATTAGAGTCCTCCCTGCACGTTAGAGTAGAAAGTATCCAAACTGCCATCAGGCGAACAACAAATACTCCGACCAGACAGCGCAGATGCCCAGGCTCACCTCAGTCTTTATTCTGGCATATGTCAGAAGGTACATTTTCTCACTTCGCTTCGCAAATATTAAAATAAAAAACTGTCCCAGGGCGATTTGCGTGCAAGATATGTCTAGGGACTTCACGTTTGACTTGAAAGCGTACAATAGCCACCAATTCTGAAAGCAAACAAAATGAAAAGCTGATTTAACTCGAAATGTGTCCAAAGTACACAGATACCCCGCCTGAAAAAACTTAAACGCCGGATGCGGATGGAGACGGACGGATGGTCATGGGTAACACTATATGCTCTTTCCACCATTCTTCGAAAGGTGGGGGCCGGACGGACGGACAAGGGTAACACTATATGCTCTTTCCACTATTCTTCGAAAGGCGGAGGCATAAAAATTCCCGATGACCCCTCGTTTTTTTATCATTTTATGACGACATAAAGTATCCAATATATGTCCTACCCAATATATGCCCACTCATGGGCTCGGACGGACAGACGGACGGACAGACAGGGGCAACATGCAAATTGCTAACGACAACCTGCATTAAGTATGACCTTAAATGAATAGTCAAACCGAGGGCTAGGACTAAGCCATTACGAAAACATGCCTATATCATTTTGACCCCCTTAAATCCGACTTTGGTATAGTAAAACTGGGTTTTACAGGGGTATACACTATTTTTCTTATTTTTGCTCAAAAACACAGATTGTGGGTACTCGTTAGAACCGCCTCGCCGAGGCGGTACTAACGAGTACCCACAATCTATGTTTTGAGCAGAAATGAAACAAAAAATAAACTTTTTTATCTGAAAATTTTCAGTTTTTGGAGGTAAAATTTCTATATATTTGAATAGGCGTGTTTTCGTAATGGCAATGGTAAGCCTTTACCCATGGAAGGCAATGAAAATGCCTTACACAAAGGAAGATGACCAAATATGAAAGCCTTAACTAAAAATATGTATTAGTTATGATCAATTACAAATTCTTTAACGCAAATTGCTAACTAACTATGACCTTGACCTACCTAAAAGGTCAAACTGATTGGTAGTACCATGCAATGGAAAGGCTTTACCCCAAGGAAGATGTTGACCAAATATGAAAGTTGTAACTGAAAAGATTTCGTAGTTATGATCAATTAAGAAAACTGAAACGCAAATTGCTAACGCCAACTTGCATTAAGTATGTAAATGCATAGTCAAACTGACATGAGGGTGAGGACTAAGTAGTGGCATGCCTTTACCCCAAGGAAGATGTTGATCAAATATGAATGTTGTAACTGAAAAGATTTAGTAGTAATGATCAATTAAGAAAACTGAAACGCAAATTGCTAATGCCATCTCGGACGCGGACGGAGACGAACAGACGGATCGACAGACAGACGGACGAAACATACGATGAAAACGCTCTACTCAAACTGACATGAGGATGAGGAGTCAGCAATGGCATGCCTTTACCCCATGGATGGTGTGGACCAAATATGAAAGTTGTAACTGAAAATATTTAGTAGTGATGATCAATTAAGAAAACTTAAATGCAAATTGCTAACGCCAATCTGCATTAGGTATGTAAATGAATAGTCAAACCGAGGGTGAGGACTAAGCAATGGTAAGCCTTTACCCACGGAAGCTGTTGAACAAATATGAAAGCTTTAAATGAAACGCTGTAGTAGTTATGATCATTTAAGAAAACTTAAACGCAAATTGCTAACGCCATGTCGGACGCGGACGGAGACGGACGGACAGGCGTCTTCACAGACGGACACTTATTGGATACTCAATGTTAAATTTCCATAGACAAAAAATGTGGAGTATCCATAAAAATACCCAACAAGACCCCTCATTTTTTATCATTGTTATGGACGTAATAACGCAAACTCTATGTAAAATACCTAATATATGACCTACCCAATACATGCCCACTTGTGTGCTCGGACAAACAGACGAAACACGCAATGAAAAGGCTTTACCCCAAGGAAGATGTTGACCTAATATTAAAATTGTAACAGAAAAGTTGTAGATGTCAAGATCAATTAAGATAACTTAACGCAAATTGCTAAACCCAACCTGCATTAGGTACATGTGTGTAAATGAATAGTCAAACCGAGGGTGAGAGGGTGGTAAGCCTTTACCCACGGAAGGCGTTGACCAAATATGAAAGCTTGAAATGGAAATCAGTAGTAGTTACGATCAATAAAGAAAACTTAAATGCAGATTTCTAAAGGCGACTCGGACGCGGACGGAGACGGACGGACAGAGGTAACGCTATATGCACTTTCCACCTTTCTTCAAACTGTAGGAGCATAAAAATTGCACAATTCGGACAATAGTCTAATAATTTTGACATCTCTATAACCCTGTTTTAACTATATATTATCCGGAATATAGGGGAAAACATTATATATATAAACCTGTTGGCGTAATGTAACGGGTATGATAGAAATCAGATTACAAATGGCTTCACTGATTCGTCGATACTGAGGAATAGTAGTACACATAGTTTATTGGTTAACAGCATAGTTTAGTGGCTGTATAACAGAGAAGACAGCAGCTTATTAGAGCAACATATGAAGGTCTATTCCATTTTTGTTTTTGTTCATTGTTTTTTTTTTTTTTTTTTTTTGTTTTTTTTTTTTTTTTGTTTTTTCTTCTTTCTGATTTCAAGAAACAATGTGAACAAAACACACTCACGCAAATAGTGCATCCCTAAGGGCCATAATTGCATCACGAAAACATGCCTATATAATTTTGACCCCCTTAAACCCCACTTTTATATAGTAAAACTGGGGTTTACAGGGGTATACATTATTTTTCTTATTTCTGCATAAAACATAGATTGTGGGTACTCGTTAGAACCGCCTCGGCGAGGCGGTTCTAACGAGTACCCACAATCTATGTTTTGAGCAGAAATATGAAAAATATCAGAATTTTTTATCTGAAAAATTTTAGTTTTTTTGGAGGTGAAACTTTCAGTATATTTGAATAGGCGCGTTTTCGTAATGGAATAAACTGACAGGTGCTGGGTTTGACAGCTGATAGTAGGAGACCATTTTTGACCTATGTCATCCTCTGTATGGAAGAATGTACGTGCCTTGCAGCGATGATAAATGTCATAAAACGGTATTTTTTGTCAAATTCATTGATTCATCGGTCTGTGTGCGCATTTTAAAACATCTTTACAATATGATCCGAGTTCATGCCAGTCACGTTTTGAAAATGAAAGAACACCTTCTTTATTTAGAACAACAATTTAGTATAATTAATGATGTACATGGCGCGAAGGTGCTTCCGTTAGAAAAGATCAATTGAAACATCTCAAACCACGGCAAACAATTCTATTTTCACCCCAAATCACTTACTGTATCTATATTTCACCCCGAACTACTTTGTTTATTTATTATCTCAAGTGTAATGAGGTATCTTAAATGTAATGCGGTATCAAAGTTGTTTGGTAATTCAGTATCAAAAACATCCGCATTCGCCGATTTTTGAGCTCTTTCTTTGAAAAATTTGTATCGCCCATGAAAGACAAAATGTGCAAAGTTTGTTGACCTTTTTGCGTCATCGAATTCCAAACCAGATGTCGATCTAATTGTTTGCTTATTAAACTGTCGGTTACGCATTCGATCGTTTGGTAGGCGTGGTAAAGTGGACTTCGTTTTAAGAACCTCTATGATAATACATGTATTGAAAACAAAAATGCTAAAAAATATCGTCGGTTATTTTCGTTTTTGAAGATGCTTTTGTTTAGAATAGGATTGAAGTGTAAAGAAAGTTTTTATTGACTGAAATAGTGTGAGTTATTCCAAGAGGTGTTTGTACGGAAAGCAATGGAAAATTAATTGCAGTCCGGGAAAAATAGTATGACGACCACTCGAAAGAACAAAGATGATTTAAATGTCCTCAACATCTATCTGAACTGTTAAATAAACAAGAGTTAAAGGAATTGACAAACTTGTTGAAACATGTATCTGTGATCCACGATTTGAAAAAGCGTGCAGTTTGATGCGAATCGAAAAAAAAATCGAATGCAAACTAAGAAACATATCAAGCTTTGAATATGTCAAAGCTGATTTTATGGGCCCTCTAATTTGAATATTTAATGAGCCTTTATGACGTCATAAATTCTGAATTAAACAAGCAAAACGTAATAAATTACATCTTCAACAATATTCGACCTTTTACCCAAATAAGCGTAATAGACTTTCCGATCCTCATACATTGGGTGAGTCAATTTGTCATTTAAGGGATGTCAGATGTATTTATTTTTTTCATTTTGTTCTCTTTGTAATTGAAATTTCAATAAGCAAACAATGAAGACCAAGCTAGGTCTTCAATGTTTGCCTATGTCCCACAAAAGGGACGCGAGGCTTATATAGGATGAGTTTGTGTATAAGCTTCCTATCAAGGCAATTACTGATTTTGTTCAGAACCGTCTCTATTTTGTCTTAGAAAATAGACTTTATTTGATATTTTTGAAATGTTTAGAGCTTCGTCGAATATTCAAAATGACCTTCCCCTTGATAATGAGTTTGGTATCTATAAACGTCTTGAACTTCATTGAACTTAGCTATTAACTGATTTCGATCACATTTACACTGAAATGCATTATCCATCAAGAGCGCTGACTAAAATCTTTTTTTCCCTTTTAATTTTGGTTTCGAAAGAATTATTACTAATATGAGCCGGGGCTCTAGATTGAATGCACAATCTGATCAGAGTCTTTGCAGGGTACTATGTTGGTAGTCAAGGATCCTAAGCATCTTCAGGCAGACAGCGAAGACTCTTACCAACCAGTGCAGATGCGAAGGCTGATCTGAGTCTTCGCTGGGCGCACATACAGATTTGTAGGAAATGCTATGCCCGGTCTATATGACTATACATTTACACTGCTGCGCATAGGCATTGCCCTCATTCCGCATGTGTGTAAGGAAAACTATTTGCATGAACAATAAAGAGTGATCACCGAACATAAAACATTTTCCATCTTTCTTATGGGAACTGCTGTTACAGAAAAAAAAATCATTACGAAAACAAGCCTATACAAGTATATTGAAAATTTCACCACCAAAACTGACAGTTTTCAGATAAAAATTGTGGTAGTTTTCATATTTCTGCTCAAAACATAGATTGTGGGTACTCGTTAGAACCGCCTCGCCGAGGCTGTTCTAACGAGTACCCGGCGAGGTAGTTCTTACGAGTACCCACAATCTTTGTTTTTGAGCAGAAATACGAAAAAATAATGTATACTCCTGTAAACCCCAGTTTTACTATATAAAAGTGGGGTTTGAGGGGTCGAAATTATATAGCTATGTTTTCGTGATGGTTCCCTCAATGAGATTTGATTTTTCTTGGTGTGCGTAAACATAAGTCCGTTCTGGCGCTGCCACTCCTGCGTCTGACTCGACGAAAGTACGTTGCTTTAGCATTTAGCACTTTCTGTGCAACTCCAACAGACGAAAACCTGATTATTATCGTATGTGCCTTAATATTTCAGGTATTTTCTAGGAAAATTAAAACAAATTCTTCAAATTGTTGCCTAGTGAATTTTTACGACTTATGATTGGCGCCTATCTGTTATAATATAAAAATGACAATGCACAATAAACAACAGCGCGGTTAGACTTGGTTCAATCTGCGAGTTTCACATATACATTCAATTATCTTTTTTAAGCTAAAAATGCTGTTTTCTTTTTCTTCCGATTCCCACGCTCCAGGGCGAGCTCCTAATGACTGAAGAAAATAATGGATTTCTTCCTTTATTGTTGACATGAAAGTAGTAGGCGGCTAGACTTGACAGAAGGAGTTGTTGACCTAAGTATATAATTACTTCCATGTTATTCCTAAATATTTGGACATCTTTCTGTTTACTACACATGTCGTACTATATGAACAAGTGTATTCTGTTGCATGTTGATGTGACTAAAACTGCTGATTGAGTGGCAAACAGTGTAGACCCAGATCAGACGCCGCGCTCTGCGGCGTCTGATCTGGGTCTTCACTGTTTGCTCAGGCCTGTCAGTCCCAATATTTAGAGTACATACGGTATTCATTATCTTGTAGGCATGCCATATATGATATGTAGCATAAGAAAGAACCCTTATAGCTTATGTACACAACGATGGCCAGATTAGACCGCATAATTATGCGCAGTCCGATCAAGGCCTTCATTGTCCATTTACAGAAGAATTGGAAACTGTAGAATATGACGAGAAACAGAGAAGGCCGTGCACAGACTGTTAGGATAACTGGCTTATTTGGGCCTTCGGTGTGAGTTTTTAAGGGTTTTTTTTCTCTCCATTTTCATTTCTCCTTTTTTGCAAAGAGTACAACCTTCGCTTTTACATATTAGTTCATAGTCCACTTAGTACATACGTCCTCGTCCTTAGAAAAGCAACATAGTATGCGGACATCAAAGGCCCCGATCAAACTGCGATTTCCCGAAGTTTGACTTTGGCCTTCGCTGTCCCCTAACGGAATTAGCAGATACTGCAGAGTATATCTGTGTGCAGCAAAGGCCCTGATCAGACAATGTGGCTTTTCTTGGCCTACTGATCTGGGTTTTTACTGTTCACATTTGCTCCGAAGACACGTTTTCTCATGACACTCCCCACATAAAATTGCTCTGATCAACTTACTGTCTTTGCAAGACGTTTGTTTGTGTTGAGGTTTTACGGCCCAGTCAACCCAATGCGGTCATGTCGAGCGCGGTCAGTTTACCTAACCACACGTTTACTGGGCAGGCTTAGTTCTCTAAGCGGTTAACCAGCATTATGCACATTCTTTCGCCAGAAACTGACAACTGCCCTTCTTGAATCAGCGGAAGGGAGCAAGACGTAAAGTCAGAAAACGTATCTTCAGATATGTGGACCCAGCGAAGATTCAGATCAGCCTGCGCATTCGCGCAGTCTGATCTAAATCTTCACTTGGTGCGTTCTGGATAGCCGAGGATGCAAAGTTTTTTCATATGTTGTAAAAATACTTAACCATTGTTGGGCTCGCATTGGAGTCTGTTTCTATATAACACCCCTTCGACCATTGAAATAGACAATGGGCCCTTCTCATTCGCCCGATAGATGAATCCACCGGGCACTGATAGGTTCTCTGAATTAAAATCTTACTTACATGCTTTATGCATTGCAACACATGTGTACAAATCTTCCGGATGAACGAGACTGTAAAATGATGTTTCGCAAAGGTCCTCTGTACTGTAACCGATTATCTTCCTAGCCCTGCAAAAATTACGGCACCCAAAATTGTTACCATATTTCTTCTAACATTGGAACAAGTCCGTTTTATATATGTTAATGTTTCTAAATCTGCTGGATGAGAGCCCAAAAATGCAGCCCCGATAAAACGCCGCGTTAATAAAGGTAAATGGACAGATCTGACAGACAGAAGCTGGATTTTCTGTCAACAATAACTGCCAAGGTGTTTTACTTATATACAAATTTTAAAGACTTAGGCTAATAAACTTTGAATTTATACCTATTATTTTTCTGGATTTCCCATGTAAAAGCCTAATTTAATAAAGTTGACCTTCTTATAAAATAGGCCAAGGTAGACCCAGGGTCATCATTTATATAGTTTTGTAGGGCTTAAGTCCCTGATGTGTTGTGCCAAGTTTCAAGGCCATCTGATTTGTGGCTCTGTAGAAGATGATTTTAAAAGGTTTTTACTATATATGGGCATAGTGGCTATCTTTGTCATGTGACCACGATCAATTATATAAACTTTTGTTCCCGCGAGCCAAAGATGTTTCACATGCAATTTTACTTCAATCGGCTCAGTGTTTTCTAAGAAAAGGATGTATGAAAATGTCGATGGACACATGCCTTAAGGCAGGGGCTGACAACCTGTGGGGAAAATGATGCCAACAGAAAGGCCTTATCACTTCAGACATTTATTGTAGGTTTTAAAAACATTTCGTTGAACTTTGATTTTATTTTTTTTTCAAGATTTTCCAATGTAAAAGCCTAAATGAACAAAGTTGACCTTGTTGTAAAGTAGGTCAAGGTCAACCCAGAATCATCAGTTATACAAATTTTTTAGGGCTCAAGTCATTTTTGTTGTGTGCCAAGTTTCAAGGCCATCTGAGTTATGGTTCTTGAGAAGAAGAATTTTAAAGGGTATTATCATATATAGGCATGGTGGCCGGCCAGTATGGTCATGTGACCAAGACCAATTATATAAACTTTTTCCCGCGAGGCATAAATACGACTTCAATCGGTCCAGTGGTTTCTGAGGAGAAGATGTTTGAAAGTTTGGACGGACTTTTTCCAGTGTAAAAGCCTAAATGAACAAAGTTGACCTTGTTGTAAAATAAGTCACGGTCAACCAAGGATCATCATCTCTATATTTTTTGTTCCCGTGAGGCATAGACGTTCCATATAAACTCTGACTTCAATCGGTCCAGTGGTTCTGAGGAAAAGATGTTTTTGAATGTGCGAACGGAATTCGACGGACGACGGACAACGGACCATTAGTAAATATAAGCTCACATTGTCTGCCTTCGCCACTCAGGTGAGCTAAAAATCCAGATTGAGATAGCTCAAATGAGCAAAAAATCCAGAATGAGATCAGTGATCGCAAAGAACCTAAATATCGTTTGTCTAAAGCAACAGTTCCATTACGAAAACACGCCTATTCAAATATATCGAAAATTTTACAACCAAAAAAGGAAATTTTTCAGATAAGAAATTCTGATATTTTTCATATTTCTGCTCAAAACATAGATTGTGGGTACTCGTTAGAACCGCCTCAATGAAGCGGTTCTAACGAGTATCCACAATATATGTATTTGAGCAGAAATAAGAACAATAATGTATACCCCTGTAAACCCTAGTTTCATTATATAAAAGTGGGGTTTAAGGGGGTCAAAATTATAGAGTCTTGTTCTCGTGATGAAAATGTAAAAACAAGCACCAGAAGAGTGAGAGTTGCCCCCAGCTAGCATCTACATAAATCTACAGCGGGCCGTTATCGGCCCGTCAGCTATAGATTTATGTAGAATACTTACTGGGTCATCCTTATTTAGCCAGTGATCAGTGAAGTGAAATTAACTGTAACATTTTATACTTTGTATAATTCATTTAGGGTGGTCATTTAGGAAGCAATTACACGGACGAACGAACGGACGGGCGGATGGCAAGAAACTTGTTCACGTAAGTCGCCCATGCTACATGTAACGCAGATGCGACAATAACACATGTAGAGCTCTAGCCAATGTTCGTCTTTGCTGTTTGCATTCCCGTATCCGGAGGCTTCAACTATTCATCTTTACTTACATGGTATTCTTCGCTTTCAGTATCAAATCAAAAATCAATATCATTGAGAAATTAATTGAGCTCTTGCTATCCGTGTCTGCACAAGGATATATTGTTGCATGACTTGCCCCTTATATTATAGCATAGAGACTTACCTGGCAGTTTGTATGACTAGTTTAGCAGTCTACAATAATTCGCGTAACATTTCGATTATCTCTCATATGCCGTCTGTCACACTACTGATTAAGCCTTCAAGCGCCAATCACAACAGCAGCAGACGACATTCAAAAATATGAGTATTTTATTTTTCACAAATTATCAGGCTTGACATTTCATGGGCATAAAGTCAAATAAAAGTCAAAAAGGATTGCACTTGGAAACAAAGAACACACAAAATCACGAAAATCGGAGACTCGGTTTGATCGAGTCTCTTCATATGCAACACTGTAGTTTGCGAGGCTGCATACGCCTTATTTGAAAAATAAAAAAAAATGTTTGAGAATCCAATTTGTATCATGCTTTAATGTTAAAAGATAATATACGTACTAAGCAAAGAGTAAAGAAGAAAGTTATGAGCCTATTAACCTGTGTTATGCTGAATAAATTAAGATACCACGCCCACTTCTAACTGTCAGCCGATCAGATTGCTTATTCCAGGTTATTGAAAGGAATTCACTGACTGAATGACAGTGCAGATCCAGATCAGTTGGCTTCTTCAGAAGCCAACTGGTCTGGATTTACACTGTTTGCAAAAGCAGGGCATATCAGGGTTTAGCAGGACCGGGGTTAAGATGAGCATAATGGTGAAAATATCATTGAAGTTGGTTGAGAAAAAAAAGATATTTGGGTTTGAAGCTCCAGAAAATGCTTTCATGGTATCCGCCATTTTTTGTAGTACGTGACATCATAAAGATGCCAAATTTAAATTACATCTGAAACAATATTGTACTCTTCATCACGAAAACATGCCTATATAATTTTGACCCTCATAAACCCCACTTTTATATAGTAAAACTGGGGTTTACAGGGGTATACATTATTTTTCTTATTTTTGCTAAAAACATAGATTGTGGGTACTCGTTAGAACCGCCTCGACGAGGCGGTTCTAACGAGTACCCACAATCTATGTTTTGAGAAGAAATGTGTAAAATATCTGAATTTTTTATCTGTAATTTTTCCTATTTTATTGTAAAATTGGAAAAATTATTTAAATAGGCGTGTTTTCGTAATGTATAAACCTATTTCCATATATATCTATAATGTTGCTTTCGCACACCTTTACTACGAGGGAAACCATATAGCAAGGTTGGTTAAATTCCGCCCAGTGGTTAGGAGGAGACAGCGTGACGGACGGACAGAGGCGTTCACAATATCCCCATCGCTAAAGCATGGGTATAATTATAATTTCTTCACTGATTTCGATTAAATTTGCGCCAGGTAACTTTTCAAAAGCAGGAAAATTGAAGGCACGGGCCTTACCCTAAAGGATAATATACACTCACTTTTTATCAAGTTCTCTGAAACGTAAGTCGAGATCGTGTTTACTCCAGAAGACGTTGTTTTTCATCTCCTCGCTTAGATCCGTTTCCGACAACATAAATGGATGGCAATACAGAAGAGCGATTTTTTCGGATGTCTTCGGCGTTCGTGGCATATGAGGTACATGTGTTAGTTTGCCCGAGCAATGTATTTTCTATAGAACAGAATGAAAAATTAAAAATCTACTTGAGCTTTGTCAAACAGAAATGCTTTAGGCATATGCGGAGTCATTACGTTAACACACCTTAATATGTAAAATGTACATATCTTAACCATAGCTCTAGATAATCATTTTATCATAAAATTCAATAATGATACATGTAATGATATTTTTCTGATTTCTCCATG
Source organism: Anodontia alba (assembly GCA_964016985.1). Taxonomy (NCBI): domain Eukaryota; kingdom Metazoa; phylum Mollusca; class Bivalvia; order Lucinida; family Lucinidae; genus Anodontia; species Anodontia alba. Next base: position 24,291,834 of record OZ024821.1, read on the forward strand.
AAACATATGTGAGGCGCTTCTAAGAAGTACCCATGACATATGTTTTGTGGAGAAATCAGAAAAAAAAAACAAAAAAAAAACAAAAAAACATATATCTCTTGATACCCCTCTTATCCAGAGTTTTAAAAAACATGGTTTTTACACTATATAATACGGGAAATGAGGAGTACCTTATTTACTCAAAGTATTGGGGCACCTTATCTGCCTACCATACTTGTCCTTTAAATTTAAAATACTTCATTCTACTACCTCTTGACGTTTCTAAAATATTGCTGTCTGTATGGCAAACATTGTAGATCCAGATCTGATCTGGGACTACACTGTTTGCAAAGGCCTATCTGTCGCAATACTTAGTGTTATTACGGTACTTAGATTATTAAGCAAAATTAGGATTTATTTCTTGATACCTTTCTTATCTAAAGGTAATGTACATGTAAGCCGTCGCAGTTATTCAATTTTATATAGGAAATAAGGAATACATGTATGATGGCCGTTAACTTGTTAAGCAAATTAGAACACATCTATACAGTACAAAAAGGTTCCTAGAAGCAAGAAGCACTTTAAAAATCTGGTTTAAAAAAACTGCGAAAACCTGAAAATCCGCCTAATGATGTAGACACCTATATAAAGTCGATTTTCACTATATGATATGGGCAACAAGTGGGTACAAGTTGCATAGACTTGTTAACGTAATGGATGCGCCGGTCGGTCAAGGTTTTCGATCTCCACATAAAGAATTATTGGAAACGACAAACTGCATCAACGGAAATCAAAGAACATGTTGAAACTATGAGCATGCGCAGAAAGATCCAAATATGTATTTTGCAAACGCATTAAAGATACGTGTCCTCATGACGAGGTTAATTTTAGAAAACTTTTGGGCCTTATTACAGGGAATATATACACTTTCAAGAGAGGAAACGAGGTCAGATTTTATTTTGTCTTCTTCTAAAAAGAGTTCTACTCAAAAAAAATGGGAAGAAAGTGATCCGCTCAAGAGCAAACTCTTTCCTATTCGAGTTGACCCACTTTCAGAAACGGCTTCATGTGCAAGAAAGGAAACAGGAACTTTTAATACAAACTTTGTCTCCATTGTGAAAAACGGTGGGAAACTATCACGTTTATCCAGCAGCCTTAAATCAAAGCGAAAGAAATGATGTCCCTTTGCATATATAGGCATTACGAAAACACGCCTATTCAAACATGTTGAAAATTTTACCTCCAAAAATACTGAAAATTTTCAGATAAAAATCTCCGATTTTTTTTCATATTTCTGCTCAAAACATAGATTGAGGGTACTCAACAGAACCGCCTTGGCGAGGTGGTTCTAACGAGTACCCACAATCTATGTTTTTGAGCAGAAATAAGAAAAATAATGAATACCCCTGAAAACCCCAGTTTTACTATATAAAAGTGGGGTTTAAGGGGGTCAAAATTATATAGGCATGTTTACGTGATGGTAATTGGTCATAGTCGTGGCGTTTATTACGCACAATACGCAATGTGTATAACATGCGTAAGAAAAAACATTAATAATAAAGTCGCACTACCATATATTACTTCAATTCTTTACCATAGGGGCTGCTCTTAAACGAAAAAAAAAATCTTCTCTCAAGAGTAGCCCCTATTTTGAAAACGATTCCAGACATAGTTTTTTGAAGTTTCATTACGAAAACATGCCTATTCAAATAATCTGAAAATTTTACCACCAAAAATGAAAAATTTCAGAAAAAAAAATCTGATATTTTTCACATTTCTGCTCAAAACATAGATTGTAGGTACCCGTTAGAACCGCCTCGTCGAGGCGGTTCTAACGAGTACCACAATCTATGTTTTTTGAGCAGAAATAAGAAAAATAATATATACCCCTCTAAACCCCAGTTTTACTATATAAAAGTGGGGTTTAAGGGGGTCAAAATTATATAGGCATGTTTTCGTGATGTTTCCTATGTATGCGTAAAAATAATTCCGTTATGGCTACGCCACTGATGGCATATAAGTAGTATAGGGCTCATATTCGGTAGATTTTGAATGTGGTAACACGGACTTCCAGATACTTTTATGTTAAATCTAGTGCTCCCAATGTGCGTGCCAGACTGCGCATGCTCACACAGATTAGGTCTTCTTCGTTTATCGCATATAAGCCACACTATGGAATAAGAACAGCAAAGATTCAAATCAGGCCTCTAGGTTATAAAACCTTTTTTTTTTCATTCTCAACTTTTTTCATGTTCAACACAGTTGAGCATGAAATTTTCTCTGTCAATAAATATGAAAATGCCAACAATAGTTGGCATTTTCATATTTATTAGCAGAGATTTTTTTTCATGCTCAGCTATCGTTAGCAAGAAAGAGTTTGAAATGGTAGTTATTTGAGATTCATTAGCAGGACATATTTCATGCTCAGCTGAGTTGAGCACGAAAAAATTTTTATAACCTAGGAGCTAGACTTCAAGAGGGTTGTATTCCGTGTTTGTGGCCTTTCTTGGGCATTTCTGAATCTATGTTTAGCAACTGCTCATTCTGACTAGGCTTTTTATGTCCTTTAACAAATTCGTTGAGTCTTATTACGTTAACACACTATGTAGAATTCACACTTCTTAGCCATAGTCTAGGTAAGCCATTTTTTTAATTAAAAAACATTGATATTTCTACTCATTAGAAGCGCCTCTGAGCATTACAAAAACACGCCTATTCAAATATATAGAAAATTTCACCTCCAAAAACTGAAAATTTTCAGGTAAAAAAACTTTGATATTTTTTCATATTTTCTGCTCAAAACATAGATTGAGGCAGGTTCTAACGTGTACCCACAATCTATGTTTTGAGCAGAAATAAGAAAAATAATGTATACCCCTGTAAACTCCAGTTTTACTATATAAAAGTGGGGTTCAAGGGGGGTCAAAATTATATAAGCGTGTTTTCGTGTTGGAGACATTTCTAGTGATTGCAACATTTATTTTTGAGGAGAAAGCAAACAAAAGTAATCCTGATACTCCCCTCATCCAGTGTATGTAAATTTTAGCATTTTCACCATTTAATACAAGGAATGAGGAATATTTTGGTTCAACCAAAATATTCCTCATTCCTTGTATATTATGGTGAAAATGCCATAGTTTACGTACGGTTAAGCTACATCAATTTGTTGTTTTTTTGTTGTTTTTTTTAGTAATAAGGGTTGCTAGAAACAAAAAGCTGCAAAATTCGCCTAATGATGCAGAACCCTACAAACCCCTGTTTTAACTATATATTATGGGAGGATATCGTTCACATTACTGACGTAACGCTTTAAAATCCATCAACAACTACCAAATAGCGTTTACCGGACTGTGCGGATTCGCAGGCTGTTCATGTATCTGTTTTTTGTTGATGTTGTTGTTGTTGTTGTTTTGCATATACTTTTTAGAAGGCATAGTTTCCCATGGCGCGGTAAATGCACAAAATTCCTTTTTCTGCTGTTAGTGGTTAACCATCAGCTTGAGCAAATCCAGCATGCAAAATATTGATCATACGTTTCGTTTTTATTTTTTCGAGAAATTGTGGTTTGGCATTTAATGCTAATTTTCTTCAAACATGTCAAAACACATTTTGAAGCAAATTGTCTCCTGAGGAGACAACTTGCTTAAAATGTCAAACCACATTATCTAAGAAAAATTTTTCAAACTGCCACCTGTTACTCGGCAAAATTCCAAAACGCGTGCAGTCATTTAAATGTTTTTTGCCAAATTGACCAAGATGTGTTTAAAGTACATTTACAAGAAAGGTAGTGAAGTTCAATGTAAAAATGCTTCTGCGGTTTCCTAATCCAAGCTGTTCGCTCTGCAGCCTGTAAACTGATATCGCTGATACTGTCAAATTTAGATTATCCCAGCTAGCATTCTTTATAAATCTACAGTGGGCTGTTATCGGCCCGTCAGAGTAGCTGACGGGCCGATATCGGCTCGCTGTAGATTTATGTAGAATGCTTACTGGGATGTTCTATATTTTACGTAAGTACACCTATGTAATATTTGTACTTCTAAGCCATGGCTCTAGAAAAGTATTTTAAGTAAACAAAAAAAAACAAAATAAAAAAACTATTTCTCTCATTTCTTGACAAAAAAAACAAAAAAAGAAACAAACATAATTTTCATGTTGTTGATGCTCATTTAAAATGTAATAAAAAAAAAAAAAGAAAGAAAGAAAAAACAACAACAACAACAACTACAACAACGCAAAGGCGCTTCTAATGGGCATCCACAGCATATGTTGTATTTTTTTTTTTTTTTTGTAGAAAAAATATATATCTCGGTATTCCTTTTATCTAGAGCTATGTAAACCAAAGAATTTTCACCATATAATATGGGAAATGAGAAGGTTTTATCTTGTTTATCAAGTACATACATGTACAGACAGAATTATCCAGTAAAATGACAAAAGTTACAAACAGCTGGTTTAAAACGGCAAAATTCTGAAAGTGACCCTAATACTGTAGAACCCGACAAAACCCTGTTTGACTATTCATTATGGAGGAATACGTGGTAGACATGACACACACAGTTTAACGGAATTACACGCCCTATTTGCTATGGAACAAAGAACCTTTTCCTTTATCGACATTTGCATATATATGTGGTACATTAACGTAAATGGAACACTCGGAAGATTTTTTAACATTTTTCACAAGAGAGACAAATTTTGTGATTTTCTGTACACTTACTCTTTTCTGAAAAGGGGACTACATTAAGAGGAAAGCATTTGTTACCGAGGGGAACAAATTCTTTCCTTTAACCCATTTAAGCCGAGCATCCCATAAAAGGGACATTGGCAAACTATGTAGACCCAGATCAGACGCCGTGGAACGCGGCGTCTGATCAGGATCTGTACTGTTTGCATTACACCTAGGAATTTCTATTAAACATAAGTATCATAAAAATTACCCAGACACCCTCTATTTGGAAACAGACCGGTCTAAATAGTTATGGAAGAAGAGTCCATTCGGCAAAAGTGGGTTAAATGCAGCCTCCTTTTCAGAAGGGAGCAAAAGACAATTTGGCAGGATTGTCTCTTCTGAAAGCACATCACTTCTCCTTAAAGAGAATGTGTCTTCAAGCATGACTTTGCGGACCAAGTATATATTTTGTAATTTGGAGCTGCAGCACAATTAAGGGCGAGGTTTTGCGGGAATAAAACTGGTTTAACCCATTGTAGTCGGGAGACCCGTAAAAGGGTAATTGGCAAACAGTGCAGACCCAGATCAGACGCCGCAGAACGCGGCGTCTGATCAGGGTCTCCACTGTTTGCAAATAGTTTAGCCATTTTCTCTAGGAATATGTAAATCTCATAGCCGAGTGTATACCTAAAATTGAAATTGGACTCCAATACATAGTGTGGGTGAGTCTAATCAGTATACAGTGGGTTAAGGCTCCAGTAGTTTTCCGTTACAATGCGGTTCTTTTGTTGTAACTCTTAACATCTGTGGTTTCAGACGTGGCATTTGTGTTATGCTTATTTGTTCCTCATCACTTCCTTTATTGGTGCCAAAAGAGGGCTGTGCTTCCTGACTGTGGCATTTCCTAGGAATCTTCACTTCTATTTTGTGCAAACTACGCACACTCAAATAATCACGTGCATCCGCATAGTCGGACCAGAACCTTTGCTTAATATCTATACATGTACAGTCTACGATATCTAATCCTATAGCAGAAAGAAAGCAAATACCTGGCCACACTGCTGATGGGTATACTCAAATAATCACGTGCATCCGCATAGTCGGACCAGAACCTTTGCTTAATATCTATACATGTACATTCTACGATATCTAATCCTATAGCAGAAAGAAAGCAAATACCTGGCCACACTGCTGATGGGTATTCTAATCTGTAGCCCCGCTGTCCTCAGTGCCCTAAAAAGGCTATTTTTACATGAAACTTCTCATATGAAGATGTTTTTGACAGATTTCAGCCTTCCACATACTGAACTTTTCCTTCATAAGAGAGAGATTACAGGAATTTATCAGGCTTTTGGACCTGTGGGGGCGAGTTGACAAGTCTGGATTATCGGAATCAAATGATTGTCATTTTGTCGTCGAAATAATGAAGACTGTTGCAGTCTTGTTTGTCTCACTTTGTATTGCAATGTAAAATGTCTACAGTTTGCGTTGACTTTCGTTGCAGTTTAATTTCGGACGACTCGTTGAAACGTGTTTCTTCTTCTGGGTCCGACATAAATAGTCTTTGATAAAACGATATATATATGATAAATAGTTTATGATATGTCAATTTTCATATCTTACACAATATCAAACCGAGACACCCATGCGGTTCAATATTGGGAATTTATATGAAAACTGACATATATATTAATCTATTTCTCGTCCGTGTCCGTGTTTGCGTCCGCGACGAGGTCACATGCGGTGAAGTTTATACACAACATTCTTTAAACCCATTTATGCAGTGTGGACTCTTCTACAATAACGCTTTCGACTGGTCCGTTTCCAATAGGAGGATGTCTGCTTAGTTTAAGTATTACCATGTAATAAAGAAATTCCTGTATTAAATGCAAACAGTGCAGACCCTGATCAGACGCCGCTTTCTGGGTCTATACTGTATGTCCCTTTTATGGGACGCTAGGCTTAAATCAGTTTAAATGTTCTCATCTCGTCAGTCTTTAATTAGAAGGCATTTATATTTGGCAATCAGTGTACTTGTGGGTTCACCGCCATTACATAATTATCGACTCCCACCCCATCTCCCGAGTTAATGGCTACGTCAAAATTATAACTCCTCTAGAAAGTCTTCTGTTTCCGTTTTTTCATGCAACGCCTGCTTAAGACAGTAGGCAAGAAATCAGTCATCTTTATAACAGTTGGTTTATGTCATTAGAAGAAGGTCTGTATATGTCACAGTACAGGGTTCTTTTTTCCTATACAGTTAACTCTCGTTACAACGACAGCATTTGTTCCAAAAGATGTTGGCATTAAAATAAATTTGCTGTTGTAAAGAATCCTTAACGAGCAGAATGATATATACGAAAGGCTTTTTTTCCTTCTTATTTCTTCATAGAACGTAAGTTTGGATATTTTTAGAATCATCTCATTGAGGCGATTCCAACAAATATCTGAAACATATGTTTCTTGAAGCATTAAATACAATGTTCTTTTACATTTCTGATTAATTGTCACCTCTTGAGCGAAGGTTTCGTGTCAGTCGAATCATCATAATAACGAATTTTGTCGTTGTATCGAGTGGTTGTATAAAGACGGTTGACTGGTAGAATGATTTTGACCGATGAGTATTTTTACCTGCAGCCCTACCAATGAAAGGAACCTTGGGATCATTATTATAGTGTAGAAGCTGTCCACCAAGGTAAGCACGTACAAAATATAACTGCTTTCAGAAGCATACAATATCTTTACCCATTTAAGACTCATCACGAAAACACACCTAGTCAAATATATTGGACATTTTACAACCAAAAAAGAAAATTTTTCAGATAAAAAAAAATCTGATATTTTTCATATTTCTGCTCAAAACATAGATTGTTGGTACTTGTAAGAACCGCCTCAGCGATGCGGTTCTAACGAGTACCCACAATCTATGTTTTTAGCAAAATAAGAAAAATAATGTATACCCCTGTAAACCCCAGTTTTATCATATAAAAGTGGGGTTTAAGGGGTTCAAAGTTATATAGGGTATATAGGCGTGTTTTCGTGATGTGAAATAACTCTCCTTCACTATTTATTGGAAGTCGAAAGTCAATTTTAGGTTTGTGAGGCTATGTGACTGGATATTCATAGAGAAAAACGGTTAATATATTTGCAAATAGTGGCGATCCTAATCATTCTGCGGTGTCTGATCTGGGGTCTGCACTGTTTGCCAATCACCCTTTTGAGTATAAACAGACTAAATTGATTTAACCGTCTGTTACGTTACGGGCAGACGGTCGGATACACGGACGACAGTGACAAAAACCATATATCTCCTGGATGGGGAGGCGTAAAACCAGATATACTAATGGTAATTTTTTTTTTTTTAATTTGTTTTACATTTTGTGTTACTATTGGCCAAGGCTATCACTTTTTCATGTAATGGCTGTTTGCGACTACAGAAAAAATGTCCTTTGTTGAGTATGTTCTTGTAAAAATGTCGTTGGTCATCATTTTGGTAGATCTATTATAATATGATTAATAATATAATATGATAATGTTTTCTTGCCGATGTCCAGCTTTATGTTTAATGGACATAGGTCACTATATGCAATACGTTTGAATCCAATGAACCAATGAAAGAACTTGGACACAACTATAAGTAACTGACGGAAGGAATGACCAACCAGAAGGCAACTATCCATTAGCTGCTGCACTGTACGATCATTCTACCAGGCATACACTTTTCTCTCAAGCATAGTCTCAAACAATGCCCAATCATTTTATAACCATGACATATGGTTCATGCTCTAACGGTTATCATTTATATGCCAGCCCTTGCTCTCTGTGGCTTCTGATCAAGGTCTTCATTGTTCATACTTGTGTATACTAATACTTAGGTAGATACGGTAAAGTGATAAGCGCCAACAGCAGCTGAACAAAGAAGCAGTTGAAAATTGATGGTGGCATTGAAACAGAAGTTCCTTAAACTTACCGTATATCCGGCTATGTTGCCACTGAAACTTTTCATCCTGCAAAGAAAGGAAACTGGCACACTTTCATCCCCTTGGTCTTTACCATCCTTCCTCCTTGTGCTTGTTGACTTCCCCTGGAAAAAACATCATCACGAAAACATGCCTATATAATACTGACCCCCTTAAACCCCACTTTTAAATGGTAAAACTGGGGTTTACAGGGGTATACATTATTTTTCTTATTTCTGCTCAAAACATAGATTGTGGGTACTCGTTAGAACCGCCTCGCCGAGGCGGTTCTAACGAGTACCCACAATCTATGTTTTGAGCAGAAATATGAAAAATATCAGAGTTTTTTATCTGAAAGTTTTCAATTTTTAGAGGTGAAATTTTCTATATATTTGAAGAGGCGTGTTTACGTAATGTGAACCGCGATTCACTACTGGCTATCCATTTAATAATGTTTAAGCCCCAACTCTTATCTCAAATGAGCCACCTAAAGACAAAACCACAAAATGGCATGTGCGCCCAGCGAAGACTCAGATCAGCCTGGGCATCCGCCCAGTCTGATCAGAGTCTTCGCTTTTCGCTCAGTGGGTAGCTAAGGACCCAAGGTTTCTTCATGCGGACAGCGAAGACTCTGATCAGATTGGGCAGATGCCCAGGCTGATCTGAGTTCGCTGGGCGCACATGCCGTTTTGTTTGTTTTGTCATGAGATGGCTCATATAAATACTGTTACCCGTCCCAAAGCAGTATTTCTATTTATTTTAGTACTATAGCTTCATTGTCTGGCTTAACCCTTTTATGCACAGCGTCCCATAGAAAGGACCTCGGCAAATCGTGAAGACCGAAATCCTACACGATAGAGCGCGGCGTCGTATCAGAGTCCACAAGGATTAGCATTGAAATACAAAAATGCTCTACAAAATGTAATAATAAACAAAACAGACATCCCTTAAATTTGAAACTGCCTTGTCAAAGGAGCAAGCTAGAAACCACTACTGGGCATTAACTGGTTTACTGTAATATTACTCGGACTTAAATAATAAAGACGAAATGTATTCACAGATACCCGGGACATATTAGCAAACATGATAAATGCAATAGTTACTATTTACATAGTTTGCGCTAAAAGTTTGTTTCCAAATATTCTGCTTAGCCTGTACGTTATATCAAGACTATCGTATTTACTCTCAATATCAGGACAAGCAGGTTTCATCAATCAGCGTAAACCTTATCAAACACTACAGAACGAGACATTTAATCAGGGTCTAGACTGTATGCCTCTCATTCAGCAATTTATGGTACATCAACAAGTAGAAGTTCCCAATCTCATCAGTGGATCAACACAGGCAAAAGTCAGTTAACTTGTCAACGACTACACTCAGGGAACACAACCCTCCCATGTTGCCGGATAAGGATTAATGACATGAAATGACAACATAACATAGCACTTAATCAGAAACTGAATGAATAAAGCAAGAGAAACTGAATGAGTAACAATACCGTAATAACCCTAAGCATTGGGGCAGATAGGCCCTTGCAAACAGTCTAGATCCAGATCAGACGCCGCAGAACGCGGTGTCTGATCAGGGTCTACACTGTTTGCCATACATACAGCAATATTTTAGACACATCAACAGGTAGTAGAATGAACTATTTCAAATTTTAGGAAAAAGTATGGTACATGTATGTAGATTAGGTGTCCCAAACCATTAGGGTAAATTCGGTACCATGGACCGGTCAACTAAAAAGCTGTTGGGGTCCTAATATTGGTTTTATAGGTGCCTTACTCTTGCCCAGAATCCGGATACACTCTCGTACGAGTACGGGTTCCGTAATTCATCATTGGATCGACACAGAAAAGCGGATACATTCTCAACAAATTGATGAAACGACGATTACAACCCGAAAGTCAGAAAAAAAAATAACAGAAAAAGGTGAGCCAAAAGGTCGGGTAACCTTAAAATGCAACAGCCACGAAACACAATAACAATATTCAACAGCACCCCCTGTATTCTGATTCTAGTTTAAACATATTTTATCTTTACAGTATACCACAAAGACAAGTGGAATAGTTACCACCCTTCCCATACTACATAATACGTACATAGAAACTATGAGGACTGAACACACATAGATTTTCTGTCAATTCTACTTTTCTGACCACTTTTGTTTCACTGCACACCAAATGCCTTTGAAAATTGGTAATTTATACGAACCAGTACATAAAAACCTTACCATGAAAAGTGTTATGCGTGATATATTTTTGAGCAATAATTTACTTTTCCATTTGTTTTCGTGGTTTCATATGTGGCGTTTTTTCTGTTAATTTAATCAATGGAGTGATTTATATATTTTTCATGACGGATTTACTCAATAAAGTTTTATATATCGCGGGTTGAGCACAAGACTGTAGTAACACAAACATATTTTTGAAACCCTGGTTTAGGGGCAACTTTGACCCCTTTATAAACAGTGCAAATTTAGGTGCCATTGCTCATACCTAAAATTTCATTGTTTACAGAACGAAATGTTGTAATCTTCATAACGCCTTCATGGTGAGGAGATTGAATTTGGGTAAAAACAACCATCTGACTTACTACAGTCTTGCGCTCAACCCTCGATATCACATATGCAAAACTAACGATGTCGTTAGTTAACGAATCGTTAAAACTTTGATCATTAAGTCTTAGTTATACCATGGTTCGTGCGCATGTACGATGCGATAATGCACGAGCGTGAGCGAGTGCATTATCGCACGTACATGCGCACAACCATGGTCTAACTGATTTGTCACATTTGCATGTATGTAGACCATCTACATCGCAAGATATTTCATGCTGAATGTTTGGAATTTAGGCCACTATGTGATAATTTTCGGTTATTGAGATGTAACCTTAGTTTTATTTACACAGAGACAATGGAACATCCATTGGTTAAATATAGCATATACGCTAATATTTTTGCTGTAAAAAATGTGATTTGCAAAAGCTACTCACATTTTTTCAGCAAATATACCGATGAATTAGATATGGTACTTTCTAGAACAGTTAACATTTTGACCATTAACGAGCTCGTTAAGCTAACGATGCTTTGAACAACCGGGCCCAGTTAAATAAGCCATTCCTTAGTTTGTTATACAGCACTGTATCTGCCATTTAGCATCTTGAATTAACCCATTCACGCCGAGTGGACTGACTCTTCTACATGTAACCTTTTAGACCAGTTCATTTCAATATAAGAAGTGTCTGTCAGTTTTTATCGTTACCATGTTTTATAGCGATTCCTGTTTCTATATGCAAACAGTGTAGACCCTGATCAGACAGCATCTTGAATTAACCCATTCACGCCGAGTGGACTGACTCTTCTATATGTAACCTTTTAGACCAGTTCATTTCAATATAAGAAGTGTCTGTCAGTTTTTATCGTTACCATGTTTTATAGCGATTCCTGTTTCTATATGCAAACAGTGTAGACCCTGATCAGACGCCGCATTTTGCGGCGTCTGATCTGGGTCTACAATGTTTGCCAATGTACTTTTTATGGGCCGTTAGGCATGAATAGGTTATGGTTGCAAATATTTTGGACTATTTTCTGATGTCATGAAACCTATATTCTCTCTATGTTTTATTACTACATTATATATGACACGGCCTGACGTTTTCACAGTTATTTTTAAAGAATCCAGACAGATTTGCAATATAATATTTCCTTACTATAATATCATTAGTAGAAGTAGTAGTAGTAGTACTTCAAAATGCACTAGTACTACTACTACTTCAAAATACTACTACTACTATTACTAATACTACTACTACTACTACTACTGCTACTTCAAAATGTACTCCTACTACTTCCAAATGTACTCCCACTACTTCCAAATGTACTCCTACTACTTCAAAATGTACTCCTATTACTTCAAAATGTACTACTACTACTTCAAACTATTACTACTACTACTGCTACTACTACAACATTACTATTACTACTACTCTACTATTACTACTACACTACTATTACTACTACTACTATTACTACTACTACTACTACTTCAAAATGTACTTCTACAGTTTTAAGAAGACGGAACCTATTTCCCTTTCAGATTTTAAGTCTGGCCACAATCCCTAGGCATAGTCTATGTTTAGATAATCTACATTAGGGTCACGACGTTCTGCGAGGTACGATCAAGAAGTTCTCGGCCCAATATACTTAGAATGAATAAACTAAATTAACCCCAGTCAGTAGATATCTTTTTCTTATTCAGCATCTTTGGTAGAAAGAATAACATTTCAAAGCTAGTGATTTCAGAAGGAAGTCTCTGCAAACAGGGGAAGGGTGTGTTAAAGTGAGAAAATGGTCACAGTTGAAGTTAAAGCAGTCGTGAAGTACTTTTGTAAGAAGGGCATGTCCTCGACGGAAATTCATTACCACTTCATTACATGTAAAACCCTTTGGGATGATGCTCCTTCTTACAGCACGGTTAAGAAATGGGCTGCTGAATTTAAGAGATGGAGGGAGAGCGTGGAGAATTATGTATGGTCTGGGTCCCCTAAAGAGGCTACTACAGACACAAACGTTGAGCTTGTGGACATCTTAATCATGTTGATAAGAGAAGAAGCCTGCGTGATACAGCTAGACAAATATGCTAAAGTTTCGGGGCAGTTCAGTCTATCTTGACCGATATCTTAGGGATGTCCAAGGTCTCAGCTAGAACGTTAACCCAAAATCTGAAGAAGAGCAGGCTTGATATACAAGCGAACCTCAATGGCTCGAACATCTTTGGGACCATGGAAATTCGTTCGAGACATGGGTAGTTCGAGCCACTGAGGGTTAATCATGACACCAGTTCAGGAAGCAAATAGCGATAATTTAGAGAAATCTTTTCGATTTTCTACACAATGATTGTGTGTTGAGTGTACTCATTATAATCGCCTCGATGAGGCGATTCTAAAGTGTACGCACAACATACAATTCCATGATAAAATAAGAAAAAATCCATACATATTTGTTTTCTTGAGCTATTGGAAGGATTTTGTAGGGGCTGAAAAAAGAGTTTGAATCATCTACGGTAAACGAGCCATCCGGGTTCGAGCCATTGAGGTTATACTGTATCTAAGTATCTTTTGTCTCCGTATGAGGATGACCCCGAGGAATTCATGCGTCGGGTTGTGACACAAGATGAAACTTGGGTCCATCACTTTGATCCCGAGGCCACAAAGCAGAGTAAGCAATGAAAATACCCTGGCACACCTCCTCCTAAGAACTTTAAGAGAGTTTCTTCAGCAGAAAGGTGATGATCTCTGTGTTGTGGGATAGTCAGTGTGTTATCATGGTGGATTATCTTGAGGAAGGTCGCGCGATAAATGGTGCATATTATGTAGAAAAACTAAGGTGGCTGCGTCAGGAGATTGTGAAGAAAAGAAGAGGAAAATTGAACCGAGGTGTTCTATTCTTGCAAGATCATACACCAAGCCAAATATCTCAAGCTGCGATGGCTACTGCGACTAAATGCAGCTTCCAGGTCCTGTCTCATCCCTCGTATTCTCCAAATTTAGCCCCTTCAGACTTCCATCGTTTCCAAATCTGAAAACTAACTTTCGTGGTCGGAATTTTGGAAGCAATGAAGGCGTTAGAGATGCTGCTGATGAGTACTTGGGAGGACCAGGAAGACGGCTTCTATTTTGAAGGGATAACCTTACTGGAACAGCGTTGGAGAAAATGCATCGAGGCAAAGGGAGATTATATTGAGAAATAATGGCACATTTTCTGTTCTACGCCATTCCGAAAGTACAGAAGCCGAGAACGTTTTGATCGTCCCTCGTAAATACGTGCCATGCCAAAATTTTCAGACAGGTTAAGTTATATTTAATTAGAAAATGTGGGCGAAATGCCGTTTGCCTTTTCGTGTCCTGATATATAGTTCTTGTATTAGTCTTCAAATAAATGATCATTTCTATGTTTTCTAGCTAAGAGCGTATAAATACAATTGAGCCGCAACGTGAGAAAACGCACCTCCTGACATGTGCGCCCAACGGGCACTCAAATCAGTCTGCGCACCCGCGTAGTCAGATCAGAGTCCTTGTTGTCCGTGGGAAGAACTTTATATATTTACATGCATCCTTGGGGCATCCAAAGTGCGCCCATGCAGATTCTGATCAGACTGCGCGGACGCGCAGTCTGATCTGAATCTTCGCTGGGCGCGTATATTCGAAGGTACCTTTCCTGCCGTTGCGGTTCAATTATATTCAGTATCGCTATCGAAGCCGTATGATTGGTTTGAAATATCTTTAACGCTCTGCATGCTGGGTAAAAATTCATCAATGGACATTTGAAAACATTTTTTCTCACTTTTCTCTGAAAATAAAGTTTGACATCTCGAGCAAATTGTCTCCTCAGGGGACAATTTGCACGAAATGTCAATCCTTATTTTTCTGGGAAAAAAGAAAAATATTTCAAAGAGTCATCTACAGAATGTTTTTGCCAGCATGCAGAGCGTTATATTTCTAAGAATCATGCGTACTACGTAGGCTGGTATCCCTAGAGCAAAGCAAAGTAAATGACATGGCAATTTAATGTAACTATAAATACATTTGACATTTCATGAATATCACGTATCATTTCATGTAATATATTTAATATATGATTACAGCAATTACCCAGAATATTTGGACTCTTCAACTCCGTACTACAGACGTAGTGTTCATTACGCACATTATGCATTTGCGTAACATGCGTAGCATGAAAAACATTTGCTGTAAAGATACAAAAAATAAAAGCTTTTGCTTCTTTACCATAGGGGCTGGTCTTAAAGAAAATGATTTTACAGCTTCCAAAATAGGGGCTACATTTAAAGGAAAGAATTTGCTCCCTCTGGGAGCAAATTCTTTCCTTTAAGAGCAGCCCTTATTTTTTTTGGAAGCGATACTAGGGGGGCTTTTTTTTTCAAAGTTTTTCTTGAGTTTGCGTAAAAATAATTCCGTTCTGGGTACGCCACTGCGTACCATGATTATCCTAGAATATCTAATTTGATCTGGATCTATATAGCTTTGCCCGGGTCCTAATATTTAAGGATAATATGGTATATTGATAAATTCTAAAAAGAATGATCCTTGAGAGAAACGAACACACAGATAGAAATGAAAATAGCTGATGTGTCAAACTTTTCTTGCTCAGACTAGCTAGTTTCGGCCAGCTAGGCTTCATCACACTTTTCATAAATCATTTCAACTTAAGTTTATGATTGCATTTATCAATAATGTTAAAGGTAAAGCAATCTTTAATTTCAGAATATTTCGTTGTTAAGAATGTTGAAAACCGCATTTAAAAATTTCTATTGGTTCCAACTTACATGCATTCAAAGTCGTAGTAAGTGGTGTTGCTATTTATAGTTTAGAAAAAATACTATCCCACAATGCACTATTCTATGATGTCGTCTGATCTTTTTAAAGTTTATTTTAAAATTTAAATTGTATTTAATTCCCGATGATTTTATTCCAGACTGCTAAGTTTGATGAAATAAGTTAACATTTTATTACTTTTGAATGTCACGGCTTTATATTTTAAGCTAGCATTTTGTTTCAGTGATAAGTAGAAAGGAAGGCAATGATTAGGAATCGATACAATTACCTAAAACCTTCCGTCCAAAATACCAAAGGGAAAGAAGGTCGCACTTAAAGCAACGGTACCACAATCAAAATTAAAAGGAGAGTTTCCTAAAAATTGGCCAAACGGCTATCCATAATGAAAATGTCACCAGGACACATATGCAAAGACAATCAATGACAGAAAAGGTACAGCACAGCAGAAGCACCGTCATGGAAAATGTCAGTAAAACTTTTAGTGTGTGTGTGTGTGTGTGTGTGTGTGTGTGTGTGTGTGTGTGTGTGTGTGTGTGTGTGTGTGTGTTGGGGTGGGGTAGGGCTTAAATCGATTTTACATGGCCACAACCCTCGCCCTTAGTTCTGCCGTGGTATACACAAGACATTTGTTCAGTCCGCATCAAGGGCTTCTAAACAGATTTTATTAAATTATATAAACATGTTTTCAAATTATTAAAAACGAAAGATACAGATTGTTTTGTTAAAATAAAGCTTACAAAGAATAACTAAATGGTTGAAAATTACATTCCGAAAGCTTATGATATAAAAGTTTGCTAAATTAACTTCAGAAAATGGAATTTAAATTAATTTTCAAAGTTAACCTCATTTAAAAGTCAAACTGATTGTTAAAATGAATATGCACTGCGGCCCTTATTGTAAATATAGAGGAGATTTGTTTCTTTCTGTATACATTCCCTGAATATTTTCAAATAAAAGATTTTAAAGCATTTTAAAAATTATTCATAAGAATCGAAGGTGTCATTGGTTCCTCATGAATATTAAAGGCTCCGTATTCCTCAAAAATAGACATTTTTTATCAAAGAAAGGTTTAATAAATTGATATATGGTTATATTACAATCATAAAATGTGGCATCTGACAGCTGTAAAATTTCAGTCAGCCTCTCGTTTTTGAAGTGGATCAAAAATGTAATGATTTTTATCGTATCTCTGATTTAATGTTGGCAATTTTAATAGCGTTTCCTCCCCTAAATATTTATCAATTCCCCTTCAACATTAAGAATACGCTTTTTGCACGTTTTATTCCTAGGGCCTTCTTACCCGCTAACAGATTTGGATAATTTAGGGAATATACTTAACCCTAGTCCTGCTGAACAAGGATATGTTCTACCTTAGCAAACAGTGTATATCCAGATCAGTTGGCTTCTGAAGAAGCAAACTGATCTGGATCTGCACTGTTTGCCATTGAGAATGTGAATTTAAATCAACAATCTGGATCAAGTAATCTGATTTGCTGAAAATTAGAAATGCGAGTGGCATCTTAATTTAGTTAGCAGGACAAGGGTTAACAATGCATTTTCATACAGGAAATATCATCATGATTAGACTGCGTCTGTATCAGACTGAACTGTAACTTTATAATGATTTGCTTGCTAGTTCTACTTACACATAACCTCAATACATTATAATATGTTCTTAATAATGTCTTTAAAATATCCATTTTTTTTTTTTTTTTTTTTTTTTTTTTTGCTTGAGCTATTGGAAGAATTTCCTAGGGACTCAAAATGCGAGTTCGAATCTGAAACGAGCGATCGGTGTCTGCGTCATTGAAGGTTTGTTGTAGTATACCAACCATTCTTTGTTCCTTCTCCAGCAGCGTTCTTAAAGCACTGTGCTCTTCAGGATGGACGATTCCATAGATGCACCTGTGCATTAGGTCAACCTGCAATAATGTGTTGAAGCCTCCTTACTTTAGATATACAGAACAGATCAAATAAATACAAATGTTTTATGTATCTTTGTTTGTAACCAATACAGACTACCCTCTTTATACCGACACTCGATAGAACGACGAAATTCGTTATAATGACAATTTGACTGCCACAAAACCTTCGCTTAAGAAGTAACTATTAGTCACAAATTATGCAAGAATATTGTATTTAATACTTTAAAGAAACACATGTTTTGGATATTTGTTAGAATCGCCTCTGTGAGGCGATTCTAACAAATTTCCAAAACATATGTTCTATGAAGAAATAAGAATAAAACATGACCTTTCTTACATATCAATCAGCTCATTAAGTAATCTGTACAACAGTAAATTCATTTTAATGGCAAACTTTTTTAAGAGGAAATGTTGTCGTTGTAAAGAGGGTTCACTTTATACTGTACGAAAGTTTAATGCGCTGATATTTTATAGATCTTGTATAAAATTGATAGTTATTGGTACAATATTTTCGATCTGATACCAGGCCCTGACTGAGGTTATAAAACTTTTTTC
Source organism: Anodontia alba (assembly GCA_964016985.1). Lineage (NCBI taxonomy): Eukaryota > Metazoa > Mollusca > Bivalvia > Lucinida > Lucinidae > Anodontia > Anodontia alba. Next base: position 24,310,277 of record OZ024821.1, read on the forward strand.
ATGCTCAACTCAGCTGAACATGACAGTTGTCCTGCTAATAAATCTCAAATTACTAACAATTGCAAATTCTTTCTTGCTAAACATAGCTGAGCATGAAAATGTGTCTGTTACTAAATATGAAAATGCCAACTATTGTTGGCATTTTCATATCTATTAGCAGAGAATGTCATGCTCCAATGAGTTGAGCATGAAAAAGGTTTTATAACCTCGGAGACAGGTCTCGTCAACGAGAATAACGGGTACTCTCTTATTTGAGGGCACAAGGGACGAGTTTACAATAAGCCGTTCAGAAGATGCTAAATAGTTTGTGAATAACATTTTTGAGTGTTCTGCTTAACTAAAGGGTATCCTATAATAAGGTATTATTTAATGTTTTTTTATAATTTAGATCTGAAACACTGGTTGGTATCTTTCGTGAGGAGGTGTCAACGACACCAAGCATTATTTAACCCAGTTTTTACTTAATTTACTTTTTCCTTTCTACTAATGGATGGTAAAAGCTGAAACAAACTTTTAAATGAAAATATTTAACTCGAGAGGAATTCATACACTGTCAGGGCAGGTACCACTTAAAAAATTGATTCTTCTGAAAAAGTCTACTCTTAAAAGAAAGAATTTGCTCCTGCGGGGAGCTATTTTTTTCCCTTTCGAAAAGATACCTTTATAGAAGGATCTGATGCGCAGGAAAGCTCACAAGAAGTCACAGAACGTGACGCCCTTTAAAAACGTGACAAAGAAACTCTACCAAGTCCCCTTATAAAGGCGCTGGCGTACAGAAACATCTACACTTTTCAATACACGAACCGCGAAAGCACAGACCAAACAGCATACCATCAAGCCGCAGTTGCCAACCAAAAGTCAAGGTCAAAGACATAGGAACTATGTTTGACATTTGCGTCGAACTTCCCATTACGAAAACATGCCTATTCAAATATACTGAAAATTTTCCCGCCAAAAAATGAAAATTTTCAGTTAAAAATTCTGATATTTTTCATATTTCTGCTCAGAACATAGATTGTGGTACTCGTTAGAACCGCCTCGCCGAGGCGGTTCTAACGAGTACCCACAATCTATGTTTTGAGCAGAAATAAGAAAAATAATGTATACCCCTGTAAACCCCAGTTTTACTATATAAAAGTGGGGTTTAAGGGGGTTAAAATTATATAGGCATGTTTTCGTGATGCGCACTAAATGTTTTATTTTTCTTTGTTTAGTTTTGTAAAAGTTTTTACGTTAATTTTTTGGTATGTGGTTAGTGTTGCTGCATGTATATATATGGCTACACAGTATCCGTTGACAGCGTGTGCTGCTGCTGGTTAAAAGCCAAAGTCATAGACATAAAATCTGTATCAGATTTGATGTTGGCACCGACCATTGGTATACCTGGGCACCTGCTCACTCGCTCTAGTGTACAAAATATGAATACATGTCTGTTTAAATGCGCAGTTGAATATGTGAGCTATTTGATTATACTAGTAATCTACTGACTGCCCTTTGTTATCGCACACATATTAACCCTCTTTATACCGACACTCGATACAACGACAAAATTCGTTATAATGACAATTTGACTGTCACAAAACCTTCGCTTAAGAGGTGATAATTAGTCACAGATTATTCAAAAATAATGTATTTAATATTTTAAAGAAACGTATATTTTGGATATTTGTTAGAATTGCCTCAGTGAGGCGATTCTAACAATTATCAAAAACATATGTTCTATGAGGAAATACGAACAAAACAAGACCTTTCTTACATATCAATCTGCTCAGTTAGTATTCTGTACAACAGAAAGTCATTTTAATGGCAACGTCTTTGGGAACGAATGTTATCGTACATTGTGACGAAAGTTCACTGTAGTAAAGCAAAATATAAGGAAAACGGACTGTGCCTTCGAGACAAATGCGGACAGCAAGGGACCGGAAAATACATCGCATCTGTATGTACTGTCCACATACAGAGTCATTGCATTCTTACATCGCTTCATTAAGGAAACTTGATACTTCTGGTTGATTTTCCTCTACTGTTTACAAGGGAGACATTTTTGTGACTTCCGGTTTGCTTTTCAGCACACCGTTCCTTCTAAAAAGGATCTATTCTAAAAGGAAAGAATTTGCTTCTACGTGGAGCAAATTCTTTTCTTTTAGAACAGATCCTTTCCAGAAGGGTAATAAAATAATTTTGAAAGGGTTACTTTCCCCGAATGTGTAACAATTCCCCTTAAAACCCATTATCAGATTGTGAGGTCACACTTGGTGACATGCATCGTTACTGTTCGGATATGTGTCTCGAAGACCACTTTATCTCAAGGCATTTCTATGTCTATTTATAAAACTGAAGAGACCTAATGCAAAAACGACCCTACCTAAAGCGCTGCAGAACAAAATGAGAAAAGAATCAAAGCAAAGAGACGTACACACCTGGTGAAAGCCAATGTACTGGGTGACGTTTTCCGACACATATAGGATTGTACCGTCTACAGACGCCACCACTATAAAACCGTCAAGTATCTGAAACGATAAACAGGTCCCGAGGTTATAACACTGTTTTTTTTTTGTTTTTTTGTTTTTTCATGGTTAACTCAGCTGAAATTTATCCTGCTAATAAATCTCAAATTACTAACAAATGCAAATTCTTTCTTTCTGAACGTAGCTGAGCGTGGAAATTTCTTTGCTAATAAGTATGAAAATGCCAACTATTGTTGGCATTTTCATATTTATTAGCAGAGAAATTTCCACGCTCAGCTGAGTTGAGCATTAAAAAAAATTTATAACCTAAGCCTGGCCACCTGAAGAGAAAAAGCTATAAGGAGAATGGATACACCTCGAAGATGTGTTTCTTTCTGCAAGAGAAGACAACTTCTACAGACAAGAAATTTTCCTCACAGTATTTGAAAGCTTTCAAAACAGGAACTACCCTGAAAGCAAAAAATGTGGAGCAAATCATTTCCTTCAAGTATACACTCTCTTCTCCATAGAAAGGGAGACAATTAGATCCATATCAGAGCAGTAGCTGTAGCAGCAGTAATAGTAGTACTAGTAGTGTATTAGGTGTAGTAGTAGTAGTAGTAGTAGTAGTAGTAGTAGAAATAGTACTAGTAGAAGTTAAAGAAGCAGTAGTAGTGATGTAATTGTATAGTAGTGTGTAGTAGTAGCTGTTTTAGTAGTAAAAGTAGTAGTTGTACTAGTAGTAGTAGTAGAAGTAGCAGTAGTAGTGATGTAATAGTATAGTAGTAGTGTTGTAGTAGTTGTAGTAGTAGCAGTATTAGAAATAGTAGTAATAGAAGTAATAGTAGCAGTAATGATAGTACTAGTACTGTAGTAGTAGTAGTAGTAGTAATAGTTATAGTTGAAAGGGTACTAGAGTACTAGTAAAGTAGCCGTAATAGTAGCACTAGTAGTAAGTAATAGCAGTAGCAGTAGTAGAAGTAGTAGTAGAAGTAGTAGTCGTAGTAGAAGTAGTAGTAATACGTAGTAGTAGTAGAAGTAGTAGTAGTAGTGATTTATTTGTATAGTAATAGTGTAATAGCAGTAGTAACAGTAGTACTAGTACTGTAGTAGTAGTAGTCATAATAGTAGAAGGATAAGTAGTTACAGTAGTGCTAGTAGTAGTAGCAGTAGTAGCAGTTATAGTAAAACTAGTAGTAGTAGTAGAAGTAGTAGTAGTAGTAGTGATGTAATAGTATAGCAGTAGTGTAGTAGTAGTTGTAGTAGTAGTAGCAGTGTTAGTACCGTGACGTTGAAGTAGACTGTAGAAGTAGGTGTATATAATAGTGATAGTAGAAGTAGTAGCAGCAGCAAAAAGTAGTAGTAGTAGAAGTAGTAGTAGTAGTAGTACTGCTACTACTAGTACTGTAGTAGTATATAGTAGTAGTAGTAGTAGTAGAAGTAGTAGTAGTTGCAGTAGTCCGGTATAGTAGAAGTAGTAGTAGTAGTGCTGTACATGTAGTAGTAGACCTTAGTAGTAGTAGTATAAATAGTAGGAGTGGTAGTAGTAGTAGTAGTAGAAGATGTAGTAGTAGAAACGGTAGAGCAGTATAACTAGTAGTAGTTGTGCTTGTAGTAATGGTAATAACAGAAGTAAAAGTAGTATTTAAAGCAGGAGTGGAAACAGAAGCAGGCTAGTAGCAGTAGTTGTAGTAGTAGTAGTATTTGAAGTAGCAATAGGAGTAGTGTCAGTACCTGTAGTAGTAATTGTTGTTGTTGTTTTTGTAGTAGAAATAGTAATAGGTACATGTAGTATGTGTAGTAGTAGCAGCAGTAGTAGTAGCTGTAGTGTATGTAGTAGTAGTATAAGCAGTACCAGTAGCAGTTCCACATATCTACATGTACTTGTCAGAATGTTTTTAAAAAGTCATTCTTGTCTAAACACGTGCTTTTGTTTACAAAATAATGTAGTATCTAGCCTGGTTATCATGATATCACATCTAAATACACCTCACAATGACTGATATCTGTATACCGGTCAATACGGTGTCTAAGTAAACATTGACAAGTCATGGTATACGCCTTCATTGTCCATACGTTACTTCCTGGAGCTTGCAAAGTTCTGTTCCATAATATTTATGGAAATGACAATGCTTGTGTAGATTTGAATGCTTCTGAAGATATCGACAGTATTGACATTAGAAAAGAAAGAAAGCAACAGATACAAATTGTGGCGGATCAAGTAAGTGAATGTGAACAGCGGTGTAAAGGCAAAATTGTTTTATATTTTTTATCCTGCTCAGTCGTATGCAGCTTCCCAGTCAGCATTCTACGTAAATCTATATCGGGCCGTCATCGGCCCATCAGGGTAGCTGACGGGCCGATGACGGCCCGATGTAGAAATACGTAGAATGCTAGCTGGGTGAGTGTGTTCTGTTTAATATGTCCTCTGTGAATATGTCGCTTTCAGCAATCGTTCAGTTTAATATGTCACGATGGTGTCGGGCAGTGACAGGGATATTGATTTCACCTTTAGAGTGCAATCAGTTTCACTGATATATTACGCCAAGGCCTCTCCGCGTCTGACCTAGCGGGCACATGATGTTTTATAGATCGTCGCATTAACGTCGATGTGACAGCTTTTTATATCCAACCGTCTTTAAAACAAGTTATACTGTGTCACTCACGACTCACTTCTCATTAAATCTTTTCACTGTTTTAGGTTCACTCAGAATACCAGTTTAGAAGGGATGTTGCAAACAGAACAGTTGAGGATGACAAACAGGTATATAGTTATACATGTAATGTGTTGTGCTTTTTTTTTTTTTTTTTTTTTTTTTTTTTTCAAAATGTTGTCGAATGAATGAATGAATGCTGTAAGGAAGACAAAAAAATCAGATAAAAGAAAGAAAATGAAGAAAGAATGAAGAAAGTAAGAAAAATAGAAAGAAAATCACTAGGATTTAATCAGTTCTGTTTAACACTTACCATGGTAAGGGTAGATTCAGCAGACGACAAACTGATGATATTTTTGCAGAAAATAGGATCTGACACTTAGGAGACAATTTGCATGAAGTGTAAAATCATTTTTTCTTGGAAAACTAATAAAAACATTTCAAAATGTCTGCTGACATTGTACAAAGCATGCAAAGTGATCAGAAAGGATGAACTTAGATTTAATTAGTTTAAATTTGTATTAGACGAAATACCCATGACAGTGACGTTGCCAGAACGGAATTATTGTTACGCACATTCGGCAGGAAAAATATTCAAAACTATGTCTAGAATCGCTTCCATTTTCTTTAAAACCAGCCTCTATGGTAGAGAAGCAAAAATGTTAATGTTAATGCCACTTTATTATCATCACGAAAACGTACCTATATAATTTAACCCTCTTAAACCCCACTTTTATATAGTAAAACTGGGGTTTACAGGGGTATAGATTATTTTTCTTATTTCTGTTCAAAAATATAGATTGAGGGTACTCGTTAGAACCGCCTCGTCGAGGCGGTTCTAACGAGTGCCCACAATCTATGTTTTGAGCAGAAATATGAAAAATATCAGAAATTTTTATCTGGAAATTTTCATTTTTCGGTGGTAAAATTTTCAGTATATTTGAATAGGCATGTTTTCGTAATGCATATTTTTCTTGCGTAATATGCGTAATGAGCGCAACGCATATGTATGACGATGCTTATTTCAAATGGTTAACGCTACATACATCAGTGCTTTGCGTTTTCATTACACGTTGATATTTTAAGAGTGGTGGGGCGTTAAGATTTAAATATCTTAGATAGTGTTTTAACATTTCAAGTACAACTTCACTGGTCAGTTGGCTCAGAGTCGTTCCAATGAAAGAAAGAAATACTGTGTAATTACAGGGAGAAGCTCCGGTGTTGTGAGTGTGCAGATGCGCAGGATGATTTGCATCTTCTCGCGGCATATATGCCATTAAGGGGAATAGATGCAATATAAAGGGAGGCAATGTTGTTGTTTTTTTCCCTCTTGAAAAGGATCTACTCTAACAGGTAAGAATTTGTTCCCCTTGCACAAAAGGGGAGCAAATTCGTACCTGTTAAGCGTGACACTAAAAGACCCTTGTACACAAGGAGAGCATTTTTTTTCCTTTTTAGAGCAGACCCCTTTTGCTTGTAACCAAGGGGAGCACATTCTTTCCGTTTAGAGTAGACCCCGTTTGAGAATCGGTTTGGTGCGTAGGAAAGCAAACAGGACATCACAGAAATTGTTACCCTTGTAAAACGGCCAAGTTTATTCAGTGCCCATATGGGCATTTCCCCCACGTTGCCAGAAGCGCCCGGGTGGCTCCCGACATCGGATCTCGGGGTCCCGGGCACAAATTCCACTGGGGGCGAAATTCAGCTCATGACTTTACGGCGCTTCATTGCACATAGCCTTTCATTATCATTCTTCCATTGTCTCGATATGACTTAAATAATGTTGAATGGGACGTAAAACACTAAATCATCAACATCATCATCACCATTCCCGCGTTGCCTGTATTTTAGTTATATCCAGACGACGCGTTGCAAACTTTACGCATAGAAAACACCAAGCATTCTTCAATAGCTGACCGAAATTCGCATCCCCGAATTTGACCGAATTCGCATTCGCATGTTTCAGACATTTTTAAAAAATGTAAGACAATTAATTTTGATATTTGATTCTTGCCACGAGACAATAACTATCGCGCCGAAACAAGAAAAACAGGCTTAGATTCGCCTGAACATAACTACACCATCCCAGGGCCTCTGTACTTTGCTGACAGATTTATTTGGGCAGCACCATGCGAAAACGTGTCTTCGGGCATGTGCGAACAGCGAAGGCCCAGATCAGCCTGCGCATCCGCGCAGTCTGATCAGGGCCTTCGCTGTCCGCTAACAGAATCATTGGACACTACAGAATGTGGGAATGGACAGCAAATGTCGGGATCATACTCTGCGGATGCACAGGATAATGTGAATCCGCACATTTTGCGCATGTTCGAATGATTTTTTCGCTTGAGACGGCCCATTTGATAGTGCACTTTATGTTATGAAGCCTTCGGGGATACGCAGGTGCTGGTTGGTCTGTTTACTGTTTTCATATGGCGCTGGTGGACCCATTGTCCGACTTGCCGTTCATTTATCAATATCGTGTTTACACTGTAAAAGTACTATTCTGACAAAAAGTCTTACGCAACAAAAACTGTAGACACAGAATGCGGCGACTGATCAGAGTCTACTTTGTCGCTCAACTGTCGGTTTTTAGACACGTTTATAGGCAGTAAAATGGACTTTTCAAATTTTCGGATACGTATGGTAAGGCGTCTGCGTATCTGAATACTTAGGATAAATGTACTTCGCAAATGATTAACATTACGAAAACATGCCTATTCCAATATACTGAAAATTTTACCACCAAAAAATGAAAATTTTTAGATAAAAAAGTCTGATATTTTTCATATTTCTACTCAAAACATAGATTATGGGTACTTGTTAGAACCGCCTCAACGAGGCAGTTCTAACGAGTACCCACAATCTATGTTTTTGAGCAGAAATAAGAAAAATAATGTATACCCCTGTAAACCCCAGTTTTACTATATAAAAGTGGGGTTTATGGGGGTCAGTATTATATAGGCATGTTTTCGTGATGATTGACCGCGCTACACAAGAAGGTGCCTTTGAAAAATACACGACAGTGTAAGCTCATATCGAAACCCTGATCATACTGCGCGGTCGCTGCCCCGCGCAGTATGATCAGGGCTTTCGATGTGCGCTTGCATATCATTAGATACTGTAAAATGGACTAATAAATCATAAAAATACCCAGATCAGACTACGTAGATTTTCGCTGCTCGTACATGTCCGATACGCCCATGAGCCAAGTGGTTTTGAAATGAACGCTTTACATAGGTACGAACGCACTTGTACTTTTTTCCTTGTCACTGCTTTGTAGTTACCCGATTTATTCATTATTGATATCAGATAGGTTTCGATTATTTCCTAGATCTGGACCTAAATGAGTGGAATGGATACATTTAAGGGGAGGCAACTCTATTACATTTGTTTTGCCTCCCTTCTGTAAAGGTGTAAAAGGAAAGAAGTTGCTGCCGTTTGGAGCAAGTATTTTCTCTTAAAGTAGATCCCTTTTCAGAAGGGACCTTTGTGTAGAAAAGCAAACAGTAAGTCACAAAAGCTGTCTCTTGTAAAAACGCAGAAATCAAAGGCTCCATATTCCTCATAAATAGGCATTTTTTTATCCAAAAAATGTTTAATTGATATATAGTATCAATACTATCATAAAATGTCGCTTCTGACAGCCTGTAAAATTTCAGTTAGTCTCTCGTTTTTGAACTGGATCAAAAATGAAATGATTTTTTATCGTATCTGAATTAATGTTGGCAACATTAATTCAGAGACACGATAAAATCATTTCATTTCACTGACGAGAGACTAACTGAAATTTTACAGGCTATCAGGTGCCACATTTTATGATTGTATTAATACCATATATCAATTTTTTAAACATTTATTGGATAATAAAATGTCTATTTCTGAGAAATATGGAGTCTTTAAACCAAGTGTCTCTATTCACCTTAGCAAAAAAGCGTCCTTGAGTATATGCAAGAAGATAGATTTAGATCATACATTATAATGCGCATCTCTGTTGACATACTCTACAGTATCCATTGATTCCGTTTAGCGACAGCGAATGTCCTGGTCAGACTGCACAGATGCGCAGGTATATCTTGGCATTTGCTGTTCGCACATCATATGGCCTGAATATATCTTTCTTTTGGCTTGGCATATATGTAATGCATCCAGAGCACTAGACCATTGTTTAATCCGATAACCTCTCTGACGTTAACCCATTATAGTTTGGAGACCCCTGAAAGGGTAATTTTTTGCAAACAGTACAGACCCAGGTCAGATGCGTGTCTGATCAGGGTCTCCACAGTTTGAAATAGTTCAACCATTTTTCTCTAGGAATATCTAAATCACATAGCCAGACATACCTAGAATCGAAATTAGAATCTTCCAATATGTAGTGTGGGGGAGTTCATTCGGTCTACAATGGGTTCAAGGGCACGGGATATAGCCAGTTCCCTTTAATGCCAAAGGATCGGGTTAGACCCAGGTGTTGTTGTCTGTGGCGGTATTAGTTTTGATATATTTGCATGTACTTGGTTGATTTTCCTGTTTGCATTAATTACCGCACATAAATCAACGAATGAAAAGGAATCTACTCTGAAAAAGAATTCGTTCCCCTTCGGAGCAAATGTTTCCACTTGAGTAAAGCCCCTTTCAGAAGGGAGCCAATCCAATTTTGAAAGAGATGACTCCCCTGAAAATGCATTTATTCCCCTTAAGATGCATGGGTTACACCTTATTCCACAAGGAACATAGCAACAGATAAGGCACTTTTTTTTCATCCGAAAACTGCTGATATCTTTCTTATTTCTCAACGAAAACATATGTTGTGGGTACTCATTAGAAGCGCCTCGACGAGGCGCTTCTACTGAGTACCCACAACATATGTACATGTATACGTCGAGAAATAGGAAAAATATTATGTAGATACCCACTCTTATGTGTAGCTATGAAGGAAGCGTTTCCTAATTCCTGCTAAAAAGTGCATTTTCTCCTTTTTTGAACAGGTTCTAAATCACGAAGACACTTTGCCAGACCTCGAGCTTGGATTCTTACGTTTTAAGGCGGGAGAACCATTTCCAGTGGAGAGAATCGGTGTCTGGTTAGGGGCAGGAAATACAGGGTTTGTGTTAGTGTGCCATAAAGAAGAAAACAGACTGGTTGCTGAAAATGTATTGAGGCTCTTAATAAGGTACTTACAGGAATACATTAGAGTGATTAATCAGCCCGCAGAGGCCTCCCTTAAGGCAGATAAAGTGTGTTTAGTGCTAAATACCTTTTTACCCGATGGTGCGCTCATATTTATGAACAATAGGATTATAAGAGGATTAGAAAAAGAATTGGAGGTACTAATGAAATGAGCCGAAACGTCATGAAACGTACATTCGGAAATGTGCGCCCTGCGAAGATTCAGATCAGACTGCGCATTCGCGCAGTCTGATCAGAATCTTCACTGGGCGCATTTTGGATAGCCAAGGATTTACAGCTTCTTCATAAGGACAACGAAGACTCTGATCAGACTGCGCGGGATGCGCAGGCTGATTTGAGTCTTCGTTGGGCGCATATGTCAGAAGGTACGTTTTCTGTAGTTGCGGCTCAAATCTTGATAGGAAATTCAAAGATGCTGCTACATGGAAACAAGACAGACTTAATGATTTCTAGAACAGTGTGCCAGCTTCAAGCATAATCCGCTCTAAGGTAGAAAACGGTACATTCACCTCAAATAGTCTAGCCCAGATAGCGCCTAAAGTATAGCACTTTTGGCAGGGTGTGTATTGTTAATACCATTCAGCTATCACTGTTTTAGACACACCATTAGTCAAAGTTTTGGATAACTTCAGTAAGGTGTTGAAATGTCTTTTAACCCACTACAGACTGAAAGAACTCCATATAATATATATTTGAAGATTCTAATTTCGATCCTAGGTATGTCAGGCTATGTGATTTAGGTATTCCCAGAGGAAAATAATTGAACTATTTGCAAACAATGGAGACCCTGATCAGACGCCGCGTTTTCGGCATCTGATCTGGGTCTTCACTGTTTGCCAATTACCCTTGTAGGGGTGTCCGGTCTTCAATTGGTTAAACTGACAAAGATAAGTTTAAAATTTATAAAATAAAAAATGTAGAGCTGCCGTGCTTTCAGACTGACAATGTTTCTTTGAAATGAACATCATGTTTTAGCAAAATGTCTGTTCTTTAACTTTTAGCACTTTTTGAGCAAATTCAGCAGACAACAGGTTGATGATATTTTTCTTATTTGTCACAGCAGATAAGGCTTTACATTTCACGTAGACTGACTCCTTAGGACAGAATTTGCATGAAACATAACGTCCTATATTTCATTATGTCATTTGCTGAAATGCTTACCTTCATGTTTAGGATTAATTGTAAACCAAAATATTTTATTGAGTCATCCTTATTCCCATATGTTTTGAATTCTTGTTGTTGAATAAATCCTTGACCTTAAACGTGTCATATGAGAACACTCAGATCAGCCTGCGTATGTGCATACTCTGAACATCGTTTTCCTTGCCAGTTGATATATTCTCTACATATGATATTCAAGGTATGCGAACAGGGAAGGCCCTGATCTGCATATTAACTGTTCACGTACATGTATGACATAGGTTACCTTTTCCCATTTTGTTAAACCATTTTTGTTTTGCCGGCCTCGGTGGCTCAGTTGGCTGCGCCGTCCGACTGGAGACCAGGAGGTCGCGGGTCCAACCCCCGCCGAGGTCGGCAACATTCTTTCGTGGAGATTGATCATGAAATATTTTCTACGGTCATTCTCTCCCTTCCGCTGATTCAAGAAGGGCAGTTGTCAGTTTCTGGCGAAAGAATGTGCACAGTACTGGTTAACCGCTTAGAGGACTAAGCTTGCCCGGTCGTGTGGTTAGGTAAACTGACCGCGCTCGACATGACCCCACTGGGTTGACTGGGCCGTAAAACCTCAACACAAACTAAACTATTTTTGTCCGGCGACCGCCCCCCCCCCCCACCCTCCCCAACACACACACGCACAAAAGGGTAATTGGCAAACGATCAGACGCCGCAGAAGGCGGCGTCTGATCAGGGTCTACAGTGTTTGCATTAAATACGGGAATTTCTGTAATACATAGTAATAATAAAAACTAATCGGACACCCTGCTATTGGAAATAGACTGATCCAAAGAGTGATAGTAGAGTCCACTCGACGTAAAAGAGTCCACTCGACGTAAAAGAGTCCACTCCACATAAATGAATACCTGTGTGAAATGTATACGTCTATGCCATTACTCTAGATAAGGCAATCTTTCAACCCTATTTATTGAAAGTTTTCTTATTTCTCCACGAAAACATATGATGTTCAGCGTGGATAAAAGCCCTTATGTCGTATGCGAACAGCGAAGGCTCAGATCAGCATGTCCATCTGTGCACTCTGATTTGTGCTTTGTCTGTTCGTCGACATATACGAGGGATGTTCGAAATGAATTGCTTATTGTCCTCTAACTCGATATCCACGTGGGGCACGATAAAAACCAATACATACCTGTATAGGGCTATTCGATATCTACACAATGGTATATAAATGTACATGTTAGACTAAGTGTAAGACATAAAATTTGCCATTTGAATACTCGCAGTCACTGACCACTGCAGTAAAAATGGTTGGTAGAAGCGTCGACAAAAAAGATGAAATACGGGCTTACATCAAAGCTCGCTCAAAACTTGGTTGTTCTTTGAAGAAGCTGATGACTGAAATTTCTACTGCTTTTGGACCTTCTTGTGTGTCTTATGACACAGTTCGGCGGTGGAAAAAGAAATTTGAGTCTGGTGTAGAGTCCATCAAAAATGCACCGAAATCAGGTAGGCCAAAATCTGCATCTCGTAAAGAAATCATTGAAGGAGATGCCAGATTTACAGTTCGTGATATTGCACGAAAGGTAGGCATATCACTATCAACGGTTCACCTTATTTTGAAGAAGCATTTGAAAGTCAGAAAGATTTCTGCAAGATGGGTGCCACATCTGTTGACTGACGAGCAAAAGAGGCAACGGGTTAAAGTGGCCAAAAAGCTGCTTCAAATGTTTCCAAAATATGATAAAAAGCAGTTTGCTAATGTCGTCACAGGTGATGAAACCTGGGTCCATTATTTTGAGCCCGTCAGAAAGGTTAGCAATAAGATCTGGGCCACTAAACACAGCAAACGCCCAATAATTGCCAAACGTTCTTTGAGTACAAAGAAGGTTTTGTATGCAATCTTCTTCTCTGGTGAAAGGTTAGCAATAAGATCTGGGCCACTAAACACAGCAAACGCCCAATAATTGCCAAACGTTCTTTGAGTACAAAGAAGGTTTTGTATGCAATCTTCTTCTCTTGTGAAGGAGTCGCAATAAAAGTGCCAGTGAAAAAGGGCAAACGCATCACCGGAAAGTACTACAAAGACGTAGTACTGAAGAAACTGAAAAAGGATTATCAGAAACGACGCCCTGCCACTGGTTTTAAACATGTCCGTCTTATACATGACAATGCCCCAGCTCATACCTCCGCAATAGTTACGGCGTTTTTGAAGAAAGAAAAAGTAACTGTTTTGCCTCACCTCCCGTATTCCCCAGACCTTGCCCCATGTGATTTCTTTTCGTTTCCGAAATTGAAAGCATTCCTTGCTGGGCGGAAATACCAGTCCCGACAGGCACTTGGATCTGCCATTCATCAGTACCTTATTACTGTGCCCAAATCAGCGTACCGTGACGCCTTCAAGAAGTGGATACATCGGCTGAAACTTTGCATATCTAGCCACGGGGAGTACTTCGAGGGCATGAAATGAGTACTTTTGGGCTAACTTGAAATTTGAAGTCTCCAGATAGAAATAAGCAATTCATTTCGAACATCCCTCGTACTACAATATCCATTGATTCGATTCTGTAAGGGGGACAACGACACCTGGTCAGGCTGACCTCGGCCTGCGTTGTCCGCAAATTGCTTAGGGACCTTTTCATGCGTTGTGCATCATATGTTGTGGGTATTCATTAGATGCTACTCACGAAGGCGCCTTAAATGAACACCCACAAACGTTTATGTAGAACAGTAGTAGAGATATTTTTGTATTTTGTATCACCACCCAGTCAGCATTCTACGTTAATCTATATCGGGCCGTCATCGGCCCGTCAGGGTAGCTGACGGGCCGATGACGGCCCGATGTAGATTTAAGTAGAATGCTACCTGGGCACTCTCACCTACAGCTATGTAACCTATGACATTTCGGATAATGGTTATCAACCCATTATTGCCTAGTGGATTCTTCTACCTCATTATTTGAAAAGTTTCATTTCCAACTTAAAGAGATGTCTGGTGTGTTTTATTTTAATTGCTTTTATCCTAAATTTCTATATCTAATGCAAACAGTGTAAACCCTGATCAGAAGCTGCGCCCTACGGCGTCTGATCTGGGTCTATACTGTTTGCCAGTGTCCCATCTATGGGACATAAGGCATACATGTAAATTGGTTAAGTTCATTTTTAACACATATTTTGCAGTATAAAAGATTGATAGAAAATAACAACAACTGAAATCACATTTAAAATCTGAAAAAAAAAAATAAATAAATAAAACGTCGCTTAATGTAAACTCCTTTATCTCCCCATTTGCAGGGTGTATTATGTATGTACATGTACATGGTTTATTAATGTAATATGGGGATGGGGGTCTCTGTCGAAATATTTGAAGCCAACAAGAAATTAATAAAAGCAAACAATAACAAAGGATGTACCTAAACGACATTGTTTGGGGAGATTGCAAAATAACTTTCATGTTTCCAAAGACGATATTCGATAAGCTCTTTCGGAATGCTCAAAGTAAAAAATATCATTGTAATTTCGTATTGGAGCTACATACCTCAGAAAATGACAACAGCTCAACAACGAGCCCATTTTTTTTTTTTTTTTTTTTTTTTTTTTTTTGCATTTAAAATATATTTCAGAGGAATACAGTGTACCTTACCTTAATATTTAGAAAAAAAAAAAAAAACACACACAAACAATATTAGTTGAAACGTACCAGCATTAACTGCCTTCTGCAACAAGTTGCCACAAGTTAATTTGTTATTTTTCTGAAGACGGCAGTTAATGCTGAAGCGTTTAATCAAAATTGTTTTAATGCTTAGCTTGCGGTGTAAAAATATCAGCAGATAGCTTTTTGGAATGTTGTTCTTATTTTGCCCAGAAAATAGTGTTTGACATTTCATACAACTCCTAAAGAGTTAATTTGCATGGAATGTCAGTGCCTATTTTTCTAGATAAAAATAAGAAAAAATGTCATAAATCTGTCGTCTGCTAAATTTGCTGAGAAAGTGGTTAAACGTTTTTTGCATTTACTTTTTTTTTTTTCAGTAAAATAACAAATTAACTTGTAGCAACATGTTGCAGCAAGTTAATTTGTAGGCAGTACATGCTCTAACGTTTAAACTAGTGGTGTTCTTCAATAACAAACATATTGTTATTCAAGTTTCTTTCGGTGATAGTACCAAATTCGTTCTTGTTAATTCGACTTTAAAAGTACATTGATTTGTTTGTGTCAAAAATGTCCTGAGTTACCACATTTACATGTACTTAAAATATTCGGACAGGCATGCTTAGGAAAATAGTGTAGACCCAGATCAGCCGGAAAAACTTAACAACTCATCTCTGTCTCACACACACACACACACACACACACACACACACACACACACACACACATTGATTATATGTCGCGAAGACCAAAAACTAATCATCTAAATATATAACGAAAATATGCAACCATTTCAGAAAATAAATGAGATTCACCATTACGAAAACAAACCTATTCAAAAATGAACATTTTCAGATAAAAAATTCTGATATTTTTCATATTTCCGCTCAAAACAGAGATTATAGGTACTCGTTAGAACCGCCTCGCCGAGGCGGTTCTAACGAGTACCCACAATCTATGCTTTGAGCTGAAAAATAATGATTACCCCTGTAAACCCTTGTTTTGCTATATAAAAGTGGGGTTTAGTGGGGTCAAAATTATATAGGCATGTTTTCGTGATGCACTGCTGACGCATCTCTATGATTTTATCTATATCGTATTAAACCTGAAAAGTCGGGCCGAATAACTGCTCTGCATACTTGTCCTAAAATCGAACAAGTCCAATTTACTACTTGTTCATCTGTTAAAAATTACTGAATGCGTGGCAAACAATGCAGACCCTGATCATAATGGCCTGTCTGTCCGAATATTTGAGGTAAATACAGTAATAACAAGAAATTGCCAATAAACATGTGCTTATAAGATACTCCGCGCAATGACCGAAACGTAACAGACGGATAGACATACGGACGGACGGACGTGAAAACAGTATACACCCCCTCCCCTTCCAAGCACCCTTATCTCCACACACACATACAAACACAGGTTTAGGGGGTATAATAATAATTGGTTTCTTGATATCTTCCGTTGCAGTCTACAAAACACAAACAAATTAGTATGCTAGTTAAAAATTCCACATATGATATAATTTGACATGTTATTCTTACTTTTTTTTTTTTTTTTTTTTTTTAAAAAAAGAAGGGTTTGAAATCTTTTTCCTTTAAAAAAATATATAGGCTGACATTCCTCGCAGTAAGTCGCATAAAGAGATAATTTGCATACATTTTCAAACCCTATGTTTTTTTTTTTTTTGTTTTTTTGTTTTGTTTTTTTTTTGGAAAATGAACCTTGTAATGATTTGGCATCTGCTGGATCTGAAGGTCAAGCGGATTTAATGCACTTACTGGGTAGGCAACCCTTTCAAAATTGCTTTACCTCCCTGCTGATTAGGGTCTGCTTTAAAAGGAAAGAATTTGCTCCCAAGTACACCCTTTCTGATAAGGTGTGGTGTGCAGGGAAGTGAACAGGAAGTCACAAAGTTGTCTTCCTTGAAAACACTTTGTAGAAAACCTACAAAGTGTATCTAGTCTCTTTAATATCGTAATTGCCATAATTGCTTGTGATGTGGCTAACCCATTTTCGTTGGAGACCTAAAAGGGTTATTGGCAAACAGTACAGACCCAGATCAGACGCCACCGGTGGCGTCTGATCAGGATCTACACTGTTTCCATTAAACACAGGAATTTCTGTCATACATAGGAATAATAAAAAGTAACCAGACACCCTGCTATAGGAAATAGACCGACCCAAAGGGTTGTAGAAAAGTCCACTCGACGTAAATGGACTGAGTCATTACTCAGACATTTCTTTTACATGTACATGTAGTCAATACGATGTGCGAAGCATGCCTTCCCGAATGTAAGAAGCGGGGTTGGTACATTTTTGCTTATTTGTGAACGGCTTGATTGTGAACTAAGGGAAAGTAATCTTGTACGAATGATGTCACATGCAACATAAGAGTTACACTTCATACATATATATTGGTTCATGTTTTTTTTTGTTGGTTTTTTGTTGTTGTTGTTGTTGTTTTTTTTTTTTTTCAAGCAAACAACAGATTCTCAGTAAAACTTCAATGATTCGAACACCGATAACTTGTTTACTGTGGTTGATTCGAACTCGTTTTTTAGTCCTTGGGAAATTCTTTCGATAGCTGAGTAAAGCAAATATTAAACGGAATTTTAGGCAAATTTTCTTACTTTATCATGAAAATATATGTTGTGTGTACTCATTAGAATTGCCTCATTGAGGCGATTCTAATGAGTACACTTAACATACCATTGTTTTATAGAAGATCGAAAAGACATCTCAAGATTATCTTCATTTGCCTCCTGACCTGGTACTACATGTGTGATTAATCCACAATGGCTCGAACTTCCCATATCTAGAACAAATTCCCATGGTACCAAAGATGTTCGAGCCATTGAGGTTCGATTGTATATTGTAATACTAACATGTCAGTTTGGTTCACGTGCGACGGATAACAGAATTGGTGTACAATTTGTTGTCCATTGTAATTCGGTAAAGGATTGCCATGAAGTTTGGTTATTTACTGTTGCTATGGCATGCACAGTATAGTTGTCCTTTCCCAGCTAGAATTCTTTATAAATCTACAGCGAGCCGTTATCGGCCCGTCAGCTACCCTGACGGGCGGATAACGGCCCACTGTAGATTTATGTAAAATGCTTACTGGGTTACTATACATGTAGCTGTTAAAATTATTATTTTATTATTTTTATGTTTCTGTTCATTTTATTTTATGTTTAACCTATTGGTTTTAATAAAGGCTCCTTTCAAATGTCGGGCAACCCGTTCGGAAAATCACACACACACTGTGATGTTTTGACACCGGATCATAGATGATGCCTATGGTATAAACAAGGTATCCAATACAAAAAAAAGTAACTGTTGTAATAGCCCAATGTATTGGGACAGACAAGCCTGAGCAAACTGTGTAGACGCAGATCAGACGCCACACAAGCTCATTACGAAAACACGCCTATTCAAATATATTGAAAATTTCACCACTAAAAACTGAAAGTTTTCAGATAAAAAATTCTAATATTTTTCATATTTCTGCTCAAAACATAGATTGTGGGTACTCGTTAGAACCGCCTCGGCGAGGCGGTTCTAACGAGTACCCACAATCTATGCTTTTGAACAGAAATAAGAAAAATAATGCCTACCCCTGTAAACCCCAGTTTTACTATATAAAAGTGGGGTTTAAGAGGGTCAAAATTATATAGACATGCTTTTCGTGATGTGCAGATCAGACGCCACAAAATGGTGCTTCTGATCAGGGTCTGCACTATTTCCCTCTCAGGCACATTAACACATTAACCGGTGGTAAACTAAAAGTTCACATTTCAGGATAAATATGGTAAAAAGTGAAGATGCCCCAATATTTAACGGTTAGAGCAAATATAGTGTGTTTGTGTGTGTGTGTGTGTGTGTGTGTGTGTGTGTATGTGTGTGTGTGTGTGTGTGTGTGATATTGAAGAATTATAATAGAAGTCATCAGTTGGAATATCTATAAACAAAGAAATGTAAACCTGAATGATCCTCTCACTTTTATCAATGCTTTGAGATGTCGACAAACACTTCCATTATGAAAAACAAACATTTTGGAAAACTGTCATTGGTCGAGTACTTTATTTTATAGCAATTATACGCAGTCATAAGTCAGACTGGCATGGCGCTAGTAAAGGTAATGGCGGTTATCCGTAGTAATGGCATCATTTCAGGAACGTATTTTGGAATATCACCCAATTGGCTTTAGACAAAAATAATCGAAAACATATGCCTCTCTCTCTCTCTCTCTCTTTCTCTCTCTTTCTCTGTGTGTGTGTGTGTGTGTGTGTGTGTGTGTGTGTGTGTGTGTGTGTGTTTCTTTTTATTGTTTGTTGTGCGCCACAAACATCCGTTGCGGGTACTCATTCAAACGCCTTAACAGGGGTTTCACAATTTCTGAGGGTGGGGGCTCGATCTGATTGAATTATCGTACTTACCATTAGTATTCGGACAGACAGACCAGACCTGGGCAAAACTGTAGCCCGACATCAGACGCCGCACATCTACACTGTTTGCCACTCAGCCAGCAATTTTAGACACATTTACAGGTAATTAAATGGACGATAAAAAATAATATTTAGGGTAAATACAGCAACCAAAATTTATTAGATTTATCCAAAATTTCCTGTGGAATTGCAATTTTGAGCTAAAGGGGGTTCCTTCAAAGAGATTTGAAGTAACTACCCGAATTCCCTCTGGATCCGCCCTTACCTTTGCGGAACAATTCTAAAGTGTTCATGTACCAAAAATTACAAGAAAGTTATCTTCTGGATGCCACGTTTATCCATACATGTTCCAATAATACTCGAAGTGTCTCCGATCAAACACTATAGACTCAGATCAAACTGCTGCAAAGGAGAAGGTTCATCAGGGTCTTCACTTTTTGTCATTCCCTTTACATACACCATATTAGACACATCATCAGCAAGTCCACTGGACCAGTTCAAGTAAGGTATGGCTGCCATGAAGTTAAGGTTTCAAATTAAACATTAAAGTGATAATCACAACTGTAGTAGACGACATTTTCATTTTATATACTTAGTTTTCAGAGAAAATAAGGCTTGACATTTCACCTGAATCTAGTAGACGATTCTACCAACTCATTTTCTGGAATAAAATAAAACATTTTAATGTCGTCCGCTGCCATTTTGCTCAGTGCTTTAAAGGTTAAGGTCACTAAGGTACAACTGCGAATACTACAGATGCTGAGTAGAAGACACCAAGCCTACCTCAAACGCTTTTGATCCCTTTAGGTAATCTTCCGCCATTTCTTTTTCCTTGTTCTCCAATACATTGTTCTGTCCTCCAACCTCTTTTTCTGCTACACTATGTTGGGAGATGCTGCTGGGAGACCCATCTGTAGAAACGGAGGTTTCTTGGAGCTTTTGTTCTGTCGAAAATAAAAAAAAAATTAAGTCGAACGTTTATAAATAGAGCCTAATTAAGACATATATAAGCTTACTAGTGAGCCAAAAGATCAGGTGTGCTTTAAATCCACTGTTTGGCTTTTTTCCACGCAAAACCCTAAGTGACCGACTTTGACCTTGACATAAAATAGGTCAAGGTCAACCAAGAGTCATCATTTGAAGAAACTTTTGTAGGGCCTAATTCTCAATGCTGCATACCAATAAACGTCAAAACGATTGCCTTTGGGAACTAGGAACACATTACCAATAAGAAAATGGGAGCCTTGGTTTTACTGAGACTCTTCATAAGCAGTAATGAAGTTTGCAACACTGCCTACGCCCTCTAGCATATACATGAGCAGAACTCAATTTTCAAAGATGCCACGATGGGCCCAATGATCCCAAAGAAATATAATTTGCACTAAGGTGAAGTACGGCGTGACGTTCTACGGCCGCCACACGGCACTAACACCAGCTGCAGTATAGTAAACTAAACATCAAATTGCCTTTGGAAACAAAGTACACATTACCGATTAGAAAATGGCAGTCGCGGTTTTATTGAACATAAGCAGTAACGAAGTTTGCAACACTGCTTACGCCCTCTAGCGTATACATGAGCAGAACTCCATTTTCAAATATACCGCGATAGGTCCAATGATCCCAAAGGATATGAAATATAATCTGCACTATGGTGCAATACGGGGAGAAATTTCAAGGTCATCTATCATTTAGTTCCTGGGGAGATTTTCAAAGGGTTTTAACCATATATGGTCATGGCAGCCATCTTGGTCATGTGATCTAGACCATTTGAACAAACTTTCGTTCCTCAATACCGTACATGCTTCTGATGAAAATTGGCTTCAATTTGCCCAACTGAAAAAAAAGTTAAAAAATAACAACAACAACAACAACAACAACAAAAAAAAACAAAAAAAAAACAAGTTTTAATTTCAATATCTGAGTGACTTTGGACCAAGGGCAATGAGTGGCCTTGAGCTTTGGTATCCATGCAGCTTCATTTACCCATTTAACTGATTGAATATACTAACTTTTACCAGAGAACAATAGTTTTCGAAAAATTATTTTCCACTTTTTCTCCATACAAAAGCATAAGTGACCAAATTTGACCTTGGCGTAAAATGGGTCATGGTCAACCCAGTCATCATTTGAACAAACTTTGATGGGCCCAAGTCTCCAATGCTACATATCAAGTTTCAAGGCAATCGGCTTTCAAGTTCCAGAGAAGAAGAATTTGGAAGGTTTTTACCATATATTGTCATGGCGGCCATCATGGTAATGTGACCTGGTTCATTTGAATAAACATTAGTTCTTCAATCCCAGGGATTTGACTTCAATCGGCCCAGTGGTTTCAGAGGAGAAGATGTTTGAAAATGTTGACAGACGACACAACGACAACGGAGCCTACTCATACTATAAGCTCACTAGTAAACCAAAGGCTCGGATGAGCTAAACACATATGTAGTTTTATATAATCATTAGAAACACCTCCCAGAGGCGCTTCTAATATGTACCCACATCATAATGTGTAAAGGATAAATCAGAAAAAGACCATTTTTTTTTATTTAAAAAGGCTTATCTAGAGTTATATGGCTGAAAAGCGTATACATTGACATAGATATGTTAACCGTTACCACTCTCTTGGCTGCAGACGGCAAATTGATGGTATTTTCCCAGAAAACTGGTTTTGACATTTCATGCAAATTGTCTCCAATGGAGACAATTTGCATGAAATGTCGAAACCTGTTTTCTGGGAAAAAATAAGAAAAATATTTTAAAATATCGTCTGCTGAACTTTTACCCAGAGTGATGAGCATTAAAAACTACAACGTGTTTTCCTTCCCGAAGCGCGTAAGGTTTAATGAACAACTAATAAAAGGAGAGAGAACACGAAAAATAAGTAAGCGATAGTTGTTATTTCTTTTGACACACGTATTTAGCCAAACTGACATTTCTACCCAAAACCTCGGACCTAATAATACTGTATATTGGGTCCAAGCCAAAACAAAAGTGAAGATACATGTACCCTGGAAATGCCACAATCACGATGAACAGTGTTCTCGAGTCACCAAATTATTTAATAACCTATAAATAGAAGTCTTCTCGAGTCACCAAAAGAGAGAGATGACAAACAGATATTATTTTATAACCTATAAATAGAACAGTCTTCTCAAATCACCTAAAGAGAGAGATGACAAACAGATATTATTTTATATCCTATAAATAGAACGGTCTTCTCGAGTCACCAAAAGAGAGAGATGACAAACAGATATTATTTTATAACCTATAAATAGAACAGTCTTCTCAAACCACCTAAAGAGAGAGATGACAAACAGATATTATTTTATAACCTATAAATAGAACAGTCTTCTCGAGTCACCAAAAGAGAGAGATAAGAAACAGATATTATTTTATAACCTATAAATAGAACAGTCTTCTCGAGTCACCAAAAGAGAGAGATAAGAAACAGATATTATTTTATAACCTATAAACAGAACAGTCTTCTCGAGTCACCAAAAGAGAGACATAAGAAACAGATATTATTTTTAACCTATAAATAGAACAGTCTTCTCGAGTCACCAAAAGAGAGAGATAAGAAACAGATATTATTTTATAACCTATAAATAGGTTGTTCTTTATTGGCTGAGAGCTATTTTCAGCCTAGTTAATATTTTTGATGTTCAAAGGCTTGCGCGCGCCTTCCAGTGAATTTCAACTTTTAGTGACGTCGCCAGTAATGACGCCGATGTCCTCGCACATTTTTATATAAATGGAGTCTGGTGTTGGCCGTTATTGCCATGGTTATCAAGAGACATGACGAATTATATAATAAAACAATTATTGACTATTAAGGTATTTGATATGATGTTGACATCCACCTATGGATACCAATATTGACTGAGGCTATCGCCTTGGTCAATATTGGTAGTCTCTGGTGGATATCACGTCACATCCAAAACCTCAATATTCAATGATAGTATAATGTTAACTCATTTATACCTGGCGTACCATAAATGGGACATTGGCAAACAGTTTAGACCCAGATCAGACGCCGCAGAATCTGATCAGGGTATAGACTGTTTGCATTAAATACAGGTATTTCTATAAAACATGGTAATAATAACAACTAACCTGACACCCCATTATTAGAAATGGGCCTGTCCAAAACCTCAGGTAGAAGAGTTCATTCGAAATAAATGGGTTAAAACAAACGTCAGATATGAAAGCACCGACGCACTTACGAAGAAGGCAGCAGAGGAACCGCATGGAACGGGCAGTAGAAAAAAAACTGCTCGCAGACGGACGGAAAGATGAGCAGACGGGTGGGCTTCGGAATCGAGTTCAGCAGTCCCCGTCGATTTCATCGTGGAACAAAAAAACAAATGAAAAATTGAAGGGGTATTAGAGTTTAAAAAATAATATAAGTCAATATACATAAAAAATAACAATAAGAAAATCATAAACTCCTCACACAAACAAAAATATTGCATTTTTATTGTCCAGCTAAACTTTATGACTGTTTTTCCAATATTTCTTCTACGGCTTATTGTTATAATGACCATTTCTTTGATCACATTACATGACTTTTCTGTAATCTCCCACGGACCTTCTTGATACTCGGCAATAAATCTTGTGCTGTATTAAAAAACAGATTGAATTGAAGCTCAATATTGCCCTTATTAGCTCCAAGATCGTTGAAGGCAAAGTCAACAGCTATCATTAGCGAAACATCAGTCCACTCAGTCATTGACCGCTATATATAGCCTTTAGTGATCCATGAAACCAAAGTTTTGTGGAGTGGAATATATCAGGCAAATAGTGTGTGTGTGTGTGTGTGTGTGTGTGTGTGTGTGTGTGTGTGTGTGTGTGTGTGTGTTCTTTTTTATTTCTTTTTTCTAAACATATGACCATCCAAGGCAATGCGACTAGTCATTATAACTCGTGACTGATTCATTGATAAGTGACTGTCAAATGAATAAAGTACTGAAACATAATAAATATCATATTATTCCAAACCGTCGTTAATATACTGTCACCTCACCCGGGGCTCTACGGCACAGCCTGGTAACCTTTGATACCGTTCAACCAATATTGGATAGTTATAATGTCTTAAATTCATTAATAATATTTTAATACAGAAATCCTGAAGCAAATTAGTTATTTTACAAGAGTTTTAGATTCCGGCGGAAAATTAGACATGTATTGCTGTTTCATCGATTATGAAAAAGCCTTCAACAGGGTTGATAAGTCGCTTTTCATCGCGAAAACGTGCCTATATAATTTTGACCCCCTTAAACCTCACTTTTATATAGTAAAACTGGGGTTTACAGGGGTATACATTATTTTTTTATTTTTGCTCAAAACATAGATTGTGGGTACTCGTTAGAACCGCCTCGTCGAGGCGGTTCTAACGAGTACCCACAATCTATGTTTTGAGCAGAAATATGAAATATATCACAATTTTTTATCTGAAAATTTTCAGTTTTTGGAGGTGACATTTTCTATATATTTGAATAGGCGTGTTTTCGTAATGTGTGGCACAAACTGATCCGTGAAATTTTGTGTGATAAGATCGATACATAGAGTGGTAAAGTCTTGCAAAAGGTATAAATCAACCCTCTCAGGCCTTTTTGTTTCGCACATGGGCCTAAAACAAGGGGACCCAAGCTCACCTCTTACGTTTATGATGTTTACATGTATTAATGATATTATTGATAATATCAATACAGATTTGGAAGGTACATTTACTATGGAAGACATACAATTGTTTATGTTATTATATGCCGATGATGCAGTGATTTTTCACTAAATCAAGTAACTCTCTACAAGCTATGTTAAATGACATAGAAACGTATTGTGGAACCTACGGTTTGAAAATAAATACAAAGCAAACTAAGGTCGTGATATTCAAAAAAGGTCAACATACATTGTATAATATGTGATTTATTTCTTGAAATTATCAAGCTCGACGTTGTGATATCTTTCAAATATTTAGGGGTAAACTTATTCAAAAACGGGAACTGATTCAGAACGCAGAAACTACTTACGTGCATTACCTAATCTGTTCTCTATATTTAAACAAGTACAGCCGCCAGTTACAGAAAAATGCAAACTACAGACAACCGACACTCGATACAAGGACAAATGCGTTATAATGACAATTTGACTTCCACGGAACCTTCGCTGAAGCGGTAACAGTCACAAAATTTGCAAGAATAGTGTATTTAATACTTTAAAGAAACATATGTTTTGGATAATTGTTAGAATCGCCTCAGTGAGGCGATTTAAAAAAATTATCCAAAACATATTTCCTATGAGGAAATAAGAACAAAACAAGACCTTTCTTACATATCAATCTGCTCATTAAGTATTCTTTACAACAGCAAATTCATTTTAATGGCAACGGCTTTTGGAACAAATGCTGTCGTTGTAACAAGGGTTCACTGTATTTGATTCAGTTGTTGGCTCAGTGCTCAATTACAGCCCTGAAGTATGGGCTACATGCGAAGCCAAAGACGTAGAAATTGTACATACAATGTTTTGTCCGTGGGTGTTAAACGTAAAGAAATCAACTTATCTTAGTGGGTTGTATGGCGAAGTTGGTCGAGTTCCTGTGATTGTACATGTATATAGGATATTCAAAATGATTACGTACTGGAATAAATTATCAAAGAGTAATGAAACTTCGATACCAAGAAAGATCTATGATATGCTAAAGAAAGATGCAAACAATAATATTTCATATAATGGTTCTAACTGGGCTTTTCAATAAAAATGATATTAGATAGCTTAGACCTTTCATATGTATGGATGCAACAAGCAGAAACTGCTATTCCTCTGAACTTAATAAAACAAAGATTATTTGAAATGTATTATCAGATATTCAACAATTCTAATAGACTAGACACTTATGCTAGATTTAAACATGAACTGCAGTGCGTAGAATATCTAAATTTCATAGTTGAACGTCAGTGTCGACATGATAGAATAGCTCTCAGTGGATTCAAATTACGGTATCATCACATAATTCAAATATTGAGTGTGGAAGATATGAAATGTACCTCGACATGACAGACTCTGTAGATGACGTAACATGAATGTTATAGAAGATGAATACCATTTCATGCGTGTGTGCCCCCTGTATATAGAATTAAGACGAAAGTATTTTAAGTCATATTTTTGTCACTGACCAAATGCTAAACAATTTGACAATTTGATGATGACTTTTTCTTAACAAACTTCTTCCAAGTTAGTAAACTTTATATACACAGCTCAGAGCCTTAGAAATTAACAAGCATCCTTTAATTGTCTGTATTTGTTATAATGCTCCTCTGCAAATTTATTGTTGTTCTATGTATACATGTTGTTTTACACTTATATGTGTGTTTTTTATGTGGATTTGTAGGTTAAAAACATTGTTGTTATGCTTAATGCTGAATAAATTTATGTTATCTTATGTTTTTCTGCCCTTTCGAACCAGATCGGTTTATATATGTGTTATAATTATCATTATTTTTATTATTATTGTTATTGTTGTTTTTGTTGTTGTTTTGCTGGGCTGTAAATGTACATTAATTACAAAATTTGTGTTAATTGTATTTCCCCTGTTTTCTTGTAAAAAGGATATCTTTGCCCTAATATATCATCCGGTATGCAAATAAATATATGCCACCAAAAGAGCGCATAAATGAAAAGATACCATATTTAGATATGAAAACACCGCGCAAGAAAATGAACCGCTGCGCGCGAACGGAGAGAGAGAGAGAGAGAGAGAAAGAGAGAGAGAGAGGTGATAATAATAGGCTTTTGCAATCAGCGTAGATCCAGATGAGACGGCTCATAATGACATTCAGTCTTTCAGCATTACATGTAAACTTCTTTCCAGTCGATAGTTTGTTCAAAAAACAAAGCAGACGACAAATGTAGTCTGATGGTGCCGAAAGAGTTAAGTAAAAGCAGGTGAGAGGGAAGACATATAAGTCAAGGACAAGGAACAATGCTCTTAAAGAGAATCTATACTCGTGGTAAATATTACATCACGAAAACATAATTTTGACCACCTTAAACCCCACTTTTATATAGTAAAACTGGGGTTTACGGGGGTATACATTATTTTTCTTATTTCTGCTCAAAAACATAGATTTAGGGGTACTCATTAGAACCGCCTCGCCGACGAGGCGATTCTAACGAGTACCGACAATCTATGTTTTAAGCAGAAATATACAAAAAAATATCAGAGTTTTTTATCTGAAAAATTTCAGTTTTTGGAGGTGAAATTTTCTATATATTTGAATAGGCGTGTTTTCGTAATGTAGGCCATTTTTACAAGGGAGACAACGTCCCTGACCTGTTTGCTTTCCCTCAGGTTATGTGCAGGGGCGGATCCAGGATGATTTCTGAAGGGGGTCAATTTGATCAAATCACCGGACTTACTCAGAGAGACAGGTCTGTGCAAACAATAAACATGTAGACCCAGATCGCGGTGTCTGATCACGGTCCATATTGTTTGCCACTCGTCCAGCAGTTTTACACACATTCATAGATAGTACAAATGGACTTGTTGAAAACAAGTACAATGTACAAGGTCAATAATAAGGTGTGTGAATATTTAGGGTAAATACGGTATCCCAAATTTATCCGAAATCTCCCATGAAAATAAGACTTTGAGTCAAAGGGGACTGAACCCCAGCCCCTCCCCTCTCCGATACCCTCACCCCGATCTTTCTCTGAGTCCGTCTCTGGTGTGTTTGCTCAGTCATACGTATCCGAATATTTATGCCATGTGAGGTAAGTGTGCGTTGTTCAGGGTTCTTGACTCCGATGGCTTCTCTCTCACCTGCCTGTATTTATTTAGGTAGGCAGTGATTCAATTAATCTGTTGACATTTTATTAAGATAAGGATGCGTCAGTGTTTACAATGTTAATATTAGCACAAAGTGTCTTGTCAGAGATTGGATCTAACATGACAGGTGGTCCCTTATCGTATATCAGAGCTACGAAGACCCAGTTCAGCCAGTGCATTATGCAGTCTGACGAAAGCCTTCGTTGCCCGCAACAGAAACATTTGACACTTTAGAACTGAAGAACTAGGAAGATGTTGTCCGAACTGTGTGAATGCGCAGGCTGATATGGACCTCTGCAGTTCGTATAATGGCTCTTTTCTCGTGTATCGATTCCATTAACGGTACCATAAGCTTTGTTAGACCACTTTGTCGTATTTCTCCGCGAAAGTAGTTCTCATTTGAATTTTCTCACTAAGAAAGAATATTCATTATACATGTACATTACATATGTACATCAACATTTACATGTCAAAATGTACATGTTTTAGCCAAACATCTAGATGTCCCATTTCTAACCAAAAACATTGTCATTTTTTTCTGATTTCGGTATAAAAACATGACGCTCAACGCATGAAAAAGCCCTTAGCCAATTTTCGGTCAACGAAGGCCCTCATCAGCCTGCGCAAATGCGCAGGCTGATCAGGGCTTTCGTTGACCGCCTATAGAATCAACGGATATTTTAGTTTATATCGACAAACAGAGAAGGTCCAGATTAGATTGCAAGGATGCGCACGCTCATCAGGACTTTCGCTGTTCGCATATGGCATAGGGCCTTTTTATTACGTTGCGTATCATAAGTTGTTGGTATCTTTAAAAGCACCTATGTGAGGTGCTTTAAGTGAGTACCCACAGCATTAGTTTATTTTTGGAGAAATGAGAAAAATGCTTTAATGGATGCCCCTCATATCAAGAACTGAGCAAGACAAGCCATGTTACCCATATAATATGGGAAATGAGGAATATTTTTGGTCCTTCAGCAAATTAATACAGATTTTTGCAGTAAAAATGTTGCTACAATTAACAAAATGAAAACAAAAACTAGTTTAAAACCTGGAAATTTCCGAAAAACGCACCAACCAATGTCTTCCCCTTTTTTGAGCCGGTCATATGCATTATGTTTTCTCATCACCAGTGCTGCAACCAGATCTAATACAGAACATTCCTCTGTTTTGTGTACAGATTCCTTGTCGCCTGATTGACAAATAATGCAGACTTTATTAGGACTGCAAGAAAGAAAGTGTCTGGACTGTTTAACGATGTAGACGCACCATTTGGGAGTAAATTCTTTTCTTTTAGATTATATCCGTTTCCAGACGGGAAGAAAACCCATTTTGACAGACTTGGCTCCCCGTTAACCGTTTACAGTCCCCTTAACCCTTGTCCTGCTGGACCCGGACATGCCTTGCTTTTGCAGTGTAGATCCAGATCAGCTTGTTTCTTCAGAAGCCAATCGATCTTGATCTGCTCTGTTTGGGATTCAGGATGTGAGTTTGTATCAACACCTGAATCAAGTAATCCGATAGGATGACAATGAAAAGTGGGCGTGACATCTTAATTTATTCAGCATGACAAGGGTTAAGTATCCGCTGTTCTTTTTGATGACTTCTAGTAACTTCTACAAAACTGCTTTAAGAATTTATGAGAAAAGTAAGTAGAAAAATACGTAAACTCACCTTTGAAAAATGCTTTAATTCTCAGAAAGGCTATGACGAGTCGGTACACAGTTTGACTGTCTAACTTCCGGTGCAATGCAGGCCGGTCCACTGGCAGTAGATTTTCTAGTTCTTTCACCTCCGTTCTCAGTTTGTCCCTGTACCGCTTTGATTTAAAACTGAAAAAGAAAGCTGTGCAATTTTGCAAATTATACCAAAAAATGATCGCATCCATTTATATAAGCCTCGTCATGCGAAAACGAGCCGTCGGGGCATATCGCATTACGTTAAAGGGGGATGCAACCCTAATATAAAATATATTTCACAACGAATCGCTTCACAAACCGTAACAATTGACACAAGTTTGATCAAAATCGGTCAAGAAATAATAAAGTTATTATTGTTTGAAGGATTTAACAGGGCCGACTTTGGCGCCGCCATTTTGAATATTTTAATGAGATTTTAAGAATTTTTAAACTTTAAAATTTGCAATATTTTTATAATCAAAGCATTTTTTAGAAAAAAAAGTTGCTTACCACTTTAAGAAAACATGTTCAGAAACATAAAGACAAAATATTCATCTTTATGCTGTTTATTTTAGTTATGCATGTTAATTAGGGCTGTGTGACGTCACAAAATCTAAAAATGACGGCCTCCATGACAGTTAGTTTTCAAACATTTAAACTCCAATAACTTTCTTATTTGATGGTCTATTTTGATCAAACTTATATCAAACCTTTTGGCTTTTGGCTTGGAAAGTTCTATCTTGATAGATGTACTTTCTTTCAACATTGCGTTTCCCTTTAACAAGACTATGTAAATGTGTACCCGCATGTTCCCCTATAAAATATAGTGAAAGCAGGTGTTTTAGGCATTTATATTATTAGGCGGATTTTTAGCATTTTGCAGTGTTTAAAACGGCTTTTCGATTTGGGTGGTCTCTTTGTGCTTAACCCTTGCCATGCTGAATAAATCAAGATACTCCGCCGACTTCTAATTTTCAGCCAATCAGGTTACTTAATCCAGGTGGTTGATACAGATTCACATACTTAATGACAAACAGTGCAGATCCAGATCAGTTGGCTTCTGAAGAAGCCAACTGATCTGGATCTACACTGTTTGAAAGGGCAAGGCATATCCGCTTTTAGCAAGACAAGGGTTACATCACGAAAACATGCCTATATAATTTTGACCCCCTGCAACCCCACTTTTATATAGTAAAACTGGGGTTTACAGGGGTATACATTATTTTTCTTATTTCTGCTCAAAAACATAGATTGTGGGTACTCGTTAGAACCGCCTCGAATCTATGTTTTGAGCAGAAATAAGAAAAACATCAGAGTTTTTTAATCTGAAAATTTTCAGTTTTTGGAGGTGAAATTTTCTATATATTTGAATAGGCGTGTTCTCGTAATGAATTGTCCAAAATCTTTTTAATCCCAATTTCATTGATAAGATGCATATCAAAATAAATATTTTCTTATTACGCAGTATAAAACATATGTTATGGGTACTCATTTCTCACAGAAATGAAAACAATCAATATCGGCTTTTATCACATGACCGTCACGTTATTCAGTGAAATAACCCATGTCATAAAAATCATATAACCACACGTGTTATAACACCTGCAAGGCTTCCCATTGGTTAGCCTAATCACCCTCATTAATATTCGTATTACACCGCTTATTGATAGCAACCAAGATGGTGTCCGCGTTCGCCGATACAACTTTCACTTTTGGAACAGATCCTGCCTTCAATTTCGAGATGATTTTGAGATGAACGATAAATTCCAGACCGATGGAGGACGAAGAAAAAAAAACAATCACAATGTGAATAACACGGCTACCAGAAATATTCATGGTGGTAAAACTTCGATGTTTTCCCGCAACATATTTGGAGGCACTCTCAACAGTGATATCGTCAAACCGTCAATGAAAAAAAAATTCACCTCCTCCAAAAAACATTGGAGGATGACATGACTGAGACAGTCAATAAATGTGTCAAATTAGAATCCAAACTACAGTTAAAATTTTTTATAGTTTTGAAATCTATCGTTTACTTGAGTGTGACAGCCACCCATTGACCAAGGTCAATGACCTTTAAATACGACAGCTGACTGTGGGGGATTTCCCTACAGGTTCTCAGTGACGTATTGACTCGCTGAATGACGTTGTTCAATGGAATCTTTAGTTTTGAATTGATTTATTCAAATGAAATATTTATTAGCTCAAATAAAAATCTTCATTGTTTCCTTCAGTTTAACGACGTAATAAATAGCATATGCATCTTGTTTCTAGTTATTTCGGTACTTATCAAATAATATGCAAACTATTTTTGTTGCGTAGTACTATTGAATCCTTGGTAGTGAGTTGTTCCGGTTAGCTATGGAAAGCCGTTATCTTTAAAATATATTTTGTGCATTTTTTGTCATCGAAAGGGCCATGTGATAAACAGAATCTTACATTCATGGTCATTTAATATGAAATTTATGAAACTCGTTGGCTAATTTCGGTATTTTGCTCGCTAAAGCTCGCAAAATACAGAAATTACCCAAACTCGTTTCATAAATTTCATATTAAATGACCACTCATGTAAGATCCTCTATATCTAGAGCCATAAGCCCAGTTTACTCTCAAAGCAGTTCGATTCTGTATTCTTATTTCTGTCTCGGTACTTATTCTTAATATTCCTCGGACAGACATGTCTCAGTAACCCGTGCAGGACCAGATCAAACTGCTTATATATCAGGATCTACACTATCGGACCAACCCAGGAGTTTTAGACTCCTCACAGATGGTATGACTGATGTGTTCAAACTTCAGGAACATTCCAACTATTGAAAGAGACATGATACACTGAAGTTGATTTTCCGCCAGTTTTACAACATCTCGAAAACATAACTATATAATTTTGACCCCCTTAAACCCCACTTTTATATAGTAAAAAAGAGGTTTACTGGGGTATACATTATTTTTTTTTTATTTCTGCTCAAAAAACACAGATTATGGGTACTGGTTAGAACTGCCTCGTTTAGGCGGTTCTAACGAATACCCACAATCTATGTTTTGAGCAGAAATATGAAAAATATCAGAATTTTTGGTGGTGAAATTTTCAGTATATTTGAAAAGACGTGTTTTCTTAATTAGGGGGACAACATTCTTAAATGTAACTTTCATTGTGTTTTTCTGCACACCAAGCCTCTTCTGAAAAGAAAGCCAGTTTAAAAGGAAAGAAAGGGGTGGGGGGGGGGGGGTGGCAAAAATCTCCTTTTAGAGTAGAACCCTTTTCAGAAGGGAGGTGAAAAAAACTTTTCAGTTGCCTCCCCTGAACGTGGAACACTATCCTTTTTGTTGCTTTTCCTGAACGTGGAACAATATCCCTTTTGAATAAGATTAATGCAGTATGGTCTGTGCATATACAAACTGGTGTGGAATGCGATGCTGTCATACCGTATTTACCCGGAGTATTCGAACACCATAACTTTTTACCATACTTGTCCTTTACTTTGAGCAAGTTCAATGTACTTCATGTCGATGGTGGATGAAGGGCAAACAGTGCAGACCCTGATCAGGCGCCGCGTTCTGCGGCGTCTGATCAGGGTCTACACTGTTTGCGCATGCTTTTCTGTACAAACACTTAAGGTAACTGCGGTATGTTATAAAACTCTATTTCCATGTGTAAATACCTTGGATTCACTTTGGACTGCGCCTTATGTTTCGTTCTCTGCGTATCCATTGGTTGTGAAACTGTGTATGGTCTAGATCGTCCAGAAACAGAAGTAGTATCAGTAGTCCTCGCACGAAATTCTCCAAGACCTAATTTTAAATGGAAGCTTATAAGGTATCCATATCAAGATGTCAGTAAATACTGGAAGTGGAAATGTGACTCATTTAACCCATTGAAGACTGGAGACCCTTAAACGGGTAACTGGCAAACAGTGCACACCCAGATCAGACGCCGCAGAACGCAGAAAAGTTCAACCATTTTACTTTATGAATATCTATATCATATAGCCTGACACACCTAAAATTGAAAATGGACTCTTCCAATATATAGTGTGGGAGAGTTTATTCAGTCTTTAATGGGTGGTGGCAATGAATACACTTTCAATGAGGACAGCAATAAAATTGTTTTTTGTTCACTTCTGAAAAGGGGGTCTACACTAGAAGGAAACTATTTGCTCCCAAATGCTTTCCTTTTAGAGCAGATCCCTTAACGCTTAGCACACTGGCTAATTTTTTCAGCAGTCGACGTACTAAAAGAGTTTTCTTATTTTTCCCATAAAGCAGGTTTTGACATTTTCAGCAGACGACGTATTGAAATATTTTTCCTATTTTTTTTTCCCAGAAAACAGGTTTTGACATTTCATGCACATTGCTCCAATGGAGAAAATTTGCATGAAATGTCAAATCCTGTTTTCTGGGAAAAAAATAAGAAAAAATATTAGGAATTTGTCGTCTGCTGAATTAACCAAGAGAGGGTAAAGGTTGTGCGCAGGAATGCAAACAGGAAGTCACAAAAATTGTTGTCGCCATTGTAAAAATCTCCAGCGGAAAAATCTTCAGGTGTATCCATGCACCTGATAGGTCACCAAACGATCCAAAATAGAACGAAACTTAACATTTATTTATTTATTTATGTATTTTTTTATTTATATATTTATTTATTTAAGTAGTTAGTTACACATATAGTTAAATGGTTATTTGCACTTCACATAAAACAAGCAAGAATAAGTAGGAGAGATAGCTGTCTATATACACAGACACAAATTCCATGTAGAACATTATGGTATCATTTAAATTATATCTATTATTTGCTTAGAATCACGTTGGCGCATTTACCCAGTGCTATAGTCATGTTTTAGCCTATATTGTGCTTTCGACATCTTTCAGAAAGTCATTGTTTGCTTGGCGCTTTACACAGAAGTAAATGTGCAAACTTTTATCATGATTTAATGCAAAACCATTTGTCTTAACTACCTATGAATAAAAAGTTTTATTCGAGTCATTGGTTTTTAAAAAATTAAATATTTTCCTTTTTCCAATAGTAAAAACGAGTGCAAATTATGCAGAAACTTGTAGGGTAGGTAACTTAGAGTGAGATTTTCAACATGTCCTGCTTGTTCATTTTTTTGGGGAAGTTTTCACAATATTGTTGTGAAACATCAGTAATTCAAATTCAGCAAAGAAAAGTAAAAAACTATTTTCAAAGACAAAAATTCCAAAAACTCACTTTACTATAGATATTGCATAGATCACCCCATTTTTTGGCCATCAATTTAATTTTAAGGTAAATATTTGAGAACAAAACACAGAAAAAGAAAAGACATGGTTTCTGATAAGATACGATCAATCAGAACAAAACATTTAAAAAAAAAAACGCCAAGCAAAATCCGTCTTTCCGAGTGATGTCGAAAGGACAGTAACTCACAACTTCAAAGCAACGTTTTTGTGCGACGTCGCGTGTTTGCTGCACAGGAGGCAACGCATGCATGATGTAGAATTTCGCCGGTAAGCAGACTGTGATAACTAGAATTAATTTTGATTTATTGGTACAAGTTTCAAACCCTTGATAACTGCAGCTATAACTAATTTCTACGGTTCCCTTCCCCCTTCCAATCCAAATTATATATATTGTAAAATTCCGCTATTAACATGATTAAGACCACATTTCGTACTTCCTAGAAGTGGTCTTGTTAGTGGAGCATCACGGAAACATGCCCATATAATTTTGACCCCCTTAAACCCAACTTTTATATAGTAAAACTTGGGTTTACAGGGGTATACATTATTTTTCTTATTTCGGCTCAAAAACATAGATTGTGGGTACTCGTTAGAACTGCCTCGCCGAGGCGGTTCTAACGAGTACCCACAATCTATGTTTTGAGCAGAAATATGAGAAATATCAGAATATTTTTATATGAAATTTTCTCTTTCTTTGGTTGTAAAATTTTCAATATATTTGAATAGGCGTGTTTTCGTAATGCTGTCTTAATAGATTCTATGTGTAAAAGTCTCTACCCTTATTTATCACGTAATTTATTTCTAATAGTATTAATATATTTTATTTTTGATATTATTTCTGATTCATAGTTTATTTAATATACATTACACTTATACTCTGAAACTTCTATTTATATAAAGTAATAGTACATGTAATCATAAATGTATTTTTATATGTTCCTAACTCGAGTTTTAGAATTGTCACTGTTTCGACTAAATTCCAATACATATATTTATACTGTTACTCATGTATGAGTGTTACTGGAATTAATTCCTTTTGCAACGGAATAATAATTTTCTTTTCTTTCACATCGCATTTATCTGCAAGATTTTTCAATATCGCACTATTAGCAAAAGCTGATCCCCCAATACAGGAAATGATTGAAATCCAACTAATTTAATGATTGATACATTGTTTTGACTGCTAGTTAATAGTTTGTTTTATACAAATATAAATAGTCTTAAAATCACTCTTGTACAAATATTTATTGAAGACGGACAGAGGACCTGTTGTATTTCCTTGTTTAAAAGACAATCTGAAATGCATTTGACAAGGTACATGTATATACGATTATACTGATTTCAGTGTTTTTATGGGCAGTGTTCCTTCGAACAACTACGTCTGACGGGATTGGTATATTTTACATTGATTTATAAAACGCAATGAATAAAATAAAAATTTATTGAATGTCTAATACAGGTGAATAGAGCAATCCCTGAGTTTTCCAAAATGCATCTCATTTTGAAAACGAGTAATGTAAATTTTAATATATATCACAGCTGAAGTTCAGTATTTCACAATTATTTCAACACGTAAAATTCCTGATAATTTCTGGGCTACTATGCCCCCTGTTTTACTATACTAAGTAGTGAACTGAGGGACTTGCCTGAATTCTGAATAAATGAAACACTTCCTGCTGTTTATGGCTTATAAGCTCTCAGAATCAATTTATCAAATTTGAAAGATTTTTTTTTTTTTTTACAAACCACCAACTGTAGAGGGTTGAAGCCTAATTTTGTGCCATCAAATTAGAAAAGTTTCGATGTTGAAACATCATGAAAATATGCCTATATAATTTTGACCCCCTTTGAACCCCACTTTGATATAGTAAAAACTGGGGTTTACAGGGATATACATTAATTTTCTTATTTCTGATCAAAAACATAGATTGTGGGTACTCGTTAGAACCGCCTCGACGAGGCAGTTCTAACGAGTACCACAATCTATGTTTTGGTGGTAACATTTTCAGTATATTTGGATAGGTGTGTTTTCGTATTGTGTTCCACGAAACGTATCGTAATAGACGACAATGCACATGCCCTTCTAGTAGGTTCAGGCAGAATTCAATGTCCAGAATTATTAAAATGGGTTCAATGTGCTCACAAAGGACCAGAAAATATAAAACTATACTCCAGTGCAGTATGGCGTGCCATTTTACTTCCGCCACACACATTTTAATGCTTCTTGCTGATGGACTATGTCACGTGTACATATACCTGTATTTGACCATCTTACTAGCAAAGCCTTTAGAAGTATGCCTAAGTAAACATTTTAGTCTGGAACGAAACTGCACCTACAGAAGCAGTCTGACCAGGGCTTGTTATTAGAACTTTTGACAGTCAAATAGACCTCTTCAGTTCCAGAACATTTGTGATTTGTGGTAAGAAGATCAAATTACTACGTTAGATTTAACAAGTATGCTGTCTACACGAAATTTAGTAAATTGTTTGCATTGATTGGGCAGCTGCACTATACCACATGTACACGTGTAGATTATTGTAACATTTGGGCATCAAATGTCTTTCAGCGTTGGCATTGAAAAACATCGACCTTGTTTGAACCCAGATTTCTCATTAGCCGATCTGAGAGATCTGAGAGGAGAGGTGAAAATGAAGAAGTTTAAATCACCGGAAGTAGAAATGTTTTTCTTCTGAATCCTTAGGCAAAACATAGTCAAAAAAGCGCGGATTTAGATTGCGATTAAACTCTCACAAAAAAACCCACCTATATAATTTTGACCCCCTTAAACCCCACTTTTATATAGTAAAACTAGGATTACAGGGGTATACATTACTTTTCTTATTTCTGCTAAAAACATAGATTGTGGATACTTGTTAGAACCGCCTCGCCGAGGCGGTTCTAACGAGTACCCACAATCTATGTTTTGAGCAGAAATATGAAATATATCAGAATTTTTTATCTGAAAATTTTCCTTTTTTGGTTGTAAATTTTTTAATATATTTGAATAGGCGTGTTTTCCTAATGTTGACGACATCTTTGGATACCGTCAGACTATAATGCAGTCCTCATCTCGTTTCAGTAAAGTATGCTTTAGATACAAATTTTAACATGCAAACTACAAAATAAACAAAAAGCAAAGCCAAACAATGTTACCAATGCATCATCATAGGAAGCAAAATATTTGTCAGATCAACAAAAAACAATAAAAAGCATCACCGCGAAGTTGATATCCCTTTTCTCGTGGACTGACACCGCTGATTCCCCTGTTAACTATATAATGCGGTGACCTGCAGTGGGGTGGGCTTGAGAAGGGGTTTACTGAAATTCTGAATAACAGAAGCAATTCTTCGTACGAGTATGCTTAAAATATCAGAAATAGTCTAGGAAACTTTATTATTATCATCATTATTTGGCTATTTAAACGCGAACTTGAAAGGGGCGGAACCTAACCTTGTGCAAGCTCAGTAGAGGGGTTCCAAAGTTGAAAGCTTAGATTTTAGCCTGCTGACTACCAATAAATAATAGCTAACATTTCAATAGCATTTTTCTTATTTTTCACAGAAAGTAAAATTTGACATTTCATTCAAATCGTCTCCGATAATATTTTTACAGAAAGTAAGACAACATTCAAATTAAATTGTCTGATATAAAAAAAAAATATGATTTTATATTTCATTCAAAATATCGGAGACAATTTGAATGATAAAAAAAAAAATACGATTTTATATTTCATTCAAAATATCGGAGACAATTTGAATGATGCCTCGGTGGCTCAGTTGGATGCGCCGTCCGACTGGAGACCAGGAGGTCGCGGGTTCAACCCCCGCCGAGGTCGGCAACATTCTTTCGTGGAGATTGATCATGAAATATTTTCTACGGTCATTCTCTCCCTTCCGCTGATTCAAGAAGTGCAGTTGTCAGTTTCTGGCGAAAGAATGTGCACAATACTGGTTAACCGCTTAGAGGACAAAGCCTGCCCAGTAAATGTGTGGTTAGGTAAACTGACCGCGCTCGACATGACCCCATTGGGTCGACTGGGCCGTAAAACCTCAGCACAAAACAATTTGAATGAAATTTCAAGTCTTATTTTCTGCGAAAAGAAGAAAACATCATTAATTTTGGTCTGATGATTATGCATGTAGATTCTTTTAAAGCTTTAAACTGTAAGAGACGGAACGCGCAATGTGACCATACCTTTGTCACAGCAATGATTATCAAAAAAAAAACAAAATGCATGGTGTGAATCTATTTTTGCTTTCATCGTTAATCTTGTGTTAATGTGACATCTAGTACCATTGTTGTGTTTGCTAGGGGTAGACTGCTCCACGTGAGATAAAGATAAGTTGAGTGGACTTTCATGTAATTGGATTTTAACGGATTTCCTTATCAAAACAAGGGAATAGTAGGTTTCAACACGTTGAGGAATGCATTGAAAGGGATATTAACGTTTGGTAAATCAGAAATTTATAACCACCAAATATATAATTTTACTGTCATTGTGGCGAAACTGGTCTCAGAAATTATCATGTTGAATGCTAATTAACTTCAAGACCTCCTACTTTAAATCCTGTAGAAGTCTGTAGTTTGCTTAAAATTTGTACAAGCCTTTGGAAAGAAGGCAATGTCAGGAATCGATACAACTACCTAACACCTTCCGTCCAAGACATCAAAGGGAAAGAAGGGCGCACTTTTAAAAGC
Organism: Anodontia alba; assembly: GCA_964016985.1. NCBI lineage: Eukaryota > Metazoa > Mollusca > Bivalvia > Lucinida > Lucinidae > Anodontia > Anodontia alba. The sequence continues at coordinate 24,350,220 of OZ024821.1, forward strand.
AACGACACCCTAATCAAAACACCGTACAAGCAGGAAGCCAAAAGAGGACAGTTTCTTTCCAAAAAAACTGGCCAAACGGCTATCCAAAATATATAAAAAAAAAATCACCGGGACATACATGCAAAGACATACAATGACAGAAATAGTAAACCACAGCAGAAGCGCCGCCTTGGAACGGTCAGTAAAAATTTCACAGCGGGGTGAGGGTGGGTGGATCGATTTAACGGGTCCATAACCTTCGCCCTTAGTTCTGCCGTGGTTTACACAAGACATTTGTTCAGTCGGGTGAAGGGTTTCTAACTCATCAGTACAACATCTCCGAGAAGATAAAAATTAAACGAATACAGTGATGAAACAACGATGAGAACTTGACAGCAAGAAATAACTGAAATGTTGAAGCAAAAGAAAACCAACAGTTGGACTCCGGTGGGCCCGACCAGAACCAGAGCCAGAGCTCAGGCATCCACCGTCTTACTTAAAAGTCTTTAGGCCGGAGCCGTCATAGAGTCTGAGGCCCGACACGCCGGCGTGCAACCAAAGAGGGAAGCAATGGTTGGGTTAACTACAATGCATGCAGTCTGTCGCATTTCATTTATGTTGTACCCAATCTTTATATATCATTACGAAAACACGCCTATTCAAATATATTGAACATTTTACAACCAAAAAAGAAACTTTTCAGATAAAAAATTCTGATATTTTTCATATTTCTGCTCAAAATATAGATTGCGGGAACTCGTTAGAACCGCCAAATGTATACCCCTGTAAACCCCAGTTTTACTATATAAAAGTGGGGTTTAAGGGGGTCAAAATTATATAGGCGTGTTTTCGTGATGTCGAAGAATGATTTTATGTAATTGAGTGCTAAAATCATAGCAAGCATATATTTTTTTCTGAATATATATGCAGCTTCTGATAGGCCTTGTTGCAGAAAAGATTTCAGTCCAACATTGAATTTTAAACTAAATCAAAATGACGTCTATAAAATTTAGAAAAAAAGCTTTGAGGAGTTTATGGTACCTAAAACCTGTATTTGCGTCAAACAGTTTTAAAAGCTTGTATTTTCGTTTAAAAAAATATACCGTCCTGACAGATTAAGCTTAAACTTTTTAGATAAAAAAAAAAGAAGAAACAATTGTATCTTTTGTAAAAAGACTTTCTTGGAACTGCTACCACTGTATTTCACCTTTTGATTTCCAGATCATCATTGCCGGCTGCAGGTATTGTGAATTGGTCATTTTTAGAAGAATCAAGAAGGCATAAAATGGACGGGCCATGCGAAAATGTGTCTTCGAGCATATGAGGACAGCGAAGGCCCAGATCAACCTGCGCATCCGCGCAGTCTGATCAGGGCCTTCGCTGTCCGCTAACAAAATTTATTTATACTAAATAATGTAGGGACGGGGAGCAAAGGCGCGTATGATACTTTGCACATGCGCAGGATGAAGTGAATCTGCGAACTTTTCACATGTTCGAAGGCAAGTTTTTGATTGACGCGACCAATATAATATACGTCTATTTAGCGACCTCCAATATTAGCAAGAAAAAAGTTTTAAATTTGAGAGGAATGTGCAGGAAAGAATTATAATTAACTTTTCTTTTTTGTTGAAAAAAAAAAAAAAAAAAAAACGGTATTTTTTTTATTTTGGATGAAACGAACCTATATATTTGAAGCCCTCCCAGGGATTTTGGGAACTAGGGGAAAAAGGCCAATTATTTCAGGGGAACAAGGGAACAAAAGCCTAAAACTGAAGGGAACAGGGGAACAAATCAGTTTTGGGGAACAGGGAAAATAGAAAATCAACATTTTGATTTTGGGGAACAAGGGAAAATGCCGATTTGTTTTTCAGGGGAACAAGGAAACAGGTACCCCCTACCTCAGAGGGCCTCATATTTGGCCCGAACTTCTTCAAAATATACTCGGAGATTTACGCATGGTGTGCATATGCACACAGCGAAAATCATGACCTGTCTGCACCAGTATCTGTTCACTTTTAGCGAAAAGGAGTCTGTACAATATATGCTAACGAACAATATTTGCTAACGAACAATAGCTTAGTTTCATACTCGGATTCTCCTGGACCTTCTTTGTCCGCTTATGCTCCAAGGCACTGTTTCATATGACGGTCAACTACAGCAACACTCACGTTTTAGTTTATTCATCTGGTTTGATCAGGGTCTTCGCTATCCACTCATCACTAAAACACGCCTATATATTTTTGACCCCCTTAAACCCCAATTTTATATAGTAAAACTGGGGTTTACAGGGATCGACATTATTTTTCTTAATTTTGCTCAAAAACATAAATTGTGGGTACTCGTGAGAACCGCCTCGCCGAGGCGGTTCTTACGAGTACCCACAATCTGTGTTTTGAACAGAAATATGAAAAATATCAAAGTTTTTTATCTGTAAATTTTCAGTTTTAGAAGTGAAATTTTCTATATATTTGAATAGGCGCGTTTTCGTAATGAGCCTGTTTTCTGATTTCTTGAATAACTGTGTCGGCTCCCAAAGAAAGGGAGAAAAGGCGAAGAATTGTTATAAAAGACAACGTTTGCAATACGAAAACACACATATTCAAATATATTGAAAATTTTACCACCAAAAGCTGAAAAATTCAGATAAAAAATCTTGATATTTTTCATAGGCCCTATTTCTGTTCAAAACATAGATTGTTGGTACTCGTTTGAGTGCAATACGAAAACACACATATTCAAATATATTGAAAATTTTACCACCAAAAGCTGAAAAATTCAGATAAAAAATCTTGATATTTTTCATAGGCCCTATTTCTGTTCAAAACATAGATTGTTGGTACTCGTTAGAACCGCCTAGATGAGGCGGTTCTAATGAGTACCACAAGCTATGTTTTTGAGCAGAAGTAAGAAAATGATGCATACCCCTGTAAACTCCAGTTTTACAATATAAAAGTGGGGTTTAAGGGGGTCCAAATTATATAAACATATTTTCGTGATGGAAGTGTGTTACTTCTTTTGCAACTGATAACAGTATTTAAAAGAATACAACCACAAGCGATTCTCCGTCTTATTTAGCATTTTCGAAAAATTCAGTGCTTGGACTCCTTATCAAAGTGATGTCATAATGTGTTAGCAGTTTTCTGTTTCAAATTACCTTGTATACATTTTAGCAATATTAGGCTAATAATGTTGTTTGCGCAAGTTTTAGCTATGTTAAGTATGCGATAATCATTTTTCCATCCGATCAGTCAATAACACATTAAGGATGGAATTTAAACAATCACCGGGAGTAGTATGCGAATCGACATAATGATTGTAGTGGATCAACCAATCAAATTCAGGGTTTCGTTAGTGGTCACGTTTTGTGTATGATGAGAGTGTTTGAGGTAAAGCGCAACATAGGGCCTTCGCTTTTCACTGTAGGAATTTTGGGGGCGGTCTGCATTCAAACACAATAGCGTTATACACTCTGATGCTTATAAATAGCAAATAAGTAAACATAACCAAAGAAAAAAACCTTCAAACTTTTGAAGAAATAAGATTTTAATCATGTTTAGTACAACATCGGCGAACGAATATGAGTACAAGTATAACGCGCAAAATCTACAGCGTTGGGTAAAAAAAACAGAGACGATTCTAGGAATTTGCCGAGTAGAGGGGAACCCACCCACCCCTCCTATAACCTATAAAGTGGGGGCGAGGGTCAAAACCCACAAGGCATGAAGCTGTAACTCACCTATCAATTAAATATTCTGTGTATCTTTCTCTTACCAATTACATGTACATGTATGTAGTGCTCGATAGGTATTATTCAAATCGACCGATCTGACCCATCCCATTCGGTAACGTGAACACTTCGCGGCAGCCCATTTCGTACCGTTACAACAGTTCACCTAAGTTCTGCTTCAGGACATGCAATCAGTAATGAAGTAGTCCTTAAACACTTATTTTCCATGAATATTATCAGAATGTTATAATTAAAGAGTATGGATGACAATACCCACCAACATGATAATAAAAAAAAAACGTATGCTCAGAAAGAAGCGTCAGAGTACGAACTTGTCTTGGCGCGAATGCTGCTATCTGGTGGTTGTGTTAAGTTGTTTTCCTTGTATAGCCTTCGGTACATGTATTTGTTTGTGTTGAGGTTTTACGGCCCAGTCAACCCAATGGGGTCAAATTACCTAACCACACGTTTACTGGGCAGGCTTAGTCCTCTAAGCGGTTAACCAGTATTGTGCACATTCTTTCGCCAGAAATTGACAACTGCCCTTCTTGAATCAGCGGAAGGGAAAGAATGATCGTAGAAAATATTTCATGATCAATCTCCACGAAAGAATGATGGCGACCTCGGCGGGGGTCGAACCCGCGACCTCCTGGTCTCCACTCGGACGCGCATCCAACTGAGCCACCGAGGCCGGCTATCAGTACATGTAAGCAATTTTACTATTAACCGATCTATTCAACAAATCATAGAACCTTTATCAGTAAATGATGCCTTGCTTTCATGTCGGAGAAAAATGAAAGAAAAAAAAGTTCTATAATACTCTTAGGTCCAGAAAAAAGGAAAATCGCGCAGCAAGCACTCTTGCGGGAGCACTCCCCCATCAAGTCCATTAAACTGTGCGAGGACACCAGAATTCGGCGTAAATCCCGCAATCGCGCGCCCTCGAATCATATCTGAAAAAGTCCCGAGCCGCGGTCCTACTAAACACAGAAAAGGACGGATAATGAGCTATCGGGTCTATAGAATTTCAGACAACCGCCTCCATCAGCACTCTCAGTGCTTTGCCTTTTTCGTGTGTTCGTGTATTATTTTAACATTTGCTGGATCCCAGGTACATGTAACTTAGTTTAAACTTTATTTTGATTGCTTCTAATACAACATAATTTACAACACTACAATATTTGTATATGTAACATGTAACTTGAAACCCCGAGCGCTAAAAGCGAGAAAGTCCGATGTTAATACACAACAAAATCTTGTTTGATAGCTGTTTTCGACTGGTACTTTCTATACAAACACATAAACACGTCAAAGAACGAAAATGGGACTCGCCGTTTCATTGACAGCAATGTAGTTTAAAAGATTCCTACGACCTGTAGCACAGGCTTGAGCAGAACTCGATTTTCAAGATGCCAAAATAGGCTTAACCCTTGTCCTGTTGAATAAATGAAGATGCCACGCCCTCTTTTAATTTTTCAGCCAATGAGATTACTTGATTTTGATTATTGCTTTAAATTCACATACTTAAGGGCAAACAATGCAGATCCAGATAAGTTGGCTTCTTCAGAAGCCAACTGATCTGAATCTACGCTGTTTGCAAAAGCACGGTATATCCGGGCTCAGCAGGACAAGGGTTAATGGTCCAAAGAAAATACAAATAAAAGCAGCACCATGATGAAGTACGGGGAGACTTCTTACGGCTGCCACACATGCTCCATTGGCTTATGCATGGTTTCGCCTTGTTTATACATGTATATACTGAATAGATATTTATACAAAAACTATGGATTCTACAGGTAGTTTGCGTTCCGGAGATTCGTTAACATGTCTCTTTTGGCTTTTATTATAAATTCCTCTTTATAAACAGGTTGTCTGAAAATCAAAATTCGAAACAAATCATTTATTTCAACATTTGACAACACTTCAGATCTTCTACAAGTTGTTTATATGCCTTTATGTTTTGTTTTGCATGGGAATTAATCTTTCTAAAATTAATCATTCATTTTTATCTAGAGGCTCGTAGAGTTATAGAGTAAAATGTCTGAAGGTAGCGCAGCATGTACATGCATGTGCTTAATGTGTTTTGGGATCTTTTTAAAATTTATTATCCATTTTCTATCTCCAGGCTCGTAGAGTTATAGAGTAAAAATCTGAAGATATTGCGCCATGTATGTGCGTAACGAATTTGTTAACGCCATTAACGCTTAGCACTCTGTGTAAAACTTTTAGCAGACGACATTTTGAAATATTTTTCTTATTTCTTGCAGAAAATAGGCTTTGGCTCTTAACGTAAATTGTCTCTTTAGGAGATAATTAGCATGACGTGCCAAAGCTTATTTTCTGAAGAAAACAAAAACAAAAAAGAAAATATCATTAGTTTGTCGTTTGCTTAATTTTCCTAGAGGGTGGTATTGTTAAACTTGTACCAGACGACCTTCTAAAATAGGTCGTTTTATTTATTATATTTTTTTCTTTTCAAGAAAATACGAGTTGATATTCATGTGAATCATCTTCCTAGCAGACCATTCACATGAAATGCCAAGCCCCATTTTCTTATAAAAATAATTAAAAAAATAAAAAACAAAATAAAAACATATCAAAATGACATCTGCTTTTGTAACATGTATGACTGCCGCTTTAACTCTTTCACTGCCACAGACGATAATAACAGGCTTTTGCAAACAGCATAGATCCAGATGAGACGGCTCATAATGAGCCGTCTCATCTGGATCTACGCTGTTTGACAGTCAGTCTTTTATCTTTACATTAAACTTCTTTTCAAGCGATAGCTTGTTTAAAAAAAAGCAGACGATAAATGTCGTCTGAAATTTGGCACCAAAAGAGCTAAGGTTAAGATAAATAGGACATGAGGCACATCGACCACCATTCGCGAGTGAAACAGCCACAGCATATTTGCAGATGACATGGAACAACCATTTGACAGCAGATGACCTGAACAAAACAGAAGTGACCCGGGGTGGGGCTAATTGTGGCCTAGATTAACAAATTCTAGTGCACCAGCAAAGACTTGTCCATGTATATAGCCAAACGGCTGTGGCAGATAACCCCCGGGGACAAATATTTGATTGTAACAGAAGGGTGTTGCTGCTTCAATAATATACTGTTACTTTCTACTATTAAAAACGACTTTTCAACATTTCCCAATATGAATGTATTGGGAAGCAAATCTGACCTTGCCGTAAAAAGTCAAATGCCAACTAAGGCCATTATTTGAACAAACTGGGTGAACCTTCCGTCCCCAGTGCGACATACCAAGATTCGGCAGCAAACTAAGATTTTACAATGTAACCCTCAAAGCGCCAAGAAAAACAGCATCTGAAAATGTCGTCTGTTTATGTCGTCTGCTGAATATTTGCTAAAACTTTTCAACCCTGTTTTTGCATACCGGCAAACAGTGTGGACCCAGATCAGACTGCTCCTAGAGGAGCAGTCTGATCTGGGTCCATACTGTTTGCAAAAAATGACTTTTAAAATCAGAAGCAGATGACAAAGCAGACGACAATTGTTGTGATTGGCGCTTTAAGGGTTAAGTGTTTTATCACATACAGTCGATTCATGTTATCTCGACTTCTCTTATCTCGAATTTCCACTTATCTCGAAGTGAAAATCTGGTGCCTGTTTTAACACGGAAATCTAAGAACATGTAACAAAATATATTTCTAACTTCAGGAGTCAAAGTACATATTCATTTGTGAAATGTGGTTGTTCGATTTATTTTTTCTTCATTTCTGCAAATCTGATCTGTCGAGGTACGGGTATCTCGAACAATGTCTGAGAGTCCCATGGACTTCGAGAAAACGAGAGTCGACTGGATTGTCACGACTCAACTTAGTCGACGAAACATGACCATTCGACCAAAGTCCTATTTATCTCAAACAGAAGGCTCCACATGATATTGATGACTTTTTTTTCAATCATTTTCAGAGAAGTTGTTTAAAGATTTCGTGATTTTATAACTTTAAGCTAAGGGACCGCTTCAGATAACCCTCGAGGGGGGGGGGGGGGGGGAGGGAGGGCGGGGTAACTTCCTATATATAGCATAGTACGGATGTGCGTGCCGAATAGCCCTTTTTTTCAGCGTTGCCAGGTATATGATTGGCCCCCTTTTTTCAACAAAAAGTATATGAAAGGCCCGATTTTTCTGGATTCCTATGTGAAAGGCCCCATTTTTCTCACATCCTGATATATGCACATAGTTTTCGCTTAGAGATTTTTCGAGGCTACTTATCCTCTTGGTATTATATAAATTGACTGTGATATTTGTGTAATAACCAGAAAAAAATGGGTACAAAAAATCAAATGGCAGTATATGAATAGGTCAACATTTTGGATGATCAAGTATATGAATGGGTCCGTTTTTTCGAATGTTAGGTATATGAATGGGGTAGGTTTTCAAATACTGGCTCGCACACCCGTACCAAAATTACCCCTAAGTTACCCCCCCCCCCCCCCCGACCCGAGAGATAACCCCAAAGAATAAAAACTCGAATGTAACTGAAAGATTTTCTACTTCAATCCTAAACTGTTAGCTTCAACTGTTAGTCTGTAACAGAGTTTGAAACACTGACCATTCATTATGAAAACACGCCTATTCAAATTTTATTCCAAATTTCACCACCGAAAACTGAAAGTTTTCAGATAAAAATTCTGATATTTTTCATATTTCTGCTCAAAACATAGGTTGTGGGTACTCGTTAGAACCGCCTACCGAGGCGGTTCTAACGAGTACCCACAATCTATGCTTTTGAACAGAAGTAAGAAAAATAATGTATACCACTGTAACCCCAGTTTTACTGTATAAAAGTGGGGTTTAAGTGGGGTCAAAATTATATAGGCGTGTTTTCGTGATGAAGTGTTAGACTTACAAATAAAATGGGGCGTGCCATGCGAAAACGTGTCTTCGCGCATATGCGGACAGTGAAAATCCAGAATAGTCTGCGCATCCACGCAGTCTGATCAAGGCCTTCACTGTCCGCTAACAGAATCATTGGATACTACAGAATGTATGAACAGAAGATACTTTGCGCATGCGCAGGATGTATTTGAATCTGTGCATTTTGCGAATGCTCGAAGACATTTTTTGCTTTGCGCGGCCTAGATAATGGTGTAATGATGATAATGCATACACCATTAATTTGTAAAACATTTATTAATTGGCTTTTTCTTGTATTTTCACCTCTCATTTGATTAAAGCGGGATTTTTCATCTTAAATAATATGTAATTAGAAACCCGAATTGATGGTTAAACATGTATTTATTTTCCAATACCTATATCAGTCATTCCACATACATACATACATACATACATACATACATACATACATACTAAATAAATAAATAAATAGATTGGCCGATTTGTCGAGATAACGGTAGAGATTACAGGACTGGGTTTTCGAACACTGACTCCTCAGCATATTGTTGTTGAATTATGTTTGCTCTTTCTGATTTTTTTTTAAATTTTAAGATAATTCCTTTATTCAAATTCTTTAAAAGTAGCAGACACGCCCTGACAAGACATATGACAAAATCTTTCACGAATTTTCCACCTTATAAATAGATCACGTGCACTAGCACTCCCGGCGATATATCCCGGAAAGATTCACCATAAGGACCATGAAATTTATGTGTCCGGGATATCAGGCGGTACTGAACAAAGCCGGAAGCCAGTGCACGTAATCTTTTGTGAAGGATTTACGGTCGTTTTGAGGCGTGGTTGCAAAACCGCCACCAGATTTAACCTCGTAAGACATTTTCCTGGTACTACCAGCCTAATAACTGCCTAACAAATAGGTCCCTGCGAAGGCCCAAACACTAAATTCTGCTTACACATATATTAGCCCCATACATGCTAAAGGAGACTAACTCCAAGGGTTTGAATGAAGTCGTCATGAATTTGCTTCGGGGACATGCCCTTCTTACAGAAGTACTTTATGTATTTTCTCTGTTAACACACCCTTTCCCTGTTTGCAGCGAACTCCCACTGAAATAATAGCTTTGAAAGTTTATTCCTTGTACCAAAGATGTTGAATAAGATAAAATTATCAGTTGACTTGGGTTTCATTTCTCTTTATTCATTCTGAGTATATCGGGCCGAGAACTTCTTGATCTTACTTCGTACACATTCAGTGGAATTACCCCTTGTCCTGCTGAACCCGGATATACCCTGCCTTTGCAAACAGTGTAGATCCAGATCAGTTGGCTTCTGAAGAAGCCAACTGATCTGGATCTACACTGTTTGCCATTAAGTGTGTGAATCACAGCAACAATATGGATCAAGTAATCTGATTGGCTGAAAATTAGAAGTTGGTGTGGCATCTTAATTTATTCAGCAGGACAAGGGTTAATAAGTCATAGAAAATGCCACTATCAGCGAAATGGCAGAAAAAAAAAACTACCAATTTTCCCTGGGGTAGCAAATTCTTTGCATTTAGAGTAGATTCCTATCCAGAAGGGAGTAAAAAGCAGTTTGACAGAGTTAATCCCTTTAAAGTACAGTCGACTCACGTTATCTCGAACTCCAAGGGACTCTCTAAAATACTTCGAGATATCCGTACTTCGACATATCAGATTTGCAGACTTGAGGAAAAAATAAATCGAAAAACCGCATTTAACAAATGTATATGTATGTAATTGGACTCTTGAAGTTGGACATATGTTGAAAATAAAAGAGGAGAAATTACTCCTTAGGAGCAATTTCTCCTCTTTTCCACAATATTTTGTTACTTGTTATTAGATTTTCATTTTTAAGCAGGGACCAGATTTTCACTTCGAGATAAGCGGTTATTCGAGATAAGCGAGGTCGAGATAACGAGAGTCAACTGTATATCCATTTCCTTTAACCCTTTAACTGCCAATCACAACAAGTGTTGTCTGCTTCGTCGTCTGCTTCTGATTTTAAAAGTCGTTTTTGCAAACAGTGTGGACCAAGATCAGGCTGGTCCAGTCTGATCAGGGTCCACACTGTTTGCCTGTATGCAAAAAATAGGTTTGAAAAGTTTGCAAGAATATTCAGCAGACGGCATAAACAGACGACATTTTCATGTGCAGGTTTTCTTGGCATCTTAAGGGTTAAGTAGGATATATTGGTGGAATTAATATGTGTCGCATCGGTGGACACAAGCTGTTATAGCATATGCGAAAAGCAACGGTTCAGGTGAGCCTGCGCCTCCGTGCAGTCTCGCCAGAACCTATACATGTACTGTTCGCTCACATAAGCGGTTGGCCAAGGAAAAAACTTTAGCCTAAGAGCCAGTTGGCACATGACTTTTAAACAACGTCGCGTTGTATAAACGTCATATGTCCGTTGGGTAGACATATGATCTCGCTAAGGGACAGGCATGCACACTGAAAGGTTGAGTCAACGGGAAGTCTGAAAAGCACTTTTCCCGCGACACGGCTCATTTCATGTAGTATTATCACAACAACACTAAATGTTTCACTGGTGATACTGGGGGATGGAAAAGTCCATTAGGTACTATAGGCGACAGATCCTTCCAGAGACTGAAGTCTATGTCAGGCAGTTCTCGACAGCTTACGTACGGATTTCTGAAAATATAAAAGAAATAATCACTGTCTTTAACCTTTAACCCATTTTCGTCGAGTGGACTCTTCTACGACAACTCTTTGGACCGTTCTATTTCCAATAGCAGGGTGTCTGGTTAGTTTTTATTATAAATATGCTCATGCATATTATTATTAATATTCATTATGCGGCGTCTGATCAGCGTCTACATTGTTTTCTAATATACCTCTTAAGGAACGCTAGGCATACATTGTGTAAATGGGTTAAACTTTAGCGGCTTCTGGATATATTCACCAGCAAATTAATATCTTTTTTTATGTCAAACACGGATTGACGCTTCATGGAAATTGTCACTTAACCACGTCGAATTCTAAGGTATGCCAGACCGTAGTTTCTAGGAAAGTTAGAAAACAAAATAAAGATGTCGTCTCCTGAAGTTATTACCCAGCTTGCAAAATGTTCCAACAAATGTCTTTATTTAGCATGTTATTAGTTTTAAATGTTACTTTAGAAAAAGTCAAAATGTCATATATGCTCCTGTACAGAAAATCTTACCCAAAGGTTTTGTGTGGGGACAACAACGCTGGCAATGCAAAATGATCTATTTGCTGCATGCGACACATTCTTATCCTTAAACGTATAATGTCATAAAAGTGTTGAGGCTTCGTCAAATAGTTAACGCATTTATGTCGAGTGGACTCTTCTACCTCAAGTCTTTGGATAAGTCCATTTCCTATATAAGGGGTGTGTGATAGTTTTTATTGTTATCATGTTTTGTAGAAATTTCTGAACTTAATGCAAATAGTATAGAGCCAGATCAGACGCCGCATAACGCGGCGTCTGATCTGGGTCTACACTGTTTGCCTATATGTTCCTTTTATGGGACACTAGGCTTAAATGGGTTAAGGTTTTGTACCCAGGGTCATAAAACTGAAAGTAAATGTACTGACTCGTATGATCTATCTTAAGCGACTTTCCCATTGCATTTCGAGAGAATACAACTAACAAAATAAAACACCGTAATTTCAATTACAACATCCGTTTTTGAAAATTAATAAGCTATTAAACGTGTTTTGTTTCATTGTGTTTAAACACCCATGGCACGTATATCTGGCTTATTGTACATAAAAAAATAGCTGTGTTAGTCACTTTTCCCTGATGCATTCAAATTTGTTATCAGACTAACTGTCAGTAATTACAGTGAACCCGCTTTACAACGACAGCATTTGTTATCAAAGATGTTGCCATTTAAATGAATTTGCTGTTGTAAAGAATTCTTAATGAACAGAATAATATGAAAGAAAGACCTTGTTTTATTCTTATTTCCTCACAGAACATATGTTTTGGATATTTGTTAGAATCGCGTTAGAATTGCATCAGTGAGGCGATTCTAACAAATATCAAAAAAAACAATGCAATATTCTTGCATAATTTCTCATTAAGTGTCACCTCTTGAACAAAGGTTTCGTGACATTCAAATTGTCATTATAACGAAATTGTCGTTGTATCGGGTGTCGGTATAAAGAGGGTTAAGTGTATATAATATTTACCTTTTAGATGGAATTAGAAAAGCGTTCCTTGTTATTACATCCGTCGCCATGTTATTGCATAAAAGCCTCGACAACCGTACTTGTTTTATTTGATTCAGCTGTGCTGTAATAATGAATGCATTCTATTAATATTAATCAAGAAATGAATATGTGATCGTATTTCAAAGGGATTACTGCAACAGTTCCGCATAAGAGAAACCTTTCCAATTGTGCACATGACGTTTATGCAACGTCGCATTACCGTCCATGCAACATCGTGACGTTGCATCGACATTAAAACGACGTTGTATAAACGTCATGACGTTGCATCGACGTTAATATGTTGTATAAACGTCATGACGTTGTATTGACGTAAATGCGACGTCATGTAAACGTCGATGTATAAACGCCATGATGTTACATTGACATTAATACAACGTTGTATAAATGTCTCGATGTTGCTTTGACGTTAATACGACATTTTTTTTTATTGTAAGTGATGAAATCAATGTATATTCGAAATGAATAAAAATGATAGTTTCACATGCGAAAGAATATGATATTTTTACAAGTGAAAAATAACAAGTCGATGTTATTTTCACTCCTCGTTTTTGGATTACTTCGGTTGTCTCCATTGTTTCACTAACAGATGCCGATCCCGCTTCGGTTATTTGAACTCCTCTAACTCATCTGTTTCTGAATAAAACTATAAAGTGTTGGTTTGCATTTTCTTAGTTAGAATGTAAGGAACATTTTGGTAACAAGATTACTTTAATTTGCCGAAACATTTTCGGTTTTTGTCTCTCCAGCGCTTCACATGTTTAAAAGCACTGAACGTCGACGTCATTACGTTCATGTTTTATTTGGTGACGTAATTATGACGTCAGAAGCGAGCATTGGCGTGTTAACAATAAAATAAAAAGAAAATTTCTTTTTTTTTAGTGAATACCACAAAATATTTCATCTCGTGTAATGAAAACATTCAAATTTTCACTCGTGTTTCGCACTCGTGAAAATACTGATGTTTTCATTACACTCGATAAAAATATTAATGGTATTTACAGCAAAAGAGTAAATATCCTCTGTGTATAAGCATCATGTATCCGCTGGATCGGGAACTTCGCAAAAATAATGGAATATGGTTGTTTTGTTGTTTTGTTTTTTTTGTTTTTTTTTTTTGTTTTTTTTTTTTGTTTTTTTTTTGTTTTGTTTTTTTTTTGTTTGTTTTTTTTTGTTTTGTTATTTCTTTTTTCAACCCAGAAAATCCTGACATTTTTTCTAAGAACATATGAAAACATACGTTGTAGATATATTAATGTAACTTATGAGAAGCACCTCATGGCAAAATGATGTCATGAGGATAACCTTGTTATCGGGACATGGACTAATAAACATATTAACGTCTACTCAGTCGATAACAACAATGAGTATAACTGTAAGCTGAACGGAGAACACTTAAAACAGAGCCTTACATTACCAGGAATTTTGTCGAAAAACTGGATTATGGTTAACCCGAAATACCCTTTAAGAGGGGCAAACAGAATGGTCCGGTTAAAATCAGGTTAGATTAACATATTTTATAGCAATAAAATCAAAGAGATTTGACACAAGTTATAGCAACATAAGATAGCCTTTGTCCAAATACAGAGCACTGTGTATGCTAAAGGTACAATGGTGAATACAGACTAATTGAGTAAACAACAGAAGCGACGCCAAGGATTTTCTTGTGCTAACAGGCGTAGCTACATACATGCATATTTTGTAAGTAAGGTATCATTTTGTAAAGCTACCAGTTTCCTTTATGTATTTTAGAACCGCAAATCATCACGAAAACATGCCTATGTAATTTTGACCCCCTTAAACCCCACTTTTATATAGTAAAACTAGGGTTTACAGGGGTATGCATTATTTTTCTTATTTCTGCCTCAAAACATAGATTGTGGTTACTCGTTAGAACCGCCTCGCCGAGGCGGTTCTAACGAGTACCCACAATCTATGTTTTGTGCAAAAACATGAAAAATATCAGAATATTTTATCTGAAATTTTTCATTTTTCGGTGGTAAAATTTTCAGTACATGTGAATAGGCATGTTTTCGTAATGTAAACTGGCTATATTAATATCAACACTATATATTACCATGGAAAAGTAGATCTAGATTAATATTAGGAAATATGTTAACAGACATCAACCTATTTCTTTGAATACAACAGCATACACACTCAAAGAAATAATGTTCTGCATTTTCAAGAGGATCGCAACAGTTGCACCATGCGGCTGACATAATATTGACCCTGAACAGGTCTGCATTTAGGCTGCTGCAGTTAACACTTGTCATGCTGAATGAATTAAGATGCCACACCCATTTCTAACTGTCAACCAATCAAATTAGTTAATCCAGATTGTTGATATAAGTTCACATACTGAATGGCAAATAGTGCAGATCCAGATCAGTTGGCTTCTTCAGAAGCCAACTGATCTGGATCTACACTCTTTGCTTAGACAAGGCATGTCGTGTTCACCAAGAGAAGGGTTAAGGCTAGCTCTAGTAAGAACAATATGCCGTGGCTGTAACAGAATGATACAAACTAGAACGTGAGGAATTTTAAACTAAGCGTGAGTACGTTACTCCAAAGCTAAGGAGTGTGAACATACGCGGTGTATATAGACTAGCAACAGTGTCGTAATCGGCGTTTTCTGATCAGGGTCTATGTTGTTTACACATCTCTTTATATGAACTTTGCAAGATTCAGACATGATGCATGAATACACCTGAACAATTTTGCAAAGGAAGACAACTCTTACAGACAGAAATCTGTCTTTTAGACGTTTTTAATAATGGGGGTTTCTCTTGAAGGAAAGAATTTGCTCCAAGGGAGCAAATTCTTTCCTTTAAGAGTAGACCCCAATGAGAAGGAAGACGAATATTTCCATGTCAAAATTATTTCCTTTAAAGGCTTATCCATTGCACTTTAATTAGCATGTGAAATCAGCATACTCTGTTCAGACAACGCAGATGCCTGTCAAATTTGCTTTCGCTCTAAGATTAGGTTTGGCATGTCGAACCGTACTTTTTACGGAAACGCAATTGTACCAGAGCCACAAATAGACTAACAAGATTTTCAACAAACCTTCCGTAAGTCCTGTTTCATGAAAGTCGTTTTCATACCAGAATCTGTCGCCAAATTTCATTGCTTGAAATTGCCTGGCAACAATGCATGCAAATGTCGGGCCCATAGCACCGCCAACCACATGGCGTTCTGAAAGTCCGCCAGCAAACAGGTCAATGTCATCCGGGTGACTAGAAAGATAATTACAATGATTTTATTATAGGAATGAATTTTATTATTGTGGATTTTAAACTCCGGTGGAGAGTCAAAAACAGAAAAAAGCCCGAATAGCTTTATGTTAAGTTTGTTAATGATTCGCCGGAATCTATAGATCGATAAAATCCCGACAAAGATTGAGATTAACATGCGCATTCGTGTAGTCTGATCAGAATCTTCACTGGGCGCGTTTTTTGTATTTTGTTTTGATAACCAATGATGCAAATTTTCTTCATGCGGACAACGAAGACTGTGATCAGACTGCGCGCATGCGCAGGCTGATATGAGTCTTCGTTGGGCGCACATGTCAGACAGTACATTTTCTCTCGTTGCAGCTTGGAAAAGTCAGTTATTGTTCGCCGAAACGTTAAAGCCAACTTTATGTTTGTATGTGACCAAACAAGTCAACATGGTTTTTATTGTTGTCAAAAAGCATTTTTTGTAACTCTCGAACACTATAAATTAGTTAGTTATAATTTAGTTTATACCAAGTATTTATTCTCTGTTTTAAATTTCAAGTCTATCAAATATAATAGTCTTCAAGATTTAGTGCGCTCCATAGTTAGATATATAAGAATAAAGACTTAAAATTAAACCAGTGGCATAGCCAAAATGGAATTAATTTACGCACACCCAGTTAAAATTTGGAAAATTCTCACTAGAATCCCTTTAAATATACATGTAGGTACTCTAAAAGGAACTAATCCGATCCTTCCTGGCGATCTCTCTTGATGACAAATATTTTCCTTTTGCACATGGGCCTGTGTATACATGTACATATGGGCTGCGCCCTGCAAAAACGTGTCTTCTGGCATATGCGGACAGCGAAGGCCCAGACCAGCCTGCGCATCCGCGCAGTCTGATCAGGGCCTTCGCTGTCCGCTAACAGAATTATTGGACATTATAGAATGTATCAATTTCGGAACAAATGCCCGGATGAGACTTTGCGCCTGCGTGTGATGAATCTGAGTCTGTGCATTTTGCGCATGCTCAAAGACACAATTTCGCTTGACGCAGCCCTTTTATAAATCGTTAAAATAATGTACCTGTAAACTTTGCTTAGCAATAAAGCAGAGTGCTGATGATGGTCTACCAGCCCACCAGGTCCAGAGTGGAAATGAAGAGCGACTGGAAGGCCACACCATTTTCGATATGCATTGTATCCTGGGATACCATGGTCACGCCCCCTCTGAAAACATTAAGAAACAAGCAGTGTTTATGAGATACCCCTGGCAAGGACCAAAACGTAACAGACGGATAGACGGACATACGGGTGGACAACGTGAAAACAGTACACACCCCTACACACAAACACAGTTTGCGGCGCGGGTGGGAGAAAAACAATAACAAGAAATCAATTGGCAGGTAACTGTCATATCTATGGATGCGACACTGCGAGGAAACAGAAATCAGATTGTAGTGGCGTAGCCAGACCGGAATTATTTTTACGCACACCCAGGAAAATTCTTGAAAACAATACCTAGAACGTTTCCAAAATATAGGGGCTACTCTTAAAGGAAAGAATTTGCTCCCAGAGGGAGCAAATTCTTTTCTTTAAGAGCAGCCCTATGGTAAAGAAGCAAACTATTTTATGTTACTGCCACTTTAGTATAAATATTTTTCTTACGCATGGTGTACATGCGTACTATGTGTATTGAGCGCCACGCCTACGGATTGAGTTACATGATGAGGGTGGGAGTAACCTGCTAAGGGGATTGGATACAGTTGGTAGATTTTCTCGCATTTTGTGTCTTCCTGTTTGCTTACCAGTACAACAATCCCTTTCTGAAAAAGGAATCTACTCTAAAAAGGAAGAATTTGCCCCTTTTTGCCCCTTTTCCGAAGAGCTGACAACAACTGTCCGCCTTGAAATTGTTTCAATTCTCCTTTAGCTATCAAAACTTTAAGATAAGCTATTGAAAAGCAAGGCATGATATTCTATGAAATCATGCAATGGAAGAGAGTTACAAAATCACTACATAAGTTGGAAACGACTGTAAAGCGTAACATTTATGAAAGCTTGCGAGAAAGGCTGGCCCCCCCACTCACGCACGTACAGAGACATGAGGAAAATACGTTTGTAACGTATAATACAGTGGCGCTGCCAGAAAGGAATTTTTTTATGCATACTCAGAAAAAAAAAAAACAAACACTAGAAAACTACACCTAGAATCGCTTCCAAAATAGGGCTACTCTTAAAGGAAAGAATTTGTTCCCAAAGGGAGCAAATTCTTTCCTTTAAGAGCAGCCCATATAGTAAAGAAGCAAAGTAGTTTATGCTAATGACACTTTATAATAAATACTTTTCTTATGCATGTTACGCACATGCGTAACGCATATTACGCACTTGCGTAGTGGGTGCAATGAGCGCTAAGCCTGTGTAATATGACCAGCAAATGTCCACATCAGCTAGTGTGACATTCTTATTCGGGTCTTCATAAAGTAATACGTACAATATGCAACAGACATATCAGGCCTAGGGCTACAAACAACTGAAAATGACGCAAACTGTGTATAGCTATGTAATAAAATGATTATTGCACCGATATTGGTGAATTTTGCCCCGCGCTGAGATATCATAGATTGCTCGCGAACTCCTCCGGAAAATATTCACCAACATCAGTGCAATAACTCTGTAGTATGAAGACCTTTAAAGGCACCATATTCCTCAAAAACTGACATTTAATTATCCAAGAAAGGTTTCATAAACTGGAATGTAGTAATAATACAATCATTAAAAGTGGCCTCTGACAGTCTTTAAAATTTCAGATAGTGCCTCGTTCTTGAAATTAAATGATTTTTTTTTATTGTATCTCTGAATTAATGTTGCCAACATTAATTCAGAAATACGATAAAAATCATTTCATTTTTGATCCAGTTCAAAAACGAGAGACTACATGTATATGTGAAATTTTACATGCCGTCAGATGCCCTATCATTTTATGAACACTATATATTAATTTATTTAACCTTTCTTGGATAAAAAAAATGCCTATTTTTGAGGAATGTGGAGCCTTTAAGACATTTACCTGTATGTTCAGAGCAGCCAAATCGAAACTTTGTCCATTCTTGTCCAGAAACAGTCTATTTCTAATACCAGGTTCAAGGAAATTGTCCGACTTTGCACCCTTGTCCTTGAACAACCATCTGTTTACATCATCACAACCTTGTCCGAAATTAAACATCAGCTGAAAGAGATGTAAGGCGTGATGTAGTTATTAGACATAACGAAAACATGCCTATTCAAATATATTGAAGCTTTTACCACCAAAAACTGAAAATTTTCGGATAAAAATTCTGATATTTTTCATAGTTCTGCTCAAAAACATAGATTGTGGGTACTCGTTAGAACCGCCTCGCCGAGGCGGTTCTAACGAGTACCAAAATCTATATTTTTGAGCAGAAATAAAAAAAAATGTATACCCCTGTAAACCCCAGTTTTACTATATAAAAGTGGGGTTTAAGGGGGTCAAAATTATATAGGTATGTTTTCGTGATGAATGTGTCATTTTATATTGTATGTGGTGCAGAAAGGCGTGTGGACGCAAGCACAAACTACTACTACTACTACTACTACTACTAATAATAATAATAATAATAAATTAACGCGGGGAACAGCATCCCTACAAGATTACACGACTATCTAGCGACGAATCAGATCAGTCTGCGAGCGCACGCAGACTGATCAGAGTCTTCTCCGTCCAATTTAAAAATGCTTGCCTATCCACAGAGTGCCGTGTGACGACTCTGATCAGACTGTGCGAAGGAGCAGGCTGATTTGAGTCTTCGTTGGGCGCAAATGTGAGAAGACACGTTTTCTAATGTTGTCGCTCATATACATGTATATCCTGTAAAACTAATGTGGTTACCTGGGCCCAGTTGTTCAAAGCGTCGTTAGCTAAACGAGCTCTTTAATGACAAACTCGTTAATTGTCGTAGCTAAGGTATTTGCAAATACATTGATATTTTTGCTACAAAATGTGAGTAGCTTTTGCAATGCAAAAGCTACTTACATTTTTCAGCAAAAAAAAAAAAAAAAAAAAAAAGAACCAAACTATCAATGTATTTGCCATATTTCAAGGTAGAAATTTTAATGTCACGTTAGCTAACAATTTCGTTAAGTTTGGAACAACTGGGCCCTGGTGGCTGAATGGCAAACATTACAGACGCTGAGCTGTTGGGTTTGATCTAGGTTTACACTGTTTACCCAGGCTTCACTGTTTTGAAGACCTAGGGTATATATGGAATATATTGAATACAGTGAACCCTCGTTACAACGACAGCATTTGTTCCCATGGACATTGCCATTAAAATGAATTTGCTATTGTATAGAATACTTAATGAGCAGATTGATATGGAAAAAAAGATCTTGTTTTGTTCTTATTTCCTCATAGAACATATCTTTTGGATATCTGAAAGAATTGCCTCAATGAGGCAATTCTTACAAATATCCAAAACATATGTTTCTTTAAAGCAATAATTACAATATTCTTGCATAATTTGTGACTAATTGTTACCTCTTAAGCGAACGTTTCGTGTCAGTCAATTTGTCATTATAATGAATTTTGTCGTTGTATCGAGTGTCGGTATAAAGAGGGTTGTCTGTATCTTTACATAGATACACATATTTGTATACAATGAACCCTCGTTACAACGATAGCATTGTTCCCAATGAGGTTGTCATTAAAGTGAATGTGCTGTTGTAAAGAAACCTTAAATGCAGGATATGACAGATAAAAAAGGCCTTCTTTGAGTCCTATTTGTTCACAGAACGTGTGTTGGATATTTGTTAAAATCGCCTCACCGATGTGATTCTAAGAAGCATGTTTCTTGAATTCTTGCATAATTTCTGATTAAGTGTCACCTCTTTCGCAAAGGTTTCCTGCCAGTCAAATTTTCATTACTCGTATAACGAATGTTGTCGTTGTATCGAGTGTCGTTATAAATAGTATTGACAAGCTGTTGTTTGACCTGTTGCGACAGCTAATCACAAGAAAACTGCACATTGCACATGGACATGGACGTTAACCACAGCCACAAACTCATTATATTTTTCTTATTTTCCCAGAAAGTAGCCTTTTATATCTCATTCGATTTGCATGAAATCTCAAAACCTATTTCCTAGAAACAATACAGTGAACCTTCGTTACAACGACAGCATTTGTTCCCAAAGAAGTTGCCATTTAAATGAATTTGCTGTTGTAAAGAATCCTTAATGGACAGAATGATATGTAAGAAACACTGTTTTATTCATATTTTCTCATAGAACATATGTTTTGGATATTTGTTAGAATCGCCTCAGTGAGGCGATTCTATCAAATATCCAAGACATATGTTGCTTGAAGTTTTAATGCAATATTCTTTCGTAATTCTTTATTCACTGTCACCTCTTGAGCGATGGTTTTGTGAAATTCAAAGTGTCATTATAACGCATGTTGTCGTTACATCGAGTGTCGGTATAAAAAGGATTGACTGTATTTCAAATTGTCGTCTGCTTAATTTGCTCCAAAAAGTGGAAAAGCCAAGCGTTAAAGTTTGCTTACGGTTGTTGGTCTATTGAATGTTTCTTCAATCCTCAAAGACATGGTCTGATGATGGATGTTTGTCAGGGCCACGTTTCCCGGTACCTGTGAATGTCCAAACCTAAATGCCGCAACGCCAAAGGCATTAGCCATGGTGGCATCTACTGAGGGATTGTAGACTGTGTTGTGTCCTATTGGCGTTGAATATAGTTCGTACTCCTTCATGTGAGCTGGTCCTAGTATCAGCGGCAAATACTCCGAATATGCAATATGCTGATTCATGCCGATTACAATTTTTCTCGTTTCTTGGAATATGAGTTCATCATTCCAGCGCGGATTAATCTTGCCCAGAATGGCTGCGATGCGGTTATGCTCGCGGAGAAATAATATCTGTGTTGAGGCTTGGCCCGGTACGATGTGAATTCGTGAATCTCCTACAAATACAAAATGGAACGCGTTATCCCTTTCATCCCCAAAATTTTGAAGTGGACTCTTCCATCTTTGTATCTGGTCAGCCTGAACCATTCTTCCAAATAGGGGTCACATTTAAAAAAAATCAAAACAGAATGGCAAACAGTGTAGATTCTGATAAGACGGTACATTATGAGTCGTCTTATCAGGATGTACACTGTTTGCAAAACACTGTTATGTTCGCACGGCTATAAGGGTCGAGGCGGTTCTAACGAGTACCCACAATCTATGTTTTGACCAGAAATATGAAAAATATAAGATTTTTTTATCTGAAAATTTTCATTTTTTTTTTTTTTTTTGGTGGTAAAATTTTCAATATATTTGAATAGGCGTGTTTTCGTAATGAAAATTGCATCTGCGCCCTGCGAAGACTCAAATCGGTCCGCGCAGTTTTCACTGTCCGCCTGAAGACGTTTTGGATTATTGTCTTCCCATAGAGTGCCTAACGTAGTCTCTGATCAGACTGCACGGATTCGCAGGCTGACATGACTCTTAGCTGAACGCATGTGCAATCTAATTTTAATAATTAAATAATATTAGTCTGACCAATGCAATTTCTATATTAAACTGATTTTTGGGAAAAAAATTATCAGACAGTAAATTTTGCTATTCTCCACTGATAATTACTAATTGATGTTTCATTACCTGTTTGTGAAAATTTCAGAAAGTTTGAACAAGTGCGGAACCTGTGAGGAAAGTGTTGCTGTAGAAATCACATGAAAACACGCCTATATAGTTTTGACCCCCTTCAACCCCACTTTCATACAGTAAAACTGGCATTTACAGGGGTACACATTGCTTTCTTATTTCTGCCCAAAAACATGATTGTGGGTACTCGTTAGAACCGCCTTGTTTTGAACAGAAATATGAAAAATATCAGATTTTTTTATCTGTAATTTTCATTTTTGATGGTAGATTTTTAATATATTTGAATTGCCGTGTATTCGTAATGAATAACACTTTCAACACAGTTAGGATTTCTGCAGAATTTGGCTGGCTGAATCATATCTAAACAGTTACTTTCTTGATTCCAAAGTTACTCTCAGTGCGACTTACCTGATTTCATGCAATAATCGCCAGGTTTAACTCGCAAACACTTGTTTTGATCCTCGTCTGGTTCGAAGAAGCCTAGCTTATTCATCTTTAGAAAACCTGTATAATACGAAAAAATACATGGTATTAGGATTTCAGTCAAGGCACAACACTTTCTACAAGCTTGCCTATGCGACCAGCAAAGACTCAGATCAGCCTGCGCACCGACACAGTCGAAGAAGAGCCTCTGTCGCCCGCCTAAAAAGGCTTGGATGTTTGGCTAGCCATAGAGCGCCAAGCAGTGACTCTGATCAGCCTGCGCATTAGCGCAGGCTGATCTGAGTCACTGCTTGGAGGACATGAGATCTTGTAGCAAACTCTGTTTCCCGGCTCAGTTTTATTACTTCTTGTGGATTTGGTTTTCACTGTTGCATTAGCGCAGGCTGATCTGAGTCACTTCTAGGAGGACATGAGATCTTGTAGCAAACCCTGTTTCCCGGCTCAGTTTTATTATTTCTTGTGTATTTGGTTTTCCATAAGAGGTTCTCTAGTCTCCTTTCCACTGGGCCCAATACTAATATAATGAGCAGTTATTTATATCCAAATTCCAAAAGGCTGCAAAGCCCATGAGGATACAACATCATGAAACATACATGATGGCACATGACAGTGCAGAGCAATTATTAGTCTGGCCCCAGACCCTTTCTTTCTTTTCTTTCTTTTTCTTCTTTTTTTATATTTTTTTGAGGGGACACAACACTTGTATAGCTTGTAGATTTTTGTTTACTTCATTCCCTTGGCTAGAAAGAAAGTTTTTGTTCAGCCATAGGTAACTTAAAGTTGGATTAAAGAGGATCATGATAAAAAAAATAATAATGTAGAGAAAGAAAGAAAAATAGATATAAAACAAAAACGACTGGAGCCAGTCTACGCAATTATATAATATATCATATACAATATGATTGTCTTTTATATTCGTATATTACACGAATACCGCAGACAACATGTGTCATAATACATGCAGAAGCAACAAAAACAGTTTATATATTATGTTCTGCTGTCGCGATTTTGTGAAAAAGCATGAAATAGACAAAGCAGTTTTCTCTAAATATTTCATATCATTTAGATATGAAACAGTAGAATCTTTTTCACCGGTATGTTACTTTTCTAATAACATTAAGCAGTAACTTAAAATCTTAACAGCAAGATTTTTTTAAATACTCGTAGATTCTCAACTTCTTTTACATCTTGGTAACTCACTTCAGAACATATCAGGACAATTGGAAAGAACGGTTGTAAGTTAAGTACGAATTAATGAAATGTATGAATTAACAAGCCTTTTGTAGAGATAGTTTTAATGGCTGTAAATGATTAAGGAGAAATTGTATAATTTCCAGGGAGGTAACTGTCGAAACTATTTTTGCCTCCCTTCTCATCACGAAAACATACCTATACAATGTTGACCCCCTTAAACCCCACTTTTATATAGTAAAACTGGGGTTTACAGGAGTATTCATTAATTTTCCTATTTTTGCTCAAAACAAAGATTGTGGGTACTCGTTAGAACCGCCTCGCCGAGGCGGTTCTAACGAGTACCAACAATCTATGTTTTGAGCAAAAACATTAAAAATATCAGATTTTTTTATCTGAAAATTTTCATTTTTTTGATGGTAAAATTCTAAATGTATTTAAAATGGGTGTGTTTTCGTAATGCAAAACGAGTATGCTATAAAACGAAAACATTTGCTTACTGGTAGTATATTGTTTCCTTTACGAATAGACCCTTTTTATAATGGGGTTGTGTATAGGAGAGCAAACAGAAAGAACGGAAATTATCGCCTTTATGAAAACGCCCCCTTAGCAATGGTAAGGGGTTAGGGTGTCCGAATAATTACGGAAAATACAATACTTACCACCTTTGAAGGCTCGAATCTTGTTCATGTCCTCTTTATCTGCTCCATATAAAAAGCTAGCGTCTATATACGAGGAGGCTGCATTTAGTTGGTTGCGAAAACCTACAAGAATTATATAGGCCCTGCACGTGAAAATATGCCTTTTGAGCATATGCGGATAGCGATGGCTCAGATCAGACTGCGCATCAGCGCAGTCTGATCAGAGCCTTCGCTGTCTGCTTAACGAATCAATGACTATTTAGGAATATATCAAAATATATGTTTTCTGATTTCTTCACAAAAAGCATAATTGTGTTGTGTGTACAAATCAGAAGCATGTTTTCGAGGCATTTCTGAGCAGTACGTGAAACCCCCACCCCACGATATAAGCTTTCAAGGAAAAATCAGGAAAAATATTTATCCTGGTTCCCCTCTTATCCAGAGCTATTAAACCAATGGCATTTTCACCATATAATATGTGAAATGAGGAGTAATTTGGTTTGAAACAAATAAAGATAGATTCATGAAGTAAAAAGCTTGTTTGAAGAAAAAAAAACTGACTGTTTTTTTTAAAGCAAAAACTCTGAAAATTCGCCTAATAATGTAGACCCCTGTGTACCCCTGGTTTCACTTTACGAGTATAAAACAGGTAACACTGGGGTACATAGACTTATTGACCTAATGTGATATACAGTAAACAGAATATATGACTGAACCTTTCAGGCCAGCCCAGTAATAAAATGTTGAGCCAGTACACGACAAAGCCTACAATTAGACTTGTGCGACCAGCGAAGACTCAGATCAGCCTGCGCATCCGCGCAGTCTGATCAGAGTCTTCGCTGATCGCATGTGCCTTCTACAGCTTCCAGGTTATCCAAAGAGGGGTGGACAAGAAGCCTTGCCAAACTGGGTGGATGTACAGGCTGATCTGAGTCTTTGCTGGTTACACTGATCTTATTGTTGGTTTTGTCGTGCGCTGGTTCAAAAAGTGTAGGCCAGCCCAGTACACCAAACGATATATCTTCATAAATAGTGTAGATCCTGTCTCATCAGGATCTACACTGTGTGTCTATTTTATTGGACACCCTTTGATTAATTGATGTGCCTAGATTTGAAGCTGGGTGGCTCCACTTCAGGAATTGAGAACTGAATTTTTAAACAGAGTTGGCTCATTCAACAGACCAAAAACATGTTTTTCTTCCTGCTAGATGTGAATGTAAGTTGTTACTTAGTATTATACATGTAGCATAAAAAACAGTGTCACACGTTATTAACAGCCGTGCATTAACCGGCGAAAAGCAGTGTATTAACAAGGCAATTCACGCGCTGTTAATGCACGGCTACGCAACTTTCAATATGATCGTACCGGGGCCACAGATTTGCTGCCGTTACGAGATGTTTACTGCCCGGCCCTAGAACGAGCATAGTCAGTGGAAATTACGTTCGCGAGACATCGGTGAAAATGCGAAACAAAATAGTGCAAGAAATAATGCGAAATGCAGCAAATGTTTTCAGATTTTATGAAATAATAGCGATCGAACATGGTTTTTCAATACATTAACATTTACCAGGTCCCTTGGGAGGTGTTGAAAACCGCGGCCTTCGGCCTCGGTTTTCAACACCTCCCACGGGACCTGGCGAATGTAAATGCATGAAAAACCATGTTTGATCCCTATATTGTTAGCTATGCTTCAAACATTTCGAAAAAAAAAAAGACAAAATAAATCATTTACCAAACTGGCAGTTTACCAAACTGGCCTTCGGCCTCGGTTTTCAACACCTCCCACGGGACCTGGCGAATGTAAATGCATGAAAAACCATGTTTGATCCCTATATTGTTAGCTATGCTTCAAACATTTCGAAAAAAAAAAAGACAAAATAAATCATTTACCAAACTGGCAGTTGTCAGTCGTTGCTGGAGCAGTGCGAACAAAATTCATACAGGATGAATGGAAGTGCTTGTCATTTGGTGGAATGGCAATGGGAAAGCAGGCTGATCTGCAATAATTGTGTTCAATACAAACCAATACAATACAATACAATACAAAACAATTTGCAATGCTTTGCAATGAAACACAACATAATACACTGCAATGCAAAACAATAGAATACAACAGAATACAACACAACACAATAATATTTCACACAAAACAATACAAATCAATACAATTATAAACTAAGTAACAACTGCAAATAAATAAAAACAGACTAACAGCTATAAAATTAAGAAGAAAAAAAACAGAGACATCCCACCCTCCTAGGCTGTACAAAACTTTATTTGAAATGTCTTTATTCTTAGCATGCTGGGTAAAAATATTCAGCTGACGACTTTTAATAACTTTTTTATTCAAGAAAGCAGATTCGTGGACAATTTGCATGGAATGTCAAAGTCTGCTTTTTTAGGAAAAATAAGAAAAAAAATAGCATCAGTTTGTCATCTGCTGAATTAGACTAGAGGGGTGGTGGGGTGGGGGGGGGGGGAGGGGGGTTAAAGATTAAAAGAATGTGTCAAGCTAATCCGGTCAGGCATGTGTCAAGCAAATCCAGTCAGATATGTGTCATGCAAATCTCATTTTTAGACACGCTTGTTATAATGAGCGTGTCTAAAATCTGAAGTAAGAAAATGTGATGAACCCAAATGTGGACTATGCAAATATATAAAGAAGGATTCACATATAATTCCAATGGTGAAACGTTTACCGTAAACTGTGATATGTCATGTACATTGAAGAACGTTACATATGTTATTGAGTGCCGGGGCTGCAATAAATATTTACCCTTAAAGCACCAGTCACAACTATTGTCGTCTGCTTTGTCATCTGCTTGTAATTTTAAAAGTCACTTTTGCAAACAGTGTGGACCCAGGTTTGCCTGTATGCAAAAATAGGTTTGAAAAGTCTGCAAGAATATTCAGCAGACGACATAAACAGGCGACATTTTCAGATGCAGTTTTTTTTGGCGCTTTAAGGGTTAATACATGGGGAAAACAAACAATTTGAGAAAGGCCGGCCACGGTGGCTCAGTTGGATGCGCGTCCGACTGGTGATCAGGAGGTTGCGGGGTCGGCCTCCGCCGGATCGGCGACAATCTTTCGTGGAGATTGATCAATGAAATAGTTTCTACGGCATTCTCTTTCTTCCGCTGATTCAAGAAGGGCAGATGTCAGGTTTTTGTGTTGTTTTTTTTGCGAAAGAATGTGCACAATAATGGTTAACGATTTAGAGGACTAAGTCAGCCCAGTAAAAGTGTGGTTAGGTAAAGTGACCGTGCTTGACATGACCCCACTTGGTTGACTGGGCCGTAAAACCTCAACAGAAACAAATAAACAATTTGAGCAAGAAAAACAACTTTACATAACCAACATAAGGCACAAACACTTCAAAATGATCCAACTTGGTGGACATATTGTAACATGCTAGGAGTAAATACTTTATTGTTCCATATTAAAAGATAAAAACAAACAGTATCGTTGACAGAAAAGCAGAAAAGAAAAAAAAACGTATTTTATACAAAACATAGAGAGCAGAATTAAATTCAGCTTGAAACATATAAATGGAGACATCAGATAATACTCCTCATTTAAACGTTTTTAACTGATCATATTTTATTAAATTTGCAAGACGATCCATGTTTTATACATACTGGAAAGAAATTGTGCATCTGACTTGTACTTAATTGAAACATATAAATGGAGACATCAGATATTACACCTCATATATCTATCTATCTATCTATCTATCTATCTATCTATCTATCTATCTATCTATCGATCTATCTATCTATCTATCTATCTATCTATCTATCTTTCTTTCTATCTGTCCGTCCGTCCGTCCGTCCGTCCGTCCGTCAGTCCATCCATCCATCCATCCATCTATCTATCTATATATCTATCTGTCTGTCTGTGTCTCTATCTATCTATCTATCTATCTATCTATCTATCTATCTATCTATCTATCTATCTATCTATCTATCTATCTATCTATCTATCTCTCCGTCTATCTGTCTGTCTGTCTGTCTGTCTATCTCTCTATCTATCTATCTATCTATCTATCTATCTATCTATCTATCTATCTATCTATCTACCTACCTACCTACCTACCTACCTACCTACCTACCTACCTACCTACCTACCTACCTATCTATCTATCTATCTATCTATCTATCTATCTATCTATCTATCTATCTATCTATCAATTTATCTATCTATCTATCTATCTATCTATCTATCTACCTATCTATATTTCATCTGCTACAATTGGATTAGTTCTAAAGTTCCAACTACAAGGTATAATATCAAGGAAACTGACCTTTTCGATAGTATCTTTGGACCCAGATTACAACAAGTCAGAGTAGCACCCTGGTCTCCTGGAAAAAAGAATCTAATAACTTTAAGCTGAATGTCTACACCTTTAAGAGAAATCACTCCGGTCTGAAAATATTTGACTCCTTTCTCAAAGCGGTTCAGTCTTTGAGAAAAATGGTTAATGTGCCCAAATGCAAATTCTTTCATTTAAGAGTAACTTCATTGCAGTCAAATTGTTGCCTTTACAAGTAGCTCTCATATGTCCATCTTCTGAAGGGGTGGGGCTATTCTTAAAAGATAGCATTTACATGTTACTTAACTCTAAGAAATAACTGTGAAACTGAGCCATCTTCCTTTGTGATTATTGATCCTAATCCAGGATTTTTGAAAATTTATAGGAGTGTCTGATTACCTGTAATTAACTAGTCTGATCCAAACAACCTGACACTTGTGAGTGATTCGTCGCTTTTCAGACACGTCAATCATAAAATCTTTACGTTAAGTTTGTGAGTGATTCGCAGGTGTTCACACATCGATAAAATTCATACAAAAAACTTCATTCCTTATTATTACATGTACAACTCGACTGCCTTTACATTGAAAACATTGGTAAAATAGCTCATTTCAAAAAATCTATGTGAATAAAATAGTTCCATGATTCCTGCTCAGTGGATTTATCGAAATATAAAAAATTCACCGTTTTGAATTTGCTCCCGACCAATCAAGTTGCACTAAATTGAAATAAACCTTTTGGATTGGAATTATCTTGAATAAGCGCCCACGTCGTTGACGTTGCTGACCCTATGTTGCTTTAACGGCATAATTCTGCTGGTTGTTGGCTTTGCAGATGAGTAGGCTGGCCTGGATCTGTTGGAAGCGCAAGCCTGAATTCGATAAAGTACAAGAGGGTCCTACCTTTTATAGTCGGTGAATCGATAAAGTCGTGAGACAGTAACTGACCCCACTGCATCAACATTGCAGAATGACTAGGTTCTAGAAGATCAGATACCCCAGATCCGTGTATAAAATTACTAACGAGTCGTGTACTGGGTAACAGACTGCCTGTTACGCTGTGGATGCGTGGAACACTAACTCCTGAAATATACAAAAGAATGTTCAACATGATATGTATCTTTAACATATGCTTGCTCGCGAAATAAGAAATACTGTTAATATTGGTAGCTAAGAAATGCATATTTAATAGCTTCATAATGCAATTCAGCAGGATATACAAGCAGTCTGGTCATTGTTCACTACCACATCACGAAAACATGCCCATATAATACTGTCCCCCTTAAACCCCACGTTTATATAGTAAAACTGGGGTTTACAGGGGAATACATTATTTTTCTTATTTCTGCTCAAAAACATAGATTGTGGTTACTCGTTAGAACCGCCTCGCCGAGGCGGTTCTAACGAGTACCCACAATCTATGTTTTGAGCAGGAATATGAAAAATATCAATGTTTTTTATCTGATTTTTTTTAGTTTTTGGAGGTGAAATTTTCTTTATATTTGAATAGGCGTGTTTTCGTAATCAGAATCCTCAAATGTTTAAAGTGAGCCCTAATAAGACTGTGAGGACGCACAGACTCGCCTGTATTTACGCTTTTTTGGTCCTATTTGCACATATGACATGACGGTCACCTTTTTGGGGGAGAGGGCTGGACTTGATCAGGATGCGCACGTGTGCATTCAGGTCAATGCGAACACATTCTCTGTCAAAAGTCTTCAAAGTTCCATCACAAGAACTCCATGAACACGTTTCATTGAACAGGGCACACATGTATGTGCAGTCTGGTCCAGGCAGGCGCACTTAGCATTTGCCCTACTATACAGTACAATCTCTCTACATCAGCCGCCCTCGGAAAAATAATAATACTTGCTCATGTGAGGAGGTGGTTGTTGTGTAGCGGTTAGATATACAGTAGAACAATACTTTAGGAAATCAGAAAAAGTGACTGTTACAGGAAGGCGGCTGTTTTTCAGAGGTGACGGTTTGTGTAGGTTCCACAGTATGTGATGCAACGCGAGAAACTGGTTGTTATGGCATGGGCGGGAAACGAGCGCCCATATCAGCCTGTGCATTTGCAGAGTCGCATCAGGGCCTTCAATCACGAAAACATGCCTATATAATTTTGACCGCCTTCGAACCCACTTTTACATAGTAAAACTAGGGTTTACAGGGGTATACATTATTTTTCTTATTTCAGCCAAACACATAGAATGTGGGTACTCGTTAGAACGAGGCGGTTCCAACGAATACCCACAGTCTATGTTTTGAGCAGAAAAATGAAAAAATATCAGAGTTTTTATCAGAAAATTTTCAGTTTTTGGTGGTGAAATTTCTAGATATTTTGATAAGCGTGTTTTCGTAATGCTGGTCGCATGTGGCATAACGATATTATGGCCTTTTCTTTCGTTGTTCATAACATGATTTCAATCGGCAAAATTCGTATGATTCCGTAACATACCACATTTTAGATTACGGAAATACGAGATTTGACGATCAATGAATTCTAACATTCACTGATTTGGGTTTTACGGACCTCAAGAAATTTTCACTTGTATCGAGCCGATCGTTCATCAAAGGTCGGCGCAAACCGGAAAACCCGGGGAAAAAGCACCTGACCATCCGTCCCACATGTGACCCAAACGAGGCTCG
Source organism: Anodontia alba (assembly GCA_964016985.1). Classification (NCBI taxonomy): domain Eukaryota; kingdom Metazoa; phylum Mollusca; class Bivalvia; order Lucinida; family Lucinidae; genus Anodontia; species Anodontia alba. The sequence continues at coordinate 24,382,206 of OZ024821.1, forward strand.
AACCACAGCGGTGAGAAACCTAATGGATTAATAGTCAACTTTTCTATCCACTAGGCTACGGGGGCCCGCACGTTCATTTCATGATTAATTCTTTACCGTCATCATAGTCCGGATAAAGAAACCTGGTCTGGTCCCTGTTTGCCATGCCCCAGGTCGGATGGTGGAGATTGTTGCAGGATCCGTCCGCTGTTCTGTACAGAGACTTCTTGCATTTAGGCCGCCTTGGTTTACAATAAGGGGCGGTCTCGGCGTGCCATATAGACGTCAGGGTAGGATTTAACTTCAACTCTTCAGGTGATTTACCAAGCCTGTGGATTTCAAAATATACCGTTATAAACCTATCTATTTGGAACGACAGACAGCCAGGCCTAAGCAAGCAGTGTAGACGCAGATCAGACGCCGCAGAATGCGGCGTCGGATCAGGGTCTGCACTGTTGGCCGCTTATCCAGCGACCTTCAGACATATAACTAGGTAGTAAAACTAGAATTGCGCAATGTTTTGGAATAAGTACGGTAAGCAGTTAAAGTATCTTAATATTTAGGGTAAATACAGTTTACACATGTACATATATATTCATCATAAAAATACAGAATGGGTATTTGTAAACAGTGTAGACCCTGATCAGACGCCACAGAACGTGGCATCTGATCAGGGTCTACACTGTTTGCAATACATACAGCAATGTTTTAGACACATCAAGAGGTAGTAAAATGGACTATTTCAAATTTAAGGACGTATGGTAAGTAGATAAAGTGTCTCAATACTTATGGTAAATACGGTGCATTCTATAAAAGTTATAATCGAAGGGTCAAGGTGTGTGGTCGATTTGCTCGGCCTACATTTACATGTATCCTGAATATCCCATGCACCTTCATCACGAAAACATGCCTGTATAATATTGACCACATTTCAGGGGTATACATGATTTTTCTCATTTCTGCTGAAAAACATAGATTGTGGGTACTCGTTAGATAACAAGTACCCACAATCTATGTTTCGAGCAGAAATATGAAAAATATCAGCTTTTTTATATGAGAATTTTCAGTTTTTCAGTTTTTGGAGGTGAAATTTTCTATATATTTGAATAAGCGTGTTTTCGTAATGCAAAGACATTCAGTAAGATGGTACATGTAAACTATAATGTTAAAAGACAAAGTGTTTTCACAGCCTCTTTAAAAGCATGAGGTACATGCATTTCTTTTATATTATTCGGAAGGTTATTCCACAGAATACATCCGTTATAAGCAAATGCTTTCTTGCCAAGACCTTTTTACCTCAGGAATGTAAAAGCATCCATTTTCTCTAAACCTTGTTCGTCAAGAATGGACAGAATTTGTTGGATTTAATTTTCAACAAAGTTATCGGGAGATTTCTGGGATTTGATTTTAAAAACATGATTCAAAAATATTTGATCGATCCTTCCAGAAACTGGTAACCATCCAAGGGATTTAAATTCAGGTGATCCTATATGTGACCTTTTGTCATGCTTTAGAACAAACCTGACATTTTTTTTCGTGATTTGAAGTCTCTTCTGTTGGTTTGAGTAATCTAGGGTACCAGCAAGAACAGGCAGTCAAAATGACATTGTGTTAGTGACATAACTAAAAGTTTATTTTTGTATGTAGATTAAAAAAAATCAGTTTTCCATATAAAAACTTGGTCTTGTGTTAGCTTTTTGCAAAACTGAATTAACCGGTATCACGGTGCGAACACCAAAAATGGATATTCTAGCTTATCCAAAAAATATATAGAGGGTTTGCATATTTGTACTGTGCAATCATAGTTTATTGCCGTTTATCCCTACATAGCGTCTACAATGTCTCCATTTAAGGGGACAGGGTATATGTACACATTAGATTTGAGCTAGCGCACTACAAAACCTACAATAAGACCTGTAGGACCAGCAAATACTCAGATCAGCCTGTACAGCCTCCCAGTATGGCAAGGGTTCTCGTCTATCCCGCTCTGGTAGAAGGCACATGCGATCAACGAAGACTCTGATCAGACTGCGTGGATGCGCATGCTGATCTGAGTTTTCGCTTGTCGCACAAGTTTTATTGTAGGTTTTGTTGTGTGCTTTTTTTTCTTGCAATTTTACAAGGGAAAAAACTGACTTTTTGTTCGCTGCCCTGCATACCAAGTCCCTTTCTGAAAGGGCTCTACTCTAAAATAAAGAATTTGCCATATTCTTTCTTTTTAAGTAGACCTCTTTTCAGTAGGGAAGAAACCCGTTTTCATAGATTCCCCAAAACATGTATTCTTTTCTTAAGAATTTATGCAGTTCGTGACTTGACTTGCCTTGAAGAGTAAAGCACATTTCGGACTGGTTGTGCGAGTTGAAAATAAATAATTAACCTGGTCCTGCTGAACCTTGATATGCCATGCCTTTGCAAACAGTGCAGATCCTGATCAGATCTGGATCTGCACTTTTTGTCATTGAGTAAATGAATTTTTATCAACAACCTGTATCAAGTATTCTAATTGGCTGAAAATAAGATGTGGGCATGGCATCTTAATTTATTCAGCATGGCTAGGGTTAACACAATGTTACCATTTTCATGTAATTGTTCTTGACAAGGTATTTTTTTGGACCAGAACTGAGTTTGAAAATTGTTGGCGGGCAATGTAGCCATGTCTTTCATTGCGCACCCATATAATGCATCACGAAACCATGCCTATACAATTTTAACCCTCTTAAACCCCACTTTTATATAGTAAAACTGGGGTTTACGGGGGTATACATTATTTTTCTTATTTCTGCTTAAAACATAGATTGTGGGTACTCGTTAGAACCGCCTCGGTGAGGCGGTTCTAACAAGTACCCACAATCTATGTTTTGAGCAGAAATATGAAAAATATCAGAAAGTTTTATCTGAAATTTTTCCTTTTTTGATTGTATAATTTTCAGTACCTTTGAATAGGTATATTTTCGTAATGAATGATCACTACTTTGTAAATTGCTTGTATCGAGCAGCGAAAACTCTGATCAGGCTCGGTAAATGCACATACTGGTTCGTTTCATTGTTGTTCCGGCGCCAGAAAGATAGAGATTCCCTCCCATGAAGTCAGCCGCCATCTTACACATGCAGCATATTTTACTTCATTGTATATATGAACATTAAAACTTACATTCTTGTGAGTTCCTGAGTCGCTCTGTTGAAGACTGTCGCTCGTTCACTGTCCGAGAAAGAAGAACGTTTGTAAAACCCATTACGGAACATCCCAAACATGTGTTTGTGGCTGAAACCATTGGCGTTGTTATTTCCACCGCCCATACTTGTGTCAACACCTGGATATATTAAAAGATAACATGGGCGCCTTCGAATTACGCTTCGATGCCTATATAAAATGAATAATCTTAGTCATACCGCCAAATAAGCCATTTTAACCTATTGTAGTCTAAAAGGGTAATTAGCAAACAGTGCAGACCCAGATCAGACGCCGCAGAACGCGGCGTCTGATCAGTGTCTCCACTGTTTGCAAAGAGTTCAACCATTTTTTCTGTAAGAAGATCATAATATCACAGCCAGATGCATCTAAAATTGAATTTGGACTCTTTCAATATATAGTGTGGGAGAGTCTATACAGTCTATCATTGGTTAACCAAAGATATCGATACTTCTTTCTGCAAAAAAAAAAAAAAAAAAAAAAAAGAAAATCATGTTGTTGGTATTCCTTAGAAGCAACAACATACCACATGTTTTGTGGAGAAATATGAAAAAAGAAATTATCTTGAAACCCTTCTCATCTACAGCTATGCAAACCTCAAAGGCAGCAAATTATTTCCTTTTAGAGAAGATCGCTTTTCAGAGGAAGGTAAAATAATTTTTGATGGAGTAGCATCCCCTAACGTTATATTCCATTTCCAAAAGAGTGCTTCTAAATTCATCTTAATATTTCCTACAAAAGCATAAGTTTACAAATGACTCGGCTCGACTGCTGATCTGAGAATCCTTTTGACCAAATTTGAGTTTAATGTTATTATATACCCCACTTTATAAATTATTTCAGTTTTACAGTTGTACCTTGACATTTTCCCCCAGAAGCTCAATCTCATCAGAAAAACAAAGCTATTAACATTTCTTCGACAGTTAAGGTAAATGGACACACTTTGTAGGTTTTCTGATAGTTGTGACAAGGAAGACAACTTGGACTTCTTATTTGCGTTTCTGTGCAAAAATCATCTTCTGAAAAGGGATCTGCTCTAAAAGGAGAGGTCTTGCTCCCATTGGGAGCAAAGTCTTTCCCTTTAGCGTAAACCTCCTTTCAGAAATGAGCAAAATCATTTTCGTTGAGTTATCTCCCTTGAAAGTGTAATAACTTTCCTAAAGACAAACATTTTCTATTAATGGAATTTTTACAAATGTGCCTTTTAAAATAAAGTGTCAAGGTGAACAAGAAGCAAACTACTTTCTGCGAGACGTCGCCTGTTTGCTTGTTTGTGTTGAGATTTTACGGCCCAATCAACCTAATGGGATGTCGAGCGCAGTCAATTTACCCAACCACTTTTTTACTGGGCAGGCTTAGTCCTCTTAGCGGTTAAACAGTTTTGTGCACTTTCTTCGGCTAGAAACTGACAACTGCCCTTCTTGAATCAGCGGAAGAGAGGGAATGACCGCAGAAAATATTTCATTATCAAATCTCCACGAAAGAATGTTACCGACCCGGTGGGGTCGAACCCGCAACCTCCTGATCACCAGTCGGACGCGCGTCCAAATGGGCCACCGAGGCTGACGAGACATCGCCTGCATAGCACATGTATGTAAAGTAGAGCATCAAAAAACAAAAAAAAAAAAAAAAACAAAAAAAAAAAAAAACTTTAATTCACAGGTGTGACGATGATAATGATGATGATGACTTGCTGTTTTACGGCCCTTTCAACAGTTTTAGATCCCATCGAGACGACGATGATGATGAAAGGCTCTGTGCAATGAAGCACCATACAGTCATGAGCTGTATTCCGCCTCCAGCGGGATTCGAACCCGGGACCTCGTGATCCGAAGTCAGGAGCACTAAACGCTCGGCTTTAAGTATATCAAACCTTCTCTGAACAATTTTTCATTCAGCGTTTTCTCCAGTTTTATTTCCGCATGTGCTCTACTCAGAGCCAGGCCAACCACTCTTGCAATTTCGACGTCGCCAAAACTATCAGGAACGAGAACGACGCCATGAATCGCTACAGAACCTGTCAGCACAACAAGAACTGTTGATAGAATGTTGTAACTTGCCATCTGACAGACAACTGCAACTGAAAAATACAATTATTGTAAAAGGGTTTATCACTCGGGATATGGTGTGAATCGAAAAAAAAATTACAATGCCGTAACGTCAGAAAACGTACCTTCGGACATGTGCGCCCAGCGAAGATTCAGATCAGCCTATGCATTCGCGCAGTCTGATCAGAATCTACCCTGTGTGAACTTTAGATAGCTAAGGATGATGCAAAGTTTCTTTATGCGGACAACGAAGACTCTGATCAGACTGCGCGGATGCGCAGGCTGTTCTGAGTCTTCGTTGAGCGCACAAGTGAGAAGGCACGTTTATCCATGGTGCGTCTCAGTTGATTCAACATTTCAAATCATCAACAGTTTCAGCTGAATTTTATTATAAATACACTTTTTTACTCTTTTACCTAAATATTTAGCGTGCTTGATTTTAAATATTAGCAGGCGACATTTTCAAATATTTGCAAATCTTCCTCCTACACCCTTCAAAAGGAAAGCTTCAGTGTTAACTCTCTGTGCCACAGGCGAAAACAATAGGTTTTTGTTTGCAAACAGCGTAGATCCAGATGAGACGGCCAATAATGAGCCGTCTCATCAGGATCTACGCTGTTTGACCTTCAGTCTTTCAGTTTTATGTATAAAGTTCTTTTTAATCGATAGTTTGTTTTAAAAACAAAGCAGACGACAAATGTTGTCTGAAATTTTGCGCCAAATGAGCTAAAGAGGACTGGGTACACTTCATTCGGTAGATTTTCCGCCATTACCACAAAGGAGAATTGTTATGTGACTTCCTGTTTGCGGAGGGTCTACCCGGAAATAAAAAAAAATCGCACCCAAGATGAACAACTCCTTTTCTTTTAAAGTAGACGCATTCTGAAAGAAACTCGACGTGCAGGAAAGCAAACAGAAACTCTTTGTAAAAATGGCCGAAAACTACCAAGGTACGAGTACATGTACTGCAAAGTCTCTTTAAAAGCGCCGTTTTACCGGCAAACATTGCTGGTCCTCATCAGATGCCGCTTCTGATCTAGGTCTAAATTGTTTGCTCAGGCATACCTGTCGAAATATGGTTAAACACGTTAATGCATTAGTTATCGCATTTATCCTAAATATTAGCCTAGCCACTAGGCGTTAAAATGAATAATATGGATAAAAAATAATCTATTTGCATGAAAACGAACAGTATAATAGTTTATAGCTAGTCTACCCCCCTTCCTCAATTTTAACGATACTAGCCTAAGATATGTATTGGAGGCTATCAAATAGACGTGCCATTGTTAACATGTTGATTAGCTTTTAAAATAAACAAAACATGATCAGGGCCCAGTTGTTCAAAGCGACGTTAGCTTAACGAGATCGTAAAGGGTCATTTCGTTACCTGTTTTAGCAGATTCAATATACAATATTTTGATATGTTTTGCTGAAAAAATATGAGTAGCTTTTGCTACTCACATTTTTTCAGCAAAAAATTCCAGCATATTTGCGTATCACTCGATGTAGATTTTAACGAATCGTTAACTAACGATATCGTTAGCTTTGAACAACTGGGCCCAGACTTTTATTATCAGACTAGCAGCTAGTCTACCTAAATATATGTACTGTTAACGCGTAAATAGATTAAAAAAGAATGACCCTTGAGAGCAATGAGCAAAATCACGAAACGGAGAAGATGCGAAGTGTCTTGGACTCATTGATTACAAAGCACGCTATAGTTGAGCACGGGGTAGCGTTTTACGGCCGCCACACGGCACTAATACCAGCTGTAGTAAGATAGATTGTAAAAAGATTGACCCTTGAGGGCAATGAACACTCACAAAACAGTCAAGTTTTCTGGGCCAGACTAGCTAAATTTGGCCATTTGGGCCTCCGAATAGACTGACTCCAGTCTATAAAAAGAATAAATATCTTTTTATAATCCTGTTTTATAAACCATTAAAATAAAATCAAAATGATATCATGACTATAAAAGCTGATCACTAGACTAGCCTTTATAGTCATGATATTATTTTGAATTTATTTGAATGGATTATCAAACAGGATTAGCAGAAAAAAAAATTATTTAAAATCTCTGGAGACTTTAGCAAATCTAGCCAATCTACTCTGTTTTTCAGAACATAAAATAGGATCTTAAGTAACATAATCTTGAGTACAATACTGTAACAAACACCTGAATAAAAATATTGTGAAAACACAATTACTGACTCCTGTCACCTGACTGACAGGCTGTCCATAAGTCATTACTCTTTCTTCACCATGCATTTAAAGTGCATGGTGAAGAAAGTGTAATGACTTATGGACAACCTATCAGTCATGGATGTACATATTGTACATTTAATATAACCGAATTCAAAAGATGTTTTGTTTTGTACTATAGGTAATTGCTAAAGATTTTTTCTTGTGTGTGTGTGTGTGCGTGTGTGTGTGTGTGTGTGTGTGTGTGTGTGTGTTCATAATTAAGGCTATACGAGGGATGTTCGAAATGAATTGCTTATTGTCCTCTAGCTCGATATCCACGTGGGGCATTCAATATCTACACAATGGTGTATAAATGTACATGTTAGACTAAGTGTAAGACATAAAATTTGCCATTTGAATACACGCAGTCATTGACCACTGCAGTAAAAATGGTTGGTAGAAGCGTCGACAAAAAAGATGAAATACGGGCTTACATCAAAGCTCGCTCAAAACTTGGTTGTTCTTTGAAGAAGCTGATGACTGAAATTTCTACTGCTTTTGGACCTTCTTGTGTGTCTTATGACACAGTTGGGCGGTGGAAAAAGAAATTTGAGTCTGGTGTAGAGTCCATCAAAAATGCACCGAAATCAGGTAGGCCAAAATCTGCATCTCGTAAAGAAATCGTTTCCAAAATAAAGGAAATCATCGAAGGAGATGCCAGATTTATAGTTCGTGATATTGCACGAAAGGTAGGCATATCACTATCAACGGTTCACCTTATTTTGAAGAAGCATTTGAAAGTCAGAAAGATTTCTGCTAGATGGGTGCCACATCTGTTGACTGACGAGCAAAAGAGGCAACGGGTTAAAGTGGCCAAAAAGCTGCTTCAAATGTTTCCAAAATATAACAAAAAGCAGTTTGCCAATGTCGTCACAGGTGATGAAACCTGGGTCCATTATTTTGAGTCCGTCAGAAAGGTTAGCAATAAGATCTGGGCCACTAAACACAGCAAACGCCCAATAATTGCCAAACGTTCTTTGAGTACAAAGAAGGTTTTGTATGCAATCTTCTTCTCTGGTGAAGGAGTCGCAATAAAAGTGCCAGTGAAAAAGGGCAAAAGCATCACCGGAAAGTACTACAAAGACGTAGTACTGAAGAAACTGAAAAAGTATTATCAGAAACGACGCCCTGCCACTAGTTTTAAACATGTCCGTCTTCTACATGACAATGCCCCAGCTCATACCTCCGCAATAGTTACGGCGTTTTTGAAGAAAGAAAAAGAAAAGTAACTGTTTTGCCTCACACCCCCCCCCCCCCCCCCCCACACACACACACACAGTATTCCCCAGACCTTGCCCCATGTGATTTCTTTTTGTTTCCGAAATTGAAAGCATTCCTTGCTGGGCGGAAATACCAGTCCCGACAGGCACTTGGATCTGCCATTCATCAGTACCTTATTACTGTGCCCAAATCAGCGTACCGTGACGCCTTCAAGAAGTGGATACATCGGCTGAAACTTTGCATTTCTAGCCACGGGGAGTACTTCGAGGGCATGAAATGAGTACTTTTGGGCTAACTTGAAATTTGAAGTCTCCAGATAGAAACAAGCAATTCATTTCGAACATCCCCCGTAAGCAAATCTTACGTAAAAGTCAGGCGAAACTTTCCAAATCCGTTTAAATAATTTGCCTAGCTGTTATCAAAGAATACCTAATAATCTTTGTTTTTATCTGTATTTTAACTTTAAACTACTGCCACCTGCATCAAATGTTTTATTTTTTACTGATCATTCCTCGTACCACTGTTACATGTACATGTTTTGCGAAACAGCAACTTAATAGAACAGTTTAAGATTGGGAATATAACGTTCATTCATATAAAGACTGCTAAAATCTAAAAAAAATAATAAAAAAATAATCACACACACACACACACACACACACACACACACACACACACACACACACACACACACACACACACACACACACACACACACACAACAACAACAACAACAACAACAACAACAACAACAACAACAAAAAACACGAATAATCCAACGAACAAATGGGTGTAGATTAATTGAGCATATATTTCTTGTACCCTTTCACTAGCAGGAGGCAGGAGGCTAAATTGCCTTCTGTTCTTCATCGTAATCTACATTTAAAGATATGCACCAAGTTGTTCAAAACTTAACGAGGTTGTTAGCTAAAGTGGCCATAAAATTTCTATCTTGAAATATGGCAAATACATTGATACCTTTTGCTGCAAAAGTGTGAGTAGATTTTGCATTGCAAAAACTACTCACATTTGTCCTGTAAAAATATCACTGTATTTAAAAATACCTTAGCTACAACAGTTAACGAGTTTGTCATTAACGAGCTCGTTAAGCTAACAATGCTTTGAATAACTGGGCCCTGGATATACATTTTAGTCATTACTCTAGATAAGTCATTTTAACAATCGTTTTCTGATTTCTCAACAAAAACATGTTACGGTTACTCATTAGAAGCGCTTTGGAGAGCGCTTCTAATGAGTACCCAAAACATCCCAGCAGGCACATGATATTTATACAACGTCGCCTCAACGTCGATGCAACGTCATGACGGCACATGACGTTTATACAACGTCGCCTCAAACGTCGATGCAACGTCATGTATAAACGTCGCCTCAACGTCGATGCAACGTCATGACGGCACATGACGTTTATACAACGTCGCCTCAACGTCGATGCAACGTCATGACGTTGCATCGACGTTGAGCCGACGTTGTATAAACGTCATGTGCCCGCTGGGATATATTTTTGTGAAGAAATCAGAAAAGTAAATATTTATCTGGCTACTCATTTCATCTAGAGCTGTATGTAAAGCATGGCATTTTCATCTAATATAACGTAAAAAAATGAAAAACATTGTTATTAAGCAAATCAGTATATATTTATGCAGAAAAGAATGTTGCTACACCAAGAAGAAAAAAGTCTTAAAATTGTAAAATTCTGAAAACTTGTTTCATAATGTAGACCCCTGCATTCTTTTTCACTATAATTATGGGAGAATACGGAGGTTTTGTTTGTGTTGAGGTTTTACGGCCCAGTCAACCCAATGGGGTCATGTAGAGCGCGGTCAGTTTACCTAACCACACGTTTACTGGACAGGCTTAATCCTCTAAGCGGTTAACCAGTACTGTGCACATTCTTTCGCCAGAAACTGACAACTGGCCTTCTTGAATCAGCGGAAGGGAGATATTGACCGTAGAAAATATTTCATGATCAATCTCCACGAAAGAATGTTGGCGGTGGTTGAACCCGCGACCTCCTGGTCTCCAGTCGGACGGCGCATCCAACTGAGCCACCGAGGCCGGCAGAACACGGAAGTACACATTAAGTACGTGTAGGCTTGTTAGCATAATGTACTATAAGGGCAGGCTTTTCATGATCTGAACTAGTACTATCTGAGCCAGCGCACGACAAAACCTACAATAAGACTTGAGCGACCAACGAAGACTCAGATCAGCCTGCGCCAAACCGGTCTCTAATGATGACTTCATTATTACGGAGAACCCCGCTTCTGAGAATGAACCGCATCATAAAGAAAAAAAGGAAAAGCATAGTTACAGATAAGAGGGGTATCCACATAGTATTTTTTCTTATTTCTTGACGAAAACCTATGATGTGGGTACTCATTAGAAGCGCCTCAGCAAAGCGCTTCTAATGAGTGCCAACAGCATATACAGTTGAACCTCGTTATCTCGAACTCGCCTATTTCGAATTACCGCTTATCTCGAAGAGAAAACCTGGTCCCTGTTTTAACACGAAACTATGACAACAGGTAACAAAATAATGTGGAAAAGAGCAATTTCTCCTCTTTTCCACATTATTTTATATATATATTTCTAATTTTAGGAGTCAAATTACATATTCATTTGTTAAATGTGGTTGTTCAATTTATTGTTTTCCTCACTCTCTCAACTCTGATATGTCGAGGTACGGATATCTCGAAGTGTTCCAGTGAGTCCCTTGGAATTCGAGATAACGAGAGTCGAGTGTATTTTCGTCAAGAAATAAGAAAAATGCCAATACTTTTCGGTTTAAACAAAAAACGGCTGAAGCTGTGAGAAAGAAAAGAAAAGACACTGGTCGGTGACAAATTACACATAATGACGCTTGTACTTAATAATATGACGGCCGGGTGGGTTCTTTTCCGTATTGACATCATTATTGACATGTCAATGATAGGTTATTGACAGAAAATGTCATAATTGTAATGCGTATGCAAAAATGTGACTTTTATAATGTAAGGAATGCGATGGTTCAGATCAACCTGCACATCCGTGTATTCTGCTCAGTTTTTTTTTCTTTTCTTTTGGGGGGTGTGTGGGGAGATTAAATTATTGATTTTTCCAGGAAATTATATTTTGTGGGTACTCGCTGAGGTGCTTCTAATGAGTACCCACAACATAAGTTTTCGTGGAGAAATAAGAAAATAATTATATGGGTATTAATCTGGAGCTATGCTAGTCAGAGCCTTCGTTGTCCGCTTACAGAATTATCAGTTACTGTAGAATACATTGACGTAAAGCAAAGGCCCTGTTTGGACAGTGCGCGCAGAATTATGCGAACCTGTGCATTTCACTTTGGCTTTAAGACACGTTTTCGTTTTGCGCGGTCCATTTGATTTTCTGTCTCTGAATGAAAGAAAAGAAAGGTTTCATTTCGAGGCATAGAAGTGATAAGCGTATCCATCATAACGGGAGGGGGAGGTGGGGGGGGGGGGGGGGGGACGGGGGACAGTGTAGATCCAGATCAATTGGCTTCTGAAGAAGCCAACTGATCTGGATCTGCACTGTTTGCCATTCAGTATGTGAATTTATATCAGCAATCTGGATCAAGGAATCTGATTGGCTGACAATTACAAGTGGGCATGGTATCTTATTTAGCATGACGAGGGTTAACTCTTAAAGCGCTGATCACAAAGACAGCAGATGACATTTTGATTTGTTTATTTTATCAGAACAAATAAGACTCCAACGTGTTTCGTTCCATGTGAATCGTCTACATACCAGGCAATTCACATGAAATCTTAAGCCTTATTTCCTCCGAAAAATATCAAATGAGGCATATCTGATACTACGCTGTTTGCCATTTTATTTTTGATATTTTATTTTTGATATTTAATTCAAACCTTGTTTGCAACAGTTCACATTGTCAGATTCATAGGTAGGAGAGTTTTTCATTGTGTTGGGGTTTAACGACACGTCAACCCTTGCGGGTCATTTTGTGTCGTCTCCCAGAGAAAGGGAGTAAAGAGACAGAAGAGAGAGTAGAGGAGATGAAAGAGAGGGACAGGGAAGAAAGAAGAATAGGAATGAAAGTGAAACAGAAGAAATAAAAACATTCCCCCTCTACCCTTACCCACTACAAGGATAGCAGGCCTTGCCCAACTGCAAGCCAATATCAGTTGGACGCCCCGGTGATGTAAGATACACAGCACCTTCGCACCACCCGACCACCCCCGGCAGCTAGGGGAGTACTGAGTTGAAAAGGATACTAAGGGAAAACTGTAGTCGAGAAACACTTTTCTTCATACTGTAAATACACATATACTTAGAAAAGCTTGCGTATCAGATGATGATAATATGGTGTTTTACGGCTCTTTCAACATTATTATTAAAGCTGTATCGAGACAATGGATCGGTGATAGTGAAATTTTCGGTGCCAATACGAAAACACGCCTATTCAAATATACTGAAAATTTCACCAACAAAAACTGGAAGTTTTCAGATAAAAATTCTAATATTTTTTTTTCATATTTCTGCTCAAAACATAGATTGTGGGTACTCGTTAGAACCGCCTCGGCGAGGCGGTTCTAACGAGTACCCACAATCTATGTTTTTAGCAGAAATAAGAAAAATAATGTATACCCCTATAAACTCCAGTTTTACTATATAAAAGTGGGGTTTATGGGGGTCAAAATTGTATAGGTATGTTTTCGTGATGCAATGAAGCTCGTGGGGGGGTAACTTCCTTTATATGGCATAGTACGGATGTGCGTGCCGAATGGCCTCCTTTTTCAGCGCTGCCAGGTATATGATTGGCCCCATTTTTTCAACAAAAAGTATTTGAATGACCCGATTTTTCAGGATTCCTATGTGAAAGGCCCCATTTTTCTGACATGCTGGTATATGCACAAATTTTTCACTCAGAAATTTTTCGAAGCTGCTTGCTCTTTTGGTATTCAATGAATTGACTGTGATATTTATCTAACAACCAACAATAAATGGGCACAAAAAAAAAAAAAAAAAAAAATCAAAGGGCAGTATATGAATAGGTCAACATTTTGGATGATTAAGTATATGAATGGGTCCTTTTTTCCAAAGGTCAGGTATATGAATGGGGTAGGTTTTGAAATACTGGCTCGCACACCCGTACCAAAATTACCCCTAAGTTACCCCCGCCCCCACCCCACCCCACCCCACCCCTAGCAATGAAGTGCCGTACAGTCCTAATCGGAATTTCGCCTCCAACGTGATTCGAACTCGGGACCTCGTGATCCGAAGTCGAAGCACTTACCACTTGGACGCTTTTTTTGAACATCAGCAAAGCCTGGCGAGCGCATTGCATGCAGTTGGTTGCTAACAAAATCATTGCGTTGTCTTAACATACTTATTTCTTAGCCATATCTCTAGATTTTTTTATCACAAAATATTGGCACTGTTCTCATTTCTCCACAAAAACAGATGTTGTGGATACTCATTAGAAGATCTCTGCGAGTCGCTTCTAATGAGTCTTCACAAGTTTTGTGGAGAAATGAAAATAAACATTTTGTTTATATGAAATGTCAAGCCTTATTTTCTTTGAAAAAAATAGAAATAAAAATAATAATACTAATAATGACGTCTGCTAAAACTAAAATGATTAAAAACAGAAAAAGTATCAGCAAATTGTCCACAGGACAATCGGAATGAAAAGACAGACCCGTTTTTTTTTTCTTCTTTTTTTGTTTCCAAGAAAAAAATCCGTTTGGGTTTTGTTGATTCAACATTGAAAATTTGAAAACTTAGGACTCTCCCTAGACATTCAGTATGCAATACGAGAAAATTAAAAAAAACAACAACAAAAAAAAACAAAACAAAAAAAACTCATTACCTATTATTACGCGTCCTGAAATATCCAAACGCCAAAAGTTTGTCCTCTCGTAAGCTGACCCACTGAATGTGTGAATTTGTGGTTCAGTCACGTCTAATCTGTCGTGTGACCAGCAAGAATACCCCTGTCAATCATTCACGTCAAAACATTCACGTCACGTCACTCATTGTACGTTTCATTAGTAGCCACTAGGAAACAAAGCATATAAAGGTATTCTTGTGCGCAGACTAATTTGACGGAAGTTCAATTATAGGCCATGCAATTAGGTAAAAATCCAAGACTTTTTACTCTTTCAGCCTGTAGACGAAGACAGATATACTTCTGCAAACAGTGTAGATCCAGATGAGACGGCTCATTATGAGCCGTCTCATCAGGATCTACACTGTTTGGCAATATGTTCTTGGTTTATGATTGTCACCCTTTTGGAAACATTGGATGTGTCCAAATTCAAAGGTGAAACAGTCTATTTCAGATACTGCGGGTTGAAAGGGTTGTTCAATCGATACATGAAGATGTGTGGATTTCCTTTTGAATAGTTTTCGATCCTTTTAGACCAGGATGAGACTGAGGCGTGCTTAAGTGCATTAGTACGTCACAAAAATTGCCGGCCTCGGTGGCTCAGTTGGATGCGCCGTCCGACTGGAGACTAGGAGGTCGCGGGTTCAACCCCCGCCGAGGTCGGCAACATTCTTTCGTGGAGATTGATCATGAAATATTTTCTACGGTCATTCTCTCCCTTCCGCTGATTCAAGAAGGGCAATTGTCAGTTTCTGGCGAAAGAATGTGCACAATACTGGTTAACCGCTTAGAGGACTAAGCCTGCCCAGTAAACGTGCGGTTAGGTAAACTGACCGCGCTCGATATGACCCCATAGGGTTGACTGGGCCGTAAAACCTCAACACAAACAAACGTCACAAAAATTAGTAATTTATACCAGCAAGAGGTGGATTGCGCCGTATGACGAAAAAGCAGACTAGATTAAAAGCCATTTCTTTGGGCTTCACGCGGATTACGTCACACCATTTGGGTCTTTACTCATTTCATAAAGATATCTGTCACTCAGTAGGTCCTTTATTTTAGATATTGATATCCATAAAATACTGGTCTTTAATCAGGAGTGTAAATCGAATCGAATAATGTAACTTTATTTGAATTAGAAACACAGTTCTCTATTGGATAAATAAGGACATCTAAAATTTAATTTTAAAGATATGGAGGGCCAATTTGAATATTGATTATATTCCACATCTCGATAATCTCGATGCGAAGGTTCCACACTTCCCCTGTTAATACTTGGCTCCTCACCAATTATTTTAATTGATATACGTTACGAAAACATGACTATTCAAATATATTGAAAATTTTACAACCAAAAAAGGAAACTTTTCAGATTAAAAATTCTGATGTTTTTCCTATTTCTGCTCAAAACATAGATTGTTGGTACTCGTTAGAACCGCCTCGCCGAGGCGGTTCTAACGAGTACCCACAATCTATGTTTATTAGCAAAATAAGAAAAATAATTAATACCCCTGTAAACCCCAGTTTTACTATATAAAAGTGGGGTTTAAGGGGGTCAAAATTATATAGGCGTGTTTTCGTGATGATTACCAGTCAAGAGCAAGAGAAGCGAGTTAGACTCAGCGGTACATTAAATGTCCTCAAGTCCACATTAAATGTCCGCAAACAACCAGACACTGCAGAATAAGGCATTTGAACAGCATCTATAGTGTTTATCACTGATCAAGTATTTTTCAAGACATAAACAGGCAGTCAAATGGACTTGTTCAAATTTTAGAACAACTCTGGTAAGGATTTAGATGTCCGAATATTGCTCCATTGATGCCGTGTGGACTCTTCTGCCAATTATTTTGGACAGGTTCATTTCCAATATAAGGGGTGTCTGGTTAGTTTTTATTATAACCATGTTTTGTAGGAATTTCTGGACTTAGTGCAAACAGTGTATACCCTGATCAGACGCCGCATACTAACGCGCCTGAATTGGATTCTACACCGTTTGCCACCGTCCCTTTTATGGGACACTAGGCCTAAATGAGTTAATGGTGACCTGTAGCTCACTGTAGGATCATACTCCCCATTGTTGAGAAAATGATACACTAAACATTAACCCTTGTCCTGCTGAATAAATTAACATGCCACGCCCACTTCTCTCAGCCAATCAGATTACTTGATCCAGATTATTGCTCTAAATTCATAAACTTAATGACAAACAGTGCAGATCCAGATCAGTTGGCTTTTTCGGAAGCCAACTGATCTGGATCTACTGTTTGCAAAGGCAGGGTATATCCGGGTTCAGCAGGACAAGGGTTAAACCCTCCCCTTCAATCAAAGTTTAGAGGAGGACATGTACACTATTTTCAACACATCTATATACTTTGTTTGCAGGAGGTTTCAAACGATATATGATTCCATAAATTCTTCCGGCTTAGTGCAGGTCTGTTGTAAGTGCTATTTACCCATTAATGCCGAGTACTATTCTACCTCATATCTTTAACTAAGTCTATTTCCTAAATAAGGGGTGTCGGTACTTTTGTTTTTGTGTTTTGTTTTTTTATTTATTATCTTGTTTTGTAGAAGTTTCTGAACTTAATGTTAACATTGTAGACCCAGATCAGACGCCGCGTTCTGCGGCGTCTGATCTGGGTCTACACTGTTTGGCAGTGTCCCTTTTATGGGACGCTAGGCTCAACTGGGTTAAAATAATAAACGACGACATTTTTAAAGACAATAGATACTTTTACACGGAAAGCAACTCCGCCAAAATTGGTTTTTGACTCCCTTCTGAAAACATGTCTATTTTAAAAGGAAGAATTTGCTCCCCTTTAGAACAAATTTCCTTTAAGAGTAGACCCTTTTTCAGACTGACGTTGGTGTGATGGGAAAGATAACAGGACCCTTTATGCATATTGCATATACATGTAATTATATAAAAATGCAAGACAAAGTGGTAAATATTTTATTGTAAAACATCTAAAAGTAACAGTTGTATATAAAAAGAAACAATAGCTGAAAGACCGGAGAAAAAAAAAAAAGAAAATGTACATGTATAAACTAGCATATTTTTGAAGGAAAGCCTGTTTAAACAATAGCTGAAAGACCGGAGAAAAAAAAAGAGAAAACGTACATGTATAAACTACCGTATTATCCCTAAGTTTAGACACCGTAATACATTACCATACTTGTCCTAAAATTTGAAATAAAAGTTTTTTTTACTATCTGAAATAGTGCTGGATGAGTGGCAAACAGTGTAGAACCTGATCAGATGCCTCGTCATTCTGCGGCGTCGGATCTGGCCCTACACTATTTGCTTAGGCCGGTTTGTCCCTATATTTAAGGTTATTATTGTACTTTAAAAAAAAAAGACAGCAAAAACAAAGTACTCAAGCTTGTTCCATTTGAAACAGACATTCTACTGTATGCAGTTATGAACACAAGTCAGAAAAATATAATATCCATTACGAAAACACGCATATACAAATATATTGAAAATTTCACCACCAAAAACTGAAAGTTTTCAGATAAAAATTCTGATATTTTTCATATTTCTGCTCAAAACACAGATTGTGGGTACTCGTTAGAACTGCCGAGGCAGTTCTAACGAGTACCCACAATCTAAGTTTTTGAACAGTAATAAGAAAAATAAGTATACCCCTGTAAACCCCAGTTTTACTAAATAAAAGTGAGGTTTAAAGGGGTCAAAATTATATAGGCATATCTTAACCTGAGTATCTTGACATAATTACTCCTTTACCTACTTATCCTAAAATCTGAACAAATCCATTTGACAATCTGGTTATAATCTAAAAGTAGCTGAATGAATGCCAAACAGAGTAGGTTCTGATTGAACCACCTCACCTGAAGCAGTCTGATATGAGTCTAACCTGCTTGCTGAGGCCATGTCTATCTGAATATTTAGGTTAAAAACAGAAAATAGAAATTAAATTATGATAACTGACCCAAAAGTTTGAACACGGAAAATTTGAACACTTCAGATTACTGCAAGAAACTTAATTATTTCATTTTGTTTGCATTTTAAGGTCATTTAGCACAAAACTTTCACACCTGGCAGATTTTCCTTCACTTTTTACAATGGAAAAAGCTTTAGAGACTTCCTGTTGCTTTTCTTGCATGCCAAGCCCATTCCTGCGGGAGCAAATTCTTTCCTTTTAGAGAAGATCCCTTTCAGAAGGAAGACAAAAACTGTTATGATAGATTACTTCCCTCCCTTGAAAGAATATCTATTTCCTTAAATTGGCCTACCTATGCTTAGTTTTAAGACTATTACTAATTTCCTGAACACTATAATAAATTTTCTGCATTCCTAAGTTTTTACAGAAAAGTTTTAACTTGAAAATGAATGCAACTTGTGGAAAACAAACAATCCAAATCCACAGAAATGAACATTCCATGCTGCAACATAAATGACCAGTTCTACATTATGTTTATTTTTGGTAAATACTGTTGTCTTCAAATTAAAAATATATGTTTAGTGCACTGCTGTAATAATATAGGGATCACATGTTTCTTCGTGCATTAACATTTGGTGGGCCCCGAGGTAGTTGTAAAACAAAAAGCAGAAACATTCAACAATCCATCGGCACCAAGGCAATCTGTCACCCAAAATGATGATTTAAAACGAAAACATAAACATGAAAAATACCCAGTTTGAATTAAAAGTGTTTCTCCTCAATTAATATCTTATCTTGAAGCTAGGACCATATTTATGGTAATTACTCCTAAAATAGCAAGCATAAACAAATTCAGTCACCTTGTTTGATAGAATAATTTCAAATTTCAAATATGGTCTTCAGTGTATCTGGGGTCTATGTAACCCAATTTCTAAAAACAAGTAGGTAACAGTGACCAATGGTCTGGCACAGTGACCTTGTCTCATGTGACTGGTGCTGTTTAATTCTAAGTATGATTCCTTCAGAATGTTGGTGGTCTGAGATAATAATTAAAACATCATAAACAAAGTCATTGAACCATGAAAAGTAGGTCAATATCTTACAATGATTGTGATCTTCAGCTGCTTACACCCTGATGCACCTGTAGTCCAACAATGAAGGCCCATTAATTAGTAACAGAACCACACTGGGGAAATAGACCATCAACAAAGTCAATGAGGCATTAAAACAAGTCAAAGTTACATAATGCTGGTGGTGATTAGCTGCTTTGTGAGGCAACTGTGACACAAGTACCCAATCCATAGCTAAGAAATCTGTACAGTTTAGAAACCTAAACCTAATGAAAATAACAGCATACAACAGTTCTAGATATTGTCATCTGGCCCCACCCTTAGCAAGAAAATTGGCCTTGGATAGCATAAAAAGAATGTATGAGGTCCAGAGAAGGCAAATACTAAATATGAACCAACAACATTTCACAGCTTTGAAAATATAAGAACATATGCATGAAAGCAATTTATTTCCAAAATCTTAGCATAGTTACAGAGTTTGATCATAGAGAAAGACCCTGGGGCATGAGTAGAACAAACAGAAAGCCATTGGTCTTGAGGTAAACCTAAACCCTTTACATCACGAAAACACGCCTATATAATTTTGACCCCCTTTACCCACTTTTATATAGTAAAACTGGTGTTTACAGGGTATACATTATTTTTCTTATTTTGCTAAAAAGCATAGATTGTGGGTACTCGTTAGAACTGCCTCACCGAGGCAGTTCTAACGAGTACCCAGAAGCTATGCTTTTGAGCAGAAATATGAAAAATATCAGAATTTTTCATTTGAAAATTTTCGTTTTTGGTTTGTAAAATTTTCAATATACTTAAATACTGAGGCATGTTTTCGTAATGATACCTTTGGAAATATAAGCATATAAAAACTTAAACTAAAATTGTTCACAACAGGGTAATGCACATGAATATGCACATGCCACAGACAAGTACAAGGTAACTAAAATTCTGAGTTTCAAGAGGCCATAAGTCTGTCAAAACTTAGGACGTTCCACAAATTTTTGGAATAATGGGGGAATGCATGCAAATATGCACACGCCCACAGAAAATTACAAAATAACTAAAATTTTGAATTTCAAATCTGTCAAAAATTAGGAAAATTTCCTCTTTTTTTTGGAAGAAACCTAGTGGCCAGTTATACACCACAACCTTTTTATAACACTATTGTCGGGGTCCACAGCATAAACCGTGTTATTTAAACAACTGTGTTACATCCAAACAAAAATGTATAGATTATATTGAAAAATTTCCCCTTTTTGGCCTTTTCAATATAACCTATACATTGTTGGGATCCATCTTTGAACTGTGTTATATCCAAAACCATGTCCATTACGAAAACACGCCTATTCAAATATATTGAAATTTTCACCTCCAAAAACAGAAATTTTTTAGACAAAAAATCTGATATTCTTTTCATATTTCTGCTCAAAACATAAATTGTGGGTACTCGTTAGAACTGCCTCAGTGAGGTAGTTCTAACGAGTACCAACAATCTATGTTTTGAGCAAAAATAAGAAAAATAATGTATACGCCTGTAAACCCCACTTTTTCTATATAAAAGTGGGGTTCAAGGGGGTCAAAATTATATAGGTATGTTTTCGTAATGATAACAAACCACTATAGTATAAATGTCATGAGAATCCAATATCATGGGCTGAAGATATGAGCATGAGCATGTGAAAAAAAATAACAGAAAAGTTATCAGTTTTTCAGGTGAGACAAAAATATCTCAACATTTTCAGGAGAGACAAAATTTCAGGTGAGACAAAAGTATCTCAACACTTTCAGGTGAGACAAAAATACCTCAACACTTTCAGGCAAAACAAAAATATCACAACACTTTGAAGCTAGACAAAAATATCTCAATACTTCCAGGCGAGACAAAAAATATCTCAACAATACTGAATTGGAACAATTTACATTTTCAGTTATGCTGCCAGAGTATAGTTTTAAAACAAAAATCTATCTAGGAAATAGAAATATAATTTTTTTTTGTTTTATGGATGGTAACTTGTATAAATGCATAAATATAAGAAATAATAATCTATCACAGATTACTCTGAGCTACAACTAGAGTGACCTTTTTCACCCCTGAGTTTCTGAAGTGGACACTTCTGTCTTAGACTTTGTACACCTGAATTGTTCAAATAGAGATGTATGTCAAAAATAAAAACAGAATGGCAAAAAGTGTCAATCCAGGTAAGATGGCTTGTTAATAGCCATCTCATCAGGATCTACACTGTTTGCACAGGTATCTGATTTGGTCTACAGGACTGCAGGACTGATATGGTTAACAAGTCTTGGTCAGATATACATGTATGCAAAAACTGGATAGCCAAATCATCCTGTTTTTATAAGCCTGTGCATCTATGCAGTCAGATCTGGGCTTCTTTTTTAGACAGTAGACTTACAATATCCAGGTTTCCTCCAGGTGAGCAGAAAATGTCCTAACCAGACTGTAGCTATGCTACTTCCTTAACACACGTATGTGAAATATATACTTCCTAGCCACAGCTCTATATAAGCCAAGTTTTTAAACAAAAGTAAATGCCCTAAATTTTTGAACAATTTATTCCATACTTTTTTGGTCTAAATTTTGCTTTTATAACAGTTGTTTCTTACAATACTTAGCTGAGTGGCAAACAGTGTAGACCCTGATCAGACTGCTCCTTAAGGAGCATAAGGAGCAGTCTTATCTGGGTCTACACTGTTTGCACATGCCACTTTGTCAGACACTTTGGTATATGAAATTTTATATTTGAGCCAGCGCAGGACAAAACCTCTGAAGACTTTGGATAGCCTAAAGGCTGTAGAAGACACACGCAATCAGTGAAGACTCTGGTCAGATTGCGCAGATGTGCAGGCTGATCTGAGTTTTCATTGGTTGCATAAGCCTTATTGTAAGGTTTGTCATGCACTGGCTCATTTGTCTATTTCTACATAAAAACCTATGTTGTGGGTACCCATTAGAAGTACCGCTATGAGGCCCTTCTAATTAGTACTCACAACATGTGAGCCACAACATGACAAAAACTACAAAGTGACTGTATGCCGAGTGAAAACTCAGATCAGCCTGGGCATTCGCCCAGTCTGATCAGAGTCTTCACCATCTGCATGAAGAAACCTTGGGTCCTTAGCTACCCATTGAGCACACACCAATGACTGATCAGACTGGGCAGATGCCTAGGCTGATCTGAGTCTTTGCTGGGTGCACAGTCACTTTGTTGGTTTTGTGATGTCGTGGATCATATGTGTTTGTGAGATATAAGAAAACTATATATCATGATATCCCTTTTATCTAGGTCTTTGTAAGCCCTGGAATTTCACTATATATGTGGAATAAGTAAGATTTTGGTAATTAAGCGCATGAAGACATATCAATGCAGTAAAAAAGAGAGTGTTAAAAATAACTAACAAATTAAAAACCTGGGCACAGTTGTTCAAAACTGAACGAAGTTGTTAGCTAACTTGACGTTAAATTTTCTATCTTGAAATATGGCAAATACATTGATATTTTTGCTAAAACAATTTAAGTAGCTTTTGCATTCACCTTTTTGCAGCAAAACTATCGCTGTATTTGAAAATACCTTAGTTACAACAGTTAATGAGTTTGTCATTAACAGACTTGTTAAGCTAACAATGCTTTCAACAACTGGGCCCTGGTTTAAAAACTGCAAAATTCTGAAAACCTGCCTTTTATATAATGTAGACCCCTAGGTACCCCTGTTTTTACTTTACATGATGGGGAATATGGGAGTACACACTGCACAGAATTGTTAATGAAATGACATACTGACACAGGCTTTTGTTTTTGCACATGGGTTGAGACATCTTTTTCACATTATGCCTGGTTTCATGAACTTTAAGCTACTGCATTTATCCTTAGTATTCAGATAACTCCTTACAATACTTGTTCTAAATTTTGAACAAGTACAATTTACTACCCAATGTTCTTTAAACATTGCTGGATGAGTGGCAAACAGTGTAGACCCTGATGAGATGCCGCATTCTGCGGCATCTCATCTGGGTCTACACTGTTTGCTCAGGCCTGTCTGTCCGAATACATACGGTAAATAAGGTAGTCTATTCAACAACTTGATGACAAATATTTTTCAGACTGTACCAACAATGTAAAAAGCTGGCTGAATGGCAAACAGTGTAGACCCAGATCAAACTGCTCCTTAGGAGCAGTTTGATCTGGGTCTACACTGTTTGCTCAGGCATTATCCAACTCAATATTTAGCATAATTAGTGCACAAGCAAAATGCACAGGAATATATCAATCTGCATATCCCTGTGATGTCATCAGATTCTAAATACTGTCAATTGTTTGTGTTGAGGTTTTACGGCCCAGTCAACCCAATGGGGTCATGTCGAGCGCGGTCAGTTTACCTACCACACGTTTACTGGGCAGGCTTAGTCCTCTAAGCGGTTAACCAGTATTGTGCACATTCTTTCGCCAGAAACTGACAACTGCCCTTCTTGAATCAGCGGAAGGGAGAGAATGACCGTAGAAAATATTTCACGATCAATCTCCACGAAAGAATGTTACCGACCTCGGCGGGGGTTGAACCCGCGACCTCCTGGTCTCCAGTCGGACGGCGCATCCAACTGAGCCACCGAGGCCGGCCTGAATACTGTCAAACCAATGGCTTCAGTTTTGATAGCTGATTTAACTTAGATAACCAGAACTAATGCATGTGTCCTTACAGGGCATTTTATGTTGGAACCAATCCAAGATGGCTGGAACCAACCCAAGATGGCTGGAACTTCCTCTCACTAGAACAAATTTTTATGTGTCAAACCTGTTCGAGTCATTGAAATTCAATTACACTTTATTTTTCACAATATTTTAGAAAAAAAAAATATGCATGACAACAAACTACACAGATCTAGGTGGTACTGTGCAAATGCACAGGCTGATCTTTAGGTCTGTCTGGCTTTGACTTTAGAGGAATTCAATAATTTCACTACACTACACTGACCATATGTAAAGTATACAACTCCTTCTGCCCTTTTGTCATCACTTGAAAAGACATTTTTTGCTTCATATTTTCTTTTCATTGACTTTATCTTTTTAGAAACTATTGTCTGGTCTGTTTCTGTTTCATCTGAAATATTTACCCCACCCCCCTCCCAAAAAAAAAAAAAAAAAAAAAAAATGGCCAGAAGTTGGTTGGATCTAAGTAATTTCTAATTTATGATAATATTGATATTTCTTAACAATACTGTGATATTTTCAGGAAGTTTAAACAAGTGGAAGTTGTTGAAAACTTGTCTCTGATCTACCTAAAAAAATCAAATATTTTTATTTTTCCCATAGTAAGGTGGCTGCAGATGTGCAAAATTTTGCACATCTGCAGCCACCTTACTATGGGAAAAATAAAAATATTTGATTTTTTTGCACATCTGCAGCCACCTTACTAAGGGAAAAATAAAAATATTTGATTTCTTTTTTTTTTTTTTTTTTTTTTTTTTTGCACATCTGCAGCCACCTTACTATGGGAAAAATAAAAATATTTGATTTTTTTGCACATATGCAGCCACCTTACTAAGGGAAAAATAAAAATATTTGATTTCTTTTTTTTTTTTTTTTTTTTTTTTTTTTTGCACATCTGCAGCCACCTTACTATGGGAAAAATAAAAATATTTGATTTTTTTGCACATCTGCAGCCACCTTACTAAGGGAAAAATAAAAATATTTGATTTTTTTGCACATCTGCAGCCACCTTACTAAGGGAAAAATAAAAATATTTGATTTCTTTTTTTTTTTTTTTTTTTTTTTTTTTGCACATCTGCAGCCACCTTACTATGGGAAAAATAAAAATATTTGATTTTTTTTTTTTTTTTTTTTTGTCACATCTGCAGCCACCTTACTATGGGAAAAATAAAAATATTTGATTTTTTTTTTTTTTTTTTTTTTGTACATCTGCAGCCATCTTACTATGGGAAAAATAAAAATATTTAAATATTTGATTTTTTTTTTTTTTTTTTTGCACATCTGCAGCCACCTTACTTTTTTTTTTTTTTTAAATCAATGAATATATTTTTTGTGCATATGTAGTATTGACAAAAAGGTTTACCATAATAACCCTAAGTATTGGGACAGATAGGCATTTGCAAACAGTGTAAACCCAGGTCTACAATGATTGCTACTCATCCAGCACTATTTCAGACACATCAAGCTGTAGAAGAGTGGACTATTTCAAATTTTAGGACAAGTATGGTAAGCAGATGCGGTGTCCCAGTATTTAGGGTAAATACAGTACATTAAATCATTATAAAAATGTGCAAATTAACTTCTGAGTAAAGTGCCAGACAATAAATGGCTTTCTAAAAGATGTTAAAAGCATAGTAAAATATAAAATATCACATCACACAGCAAGAAGTACTATGATGTACTTTCTGACATGTGAAAGACATTGCAACTGCCTGAGCTGTTGGTGCCAAATTTACGACAGGAATACTCCCATTCTGTATATCTTGTAATGCCTTATTTGGTCTGAGAATTGCTACCTCAGATATATTGTTAGGTATATAGGTAATAAGACGAGCATTTGGAGCAATATCTAGTGACTGAACCTCAGAATGAGTCTGGAATGTTGCTATGGAAACAGCTCTTTTAAAGTCCCAGAGGACCAGCTGCTTATCCTTCGAGACAGTTACAAGGTACAATCCGGATGTGTCAAATTTCATGTCAGTTACAAAGTCGAGGTGCCTTGTTAGTTTATATCGCAAGGTGCCATCCTTCACTGACATAACATATATACTTCTGTACCCAGCAGACAGCAAACTTTCATTGTCTGGTGTAAAAGTCAAGGCCACGGCAGATGATCTCTGCTGAAGACGAAATAGGTAACTTCCATCCATCTGTATGACTCTGACAGCACCATCAGTGGAGCTGCTGACTGCAAGCTTTTCATCTGGACTGATAGCAACACATGTAGCAGCTGACATCATTGTATCAATTTTATTGGGATCAAAACTGGTTCCAAGCTCACTACCCTCCTCCAGTGGGACTACCACTGGGAAGTCAAACATTGATGAGACAATCTGCAAAATATTTGAAGCAGCTGCAGTGAGAAAACAAATATTTTGTAGAGGGTGAGACAAGAGGAGTATCAATACAAATAAATAATGTACAATTTTTCTTAACCAGTCCCCTTACTTACATCACAAAAACACCCCCTTAAACCCCACTTTATATAGTAAAACTGGGGTTTAGAGGGGTATACATTATTTTTCTTATTTCTGCTCAAAAACATAGATTGTGGGTACTTGTTAGAACTGCCTTGGTAAGGCATACCCACTCTATGTTTTGAGCAGAAATATGAAAAATATCAGAATTTTTATCTGAAAACTTTCAGTTTCTTTCGGGTGAAATTTTCAATTATTTGAATAGGCGTGTTTTCGTAATGAAAAGTAAACAGAGATTAACCCATTTATGCCTAGTGGACTCTTCTATCTCTCTATATGGACAAATCTGTTTACAATTTAAGGGTGTCTGGTTTGTTTTTAGTATTACCATTTATTATAGAAATTCCTGTACTTAATGCAAATAGTGCTGACCCTGATCTGATGCCGCTTTCTGCAGCATCTGATCAGGGTCTACAATGTTTGCCAGTGTCCCATTTATGGGTTAAACAGTTTTTGTTTCACTTAACTTACTCAGAAAAATCATTCAGGCTTATAAAAGATACTTTCCAATATAGTGTATTTATGGTCATATCAGGTCATCTTAGACAAAACTGCCCCACAGGCATTCTGAACTTTATGATCAATTTTTTGTAAAGTACCTATCAATCACTTAGGAATATTCAAGCTCAACATGTCTGAGAACCCAAGGCTACACTGTACAATTTGAGTTGAAAAAGAGATAGCCAACTCAGGTACAGAGATACAGAACATGAACAGAAAATGTAACATGAGTTGAATTTAAAAATAAAATGGGTGACAATGAACTATATTTTAAGATGACAACTTTAAATAGCATAATGATGTTATATGACCTGTGTCAGTCATATAAAAAATTGTTGATGGGCATATGTTACAGAAAATGGCCAGAATGGCCTACACATCTGTCCAGTCTGATAAGGGTTTTTTCTGTCTATTTACAGAAGAAATGGATAATACAGAATATATGAACAACAAATGCCCTGGTGAGACTGTGTGGAAGTACACAATGATCAGGGCCCAGTTGTTCAAAGCTAACGACATCGTTAGTTAACGATTCGTTAAAATTTACATCAAGTGATACACAAATATGCTGAAATTTTTTGCTGAAAAAATGTGAGTCATTACGAAAACACGCCAATTCAAATATATAGAACATTTCATCTCCAAAAACTGAACATTTTCAGATAAAAAAAACTCCGATATTTTTCATATTTCTGCTTAAAACACAGATTGTGGGTACTCGTTAGAACTGCCTCGATGAGGTGGTTTTAACGAGTACCTACAATCTATGTTTTGAGCAGAAATAAGAAAAATAATGTATACCCCTGTAAACCCCAGTTTTACTATATAAAAGTGGGGTTTAAGGGGGTCAAAATTATATAGGCATGTTTTCGTGATGAGCTTTTGCAGTACAAAAGCTACTCACATTTTTTCAGCAAAAAATATCAGAATATTGTATATTGAATCTGCTAAAACAGTTAACCAAATGACCCTTAAGGAGCTCGTTAAGCTAACGATGCTTTGAACAACTGGGCCCAGAATTTGTACCACAGACTCAAAGTTACATTAAATTTTTCACTGACCAGTCTGTTATTTATTTAAAACAAACCATGCAAAATGATACCTTAACCCTTGTCCTGCTGAATAAATTAAGATGCCATGCCCACTTCTAATTTTCAGCCAATCAGATTACTTGATCTAGGTTATTGATACAAATTCACATACTTAATGACAGTGCAGATCCAGATCAGTTGGCTTCTTCAGAAGCCAACTTATCTGGATCTACACTGTTTTCAAAGGCAGGGCATATCCGGGTTCAGCAAGACAAGGGTTAAATGATATTGTATCCAACATGTGGTCATAGAAGGTTCAGATCAACTACACATACATGCAGTCTGATAGAGGTCCTTGTTGCCCTCATAGAGTGTCAATGAATAGAGACATCTGATCAGATTGTTTGTGCAGGGCATAATGACCCCTTTTCGCACTGTGCATCACATACAGGGGCCTCACTTGACTTTTGACAAGGGAAATAATTTTTGTGACTTTCTGTTTGCTTTCCTGCACACCAAGCCCCTTCTGAAAAGGAGTTGGCTCTTAACAGAAAGAATTTGGCCCCAAGGGGAGCAAATTCTTTCCTCATCATGAAAACATGCCTATATAATTCTGACCCCCCTTCAACCCCACTTTTATATAGTAAAACTGGGGTTTACAGGGGTATCCATTATTGTTCTTATTTCTGCTCAAAAACATAGATTGTGGGTACTTGTCATGGTGGTTCTAATGAATACCCACAATCTTTGTTTTGAGCAGAGTATGAAAAAATATCAGATTTTTTTAACTGAAAATTTTCATTTTTTGGTGGTAAAATTTTTGGCATATTTGAATAGGCATGTTTTCCTATTGTTTTAAAGTAGATCTCTTTTCAGAAGGGAGACAAATTCAATTTAGTTACCTCCCCTGAAAGTGTATCCATTTCCCTTGAAATATCACATCATTATTGCCCTCAACACTTACCACAGTTCCTGATGTGTTAATAGCAACACAGTACAAAGAATATAACAATTCAAAATCTTTCAGTACTTGTCCTGAAAAAAGAACGTGATATTTGTTTGTTTGTGTTGAGGTTTTAAGGCCCAGTCAACCCGTTGGGGTCATGTCAAGTGTGGTCAGTTTACCTGACTCCACTTTTTCCTGGGCAGGCTGAGTTCTCCTGAGTGGTTAACCAGTACTTATTCACATTCTTTTGCCAGAAACTGACAACTGCCCTTCTTGAATCAGTAGACTGGAGAGAATGACCATAGCAAATATATGTACATGTATTTCATGATCAATCTCCACAAAAGATTGTTGTCATAACCAGCAGGGATGGAACCCGCGACCTCCTTGTCTCCAGTCAGACGTGCATCAGAATGAGACACCGAGGCCATGAAAAAAATTATATTAAACTTTAAAAGTAATACCTAGATCCATAGCGCCAGATAAGAGAGGTACACTAATAAATATGTTTTCTTATTTCTCCATGAAAACATTTTGTGGTTATCCATACATGTAGCCAAAGACTTGTTTATGAAAACGTATGTTGTAGGCACTGATCAGAAGCACCACACATTTCTTTTTTGTCTACAAAAACAAGTTGTGGATACTCATTAGGAGAACTCATAGGGTGCTTCTAATGAGTACCCACAACATATGTTTACGTGGACGAATCAAAATGTAGCAATGTTTTTGTGGATGAAAAAGAGGCTATCTCTCTCTGTGTATCTCTCTGTGTGTATCTTTCTCTCCCTCCTCTCTTACTCTCTTTCTCTGCCTTTCTTACACTTTCTGTCTACATATCAGCTTGTTCTTTAAAGTGCATTACCATACTGTGTTATATAAATGAATTTCTTTTCCTCATATGCCACCTATGAGTGACCTGGAAGTAATATGAAACATTTGTCTGTCTGTCAATTAAAAGTGAAATTTTCTTGGTTCCCCATAGGAACATCTGTTCTGGGATACTATTTGAACAGTTGTACGGTAGACGATTGAAGTAGAGACCTACAGCAGAGTGTGGGTGAGAATTGTAATGGTATAGGTATCTATACCCTTGAATTTTGTCTCAATATGTATACTTTAAATGACTAACGTTGGATGACTGAAAGAAAACTGAAAGCATGTGTTTATGATAACCGCCTTAACCTTTACCACTCTCTGAGCTAATTCAGGTGGATGACAAATTGATGATAATGTTCTTTTTTGCCATGGAATGAGACCTGCCATTCCAGGCAGGTTGTCCCAATAAGAGACAATTCCATGAAATGTTAGGTTCTGCTTCCTGGGAGGAATCGAAGGGGCATTTCACGATTTCGTCTGCTGAAAAAGTCTTGTTCAGAGTGCCAAGCATTAAAACTCTATTACAACTCAAATACTTACCGGCTTAGAAATACAACCAAACGACTCCAAATTGTATTCAATAATTAGCAGAAACACACTGGTAACATTGTTTTGGAAGTATTATGAATGGAAATTATATCCAAATACACAAACTGATTGAACACAGGAATTTCATTCATACAACTGACAACCTGCTCAATCAAGTGATGAAATCTACACTAAAGAAATCATGCTTATTTCATTCTTACCTAGACTAGATAAATTAATAGGAAACATTGAAATGAATTTCACATATTTAAGCTTGTTGCCCTCTCTGACCTACCTGTCCTATCTAATATTAAACTTTCAGTTTTCTTTCAGTGCTGGCATAAATGTATTGCTCTTACCTCTTGAATAGCTTCTCATGTTGTTATATAATATATAACTGATAAAAAATTTGATTTTGATTTGAAACTATGCAGTATTCATCAGAATTACTTTGTAGAGAAAATTCTACTAAGTACACACGATATGTTTTTTGTTGAGAAATAAGAAAACAGTCAATTCATTTTAGTTGCTATGAGCATCTTACTTTGAGCATTGTATATGACCCCTACAAAAAAGAACAATGTTTTTTAGCATATCCCTTTCACTGTAATATGAAATTAGGTTCCCTTTATACTACAATACACATTAGGAGACTCTAATCAAGAACATTGGAATCTTTCCAAATAGAAAATAACCTTATGACATATGGAGAAATATGGCACCAAAAGTGACTGTACACACTACAAATCAATACACCATGTAAAATTCCTGATATTTTCTGACTCTGCCCTCAAGATTCTCATTTTTTTTTTTTTTATTTATTTATAAAGTGGTTACTTGGGGTATCTGCCTGAAATCTGAATAAATGCAGCATATCTTTTTATGACTGACTGTGTTGAAATCCTCAGAAATAATTTATGAAATTTTTGGTTTAATAGATTCTCTCTGAAAATGGACAGAGCCTAACTTGCACAAGCACATTATAGAAGTGCCAAAGTTGAAAGCTGAAACTTAAACCTGCTGATTTTGAATAAAACCAACAGCATTCAAACATATTTTCTGGATTGTCACAGAAAAAAGACTAAATCTGATTCAAATTGCCTTCCAAAGCAACAATCTGAGTGAACGAGGAGACAATTTGAGTGAAATGCCAAGTGTAACTTACTGTGAAAAATGGTTACATTAGGAAAACACGCCTATTCAAATATATTGAGAATTTTACCACCAAAAAAATGAAAACTTTCAGATGAAAATTTCTGATATTTTTCATATATCTGCTCAAAACATAGATTGTGGGTACACGTTAGAACCGCCTCAATAAGGCAGTTCTAACGAGTACCCACAATCCATGTTTTAAGCAGAAATAAGAAAAATAATATATACCCCTGTAAACCCCAGTTTTACTATATAAAAGTGGGGTTTAAGGGGGTCAAAATTATATAGGCATGTTCTCGTGATGTTTTCATTTGATGATTTAGTAAACAATGTGCTCAAGTTCAAAATGTCTATGAGACAGAATAAGAAATGAGCAAGCAGACCATTAAATACATATACATGTATATATATTCTATTTTACTCTCTGATTGTAGCTCCTATACTGCATGTCTCTTAAAGCTTAGCCCTCTGGGAAAAATTTTCAGCAGATGACATTTTGAAATATTTTTCATATTTTTCTGAGAAAACAGGATTTGACATTTCATGCAAATTGTCTCCATTGGAGATAATTTGCATGAAATGTCAAGTCCTGTTTTCTTGGAAAAACAAGAAAAATATCACAAATTTGCTGTCTGCTGAATTAGCCATGAGAGTGGTAAAGGTTAATTTCAGACTCTTTTGGTTCTGACTCTTCACCATTTCACTCCTTAACTCTGGACACAGAGTTTTACCTGTATTTTTTTTTAATATTGTAGTCCCCTGACCACAGACTCTTTTCACCAAAATTGTATTATATCATCAGGCATTGAATGTTTTGTGCTAACACATTGTAGCTGAAAACAATGAATCCAATACTCAAGATCCTGTTAGGTGGTGTGAGGGATGTTGCACATGCCAGTATTTTTCAGGAAACAGGCTCAATTAAACCAAATTTGCTATTTCGAAACATTGTTGTTCTCTCTATTTCCAAAGGATCCTGCATGTTTGGTTTATTTACCAGTCATAGCTCAAGATAAGAGTGGGTATCAGGCATATATTTTTCTTATTTCTCCAAAAAAACATATCATATATTGCAGGTATTCATTAGAAATGCTTTACTGAGGTGCTTCTAATGGGTACCACAATGTACATTGTTTTATGGAAAAATATGGAAATATCATTTCTCCTTGTTAAAAAAGGCCTCATCTGGAGCTATGCCACCGACAACAGTTTCAATATTCCATAACCTTGAATACTTGGAGTTCAAGACTTGAACTGCATTTATGTTTGATGTCCAAATACAGATTGTCTACCTATTCATCCTTTGGTAGCTTTATACATATATGCTTACATGCATGAATCCTCCGAACTGTTGTACTTACATAGATCAGATAATGCACTTTTTTTTTTAACCAAAAATAGTAAAAAATTTTCTTATTTCTCAAGGAAAACATATCTTGTGGGTACTCATTAGAAGTGCCTCAGTGAGGCACTTCTAATGAGTATAACAACATATTTTTGTTGAGAAATAAGAAAACATTTCCTGATACCTCCTCATCTGAAGCTATGACATTTCACTATTCCATAATCTTGAGACCTTTTTATTTACCTGTTTCAATATTCCAAACCCTTGCTTTAGCTTCCATCCCACAAGTTCCAGCTACCAGTGTATTATTACTCTCTGCCATACAAGTTATCCTGCTGCGGGGTTTTAACATGATGTGTCCAACCTCTGAAATTAAGGGGAATGGATACACTTTCCGGGGAGGCACCTCTGTCAAAATCACCTTCACATCCCTTCTGAAAAGGGGTCTACTCTAAATGGAAAGAATCTGCTCCCATTGGGAGCAGATTCTTTTCTTTTAGGACAGACCCCTTTCAAAAAAACTATCAAGTACATAAGTCTCTTTAAACTGTGATAATATTTATATTTTCAGTTGAAAAAAAAAAAAAAAAAAAAAAAAAAAAGATTGTTTCCAGGTAAGCAAGATAATCATACTAAGGAATATTCTAATGTTTCTGGACAAAAAAAAACAACAAAAAACCTGCAATTTTTATCCTACACCCACAAATTATTAAATTTTCATGTACATTACTTACCCTAAATATTTAAAAATAGTTAAATAGTGAAAGATTTTGCAGCATTTTGAAAAAAGTGACAACAAGGAAAATCTGTCTCTGAGACCTTTCAAGAATGGAAGCTATGGATAATTGGGAAGTAGTTGCTCCTGGAGACAAGGTAGGTAAATATTTCCATGTCAGATTTTTCCCTTGGAGGTGCAACACCTAACCATACTTCTCCATGTGATTACCTGGTGATGCGTCTAAGCTGAAATGCTTATTGAATGGGATACACTATTTGTCAAACAAAGCATACCCTGATCAAATTGCTACTTCAGAAGTTTGATCCGAGTCTACATTTTCTGTTTCAGCAGCTTTGTCCAAATATCTAGAGTTAATAAGGTACAAATCACAAACTACACTTACACACTTTGTTTATTTTATGCTTTGTTTCTTTGAGCTGTAGTTTTATGGCCCAGTCAATGCTGTTAATGTGATGTTGAGCTGGCCAGTTAACCTACTCTCATGTTTCCTGGGCAGAGCTAATCCTCTAAGCCGTTAACACATTTAACACATACTTGTGCATATACTCTTACAAGTAACTGACAACTAGAAAATGTTTTTTTTTAGAAAAAAAAAAACAACAACAAATGTCCCCCCAACCCTGCCAGAGTTGTCATTCTTGTAGGCGACACACCTGTCCTGTTCTACATTTCTACCAAGTATCATTAAATATTGTGAAGGGTATTCGAGTTGCAGAGTGGACACAAAATCAAATTTAAACACAAGTAGGGGAGTTAAGTCCAAAAGTAAGAAAGCCAGAGTTGTCATTCTTGTACCCAGCACATTATCTTATCATGTTCTACATTTCTGCCAAGTGTCATCAAATTATTCCAAAGATTATTTGTGTTACAGAGCTTACACAAAATCACATTCAAACAAGAAGGGGAGATAACTACAAAAGTAACAAAACCAAAATTGTCATTCTTGTATGCGACATGTTGTCTCATCCTGTTCTAAATTTCTACCAAGTAACATAAAAACATTCCTAAGAGCATAAGACATACAGAGCAGACACAAAATCAATGCATAATCACTGTGAAATATAACTAACGGAGATAATGCCAAAAGTAAGAAAGGCAGAGTTATCATTCTTATACATGACACATCATCTCATCCTAGTCTACGATTCTACCAAATACCATCAAAATATCCCAAAGGGTATTCGAGGTTACAGAGCAGACACAAAATCAATTTCAAACAAAACATAGGGAGAAAACTCCAAAAGTAAAAAATCCAGAGTTGTCATTCTTGTAAACGACAAGTCATCTTGTCCTGTTCTACATTTCTAACAAGTATCATCAAAATATTCCAAAGGGTATTCAACTTACAGAGCAGACACGAAATCAATGCATAATCACTGACAAATATAACCCCAAAAGTAAGAAAGGCAGAGGTGTCATTCTTGTATGCTATATGTAATCTAGTCCTGTTCTACATTTCTACCAAGTACCATCAAAATATTCCAAAGGGTTTTCCAGTTACAGAGCAAACACAAAATCTATTTCAAACAAAACAAAGGGAGAACTTAAAAAGGAAGAAAGCCAGAATTGTCATTCTTGTACATGACACATTGTCTCCACCTGTTCTACATTTCTACCAAGTATCATAAAAATATTCCAATGGGGTATTTGACTTACAGATCGGATACGAATTCAATGCATAATCACTGTCAAATATAACAAAAGGAGATATCGCCAAAAGTAAGAAAGGCAGAGTTGTCATTCTTGTATGCGACACGTCATCTTGTCCTGTTCTACATTTCTGCCAAGTACCATCAAAATGTCCCAAAGGATATTCAAGTTACAGAGCGGACACAAAATCTATTTCAAACAAAACAAAGGAAAATATCTCCAACAAAAGTAAGAAAGCCAGAGTTGTCATTCTTGTACATGACAAGTTGTCTTGTCCTATTCTACATTTCTACCAAGCATCACCAAAATATTCCAAAGGGTATTTGACTTACAGAGCAGACAAGAGGTTTTACGCCCACGCCGACACTGATGCCGACGCTGACGCCAACAGGATCCGTCCCAAAAACAATATGTCCTTCCACCCTTCGGTAGGGGAGGAGTATATAAATACCTTTGTTGAATTAGAGAAAGGAGGAAAACGACCACAGAAATAATGATTTCATGATCAGTCTGAATGAAAGTTAAGTGGTCCAGCTGGTATTTGAACTTGCAACCCCTGGATCTGCAGTCAGACATGCTACTTGCTGCACTATGAAGCCCATTTTTTTTCCACAAATGTCCTCCACAGAGAAGTCAATTAACATATTTGTTAACATGTTAAAACGCAGCATTCAGTGTAAATTGATATTTTACTGATGAAGAAAACTGCAAAAAAAATTCAAAATATTGTATCATCAACAGAAATACATACTTTTTAGATCACCTACATATATTTCTTTTCCACCCACAATAAGGTACTGCCCACTCTGTGACATAATCATGTGACTGACTGGTCCAACTGAGAGATCTGACAATGACACTATGTCACCTGTTGTTACATTGAACTGAACAAGGCAGCTATTCCTTGTCCCAGCATATAGACAGTCTCCTGACCTGAAATAATAAAATATCATGCTTTAATCTGTGCAAGCCAAACAGTGATTTTGTATTTTAACAACATTTGAACTAGGGAAGATCTGGTACCAGTAAAATTGATTTGAACCCCTACCCCTTGTAGTTTTTACCACTAACCATTCTATGGCAGGGGTTATGGTGTTGTCTGTTCTTTGTGTGGCCTTGTGGCTGCTTATTGCAAGTTTGTTTGCTTTTTTATGTTTTGTCTTTTTTCATTGTCTTATTGTTGTGTTTAGCAGATCGTGTCTACTGTGCTTTTGACATCCCTCAGAAAGACATTTTTCATTTGGTGTCTGATTTTAAATGAAAACATTTTGTTCTGATGGGCCATATCTTATCAGAAACAATTTATCTTTTCTCTTACTGTGTTTTCTCCTTAAATATTTACCCTAAAATTAAATCTACAGCCAAACATTTGTCTGATCTATGCAATTTCTATATAGAAAAGTGATTTTTTGGAATTTTGAAAACAAATTTTTTACTTTTCTTTGCTGAATTTGAAATATTGATGCTTCACAACAATATTGTGAAACTTTCAGAAAAATTGAACAAGTGGAACTTTTGAAAGTCTGCCTCCAAGTTACCTATCCTACAGATTTCTGCACAATTTGCATTCACTTTTGCTATAAGAAAAAATGAAGATACAGTCAAACCTGTCTTAAGCAGCCACCCATGGGAAGCTTAAAATGTGGCTGCTGAAGGCAGGTGGCTGCTTAATACAGTTCAAATATATAAGTCTATGAATTTTCGGGCAACTTTCCTCTGGCTGCTTAATACAGGTTGGCTGCTTAATAGAGGTGACCACTAACACAGGTTTGACTGTATTTGATTTTTTAAAATCCAGTCACAAGAATAAAATTTTGTGCATAGGTAGTCACAACAAATGGTTTTGCATTAAATCATGATAAAAATTTGTAAATTTATTTCTTCTGTGTAAAGTGCCAAAGAAAAAATGACTTTCTAAAAGATGTCGAAAGCACAGTACCATTGTTGTGAACACCTTGATGGAGGATGATGGAGATGATTGCTTTTCTTTTGGTCTGAGGCTTGTGTACTTCCGTCATGGTTTGTTTGCTCTTCCTTTTGGTGCCATTAGTAGACTATGTTCTGTGATAATTGCTATTCCAGATAAACTTCTATACTATCGTATTTGACCTAATTACCGCACATACCCCTATACGGGCACAGTCAAGCAATTTTGAGTCTTCAGGTTACAGCCCATGTATTTGTATCTACTTCTATATAAAAGCCTTTGTTGTGGGTACTCATTTGAATTGCCTTGACAAGTCAAGGCAATTCAAATGAGTACCCACAACATATGCTTTTATAAAGACAATCATAAACAAATATCGTTTAAGCATCATTAATAATCCTCTCATGAAGTCCTTTGCTAAATAGTCTTTAAAGTATGCCCTTATAAGTGCATATTTTACAAAAAGGTTTTCCCTGTAATTTTGACAAACCTAAGCATGCCGTGCTCTAATTAGGTTGAATAAAATATCTTTTTAAGCCCCATTTTCCAGTGGCTAAGTCTGGTCAAATACCTAGTCTCTTTCAACATTATTTAATTCTTAGCATTTTGAAATATTTTTCTTACTTTTCCCAGGAAGTAGGATCTGGCGTTTAATGCAAATTGTCTCTTAAGAAGACAAAACAATATGCATGGAATATCATATCCAACTTTCTGGGAAAAATAAGAAAAAAATATCAATTTGTTGTCTGCAGAATTTGTCCAGAGCATGCATGTGTTAAAGGCACCATATATTTCAAAAATGGAGACATTTTTTATCCAAGAAAGGTTTAATAAATTGATATATAGTATCAATATGATCATAAAATGTGGCATGTGACAGCCTGTAAAATTTCAGTTAGTCTCTTGTTTTTTGGACTGGATCAAAAATGATTTTTTTTTTTATTGTATCTATGAATTAATGCTGGCAACATTAATTCAGAGATACAATAAAAAAGTTATTTCATTTCAAGAACAAGAGACTAATTGAAGTTTTACAGGCTGTCAGGTGCCACATTTTATGTTTGTATTAATACCTTATATCAATTTATTAAACCTTTCTTGGATGATAAAATGTCTATTTTTGAGGAATATGGAGCCTTTAAGTCATATCAAAATGAAATCATAACAATGAAAGGCTCAGTACAATGAAGTGCCATACAGTCACAAGCTCAATTCTACCTCTAGTAGGATTTGAACCCTGGAATTTGTGATCGAAAGTCAGGAGCACTAACCACTTGGCCAAGTGGATGGTTCATAGGGACATCTATTTACCGTAGTCAATCTAATTACTGCACATTGCTCTATAAACGTACAGTCAAGCAAATCTTAGTCTTCAGATTACAGCCTGTGTATTTTTATCTCCTCTTTCTAAAAGCATATGCTGATGTTGAGGCAATTCAAATGAGTACCAACAACATATGCTTTTAGAAATTAATCAGAAACAATACCACAGAGGTATCTTAAAATAATTATCTCATGAAATATTCAGCAGATTTTTTTCTTTAAAGAGGGCCTCATTAGGTGGCTATTTTACTAAATGATTTTTTAGTAAATTTAAAAAACCTAAGTGCACAGAGTAGTAATTAGATCGAAATATGGTACATGTAAAAGCTCAATTGTACACGAGAACTATTGCTGGTGCACACAAACATATGTCTGTAAACTAAAAGGTCACGTGATGATCATGTGGCTAATCTGACCAATAGAAAGGTATGACAGAAGTCTGACTTCATGTCAGTATACCAAACTGTACAAGTCAACTATTGCTAGCTACAGCTCACACAAGCTGCTTTCATCAATGGCTTAACCCTTGTTATGCTGAACCTGGATATACCCTGTCTTTGTAAACAGTGTAGATCCAGATCAGTTGGCTTCTGAAAAAGCCAACTGATCTGGATCTGCACTGTTTGCAATTAAGTATATTAATTTATAGCAACAATCCAGATCAAGCAATCTGATTGGCTGAAATTTAGATGTGGGCATGGCATCTTAATTTATTCAGCATGACAAGGGTTAAGAAAAACATATAACTGAAAATTTTGCCATCTTTCTTCAAAACAAGACTACTTTTGCACACATAATCTTAGTTCCCTAGTGCTTGAATCCTTTCAAAAGGGGGCTATTCTTAAAGGGAATGATTTACTTCCAGAGGGAGCAAATTCTTTCCTTAAAGTGTAGCCTGCCAGTATGAAGGTAAGTAGATTTTAATGGTCACAGTTATATGCCTTAAGGATGTATCAAATCATCTTAACAACATGGTGAGTGGCCGATCTACAGAAGTAAATTCCTTTTACTGCTTCAAAGCATGTCCATTCAGAGCCATAGATAAGAAAAGCAATTAGATATATGTTTTTAGATTCACCATGAAAATATACATTGTATATGTTTTGGAATCTCAATAAAACTCTAATTTATCTCCAGAAAAACAATTTGATACCCTAAAAAACATCACGAAAACATATCTATATAATTTTGACCCCCTTAAACCCCACTTTTATACGGTAAAACTGGGTTTACAGGGTATACATCATTTTTCTTATTTCTGCTCAAAAACATCGTTTGTGGGTACTCATTAGGTTCTAACAAGTACCCATAATCTATGTTTTGAGCAGAAATATGAAAAATATCAGAATTTTTATCTGAAAACTTTCAGTTTTTGGTGGTGAAATTTTCATTATATTTGAAAAGGTGTGTTTTCATAATGAAAAGGTTCCACAGAGGATCTCTGAAGGAGTATCTGACAATAATTTTAGGACTCCATAAAAAGCATATGTTGTGGGTATTTCTTAAAATGCCACCATATTGCTCTACTAACACTCATCAGAATCACCTCAGTGTGGCAATTCTAATGAGTAGCCACAAGGTATGTTGTCATGAAGAAAGAAGAAAAATATTAGTACATTTCATATAAAAACTACACATAAAATTATCCCTGTAAGGCCATAATGAAAAAGCACAACCTTCCCAAGCACTGAAAGAAGACAAGACGAGGAGCAAATAATGACTCAACACAATGGCACAGTTGTAACTGACATATGAAAAAAACAAAACAAAAAAAAACGACAACAAAAAAACTGCCACAGTGGAAATGCCTTGGAATAGTCAGCAAAACTACAACACCACAACCTCTTTATTACACTATTGTTGGGGTCCATAGCACAAACCGTGTTAGTTAAACAACCATGTTATATCCAACAAAACTCTATAGATTATATTGAAAAATGATCATTTATGGTCATTTTTCAATATAATCTATACATTTCCGGGATCCATCTTTGAACCGTGTTATATCCAAAACCATGTTATAATGAACCCTGTTATATAGAGGCTGAAGTGTATTTGGGGGCAGGGTGGGACTTTGGACCTTAAAATAAAAGTCCTAAAATTTTGAACACTTTATTACATACTTTTTTGATCTAAAGTTTGCTTTTTATGCAGTTGTTTCTTAAAACACTTAGTGGAATGGTCAACAGTGAAGATCCTAATCTGACTGCTCCTGTCTGATCTTGGTCTGCACTATTTGCCTATTATACCATTTTCATTTAAACTTTGGTGTATGAATTTTTGATTATGTTGGGGTTTAACGACACGTAAGCCCTTGTGGGTCATTTTGTGTCATCTCCCAGAGAAAGGGAGAAAAGAGATATAAGAGATTGTAGAGATGAAAAAGAAGGACAGTGAAGAAAGAGGAACAGGAATGAAAGTGAAGACCCAGAAGAAATAAACATTCCCCCCTCTACCTTACCTGCTACAAGGATAGCAGGCCTTGCCCAACTGGAAACCAACATCAGTTGGACCCCCTGATGACAAAAGACACCCTAAACCTTTCCCACACCCAACCACCCCCTTGGAGCATGAAATTATAGGACATTTACCTTATCTGGAGGTATGCATAATATCTGTGAAACTAAACAGCCTTACCTGTCTAAGACTAATCTTGTCATTTCAAGCCTGTCTTCTGTAGACTGAGGTAATTTATACATAGATACCATACGGTCAAGCTCTGTCTCACTGCCAACATCTCTTGCAATCAAATGCATATCTTTAACAAATCCTTCAATTATTGTGTTTAGATCCCAGACTTTGATGGTATTATCTGAGGCTGCTGAAAACATCATGTCACGCTGGCTGGATACTTCAACTTGAACAACTGGTTGACTGTGACCTGTCAAACAATACACGACAACTGCATTCTTCAAGGGATTGGCAAAATGTCCAGCAAACATGATAGAGATTTCTGTCTTGTTCCATGGCAGTGCTACATAATA
The DNA here is from genome assembly GCA_964016985.1 of Anodontia alba. Lineage (NCBI taxonomy): Eukaryota > Metazoa > Mollusca > Bivalvia > Lucinida > Lucinidae > Anodontia > Anodontia alba. The sequence goes on from OZ024821.1 coordinate 24,423,949, forward strand.
TAAGCTATCCTCACCAAATATACAGACATCATTGTAGGGACCATTAACTGGAGATTTACCATACTGCTTTCCACTTTCGATGTCTATGATTCCTGCATATTTCTCTGTTTGTCCATTGATAACACCCGTATCTTCACAGCCATGGAGTAGATATTTATGTGATGCATGCAGTTTTATGAAATTAATGACATAAACTTCTTCTGCAATGACCTCATGAACTAGCTGACCTGATACTAAATCAACTACCAAAATAGTACCAGACGTCCTTTGTACAAAACTGCCCTTACTCTTGGTGCAGATTAGCTGATTCTTGCAGGTTATGATTGATGAATTGCTAAGCTTTATGTCATTACCAAGTGTATGAAGACATCTGAAGGTTGACAAACAAAATACAAACTGTTTAAGGTTCTCTGCTTTGTCCCCCCATAAACTGTTAATCATGCTGTCTGATGTTACAAGAAACCTTTCGTCAGGGGAGATAATTAGGAAGGTTACATCTCTTTCATGTTCCTGTATACTGTGGATGACCTTCAGAGATTCTTCTTTCTGGCATATTTCAACTAAATTTGCTAAAATTAGAAAATTGGAAAAAATATTCAGAAACTGTCAACCATTCACCACTGTAGCAGAGTCTGCATACCTGAGTTTGCAGTATAAATAAATAAGGCTGTCCTGCATAGTTGTTTCAGATAAGAGTTCAGTACTTTTATCTACCTGATTTGAAAGCCATATGTTGTAGGAACTCATTTGAATTGCCTCAACCTTGTTAAGGCAATTCAAATGTGTACTAGCAACATATGTTTTAACTACAAATTTTTCCATGTGGTAATTAGGTCAAATGCTATATGTGTATTTTGTAACTTTGCCAAAGGTAATTCGTAAGAACATCCATTTGAAGAAATCCGGGACTAAAAAGAATGTTTTGCTTTAATGAGTGATATAACTTGCAAAAATGTATAATCTGCACATATGCACACATCAAAGGCCCAGAACAGCCAATGCGCACTTGCAGGCACAGAACTAGAAAAAATGCCATATTCATCAATTTAACTGGTATTATACATTTTCTCTGTGTGTGTGTGTGTGTTACTTTTCATACAAAAGCTGTCTTCTTTTCTCATATCTTTTACTCTGTGTGTGTGTGTGTGTGTGTGTGTGTGTGTGTGTGTGTGTGAGTGCATGTTTTTCTCACATTTTTTACTCTGTGTGTGTATCTGTATTTTAACCCCTGTCATGGTGAATAAATTAAAAGGCACGACCACTTCTAATTGTCAGCCAATCAGATTGCTTGATCTAGGTTGTTGATATTAATTCACACACTAAATGACAAACAGTGCAGATCCAGATCAGCTGGTTTCTTCAGAGCCACTAGATCTGGATCTACACTAATTGCAAAGGCAAGGCATATCCAGGTTCAGCAAAACCAGCGTTAAAGTAACTGTCATTTTTTTTAATATTTTCATTTTCATACTGATAAAATTCCAGTTGCAACCAAATAATCAAAAGGTATGCAGAACTGCAATAACAGTCACCTACCTGATGAGTATACTATGTATTTTCCAGACTGGGAGACTGCTATCAGTGATGGTGGGTGTGGGAATGTTACAGGTGAAGATACAGATGACTCGTACAGGCTGTGAGAAGTTTCAGCATCATACAGGCTTTTATTTGTGTATATATCTAATAAAAGAAACCTGAAAAGCAGAGAAGAAGAAATATTACTCATAGCTCCAGACCAAAGGTGTTTTTTTTTTCAGCCTAAAAATAATATTTTCTTCGTTTTGTATGAAAACATATTGTGGGTTAAATGCAACACAGCCATGTTTTTTCAATGTACACCACAACCTCTTTATAACACTATTGTTTGGGTCCATAACATAAACTGTGTTAGTTAAACAACTGTGTTATATCCAAACAAAAATGTATAGATTATATTGAAAAATGACCATTTATGGTCATTTTTCAATATAATTTATACATTTTTGGGACCCATCTTTGAACCGTTTTATATCTGAAACCGTGTTATAATGAACCCTGTTATTAAGAGGTTGTAGTGTAGTTGCCGCAGTTTTGCGTTGACCCCAATTCCGTAGTCTTCAGGTTACAGCCAGTTTACTTTTTGTCTACTTCTTTAAAAAGGCATATGTTGTAGGTACCCATTTAAATCGCATTGACTTGTCAATGCAATTCAAATGAGTACCCACAAAATATGCTTTCATAAAGAAAATCAGAATAAAAATTACATAACCATCATCAAATAAGTCCTTCTCTGATCTTTTTTTTTTAAGTGCACTACAAGTTTTCCCAGTAATTTTGACACATGGCGATAATTAGGTTGAATATGGTACTGAAGGTCTATACATTATGTTGGCAACCTGTATAGAGCCTGATCAGACTTTGTGCATTATCTGGATCTATTTGATTTATATATTTCATAATGCAATGCTTAGGTTCATTTCTATTAAGAAAGACTCATATGTATAATAGGATTGTCCATCTGTACTTTATTATTTAATCAGCTAAGTATGATTCCTTTAATATCACAAGGTATCATGATTAGAATTGTGTCCATAGGACACAGATGTCCCTGCTATATGACATGGGACACAGAATTGAGTGTTGTGTGACAGACATAATGTGAATACAACATTTTTTACCTTTGACCTCTAAGTGCGACCTTGACCTTAAAGCTAGGGACCTGGGTCTTGTGTGTGACACATTGTCTCATGATGGTTAACATTTCTGCTAAATAATTTCTAAATCTGTCAAGGAAGGACAGTTATGGACCAGACACAAAAAAAACAGACCCCTTTCTTTACGTTAGACCTCTAAGTGTGACATTGACCTTGGAGCTATAGACCTGGGTCTTGTGTGCGACACATTGTTTGATGATGGTTAACATTTCTGCAAAGTAATTTCTAAATCCATTAAGGAATGGCAAAGTTATGGACTAGACTCGAAAAAGAGACCTTATTTTTGACTTTTGGCCCCTAAGTGTGACCTTGACCTTGGAGCTATGGACCTGAATCTTGCATGCCACACATTGTCTCATGATGGTAAGCATTCTGCTAAGTAATTTTCAAATCCATCATGGAATAGCAAAGTTATGGACCAAACACAAAAACGTGACCCCATTTTTTAACCTTGACCTTAGAGTTACAGACCTGAATCTTGTGCTAGACACATTGTCCCAAGCTGGTTAACATTTCTGCAATGTAATATTTAAATCCATCAAGGAATGACAAAGTTATGGACTGAACATGAAAAATAAACCCTATTTCTGACCAATGACCTCTAAGTGTGATGATCTTGGAGCTACAGACCTGGGTCTTATGCCTGACACATCATCTTACGATGGTTATCATTTCTGCAAAGTAATTTCCAGATCCATCAAGGAATGACAAAGTTATGGACTGGACATAAAAAATAGACCTCATTTTTGAGGTTTGACCTCAATGTGTTACCTTGACCTTGGAACTATGGACCTGAGTCTTGCATACCATAAACTGTCACATGACAGTAAATATTTCTGTAAAGTAATTTCAAAGTTATGGACCCAAAACAATTTTGTAGCAGACACATCCACACACATGGACAGGGTAAACACTATATGCTTGTATGCCATTGATGGTTCAACTTCTTGATTTGAACAGCAAAATTATTTTATTTTTTAGCATGACATACCTGAAATGTATTCATCGGAATTTTTAACTGAAACATATCTTCAATGTGGGTACTGACTGGAATTGCCTTTGGGGAGAACATTCTAGGGACTATCTCAAGATATGTTTTAGTGCAAGCATAACATAAATTGTCCTAAACTTCTGCCTGAATGTTCACTTTTGAACATAGCTCCAAATAAGAGATGATGTCAGTACTCATTAGAAGCACCTCACCAAGGTGCTTCTAACAAGTACCTACCATCACGAAAACACGCCTATGTAATTTTGACCCCCTTAAACCCCACTTTTGTGTAGTAAAACTGGGGTTTAAAGGGGTATACCTTATTTTCTTATTTTTGCTCAAAAACATAGATTGTGGGTACTCATTAGAACTGCCTCGCCGAGGCAGTTCTAACGAGTACCCACAATCTATATTTTGAGCAGAAATATGGAAAAATCTCAGAGTTTTTTATCTGAAATTTTTCAGTTTCTGGAGGTTAAATTTTCTATATATTTGAATAGGCGTGTTTTCGTAATGCAACATATGTTTTTGTGGAAATATAAGAAAAATATCAACAATTTTTGGTTGAAAAAAGCACCTTATCTGGAGTGATGTTTGAAAGCATGAAAGTCCCACCTGTTGTTTCCAACAAATTTTACAGATCTAATGTATTTATTGACATCCTCGGTGAAGATGCAGGATCCATTGTCGAGGAGGTCAAAAACACACAGCTGGTCATATTTCCGACTCTGCTGACGAATCACAAACAACTGTTTCAGGTCATCATGTAAATACATACACTTATACTCTTTGTCACGCTTTTCTGAAAATGAAGCAGAAAGGCAATGAATACTGTATATTTCAACAAACCATTTGAGCCTCAATGTGAGACAATATACCGTAATAACCCTAAGTATTGGGACACCTTATCTACTTACCATACTTCACCTAAAATTTGAAAGTTCATTCAATTACCTGTTGATGTATCTAAACTATTGCTGTATGTATGGCAAACAGTGTAGACCCTGATCAGATGCCCCATTCTTCAGCATCTGATCTGGGTCTACACTGTTTGCAAAGGTCGATATGTCCCAATACTTAGGGTTATTACAGTTTTATTTGTTTGTGTTGAGGCTTTACGACCCAGTCAACCCAATAGGGTTATTACTGTACCTTCTGACTTGTGCACTCAACAAAGATGCAAATAAGCCTATGCATTCATGCAGTCTGATCAGAGTCTCCATATGAAGAAAATTTGCATCCTTGGCTATCCAAAATACACTGTGCAAATGTGCAGTCTGATCTGAATCTTTGCACAGCACACATGTCCAAAGGTACATTTTCTGACATTTGGCTCATTTATACGGTGAACCTTTATTCCAACGACAACATTTGTTCTCAAAGATGTTACCATTATAATGAATTTGCTGATGTAAAGAATCCTTAATGGACAGAATGTTATAAAAAAAAGACCTTGTTTTACTCATATTTCCTCAGAGAACATGTTTTGGATATTTGTTAGAATCACCTTAATGAGGCAATTCCAACAAATATCCAAAACATATGTTTCTTTAATGTATTAAATACAATATTCTTGTATAATTTGTGACTAACTGTTACCTCTTAAGCAAAGGTTTTGTGACAGTCAAATTGTCGTTATAACAAATTTTGTCGTTGTATCGAGTGTCAGTATAAAGAGGGTTGTCTGTACCAAGTATGAGGGAGGGAGGGGTGTGTATACTTGTTTCAACATGTTCGTGATTCCATGTTTCTGTGATTTGACTTCATTATCATTTAATATCTTTAGAACAAATTGATTGAATTACGGTAAATGTCCTAAAATTTCGAACACTCTAAAATTTCGAACACCTAATATTTTTGCCCAAAATAATTTCTGGAAATGTCCTAAAATCTCGAACAGCAGCAGTTTTGCAAAAAGAGGATTTCTAAAATTTCGAACACAGCTTGCTTCACGTAATTTTTTATCGGCACATTCTTATTTTGGTAACTTTTTTTTCCGTTACGGAACCGGAAATTAAAGCAGCAGTGTTGAAAGCCACCGCAAAACGTAAATGCACACAGCAGTGTCATAACGAATTTTATGAACATAAATGGCGCGGGAACCTATTTTAATTTTATACAAACCCAGGAGATACTGACTGAAAATTCACAAGAAAAAAAAAATCCCATCACAATGTTAGCCATTTCCATGTGACAGTCATGTCCGCGTGATAAGGGTTAGATTATGTGCAGGCGATCTAGAACTGTTGTTTCCTTGTGGCAGACATGATAATATTTTTAATATATGTGAAAATACGGAAAATGCACTACAATTTTGCATATGCTTTACATTGACCAGATATAAGTGGGACTGTTACATGTCAATAGGAGAAAGCAGTCAGTTAACTCCCTTGATAACTTTCTGTAAATAACCAGGTCCAATTAATTGGATTCCTCTGCTTTTATCATTAATGTTTCCATTAAGTATCACTTTCTTTTCCTTCATAAATCTAATTTTAACAAGGTCATATGCCAATACACCTTCCAAAATATTTAAAAGAAACATTTTCTGTGCAATGAAATATATAATATTAATTAATCTTCCATGTGGATATGGAGAAATGTGAAGTTAAGAATTTGTTAAATTCCACTGATGACCTTTGATAAAAGCAGAGGATTCCAGTTAGAAGGACCTAGTTAGTATTTGATCTACCTTGGACTTTACCTGTCAAGGTAGATAATAGAAATACTGCTGCTATCTCTCATTTTTGCAACTATACACCATAGTTATAGCCCCTGGTTATTGTTTGAAATTCATTTCAGCTCAATATCTTATGAACAAACTGACAGCATTTGATAAAGTTTTGCTTATGCAGTAATCTAAACCAGATCCAGGTTGGGATTATTAGATGTCAATTTTTGTCAATTACAACAGTGTATGAATTTGGTTTCCGCTCAATATCTCGAGAACAAATTGATGGAATAAGGCCAATTTTGCCTGTGTATATGCGTCAATTTTAGAAAATATACACCAAAGTTATGGCCCTTGGATATTGTCAAAATTTCATTTCCCCTCAATATGTTGAGATCAAATTGATGGAATCTGATCAGGTTTTTTTTGTTTCCGCTTTGACAATATCTTGTGAACAAATTGATGGAATTTGATCAAATTTTGTTTATGCATTGACCTTAACCAGATCTAGGCTGGAATTCTTACCCGTCAATTTTCACAAATATACAACAGAATTTTGGCCATTGATTATATCAGAATTTCATTTCTGCTCAATATCTTGAGAATGAGTAGATAGAATTTGATCAAACTTTTACATATGTGTTGACCTTAACCAGATTTAGGTTGGGATTGTTACGTGTCAATTTTGGCAAATTTACAACAGAGTTATTGCCCTTGACTACCCATCCATCTGTCCATTGCATTGTTGGTCTCTGACAGCAGTGGTATCTGATAAGCACTGCTTCTTGACATTCCTTGTTTCTAGTTGTAGCATATATAAATCTATAAGATATCTACTTCACAAAGACAATAAGTATTGCACAGTCTCTGCTTGTACTTATAACATAATTCTTAACCCTTAAAATGCCAAGAAAACCTGCATCTGAAAATGTAGTCTGTTTATGTTGTCTGCTAAATATTCTTGCAAACTTTTCAAACCTATTTTTGCATACCAGCAAACAGTGTGGACCCAGATCAGACTGCTCCTAGAGGAGCAGTCTGATCTGGGTCCACACTGTTTGCAAAAATGACTTTTAAAATCACAAGCAGATGACAAAGCAGATGACAACTGTTGTGACTGGCAGTTTAAGGGTTAATATCAGGGGGAGAAAACTTTGGCCACATCAAGAAAAGTCCAGTTGATGGACATTTATTGCAGGCATTGTAATGTGGTTGTTGTTGCCAGTGGTTTGAGTTTTTATGACCCTTTCAACAACGTTTCGGTTCACAAAACAAGATAAGTTTTTGACATCACCCTGGATTCACATGCTAGGTACAGAAAATATTTAGTAATCTGTGGCAGTGCATATGGAAAGTGACTAGAATTACTGCAAAATCAAGAGCAGAATGGCAAACAATGCAGATCCAGATTAGATCGCTCATGATGAGCTATCTCATCTGGATCTACACTGTTTGCAAAGGTATTTGTTTTGGTCTGCAGGGCTTAAAAAGTTAATAGTGATGGGTGCAGATGCCAGTGCTCTCCGTATGTCACACACACACACACACACACACACACACACACACCGCTTCGGTGGCTCAGTTGGATGCGCCATCCGACTGGAGACCAGGAGGTCGCGGGTTCAACCCCCGCCGAGGTCGGCAACATTCTTTCGTGGAGATTGATCATGAAATATTTTCTACGGTCATTCTCTCCCTTCCGCTGATTCAAGAAGGGTAGTTGTCAGTTTCTGGCGAAAGAATGTGCACAATACTGGTTAACCGCTTTGAGGACTAAGCCTGCCCAGTAAACGTGTGGTTAGGTAAACTGACCGCGCTCGACATGACCCCAATGGGTTGACTGGGCCGTAAAATCTCAACACAAACAAACACACACACACACACACACACACACACTAGAGTAACAATGATTACCATAATAACCCTAAGTATTGGCCCCAGTAGGTCTCTGCAAACAGTGTAGACCCAGATCAGATTCCATATGATCAGGGTCTACACTGTTTGCCATACATACAGCAATATTTAAGACACACAAACAGCTAGTAGAATGGACTATTTCAAATTAAAGGACAAGTATGGTAAGCAGGTAAGGTGTATCAATACTTAGGGTAAATACAGTAATTATTTTTTATGATCTTGGCATTGCTAAAGGTAAATACACTCACCACCTGTCAACTGAACATCAACTTCAATTGTGTACTGCAACATGCCACCAGGAGCTGTCATACATCTTGTAGTAGGTAACAACACTGGCACCACTGACTGGCTGCACCACTCTAAACACCTCTGTGATAGTTGCTCTATGTATTTATTACCAGTATACTTGGGACCCAACTGACACAAAACCTGAAACAAACAGAACTACGTCAAAGAAAAACAGACTAAAGTATCAGACATATTTGACCCAACAATGCAGCCTGGCAGAATATAAGCCAAGCAACCATCCTGAATCAATAATTCACATTTATCACTGTTTTTGATTAAAAATTAACCCTTGTCATGCTAGATAAATTAAGATGCCATGCCCACTTCTTACTGTCAGCCAATCAGATTGCTTGATCCAGGTTGTTGATAGAAATTCACATACGGAATGACAAACAGTGCAGATCCAGATCTGTCAGCTTCTGAAGAAGCCAACTGATCTGGATCTTCACTGTTTGCAAAGACTGGGCATATCTGGAAGCAGGAGGACCAGGGTTTAGCTTCCACACAAATTAAAAGAAAGTGATAATTCTCAATTCCGAATAAAATGTGTTGTAGTTTTTGATTTGTTTTTACAAAACATTAGGTGCATTAAAAGTTTTGCTATTGGTGACATTAGTACACTAATACCATTTGCAGTTTTGCCATTACTGCACATGGCATGGCATTTTATGCATTACCATAGGCTGCTAGAGGTACAATTGAATTTCAATTGCTCAAACATCTTTGGGACCATTGAAATTTGTTTCAGTCACGGGTAGTTCAAACCACTGAGTGTCTATCAAAGCGTCAGGTCAGGAGGCAAATTGTGGATAATTAAGGGATGTCTGTTAGATCTTCTATAAACTAATGGTCTTCAACTGCGCATAACAGCTCTAGATAAGTCAGTTGCCAAGGTACTCTTAATGAGTAGCCACAATATATATCCTCATTAAGAAATATATCTATTTGCATATCCCTCTGATATATAATTATCTTAGAGGAGATGAAAACATATTCAAACATGATTACAGAAATGTCCTGAAATTTGGAATATACTTTATTCCAAACTTTTTTGAACTAAATTTTGCTTTTTATGTAGTTATTTCTTAAAATACATGTATTTAGTGGACTGGCAAACAATGTAGACCCTGATCAGACGGCTCCTTCAGGAGCATTCTGATTTGGGTCTCCACTGTTTCCATATATCATTTAATCAGAAATTTTTGTGTATAACATTTTAGGATATTTACCGAACAAATACAGAAGCAGAAAAGTAAGAAATACTTGTTTGTACTGGGAGGTAGACAGGATCTTTTCTTAAAACATTTAGTAGAATGGTAAACAGTGTAGACCCTGATCAGACTGCTTCTTCAGGAGCAGTCTGATCTGAGTCTCCACTGTTTCCATATGTCATTTAATGTATATAATTTTAGGATTTGGTGTTTAAAATTTTAGGATAGGGGTAGACAGGATCTTTTCTTAATATACTTAGTGAACTTAGTGAAATGGTAAACAGTGTAGACCCTGATCAGACTGCTCCTTATCCACCGTGTACATATGTCATTTAATCAGAAACTTTGATGTATCAAATTTTAGGGTATTTACCATACCAATACAGCAGAAAATTAAGAAATACTTGCTTGTACTGGGAGGTAGACAGGGTCTTTTCTAACACTGTCACTGCTCAGCAACACTATACGTGACACAAGTTCTATACTCTGATAAACCAAAGGATCTATATGATTAATCTGCTTTTTCATATCCTTTATCGTCTTTGCATTTCTGTACTGTTGTTTGTTGATAGGACCATAAGAATCTGAAGATTTTTTCATCTGTCCATCCATCTCTGACAAAGCAAGTTTAAAATCTTCCATCAGTGTAGTAAAAGAGCTCGTCAAGCACTTGGCATATAGCCACTCTGGGTCACAGAAGTGCTCTAAAAGCAGAGACTCAAACTGTCCACTGTGGATGAGGTGGTATGGCAGCTCATTTAGCTTTCGTGTGTTGTACAGGCCTGGCTTGAATGTTACTGGCTGTTCTGGAACTTGCCTCATAGCTTGTGGGTATGAGCCCTTTTTACCTTTTGTTAATTCAAGAGGCTTCTGCTGTCTGCTCCAAACACCCTGTGGTAGATTAATTACAGTTAATGGTAAAGTGATATACCTCAAAGAGAGAGAACTTAAAATTTAAAGCTATTGTCTCCCTGCTCAAAGGGAGCTCATTGTAGCAGAAAAAATATTATTCCCTAGTGTATTAATTCTTTCAAAATAATCTTAAATAAAAAGGGCAGCCCCATTTTGAATGGGAAACAAATATTTTCTGGTCAGATCTTAGTCCTGGAGAAGATTTTCAGATGATTCGTATCTTATCTGTGCATGGTGGCTTTCTAGGTCAATGGTCATGGACCGTTTCACCAAACCTTATATCCCCTTTCGACAGAAGACTCTAAATAAAGTGAAAATTAGCACTTTTGCTAAGCTGATCTAAAAGCATGGCTAATTGGTGAAATTATACGGCCTGCACAAACCATAAAATGTTCAGATTGTCAGTAACAAGTGACCAAATTTGAAGTCACTATGCATATGCATTGATATAGAAAATGGACATTATTAACATATGAAATGCACATCAACTGCAGGATGTCTTAGCTCCAGATAAGGCACCATTTCCTACTGCAATGTAATAGTGATTTTTTTTTATTTCTCTACACTCTACAACAGATATTTTCATGGAGAAATAGTTACTTGGATACCCCTCTTATCTGGATCTATGCAATGTGTGTTGATGGGAGGTGTGTGTGTGTGTGTGTGTGTGTGTGTGTGTGTCCGTGTGCATGTGTGACTTTCATTAGTAACCAAGCATGCAATATGCATTACACACATGTATACTGTTTATATACAATGGAATTACCTGAAAGTACTCAGCGAGCAAACAATGGACACCAACTTTAACCTCCTCTGACAAGTACCTCTCCTTGGCCACCTCTCCAAACTGGCGATGATACCATGTGCTCACTTTCTTTGTGCCAGACTGCCGCTCAACAACATACTCCTGGATATCATACTCCACTCTCTTCCACAGTAGTGGTGGGAGACGGATAGTGTCTGGATCTGGGGGCAGGTGGTAGATGTATGTGTCTTCAAGGACATCATCATCTAACGACAGAATGTCTTCCATTTCAACTTCATTTAGCCCTTCTCTTGCTGCACTCAAATAACCTAGAATTTAAGTAAACATATCTTTCAGGATCCATCCTAGAGGTAAATTTGTGTTTCTCACTTCTACCCTCTATGCAAAATACCGAACAAATATCATTCAAAAACTAGCAATGCATTCAGAGTGTGTAAACCCTCAATGCAATGTAAAATACCAAGAAATGTTGGTTTCAGGGATATAATTTCTTCTGCAATGACCTTCACCCATACACTATAGTTAAAAAAAGAACATTGTAGTACGTCCACTAAGTTATGACTGTGATGCTACTTCTTTAAGGGTAACTGATATACTTTCCGGGGTGATATTACACTTTCCCGGGTGAACATTATATTACCTCCCTTATAAAAAGGGGTCTACTCTAAAATGAAAGAATTTGCTCCCCTCAGGAGCAAATTCTTTCCTTTTAGAATAGACCCCTTTTCAGAAGGGTCTAGGTGTGCAGAAAGCCAGAGAGGAAGTCACAAAAGTTAACTCCTTTGTACAAACAGGCAGAAAAAAAAAACAAAAACAAACTAACAAGTGCATTCAGTCCCTTTAAAGGCAGTTGGTTATAGTTTGCACACTGACCCTGTCCCATGTGATGGTAATACATTCTACATCCATATCCAGGGATTGGAATAGCAATGAAATGTTGGGAATCAGAGAGGAAAATCACAATCAATTATCAGGAAAGTAAAACCTATTGATTATTGATTATACAATCGGATATTCAATAACTGGCATCAAATAATAAATCATTATAGCATAATTATGCTCTTTATGTTTCTATATTACTTAAAATGCAACTGTATATAATAGCATAACTAGGGTAATTTAAGATATATATTGTTTCAAGACAAAGCAGATTTTGCTGCCATGTTTCCAGAAATTGAGTCTTTCATAATCTTAATTTGTAAGTCTCATTATGCAACCTTTGGCCCATGTTTCTAAAAATAGAATTTCAAATAATTGATAGTGAAAAAAAAATCTCGATAGCTGCCGATAGTGGGCTGATCCGATTAGTTTTTTAATATTTTAATTTATCGGCACAACACTATAGCAATGTGACCAAATTTCTATACAAAGTTAGCTCACAGCAGCACAGACTCCCAGTCTTATATGATGATGGTAAAATCAAAGTCTCAAGCCTAATAGTAATAATAATAAAATTGCATGCCAGGCAATTGAGACAAATGAGTGAACCAGACCCCTTTTTTCAGGAGGGATGTAAAACAATTTTCACTGAGGTACCTATCTCCATTCCCCTTAAGGTCTTAGTCAAAGAGCAGGGCCCAGTTGTTCAAAGCATCATTAGTTTAACAAGCTTGTTAATGGTCAAAATGTTAGCTGTTCTAGTAAGTACAATATCTAAATCACAGGTAGTTTTGCTCACATTTTTTTCTGCTAAAATATTAGGGCGTATGCCTTATTTAATGATCAAGGTTTTAACAATACATTAATTAACAACATCATTAACTTTAAACAACTGGGCCCTGATCTTAAAATCCCATAGACTGACCTGGATGGTTGTTATTTGTATGTACCTTAACGCATCAATGCCTAGTATCCCAGAAATGGACCGTTCCAGAGATTAATGAGTTTAGACCTGTTTTAAGATTGCAGCTAAAAATACTGATTAAATACATGTATGCAGCTCAATCATGGAAACTGGAGTAAGAGAAAGGAAGGTGTTCTGGAAACAAAACACAGGTCTAGATAACATGCATTTTAACAAAATATACCATTGACCCAGAGAGAGAATATTCATTGTATTGTTTTGATTTTAGCACCTAAATGTATCTAGTCAGCACTCACTGGAATTGCTTTACTGAGGCAATTCCAGTGTCAGAATACCAATACCAATAAAGTATTTTGCAGAGAAGAAATATATACCGAATTGCCTCTACAAGAATCACTTTACCTGTAGCAGTGAAGTAAGAATATTTTTTTATTTCTTCACGAAAACATGCCATGGAACTCATTAAAAAATATGTACTGCCTTGCTGTCAGGGGCAATTCTAATGAGTACCCACAACAAATTGTTTTGAGGACTAAGAAAAATATTTATGATAAAACTCATCTTATCTCAAGCTCTAGGCCCTGTTGTTCAAAGCGTCGTTAGCTCAACAAGCTCGTTAAGGGTCATTTTGTTAACTGTTTTAGCGGATTCAATATACAATATTCTGATATTTTTTACTGAAAAAGCAAAAGCTACTCACATTTTTTCAGCAAAAAATTTCAGCATATTTGCGTATCACTCGATATAAATTTAAACGAATCGTTAACTAACAACATCGTTAGCTTTGAACAACTGGGCCCTGGAAAAAATGTACTCACCAAAAGCTTTTTTCACTAGGATATGTCCATGCCTTGTCTCCAAACCATCAAACAGCCTGTTGATTGCCTCTGTTATAGATTTTCCTAAGTTCTCCTTGCTGACATTTGTGTAGGATTGCCATGACAAAGCTGTGTCTATTAGTAACTTCATGAACAAAGGTTGACTGCACAGTTTGAACTGATCAAGCAGAATATTTTTCTGTTTCCTCATTAAGCGTCTGCTAGATCTGGAACAGAGTGTGTCAATCATATCTGCTGCTGAGTCTGCTGGGAGAGCTGTTACTTCTATGTACTGATCTTGCTTTGGTATCACCTGGTGTAAGTTCTTCAGACAGCTGTTATGATCACTTACAGTAGAGATAAGCAAATGAACATTGGCTGGAAGCCTGTGAGGTAACCAGTTAAAGAAATGTGCATGATCAGCTGCATGCAACTGATCCACAGAATCTAAAATTAGAATCAAAGGTCTATCATGTGTCTCAATCTTCCACAATAATGCATGAAAGTAGTTGATCAAAAACTCCATATCTGATTCCATGTCAATGCCAGTTGGTTTCTCTACTTTGTATATCTGCCACAGCTGTAGGCAGAGACTGGTAAGGACTTCTCTTATTGAAGATGACATTGTTGAAGCACCAAGAAATCTAATAACAGATACAGAGGCTGGGAACCAGTCTTTTGACATCTGCATTACCTTGGCCATGAGTGCAGTTTTCCCTGAACCCGAAATCCCGTGAATAATTATTGGCAGTGTGTATGCTTCAGTAGGTGGAAGGGTCAAAAGTCTATCTTTCATACTAAAATTAGGATCAGATTCCATGTCATCATAGCTGTCACCGAAGACAAATCTAACGCCTAACAATTTCAGATTCTCATTCATTTGCTCCTGTTCTTGTCTCACTTTGATTTCATTGTCATCAACTTCATTTTTATCCAATGGTTCAGCATTTCCATTCAAATTATCTTCATTACCATTTGCACATTTCTCTCTCTCAGTATAAATATGAAGCATCTTATTATGGATTTCATCCAGAGTATCTTTCCTACCACAAAAAGTTTCACATTTTGTACGACAGAAATGAAGATGATGTAAGACTTCTTTAAAAAGTAGACTATTTATTCCCATAGTTTCATTTTCTTTCAAATCTGTAATGATCATTCTTTCTAAGGTTCTGATGAAGTCATTTCCAAATTTCTCAAGGTATTGAGCATGTCCATCATTCTTCTGAATGTTCACACCTGATTTGTCCCAGAGCACATTATATCTATACAACTGATCAGAACAAAGAACAGCTGGTAATTTCACCATGCGTAACTTTTCCCGAAGTTCTTCTGCTTCCAAATCTAGCTTCTTTTCAGTATTAAGGTCTGTGAAACGTCCTGTAAGAATACAATGCGGTTAAAAATTCTGATCCAGTTATTTCTTATTCAGTGTAAACTATTCAATGTAACTTTAAATTCACAATCATGACATTGTTCAGTGCACAACAATGTGAACTTTACAAGGAATGGAACATTGTAGAAATAATAAAAACTAGATCTTGCAGTCAATGGCAAGCCATCTCACATCCCCACACTTTCACCATTACACAGAGAGGTCAAAAATAATATTGGTCTTGCACACCCTAATTACCATGTATGGAAGTCATGTAGCAAGTTTGGTTACTTTCTGCCCAGTGGTTTACTGTATTTCTTCGGCTATAAGATCAGGGTTTTCCCATTAGATCTAGATCCGTCTTGTAAGAAGTATCTTGATTTTTGGTGAAATACCAATTCTATAGTTGAATTACACAAACTTGATTCATATATTTGCAATAATTTTGAAAGAATAAGCCCATGTCTTATAATACGGTATGAGGAGATAGTCTTATTACTGAATAAATACGGTAGGAGGAGATAGTGTGATAGACAGATGAATGGATGCCAAATGGATGGCCGGACAGAAAAATAATGTTACTCTTGCACACCCTAAACATGAGGGAAAGTCATGTAGCAAGCTTGGTTAAATTCCACCCAGTGGTTTAGAAGGAGATAGGGTGACAGGCTGATGGACAGAGGCGTTCACAATATCCCCATCACTTTTTTAAACAAGAAGCCCATGGGCCATGATTTGCTCTTGCCATTGCAACTAGGGCACAAATTCAATCATACTGTAAAAAAGTCAAAGATCATCCTAGTACATGTATCATCATTTGAACAAACTTGGTAGACCTTGAGTCCCTGATGTTGTTTACCGCTAGTCAGTCTCAAAGCTTTCTTAGTTCTGGAGAAGAAGATTTTAAAGTGTTTTATCATATATGGGCATGGCAGCCAATCTTGTTCAACAGTGCAGAACCATTTGAACAAACTGCCAACATCCCTTTGACAGAAGGCTCCGCGTGAACTCAGGAGAAAACTGATCAAGTGGTTTAAGAGAAAATGTTTAAAGATTTCACCATTTTATCCATGCAAGGGCAGATAACCCCCAAAACTTTGATGGTAACTACATAGTTTTACTACATTAATCATACATTGTAAGCACTGATTGTAAGTTTCAGCCATTAATCTGTAATATACTTTGAGAAAATGAATTTTTTTTTTTTTTAATTTTTTCCCAAACACAATTGTATGGGGATGCAAATTTGACCTTGCCATAAAAAGGTCAAAGTTATTCTGGAATCATCATTTAAACAAATTTGGTAGACCTTGAATCCTCTAGGCTATATTCCAAGATTCAGCCATAAAGCTTTTTTGGTTCTGGAGAGACTGATTTTAAAGTGTTTTTTTTTTTTATTATTATCATATATGGACATGGCAGCCATCTTGTTCAGTGTTAAGAATCATTTGAATAAACTGTCAATATCTCTTTTTCGATAGAAGGCCCCATGTGAAATGTGGTGAAAACTGGTCAGGTGGGTTCAAAGAAGAAGACATTTAAAGATTACACGATTTTATATCTGTATATAGTCCAGGGACAAAGGCAGATAACCCCCGCGGGCAAAATTCTGATTATGACTAAAAGTTTGATTACATTAATCATACATTGTAGGTTACAGCCATTAGTCTTTAACACATATTGAGAAAATAATTTTTAACATTTTCTACAGACAAATGTATCGAAGCACAATGTTTTTACTTTGCCATAAAAAGGTTAAAGGTCAACCCATCATCATTTAACCAGCCTTGGTAGACCTTGAGTCCCCAATGCTACAGAGTTGCTTCTAGGAATTTTCAAAATGGGGCAAATTCCCGCATCACGTCTCTGAAAATGCGCCAACTCATTTCTGATGTGCAGAAAGATTTTTTGCCTTAAGAAAATCGCCAAACTTGTAAACTAATGGAAAGTCGCAAAAACTGGTTACACCAAAGATTTCATTTTCTATTACACACACACACACACTAAGTCACTTAGCGTAAATCTATGCTAATTTTTCCTTTCAAATAGCACTGAACATTTGTACAGCCCCTGATAGCTACAAGGATGTAGTTATCTTTGACTGCAAAGTAAGTTTGCTAATATCGCTTTTTGTCAGCCATTATTCTAACGTAGCTGACATAGTATTCTTGGTACCGTTTTCATGAGAGTTCAGCAAGAATATGATGTAAAGGTTCTCGATACTAATCATCATCCAATCAACTGGCTTTCTTGCATTGTAAATGGTCCGAAAAAGACTGAATTTCATTGACATTCAATGAATGACAAAGTCTGAAATCGGAAGTTGTACAAAGCAAAATATGCACTGAATGAACCAAAATGCCCAAATTTCGCCAGAACACATATCATACTATGCATTGGGATGCAAATTTAGCACCAAGGCCACAAAAAGTGCCAAAATCCCCCAATCCCGCACCCTAGAATCAACTCTGATGCTATATAGCAAGATTCATTCTAAAAGCTTTCCGGTTTCTGGAGAAGAAGATTTTTAAGTATTTTGACCATATATGGGCATGGTGGCCATCTTGTTTGATCGCACATAACCATTCCACCAAATTGTCAATACCCTTTCAACAGAAGGCCCCATGTGAAATCTGGTTCAAACTGATCCAGTGGTTTTAGATAGGAAGACATTTAAAAATTACACATTTTATACACTCATATATAAAGCTCAGGGGCAAGGACAGATAACCACCAGGGAAAACAATTTTGATTGTAACTAAACAGTTTTGCTACTTTTATGATACATTGTAAGTTTCAGCCATTAGACTTTAAAACATTTTGAATAAATGACTTTTCAACATTTTCCCCATACAAATAAATGGATACACAAATTTGACCTTGCCGTAAAAAGTTTAAAGGTCAACCTACGGTCATCATTTGAACAAGCTTGGTAGATTTCGTGTCCTCAATGCTATATACTAAGAATTAGCCCACATGCTTTCTTACTTCTGGAGAAGATTTTTAAGTACAAGTATTATAGTATCACATGAGCTAAAAAGCATGTGAATAGTATGAAAATCTAAAATAATTTACAACAGCACTGTCAGAGGCTTTCCTGCATACCAAACCCCTTCTAAAAAGGGGTTCTTGTCTAACATGAACAAAAAATTCTCCCATGGGGGATAAATTCTTTTCTTTTAGAGCAGACAATCTACCAATCATCCGAGTAGTTGATTTTGATCCTCTCTGCCTTGTCTAAAATATTATAAAGAAGATAAACTTCAAAAGAAAGATTTTTGTGTCATTTATTTGACACATGTGCATCAGCATCTACCCAACTTTCTCAGAGAATAACATCTTGAAGACAGTAAAAACTCAAGTATTTTCTACTCTTTATCAACATGCTCATAATATTCAACTTCTGACTAATGCTGTTCCCTGATCTGGTACCCGGCTGTACCTTGACACTAAATACAATATCCATGTACATACCTGCTACAGATACATTAATGTCCAGATCAATCAGGGTACGTTGAAAGCAAAGGACTTTCTGTTTTGTGTGGTCCAATTTTAATATTCCTAAGGAGACTTCATTTTCAGTCACTGAAAACAAAGATGAAACTGAGAAGTATAAGAAAAGGGCCCTTATACCATATGCCACCAACAAAGTCCCAGGTTGCATATTTGCACAATGTAACATAGGTCTAGATAAGAGTGGGTATCAGGTAAATATTTTCTTATTTCTCCATAAAAACATATGTTGTGGGTATTCATTAGAAGTGCCTCACCGAGGCACTTCTAATGAGTACCCACATCATATGTTTCATGGAGAAATAAGAAAAATACCAATACTTTTGGAATAAAAAAAGCATCTTATCATGAGCTATGGTCTAATTAAGGTTTTAATTCCCGGATTAGAGAATCACCACATACATACATATTATTACCACAGTAGTGCTATCTGGTACTGTATTTATCTAGAGTGGATGCTCCCAGATGATGATCACATAAGATGCTTGCATAGTGTTATCTGGTGATATGGGACAGGGTGGACAATGTATGTCAGTCATATGATTTTTATGATAAGGGACAAAGACTCTCGTGAATAAAATTTCCTCGCTTCAGGGACGAATATTACCTCATGTGCTGCACATACATTACAGAGCTAAAAATGGTAAAAAGCAGTTACCATGCATTGGTTTCTAGTTTTATTTGCATGTTTCGTCTTTTCATGAACTTCAGCTGTTTACCAAATTATTCAAGATAACCTGGGACACATTCCTGTTCATCAGTGAGTCTAAAAATGACATAACTGATCTAAACAGGCTTTCACAAACAGTAGAATTGACTTGATTTCACGCCTCAGAGACAACCAGGCCTGTGTTACTCACGACATTTCATGCAATGCTTTTTAAAGTGCTAATGAACAATGAGAGAAAATTTCATAAGGGACACATCACCATGTGTTTGGATAAGGGACAAACAAGATTATTTAAGCAGACTGGTAGTTTGGATAGTTCAGCTAGTGAACCGATTGAAGGAATGGCCTTCCTGTTTCGGTTCAGTACTTGTTGCATCTAAAACCCTATCGAACAACTACTCTCCACTTGATATCTTTCAGAAACGACATTTTCGCATATTTCTACACTCTGAATAATATCGGTAATTTAACAATAATTTTCTTATCAGCTGTTAGTATACCATAGGTCCTAAAATTTGCCACAAAAGATTCTAAATTGGTTCATAAATACAATTTTTATACTTAAAAATGTGTTTGGGCAAGGTATTTTACATGTAGAAAATCAAACAAAGGGAAGTAACTATTTTCCCTGCAAAATTTTTAAAAATTGTTTTATTTTTGCAGGAGCACATTAGAGTTAATATAAACGGTACTGGAAACTTATTGGTGACTTTAAAATCTGAATACAGTTGATAACTCTGTCAGAATGCAACATTTAAAAAATTCGAATCACCTCCCTTGCCCACTGAAAATCCCTACAAAAATCTAATTTTAAGTTTGATTTCTCGACCGACTTTCAAATTTTTTGCAAAACTTGAAGGACTTATGGACTGCTAAATTGGAAGTTATTGCTAAATCATTATTCAGAGCATAGAAATGTGCAAAAAAGGTTGTTTCTGAAAGATGTCGAACAGAGAGTAACAACGTATGCAGATATACTGTTGATTATATAAAAATGACACGTTTTCTTCAGTGGGAAATTTATATTGTGATTACACCTGTCAACAAAGGCAATGGCTATAAACTGGAGCTGTATAGCTCTGCACGCATAGCGCCTCTCACAGAAATGACACTCTGAAATGTTTGTCAATTCCCTAATAGTCGAATTTTACCTAAATTTGTGGCATTGTTGAAAATGCAGTCATAAATCATCTCGTGGCAGTCAAATTAATTTACGTGTCTATTATTTAATAACATTGTCATTCATATTTCATCCATTAGCATCATCCATAAGCATTTTAAACCAAGTTTTAATCATCTAAGTGATTTGATGCACAGGCACTCCATACTTGACCCTTATCAGACCAATGGAACACCAATAGAGGCATTGCATATGCTAACAGTTTGTCCAAATTTGGTATTGTAAACTACTGCAAAATCGTGGTAATGATATTTTGTTTTATTATTGATAATGCTTGGCAGATGACTTTATCTGAAATGTCAAGACTTTATTCTCTGAAAAAAATTTATAAAATAATAAATAAAAGTAAAATTGTTTTCTGCTGCAGTTGTGACTGGAGCTTTAAGGGTTAATCTTTTATGGGTCACCTGGTAGATGCTCTGGAAAGTATAGTAAAGAGTTAAGGAGAGTCTCAAGAGTTTGGGCAAATGTGGCAATGATGTACCTGACTGATAGTATTTGTGTTTTGTATCTTCTGATAGTGTCCCTTCTTTGTACAGATGGTTGGCAGATTTTCTTAACAACTGTGCCAATTTGTCACTGATGCTGGACCATTCACATTGTGCCTAAAGCAAAGTACACCACAAACTCTTTATAACAATGCTGCTGGGATGCATAGCAAAAAATGTTAAGCCAAACAAAAATGTACACCACAACCTCTTTATAACACTATTGTTGGGGTCCATAGCATAAACCGTGTTAGTTAAACAAACTTGTTATATCCAAACAAAAATGTATAGATTATATTGAAAAATGACCATTTATGGTCATTTTTCAATATAATCTATACATTTTGGGGATCCATCTTTGAACCGTGTTATAGCCAAAGCTGTGTTATAATGAACTGTGTTATAAAGAGGTTGAAGTGTATTATCATATATTCATACAAAAATGACAAGTACAAAAATGACCGTAAATCTGTACCGTTTTTTTTTGGATACAACAATCTAAGGTCTAGCTTTAAAGGCTGACAGCTGAGCTAGTTTAGATGTAAAGTTTTTGACTTTTGTTCAAAACTAATTTTCCCAGACTATTGTTCTGATAGTACATTTCATTTGGAAATAGTATTTTTGAATAACAAAAAGTAACTTGGTTATATCAAAAGTAGCTTTGGCCCAGAGGTTATAAAACTTTTTTCATGCTCAACTTGGCAAAGCATGAAATTTTCTCTGCAAATAGTTGGCATTTTCATATTTATTTGCAGAGAAATTTAAATGCTAAGCTATGTTTAGCAATAAAAAAATTGCAGTTGTTAGTAATTTGAGATTTGTTAGCAGGACAAATTTCATGCTCAGTGGAATTTAGCATGAAAAAAGTTTTTGTAATCTTAGAGGCCAGGTATCAAACTTTAAACTGCATTATATCCAAAATTGTGCTTTAATGAACTATGTTATAAAGAAGGTCCTATGTAAATAGAATAGAAATTCAAAAGAAAAGAAAAAAATACATAAAAGCAAGAGATTCAGAATCTAAGTTCATAATCAGGTTTACTTTTTTATTGGGAATGGAGAGAAATGGATGATTTCTGCCATATTTTACAAGGGAAACAACTTTTGTAATTTCCTGTTTGCATTTGTGCACACTGATACCCTTCTGAAAAGGGGTTTACTCCCCTTAGAAGGTTTTGTTTCCCTTTTATAGACCATTTTTCAGAAGCAAAACAGTCTTGAAAGAGTTGGCTTTTTTGAAAAAGTATAACTTTTGTCCAGATCCTCTTTCTAGAACTAGTCATCGATTATGAATGTCTATTTGTATTTTCATAAGAAAAGAATAAATAAATATTGTTTAAACCAATGTCTATTACTTGAAAGAGTGATATTAAAATGGATAGTTGCCAGTCACACAGCATTTCAAATGACCAGTCATGTTTGCTCTGTACTATCATCTTAACCCTTGTCATGCTGAATAAATTAAGATGCTATGCCCACTTCTAATTTCCAGCCAATCAGATTCCTTAATCCGGGTTTTTGATAGAAATTCCCATATTTAATGACAAACAGTGCAGATCCAGATCAGTTGGCTTCTTCAGAAGCCAACTGATCTGGAGCTACACTGTTTACAAAGACAGGGCATGCTGTGTTCAGCAAGAGAAGGGTTAAGAAAAGGATTCCACTTGTTTCATCACTGAACTCATCAGCTATTACTTGAATATCTTGATCATTTGAAAATAGATATGAAAATCCTATATCTTACCTTTTGTCTCAGTCCTACATTGGCTGCTGAAAAGTCTGTGAAATGAGGTAGGAAAGTTGTGATTGGTTGTAGAACACAAGTGGGTGGGACTGTGTTGTCATCAAGTAAATACCAGGTCTGTAGAAGCTTTGTATCATAGCCAAGTTTGACAGCTGTTGCTTTCAGGAGTTTGAATTCATTGTACTCTATTACAGGGGGAATAGGCCGGTAACCATACTTGTCTCCCAGAAGAGCCTTCGAATTGATAAAAAGATTACCATAATTATCTTAAAGAGAACTGATACTTATTCACAAGAGTCAACTCTTTTTAACATTTTGGCCTCCGTTCTGAAAAAAAAAAGGGCAAACTCTTCTCTTTTAGAGTAGATCTTTTTCCTGAAGAAGCATGGGATGCAGGAAAGAAAGGTTAGATAACTGTGAGTACTACTGTTAATGAGTTTTGGATTTAAGTGACAGGGTTGAAACAAATGTTGACAGATGAATGGCTCATTTGTTCAAAGCATTATAAGTGTAACAAGCTTATTAATGAAAAACTTGTTAGCTGTTGTAGCTAAAGTATTTTCAAACACATTCAATTTGATATTTTTTGCTGCAAAAATGTGAGTAGCTTTTGTAAAGCAAAAGCAACATTTTGCAAAGCAAAAGCAACTCATATTTTTTCAGCAAAACATATCAATGTATTTGCCCTATTTCAAGACAGAAATTTTAACATCATGTAAGCTAACAACTTTTTTAAGTTTTGAAAAACTGGGCCCGGCACAACAAAAAAGATAAAGTACATGTCCAAAGGTTTTTAATTTTTTTTTTGTTATTTTTTGTTTGTTTTTTTTTTGTTTGTTTTTTTATCAAAAAAAAACAAAACAACACTCTTAGTTGGAGTCCTGCAATATATCACATGCATCATGTCAAGTGAAAACATATCTTTGACCGTACTTTATTTACCATAAATATTTACAAACCTTAACTTCTTTCATATGATGCACAATATGAGAAAAAAAGGCCCTTATGCCATATGTGAACAGCAAAGGTCGAGATGAGTTTGATGCAGTCTGATCTGGACAGTTTCTGTTCATCGAAGGACACTACACTATACAATGATTCTAAGTCTACGCAGACAACAAATGACCAGATCAGCCTGCATTGTACACAAATTGCATATGGGCCCATTTCTTGCATTGCACATCATATCATACTTGTCCTAGGATTTCAACATGTCTTTTAACCCTTAAAATGCTAAGAAAACCTGCATCTGAAAATGTCGTCTGTTTATGTCGTCTGCTGAATATTCTTGCAAACTTTTCAAACCTATTTCTGCATACAGGCAAACAGTGTTGACCCAGATCATACTGTTTGCAAAAATGACATTTAAAGGCGAACACAACCTTAAAAGGTATTGTGCTTTAAAGTAAAGAACTTTACAAACAATGAATTTTGAGACAAATTTGATCAAAATCGGTGGAAAATTAAGTAAGTTATAGACAATTTAATATTTTAACATTGGTGGTATGGGTGCCGCCATTTTGAATATTTAATGAGGTTTCATAAAAATTAAAATTCGTTTCATAAAGGTAGTTATTCTCATAAAGTTGGTTTATTTTAGGGGAAATAATTGCTTGTCACTAGAATTAAAAGATTATAAAAAACCTGTAGCAAAATTATTCTTAAAAACCCTTTATAATTTGGTTTTGCATATTTAATTTGGACTGTGTGACATAACAAAGCCTACAATATGGCGGCATCCATGCAAGCCAGTTTAAATATATTCAAACCACCATAACTTCCTTATTTCTAGTCCGATTTTGAAAAGTCTTGCATCAAAATAAATGGCTTTTTAAGCACTTTACTCCAAGATATACTTACAACTTATATTGCGTTCCCTTTAAAATCAAAAGCAGATGACAAAGCAGACGACAATTGTTGTGACTGGCAGTTTTAGGGTTAACTGCTGATGTGTTTAAACACTGCTGGATATGTGGCAAACAGTGACATACATCCTTCTAAGTATCTGACCGAGGTCTATACTGTTTTCTCAAGCCTGTTTATCTGACTATTGGGTAATTACGGTATGCTCAGTCTTATCATGGCCTTTGCTGTTGGTTTGTGTTGCGGTTTTATGACCCAGTCAACCCAATGGGGTCATGCTGAGTGTGGTCAGTTTACCTAACCACACTTTTACTGGACAGGCTTAGTCCTCTAAGCGGTTAACCAGTATTGTGCACATTCTTTCGCCGTAAACTGACAACTGGTCTTCTAAAATCAGCGGAAGAGAGAGAATGACCGTAGAAAATATTTCATGATCAAATCTCCACAAAAGAATGTTGCTGGGGGTTGAACCTGCAACCTCCTGATCACCAGTCAGACGTATGAGCCACAGAGACCGGCTGTTGGTTGATATATATTGTAGAATGTCCAGTGGTTCTGTTAAAGGACAACAAAGGACCTGTTTAGACAGTGCAGATGTGCATCTGATTTGGACATTCACTATCCACATATGCCCCGCTGACACATTTTAACTTTGTGTATGCTACATGAAGTTCTCTTGGCAAATATTGGGTCTTGCACTGATAAAGGATGTGATACGAAAATACCTATATAATATTCTCTGTGTATCACTCTTCAAAATCTACTGTGTGTATGATATTAACCTTTATAGGGCTAATCATGGCTGCAGCAGAAGACATTTTAACCCCTTTATACCTAGCGGAATCTTCTATCTCTCTCTTTGGACTGGTCCGTTTCTAACTAAGGGTGTCTGTTTTGCTTTTTTGGTATTATCATGTTTTACAGAAATTTCTGTATTTAATGCAAACAGTGTAGACCCCAATCAGATGCCATGTTGTGCAGCTTCTGATCTGGATCTTCACTGTTTGCCAATGTCCCCTTTATGGGACATCAGGCATAAAAGGGTTAATTTTGTTTTGAATTTTCAGAGAAAATATGCGTTGAAATTCCATGTGAACTGTCCATCTAGCAGACAATTCACAGAAAATGCCAAGTCATATTTTCTCTCTAAAAATAATAATAGAAGATCATCTGCTACAATGCTGCTCAGAGTTTAAAGAATTAAGTGGAATAGAATCCCTATATACATGTTACCATTATCAACCCATTTAGGTAGAGTTGACCCTTCTAACCACAACTATTTGGACCAGTTAATTTCCAATACCAGGGTGTCTGGTCGGTCTGGTTACCCTTATGAAGGTTTCTTGACTAAAATGGGTTAACAGACAGAGTTAATTATATCTCAGTCTGTTCAGTGCAAAGAAGTGAAGAACAAGAAATCATTATGTACCTAGCATACATGTATTTCTCAGTAAATTATACATGTATTCTATAATTCACAGCATGCTATTTGATAGATACCAGTGAATGATGTCAAGGATGAAAAAAAAAATTGTGTTTCTATTTCCTTGCCAAAAAATTACAGAGCTTATTTCAATTTGCAATCTGTTTTCACAGACCTTCTATCATTTGTGCCCTTCCATGCAAAAATGTGTCTTTGGGCATATGCAGACAGCATTAACTGTCAGCTAACACAGTCATTGGATACTACAGAATGCATAAATGGAGAAAAGGCCCAGATGATACTTTGTGCATGCACAGGATGATCTTAAGCTGAACATTTTATGCATATTTGAAGGCACGTTTTAGCTTGATGCAGCCCAGTTAAATTTTTGTCGACCTCAGATGGTCACAATAGATGTGGGCAACCATAGGCAAGAGACAGGAAAGTACCACTGTGGCATTGGTAGTTGACTGAAACAACTGAACCAAATCAAACAGTTAAACCAGATCAGTCGCTAATAAACAAGTTTAGAGTTGGTGGTGGCTAATCACAGTTGGTCATGGAACCAGAAACACAATTATTTTATATTTTATTTCTGTCAGGAAACTGTTTTTATTAACAGCTTCCCACATTCTTATATTCTATCTTGACAAACTTGGCCTGCAAGAGGTATAAACTACACAAGCATAAAGTTAATTTGTCAGTATGTCATGAAAATGACAATTACTTTGCTAATGAATTGGGTCATTTTCTGACTTTGTCTAGTGTTCTTCCACTCAAGACGAAAAAATGTTTTTTTTTGTTTGTTTTTTTACTTTCAATAAAACAGCACAACTACTATGGCTTCAATCTACAAAATAAACAGAATAATCAGCTGTGTTTGCATGATATGAAAATCTGCCATCAAGCAGCATGAATAATTTATTATAAACATACTTGTTCAAAGCTCCAGACAACATACTTTTCTTTCAGTAAAATAAAGTATGGATACTTTTCTTATATCTTCACAAAACTATATGTTATGGGATTCAGAAGCACCTTGCGGAGAAACTTCTAACGAGTTCCCACAACATATGTTTTCATGGAGAAGTAAGAAAAATAATTTCTAAAGCGCTTTTTCCAACCAAAAAGGATCTATAGTTTTCTTATTTCTCGACGAAAACATATGTTGTGGGTACCCATTAGGAGCGCCTCAGCGAGGCACTTCTAATGAGTACCCACAACATATGTTTTCGTCGAGAAATAAGAAAACTATTTACCTGATATCCACTCTTATCTAGGCCTATGCTCCTCTTATGGTACGTAAATGTCCTAAAATTTTTGTACACTTTACCTTCTGACAAATTAGCATATGCAAACAGAGCAGACCTAGAATAGACTGATCAAAGTCTACACTGTTTGCCATTACACTAAATGGTTTAAGAAATAACAGGATTAAAAGCAAAGTTTAGTCCAAAAAAGTATGGAATAAAGGTTTGAAATTTTAGGACAAGCTAAGCTTGTTCCTTCAGGCCTCATTTTTTAACCCTTAAAGCACCAAGCAAAATTTTTAGCAGATAACATTTGAATTCTTTTTTTCATTTTTCAGAGAAAACAAGTCTTGACATTTCATGTGAATCATCTGCCAAGCAGATGATTCACATGAAATGTCAAGACTTGTTTTCTTTGAAAAAAAAAAAAAATGTTGTCTGCTGCAGTTGTGACTGGGCTTTACATTTAAATGACATACCAGGGTCCTTTATGACAGACTTTTCCTGTCCGTCTACAAGGTTGAGTATACACAATGCAATATTAGTGAGTGATAAGTTTACCACAAAATTAGGTCCTCGTGACAGTCTCTGGCAATTTCGTATTTCTTGTAAACAAAGCTCAGTAGTTTTATGGTCAGCAGTGGCTTCTTCCCTCACACCCCACCGCATGTCAGCTATCTAAAAATCATAATTTATGTCTTTAGCACACTGAATTTTAAATAAAAACATATAC